>OZ037751.1:4535000-5225000 GCA_964035475.1 Salix caprea
GCATTTGAAAATGAGATTATTATTTTTTCCAAAAAGAGATTTTCAGGAAATGGGTCCAATTTTTAACAGCTGAACAGGCAGATACTTATCCATTTGGCTTTATTTCTTATTGAGGGGAGAAATTCTCATATATGTTGAAAGGAACCTTCTATTCCTATCCTAATAGGTTATGTGTTCCTATAAACCTTTCTTTGTTTCTCCCCTTTCTTGTCCTCTCTTTCCTCCTTTTTCCTTCTCTACTCGTATATTATTATCTTTTACCCTACCTTATGATTATTCAAAAACATTCGGATAATTCAACCTCAAAAACTCTTCCTCACAGAGCACATACTCCCAAAAGCACAACCTTTTTCCACCCCTTAATTCATAAGAAGCTTTTCTGACAAAACAATCACAAACCAATCAATACCCCCTTCCATAATCCCAAAAATAATTATGCTGCTCCAAAAATCATCAGTAACAGCAGAACAAACCACTTACCAATCAAACAATTGATGTTTGAACATTTCCCTATACCTTTCCATAATATAGTTTCTCCAAACATAGTTGCAACAGACTACAAGAGATATGTAGCTAAGCTTGAAAGAACACTTTTAACTAGAATCAATCCACTACCTTTCAACAAATATAGCTTGTTCCATTACTGTTTTTGGGTTCTCATGGATTAACTCATACAGTTATTTTATAAACAAGCATCAATTCGATTATTGTAATGAGAAACCATCACGCTTAGATACAAATCTTCATTCCCAGATCAAATTTCCAAATTAATCAGCAAAACTTAGCACCACAAATAATCAACCAAGCCAAAGAAACCGCATTTAGAAGCTAAATCAGAAAACAAAAACACTTAAATCACTCAAAAACTCCAACTTCAAAACAAAACCCCAAAAAAACCAATCTACAAATACTCACCCAGATCGAAACTAAATCAAGAAAAAACCCAAGACAAAAATGAAAACCCACTTCAAAAATCACATAAGAAACAAGAAAAGGAGGAAGGCTAATAGAAATTACGAATTCTTTGACGATGCCTTTGTAGACTAGGACAGGTAAAGCAATTCCAAAGAGACCAATAAGAGCGAAGTTACGACGAGTCCAACGAAAGTTTTGCTCAAGAGTCTCACGAGCTGAACCCCAATCCTCGATAAACTTGTTCTTGTTGGCTTCCATTCCTCCTGCCATTTTTCCTGCTCTCTCTAGTTTCTCCCCTTTCCGGCTCAGCTAGAGTTGATCGTGTGGAAGGGCTGAATGAAGTCTGTTTGGTCTTTGTTGTCTTTTGAGATAGCGGGAAGTGTTTGGGTTGGTGGACTGGTTTTCTATAGACTTTTGTGTGAAGCTAAATGGGCTTCATTGCTTTATTACAGGCCCATATTAAATTGAGCTCATAATAAGAAACGGCGAGTTTATAAACGCATGAGAAATTGTTTGCCGGAAACAAGTTTTTGTTTTTAAATAATTTGATTTATTTTTTTATATTTATTATCTTTATAAAAGAAATAAGTTAGATATAATTATTTTATTTAAAAGATAAAGGTATTACCTGGCCCGACTGTATGAACTATGAAGCAAGTGACAGACAACTGAGCAAAATCACACACCAAACACGTCACACAATTAACATCCAACACATACATATAAGGTTGTTCTTTCTAGGTTTTCAACTCTTAACAACGCTAACCCACCCTCCCCCCCAGGAAAATAGAGAGAGAGAGAGAACAATGGCGTCTAGGGTTTCTCTGAAGACAAAAGGCAAGAGCAGCAGCGGCAAGGGAGCAAAAGGCATGGAAGAGAAATCGGCGTCACAGTATTTCAAAGAATGGAGCACATGGACATTTAAAAGGGCCAAAGTTATCACTCACTATGGATTCATTCCTATGATTATTATCATTGGAATGAACTCCGATCCTAAACCACAGATTCATCAGCTACTTAGTCCTTTCTGATTCCATCCCAGATCGTAGTTTCTCTTGTCCTATCATGTGTCTGTGCTTATTTGTCGAATCTACATCTTTATGGGCAATGGGTTTTGTTAGGTTTGACTGTTTTATGGGGGTTTAAACGTATGGATTGATTCGTATAAATGTTCAAGCTGTGAACTTTGTTGTGCTGTTTTATGGATGGTTTTATTATTAGTATGGATGTTAAAGTTCAGGGCTTTTATTAGTCAGTGATAATTGAGTGATTTAGTGATCAGTCATGGTTGCTATTTTTATCTTGTTTTCTCTTTATTTTTTCTGGTCTATGTTCCTGATTTATTCTTTGTTTCTTGACGGATTGATTGATATGTGGAATGGATCAATATAGTTCTATAATGAGCTTAGTTGCGGAGCAGGAATTGAAATGAATAGTTAGCATTCATTAGATATTTGGGAAAGAGAGCTAGTAACCAAGACGAAATTCAGGACAGTGTGGTTTTTTTTCTCTTCATATCATGTGATTTTTCGATTGCTGTCTTGTCAAGTAGGATATTCATAATTATAATAGAAAACTTTGGGGGGATTTATGATTTGTGGTGTTGATAGCTGATAAAGTTCCCCACCCCTACCAGGCTGAGCTACTTTGTTTTGGTGAGAGTGTTTCAAACACTTGACAATAGTATGCCATTATCTACTTCAGTGATGAATTTACTGAACCTGTATGGACTATGGAAGGATTTGCAAATCCATTACTTATGTAACCTCAATCCCACTTGGCAACAGTAGGATACTCAAAGGTTGTTTGTTTGATGGATGGGTGTGTTTATCCATGTAGGGAATCAACTCTTACGCCTACTGTCTTGTGCATTAGGGGTTTTCCTTTGCATTGTTGTTATAACTTTTGTTTCAAGCTGAACTAATTGTCATGTGGCAAGAGATATATCTTACTGTGGAGTGTGGAAAGTGCATGTGTTCTCCTATTTGGCTTCCATTGTCTTGAGGAATATCACTACCATATAGTTTTTTGGGCTGACCAGCCATCTGATATGATTACTGTGGATCTTTATCTTGAATCAACATTCATGCTATTAGATAACGTCGGTGGTTTTTCTTCTTTGTTGTGAGTGTAGTTATCAGCATTCAAAATTAGTATCAGTATCTACAGTAGCTGCTCTTCTCAGACACTTGGTATGGAAATAAATGTTATTTTGATGATATATATATGATATTTTAAAACCTTTTAAATGGACAATTCCTTTCCCAGTGATCATCTGTTTAATTTCTCCATGCTTGTTTTGTTGATGATTCCTTTTATGGCCTTGGAATGAACTTTGTTGATGATTCCTTTGATGATTTTTGCAGTTGTGAATTAAAGTGGAAAGAAAGCTCAATGGTTTGAATTACTTGAATTAAATTCTGCAGGTTTCTGTTTCCTTTACCTCTCTCTGGCCGGGAACATTTTAGGCAGATGTATATTGAAAAGACTAATGTACCCTAAAAAAAATTAAAAATGATATTGAATTATGGTTAAAAGATCATCCTACCCCAAATGCTAGCTTTTTTTAGAGTCGGGGCATATTTATTCTCAAACATTATTCCATTGGATAATGTTCATTAGTTTGTGCTATGCCGTGAGTTACATAAAAACAATTTAACTTAATAAAAATATATAGGTGTTTCTAATATTCTTTCTAGTGGAATTTTTTTTTAAATATAAAGATTAATATAATATGACCCGGTCAATTTTACATGTCCAAAAGCAATTTAAGATGATTGATAAAATATAGTTTGACTCAAAATAAAATTCAAGATGATTTTTTTATATCTATTAAATATTGAGATAACAATATATTGGCTCAATTTAGATCAACCTGGATTAACATGTTAATCAATATACCTAGTCATGAAATTAAGACAATCTCATTAAAAACAAATCATCAAAAATAATTAAGCGTAATTCTTATTACAACCGATGTTGAATGATGAGATTAAAAAATATCCCAAAAAATTGATCTTAATCAACCCAAATTAAACTATCAAACTCATATTCGGGATGATGAGATTGAGACATCTAAAAAGATAATAGATTAAAATAAATTATAAAGCTCAATTCTTAATCAAGCTAGTGTTAAGAAATAACATTGAAAAAATAAATGAATAAAAAAAAGAACATAAAAAACCAATAAGAGTTAATCCTACCAAAAAAAATAAATATATATTATTATTATTTTAATATATTTTATAATAAAAAATATTTTAAAAAACAATTTGTATCATTCTCTCAATTATGCTATAAAAATCTCTCCTCTTTTAGTTTGTTATTAATTAATATTATTAATTAAGAATATAATTTAAATCATGTAAGCTTGCCTGTTACGCTGGCACAAGCACTTAGATAAGTCGTGGCCAACAAGCCATCGCCTAGATAACCGAGACCTATTTGTTAACTAATTCTGTTTAAAAATAAGCTGTGTTCGTGTCATTCACGGAGTGGTCTATCTGTTTTCCATTTTAAGTCAATCTTATTACACATAAATCTATCCAACCTAAACGTAAGGTTGTTTACCTGTATTTCAAAAGTTTTTTGAAATTTTTGAAATTTTTTATTTTATTTTTTATTTTAAATTAAAAATTTTGATACTTTTAGATTTTTTCTCAGGTGATGAAATGTAAAATAATTTAAAAAATAAAAAAATATATATTATTTTGATGTAATTTCAAATAAAAAATACTTTAAGAAACAATTTTAAAAAAATTCTCAAATAACCAGATGCCCATGTGAGAATACCATCGTTGTCCCTCAGGGAAAAAAAACTAATAACTAACTTTAGTCCTTAGACGGTTAAAAAACAAATAATCTGGTACATCTTATTTAAAAAAGTATTAAATTAACCTGTTTGTTTAAGTTTTATTAATGACATTTTATAACCTTGTTAATTTATTTTATTTAAAAATATATTAAAATAATATTTATTTATTTATTGAATTTATTTTTAACATCAATATATCAAATCGATATAAAAAAATAAAAAGTATTTTTTTTTATTTTTTTTGGAAATACATAAATAATCTCTCAAAATTAAAAGAAAAGTGATTATTTTGAATGTAAAAATAACTGAATGCGTGACAAATCAACACAGTAACAATGAAAAAGTCAACATGGAAGATACTAAAGTTACACACAGACCAGGTCATAAGCAACGGAGGCTACTTAATAATGTTATGAAGGGGGACTAAATAGTTTATTTTGTAAAGTACAAGGACTCATTTAAGTTATTAAAAATAAAACTATAACGGTAAGAATCATAAATCATAAATGTAACTAGAAATGGTAATTTATATTTCTATGGGCTCTGCTTTTTAACATCCTTAAAAAAAAGACACTTTATAGATACAGACACACACTTGTAATAAAAAAAGACAGCAGAGAGTTAAACCTGCGAGAAAACACACAAAAATAATAATAATATTTTTTTACTTCTCTTGCACATTCTTCACCCCATGATCCAATCCATTCTCATGTAAAACCAACGGCTCCGATCACATCATCTTCACCAACTGTGTATGTTTGATTCTTTCTGTTTCTCTTCCAAGTTGCGAGTTTTTTCTTGCTGTATTTTGGATCTTCTGCTTTGTCAGTCAGATCAGGTTCTCCCTAATGTTTGTTTGGTTACTGAGAAAGAGAAAAGTTTGGAATTTGAGCTGGTTTGTGATCATGGGGTTTCATTGTTGGAGTTTTTATGTTTCTGCTGTGTTGGTTTTAGGGAAAGTGTGATTTGTCTATGTCGATGTATGTTTTTATGATTTCTAGAACTATGTTGCTGTTGCTGTTGTTGTTGTTGTTGTTGTTGCTATTATTCTAAAAATGGTTGTTTTCAATATTTCTTGCTCTTAGTTGCTATTAATATAGTCAAGTATCTTAACTTAAGCTTCCTGTCTGGTTTGGTTTAGTAGTTACATAGTGGAGGAGGGTTTTAAATTTTGATTAGTTTTGGGAAACATGCAACATTGAGTTCAACTACTGGAAAAAAACAGTGGTTGCGTGTGTGTGTGTGTGTTTTAATGTTTGTTTTGGTCCAGAGTCTTAAGATTACATTGATATAATTGAGTTTCTTTCTTTTGTGCAGGTTACAGGAGGATTTGCTGTTCTCATATTTTAAAGAGCAGATATAGGTAGGTTGGCAATCCATGTTAGTTTTACTTATTCTGATTTTTCATTTCTGGATTTTCATTTCTTATTGCATGCTGCTCAGGAACTTTTTAAATTTCATCTTACCTAGTTCTTAAGTGATGCATGGATGCTCTAAAGAAAACTCAAGTGTTAATGGTGAACAGCCGGGGTAATAAATTAGAGAGCTATAATCTTTCAGGTTACTTGATCTATGTCTATTATTACAGACGAGCTTAATTATCGTGCCTTCTGCTTGCTTCTACTTCTTTTTTTTGGGGTGGGGGGGTGGTCTGTTACAGAAGAAAAATATGGTTTCTTTGCCGAAACTACTTGTGCATGTGCGAAGAAGCAAATGATACATGTTAATCCCGCATCATTCTATATTTATACCGGTATATTATCCTTTTTTGGTTAGATCTGAATCATGACCATTATCTAGATGTAGATAAAGATCTTGTTCTTTGTCATGTTTGAACTTTTTGCTTTATTTTTATGATGTTTCTTTAGAATTGTTTTTACAAGGATGTCCAATCCTCCGTTTGTTGACATTTTCCTTCTATTTGAATAAATGTAAGAAGATCATTTCTTAACTGATGGTGAAATTTATTATCTACTTTTATGACTGTCTGTTAGTGGTTTAAGACATATTCAGATGCAGTCCCATCCTGAAGAAACTTTCCGTATGGTAAAAAAAGAAGCAGATAGCTGCACTGATTCCTGTAAAACAGGTCATTTGCAGAGCACTCTTCAGGAACCCGTAGAAGTTTCGTCTTCAAACGAGGATAACTCTCATGATACAGGGGATATTGATGACCAATCAATTGAAGATTCCTCTAAACAGTTGGTCCTTTATGACCCTGTGACTAATGGTGCTGGTCAAATTGAACATGTTCCTCGACCTATTCAGTACCAGCATCCATTTGGAAGATATTCAGACCCAAATGTGCCTTCTAGAGTCTTGCCATCTGTTGGAGCTTTTACCATACAATGTGCCAAATGTTTTAAGTGGAGGCTCATCCCGACAAAGAAGAAATATGAAGAATTACGCGAACATATTCTAGAAGAGCCTTTTTTTTGTGAAACTGCTCGTGCATGGCGGCCTGATATATCATGTGATGATCCAGCAGACATCACTCAAGATGGGAGTAGGCTGTGGGCAATTGACAAGCCTAACATAGCTCAACCCCCTCCTGGCTGGCAAAGGTTGCTGCGAATCAGAGGTGAAGGAAGTACCAAATTTGCAGATGTGTATGTGTCCCAACCTATTTGTTTAACTTTCTTTTATTGAACTCGACATAATAGTTTCTCACTTCTATAATCTAATTTCACAAATTATATATTCCATTTTATGGAAACTTAAGCAAGAACCTTAGAGCCTTCCATGTTTTCTAAGAGCACAAGCAACTCCTCTTCAGCTGTATTTGAGTATTATGCATTCTTCTAATGGTTCAAGTCTTAATTGATGATGACAACTAAGTTTTGTAATGTCATTTGGCAAGTCTTGTATGGCGCCCCCCCCCCCCCCCAACCCCCCCGCCCCCCTCCTCTTCTATTAGATGTGATGTAACTTTATTCACTTTGCATTGTCCTCTTAATCAGTTTTCCCATTTTTGAATACGCACATGTCTGCATCAAGATCTCTTGCATCCCAGTCTAGAAACTCTTGGCTGCAACCGTCATGGTTTCTTCAGTGTATACCTTGTGATTCCCCTTTCTAATTTTTCAGGTACTATCAGTCACCATCAGGCAAGAGACTTCGCTCAATGGTGGAAGTCCAAAAGTAAGTTAACTCCACTTACTCGAACATTTCTATATTGCCTAGCCCATGCCCTTTGTTTATCACATTTTAACTGATCTCTACATGTATGGAATGCTAGATGATCTTGTGGGTGATCCTTGTTTTAGGTGTTAAATCCCTTGAATTTGCAGGTACTTGACTGAACATCCAGAGTATATGACATATGGTGTAACTCTCTCACAGTTTTCATTTCAAATCCCCAAGCCTCTGCAGGAAAACTATGTGAGAAAAAGGCGTCCCCATATATCAGCTTCATTTGATGATACCAGACATCTTCAACTCAGTGAAGGTATGTAGAAAAAGCTGGTTTGCTATACTTGCTAACTGAAGTGAAAAGAATATTCAGTGAGCTGGCTTAGCTTTCTATTTCAACGATTCAAACTTCCATCGATTTTAACTTTGATTCATAGCCATAGATCTGAAGGAATGCAGTTATTCAGATTTGAGTAACTTTTGTCTTCAAAGCTTAGCATGTGCATGATCAAAGCATCAAAGGCAATTCAAATGGAAGTCTCCTTTCTCTAGCTCTCTATAAATTTCTGCACATTTGCTGGAGGATTTCAAAAGTTGCATACTCTGAAGTTTCTCATTTTAATGTGTTGGTCTTTTAATTGATTTTTCCGCGGGAAGTTTTTGCCAGTTCTAACACGAACAGATATCCGGTTATTTAAATTTGCGAGGGCAAGACCATACAGATACCTGTATACTTGTGCATTCCAAAAAATTCTCAACCGCCATTCTTTTCTTACTTTTCTAATGGATTCTAGAATCTGTGCCAAAGAATTGCGCAGTTGATTACACGATAGTTTGAGTTTTACTTTGCCTGTGAGGTGAAAACTGGAACTCGCCCGTTCAATATCTGTACAACATGTGGCTTCATTACAACAAGCCAATGCACTCTTGCCTCTTCATGTGAGCAGGATTGTATTTTGTGGTCAACCCATGAACCCCCTCAACCCTATCCAGGTTGGATTGATTCTGCATTCAGATCATCTAGGGTTTTTGTGGTTCTGCAATATGAGAACTGCCTCAAGTGGATTGGTAATGGGTGAGAAAAACCAGTCCAACCTATGTAATAACAATGTAGAGAAACTCTTAACTAACCAATTTAGTGTCTTCTAGTAGTTTCTGAAGGTAGAATCCATCCCACGAATTAATGAACACTCAGTGTTTTCTATTTGATGTCCTCATGTCCATGATTTTAGACAACCTGAAATGAATTCTTCAAGTGTTGAGTTGGCTACAACTTAAACTTCTGATTGATTAATGGTTTGACTCAACCTGCTTGGGATTTTCTTTTGAATTAAAGATAGCGTTACTGATGTGAAAGTCTACTACTGACAGTATCCTTGTTTTACATGGTCTGGTGCAGGTGATTTTACAGAACTCCAGCTCGGCAAGCCAGCGCTCTTACCTCCATCGTCGTCGATGGAGTCCTCTGCTTCTCCTCCTTTTGATGGACCAGTAAAGAAGAAAGCCAGGACACAATCAAAACAGAGCCACGGGACTGCCAATCCAGTGTTTGATCAGGATGAAGCGAAAGTTGAAGAGCTTGATCAATCTGGAAACATTGGTTCTGATTTGTGAGGTTTGCTCCATATCCTTTTTGATGACCGGATGTTCCAGTTCGTGTTTTGCTGCCATGTTTTGTCTGCAATACTTTCTATGTTTTTTGACCACAGGGACGAGGCAGTAAAATGGGCGCGGGAAGATGCATAGTTAGTAGGAATATATATTCGATGCTAGAAAATCAAAATGAAGGAAATCTGAATACTCCTTGGATCCGAGATCAGCTTTTTTCTTTCTTTCTTTTTTGTTTTACTTTGTGCATATAAGATGATTTCTTGGTTTTTTCACCATTAGAAATTAGAATCATACTGCTAGATTGTTGACCCTCGACATGATTTCCAATCAAATCAAGTTTATGTTTTCTAGGAACTGCTAATATTTTTCTAGTAAAATAAAAGAAATAATCAATCGTTCGAAGTTTGATCCAATATAATTTAATCGACTAGATAGATCTAAATGTAACTCATGATTGGTGAAATTTGATTTATAAAAAATCAATAAAATGTTTTTTAAAAAAATATTAAAATGACAATTCAGATTAACCTATTAGATTTATAATTCTGAGTTACAGTACACTTGGAACCCTTCAAATAAATTCTAGCAGTCTTCTTATACCAGAAGAAACAGCAGTCCTCTGTCATAACGTTTTTACCCATAAGAGTTTTCAAGAATTCTCAGAGTTAAATTATGTTCAAAGAAGACATTTTCATAAGAAAAGATGATCATTTTTAGAAAAAATACTCGGAAAATATTTTCAGAAATGATATACATTCTCGGGTTGTAATTAGTAGCTAGTTGAAAAGTCACGTGAGTCTGTGGTTCGGGGTTTAATTGAAGAAAAATAAAAGAAAAGGGATGAAATTATCATAATTGTGAAAGTTGGAAGACTAATGATTAAATAAGAAAAGATGACAAATTTTGCAAATCCAATTCATTCAATTAGAGGCCTCATTGATGAGAAAAAAGCAATCAAGGGCAAAATTAGCTAAATTTGCAAGTCAATGACCAAAATTAGCTAATTCTTTCTTTATTAATTGATTTCCATGCACATAAGCTATCTCAACTTTGCAAAAGTAGAGATGTTTTTTTACAACAAAGTATAAAAAATATTAAAGGGTCGAGATAAACAAAAAAAAAATGTTGTAAATGGTTGTGTTATCCATATTTCAAATTAAAATATGTGAGATTTTGTTTTGGATGGTTAAATGATGTTAAAAAAAGATGAAATTTTATAAATAAGGCTAAAGATAATTTGCCACAAACCATCAAGCCCAGGCCCATGTATCTTCCCTGCTAAGCCCAGACTACTTATTTAGCAGCCATTTCATGGATTTGTTCTCGCTACAAGCATATGAAAAGGCAATGATAAAACACAAACAAGCTTAACTTTGTGATTACAGAGCCGGTAGTTTCTTTCAATTAAGAACTTTGGGCTATTTATTTCAATCAATCTGATCATTATATTGTGGTAATGAGCATTTAGATGAACAAAAGAGAAGAAGCAGCAGTGATCCCTGTTTGAGTTTTGCTGCGATCAAGGAAAGAAGCTCTGTGGATGGAACAGAAACCTTGAGAGAGGAGAAATTGTTTTCATAATCAAAAGAATATACGGGAATTTTGTGGGTGTAAAGATAAATTCTGCTGGACCATTTACAAGAACAGCATCTTCTTCCCTGATCTAACCATGACAAGTTCATCAGAAAACTCAACTTTTTAGCTACAGAAGACAGGGATGATACTGCTGGCCTGGTATCAATTTCTGCAGTTCCATCAGAATCTATCACAGTGCACCAGCAACGATGCTGGCCTGATATCAGCTTCTAGTCTAGTCTCCTGGAAACATATGGGACCTCAATTTGTCAAATAAATGCTACCAGGAAGGAAAAAGATCCCACCATGTGCGATAGAAATCCAACGTTTCGCCCACAGAAGAGGCAAGCTTATGGATATTTCACTGACTTCTACAATGGCAATCCCTCCTCTGGATGTAGATTTGAACAGGCAAGCTTCATCTCTGGGAGAATTCAATCACAATGTCCCCTTACAGGACGCTCGTGAAGGTGGATTGGAAGGATTAAACTGAGATTGCTTCAGCCATACATGCATTTGACGTATATTTTCTGGGGTCATGGATAATTTCTTGGCTGTTTATGTCAAGTAACCGTTTCATCTAAAAGTTTAAGCTATTAGGTGAGGTCATAGAATATGATTTATATTATTCTCTAATACACCCATTCAAGTGAAAGCTTTCTGAGCTTGAAACTTGCACAGACTCAAACTAGCTTGTGCTTGATTTTAATCATATAGAATAGAGGTGGATGAGATCCCAGAATATGATTGGCTCAATCAGTTTTCCATCGGTTTTCCATGGTTGATTTCTATGTGCAGATGGATTTGATCAAAAACCTTAATCATTGAATAAAATATAACGATAAACTTGTAAAAATTTAGACATTCTAGATCATAGATGGGTCAATGGCCTTGATAGGGACCTGACGAATTGCGTATTTGATAAGATCATAATCAAGGTTTCATCATTGAGCCCACCATCTTGTTATTGCATATATGACTCACAGCTATAATAAACAATAAAATTCCCATGTTCGGAGAAAAAACAGCATCTGGGTCAAGATAAAATAGAAATAAAAATCCATTTTGTCACCATCATTACACCAGCAAATCACTCAGGAGTCACGGGACCGATCACTTTTTATCTCCCACCCCTGACTCTGTGCTTGTGCATGTCTTGGAGCAGCCCATGGCACCTGGGTTTTTTTTCTTGAAATCGTTGCCATCAGAAACTGGTCCATCCCTGAGAATCTGCTTTAAAAGTGACATTATTATCGGATGGGGTTGGGAAAAGGCAGAAATCTTGGACTTGATTGATGCTTTTTAAGGAAAAGTGAATGCTCCATCCACAACACGCATATATTTATACTCAAGAACAACTTTTGAACATGATCAGCAGTGATTATCATCATGATTCAGCAGATTACACGATCGATCATATTCCCTTTCCCCCCCTCTTTTCATAAATATATATCATCCCAGATGCTGCCATGGCTACCCCATCTGAAATTCCATGTGATCCATGGGCGTGCATTGAGGCTTCAAGGTGCAGGACTTCTTGTTCGAAATGGGGTCTGAAGCAGGCATCGTCCCTTTCAATTCTGTGGTCCAAGATCGTGACGTGTGTTTCAAAAATGGGTTTGAAAAAAAAAAAAAAAAAATTATTTTTTATTTTAAATTAAAAAAATTAATGTTACGAGCTGGCTTGTGGGATCCAAAATTGAAGACGAAATAAACCTATCAAGTCGGCTAGTGCTCTGCATTAAATGCTCTTGTCCTAGCAAACCAGAGACCTTTCCATGGCTGTCTAAGAGATCATTACAGGAACTTTCCTATATATATATATATATGTTTAGTTTTGCAAGCATTTATTCTCTATCATTTAATTGAATAAAAATAGTAAAAAAATAAAGTTATTAAACTCAATGTAATTCATAACTCAAGTTACATGTTTGACAGGTTAACATAAGTTGATTTTATTGGTACAGTATGTTCTCATTCTTTAAAGTATTTTTGAAGTTAAACCATGTTCAATCTATCATCTCAATTGAGTCATACCACAATAACTCCTATATAATTTAATTTAACGTTTAAATTAGATTAAAAAAAAAGTAAAAGATTTCAAATCCAATCTTATGGGTTGAGTTTGATTAATTATTTTTTTAGATGCGAGAAAAACCTTATCTTCAGAAAACATATTTTGTAGATCCATATAAAATAGTAAAATCTTAATTATATCATGTTCTTATAAAGAATGCATATTCTATCTCGAGACATTAATGTTAAAAGGTAAATCTAATTATTGCTAGATATAAAAGAAAAGAAAATGGAGTCCTAGAGTGGCCAAAATTTTGCCATCTCGCATGCTTGATATCCACAAATACAATATCGAACTAACAACCAGGGCATGGCCATGCTTTCTTGGAATGGCTAAAGATATTTATGCTGTCAATTTCTTTTTTATTAACATGAATATAAAAATCAATTTATATATACCTTTTGATTAATTTACATATCCTGAAATTAACAATAATAATCTATATGCTCCGTTCATAATTTTCTGAAATTAACAATAATAATCTATATGCTCCGTTCATAATTTTCCAAAACTTTGTAGTATCTAAAACCCCGTGTAGCAGAAAGGGTATTGTGGTACAAATAGCAACAAAAATCATTATTATTTCTTTGTTCTTTACCCACATTGAAGGAGAGCCCTAGACCGAGACTTTCTGCCTCTGAGATTACCATCATCCAGAATGTATGTTCCTGAAAATGAATTTATTTTTTTAAAAGAAAAGAAAATCATCCTTCAACATTTTATTTTATAGAAATTGAGCTTCAAATTGTTTTGATTTTGATATGTATGAGATTATCATATTATCATATTATTTGTTTGTTAGTTTGGTTGAGGTTGTTTTTTAAATTATTTTTAATTTAAAAATATATTAAAATGATTTTTTTATTTTTTTAAAAAATTATTTTTGATATCAGTATATTAAAATGATCTAAAAATATTAAATTTTTTTATTTTAAATTTAAAAAATTAATTTTTTTCAGAAACATTTTGAAACAGTACCGGGTATTAAATTCCCACCTGCACCTCTACGAGCTAACTAGCACCACTCATTCGACACACACAGCATAAAAATTCCAAATTGACAGTAAAAATAGAATAAATTTGCAGATAAACAATTAATATGTACTCGACTTTTGTACCTAACAACTGTGTGTGCATCCAAATGTATACCAAAATTCAAATATTCTAATTATAAATATTATGGATCTATAGAAATTAAATTAATTTGTAAATAAACACTGATAGCCCACCTAAACCAAACCAAGTCGTTGTTCAGAAGAATCCAATTATTTAAATAGCATGATTTTTGAAGAGTATGCTAAGCCTGCATGTGACCCTGGATCAAATTTAGGTTCTAAGAAACTATATTATTAAATATATTTAAAAAAAAAGAAAAAAAAAACCTAGAACACTGGTATTAGCAAAATATAGTTTGCTATTTCTAGAGAAGCTTAATTCCAAACCAAACACCCAATTGAAAGAACTGTTCAGGTTTGACAAAAGAAATATTTATATAAAATTTGAAATTAAATATATAGTTCGCAAGAGCTTCATCATTATCTATATGGTAGTTGAGAATAACATGATGGACCGACTCAATTATATACAAAGAAGCTTACGACAAAGTTAAAGACTGAATGTGCACAGATGATCGAAGATGGGATTGGTGTCAATTCCCATTTACTTTCTTGTGCCATGACATCATATCAAAATTCGTACATGAGAAAATGCCCAATTGCCCCGTCATTTCAAATGTAAAGTCTAGATTCCTAACTTATCTCCTCTCCTCTTTTTTTTATGCTTCTTGCTTTTCCAAAAATTTCCCTATAATGTGAAAAAGAAAAGGAAAAAAATAGAATTTCCTTTTGAAAAAGCAGGCGATTTGAAGAAAATGGCAGCAAAAAAACGACAAAAAAGCCTAGCAATTTTGTCGCCGTCATATTTCGTTTATTCGATATGGTCTATATTAGTGGTACAATCATAACTTGATAATTTTACACATAAATCTCACATCATTAATACACGTATCTTAGATATTTTTATTGATAAATCATATTTTTAAAAATTTTCGGTAAAGCGTTGAGCATAATCCAGATATTTATATTATAAAAATAAAATTAGAAAATATAGGCATGAATCACTTATTTGTTGTGGATGCTCTCCTCATGATTTTTTGGTATCGTTGTTACACCACATATGTGGCCTCTTATGCAATTATAGGAAGTTCTTATAAATAATTTTCAGCCAAAGATACCGTTCATAATAATCACACTAAAAGCAATCCAATAACCTTTAAATTTGTTATTCATTCCCTTTTATTTCATAACAACATCTCCATCATTTATCCTATCAGACAATTATTATAAATACTCATTTTCAAACATAACTTTTTTTCTTTTAACGCGTCTAACTTCGTCACTTCACGACCTCTCCCTTCTCTCTCAAGTCTGCTAGACATTTGACCTCTATCTAGATTGCTCACTATAACTGGATTATAGAACTTTTTTTGTACAAAGTTGATCTCGTCAGAAAACTAAAATACAACTATTTTGGATTTAACTACATATAGGTTTAATAAGATGTCACGTCCAGCTATTTTGGATTCAACTACATACTATGCCTATGTGCGCGCGCGCCCACACACGAGTTTAGTTTAACAATATGTTAAACCTAACTATCACAAGTTCAGCTACACGTTAAACTCAAAATAAATATAGATTTGACAAAGTATCAAACTCATTACTCTTGAGTTTGGAATTATTTCAAACCCATTATATATAAAATTAATAATCTTTTTAAGCTCTATATTGGATTTATTTATAGTTTTTTATATTTTTTTCATTCATATTATCTATAAAACTCTATTTCAATAACTCTTTTAAATTAAGCCCAATGAACTTAACAAAAAAGATTTCTTTCAAATGTTATCTTTTCTTTAACCTATCAATTTTCCAAGATTCAAAGAGAAATTTTCAAAGGACTTAACAGAAAATTCCTCTAAAACTCTGCTCTTTGCCCACCTTTTACTCCTTTTCGGTAAAAAGAAGAAGAAAACCCTACATTTTGCTTATATTTTATTGTAAAAAAATAATTTAATTTCAGCTAAACTCAACTACAGCTAGTTGTCTGCATATTACTTGTAACTTTCATTCTGGAATCTCCCATGTCCGTACTCCATGGTGCATGTCAAATCTTCCTAAATAAATGAAAAAAGGCTTTTAAAATATTAGGATGGAGAATGTGGTATGCAACGTGGAAGAATCTGAATGGTGGTGAGCGATGGCGCATGCTGCTGGATGTAGCATCGGGAATAACAATCCCCGTTAAACCTGCCGTGTTTTGGGGCTCTAAACGACACCATTCTCACCTACTTAGCCTTTTTAATAACTAAATGAATAGTTAATTAGAGGGCAGAGGTGCACCACTCGCAAGCAAAAAGCATTCGCGTCGTTCCCTCCCTTTTAATTATTGATTTCATGGCTATTGAGACTTGTTTTTTTAATAATATTTTTATTAAATAATATGATTTTTAGAAAGATTGTTTTAAATATTAACACGACACAAAAGAAATAAAAACTAATTTTAAATTACAAAAAAATGAATCTTCACCACCCTCCTCCTAAATGTAAGTTTGATACTGTATTTTAAATGTATTTTTAAAAGAATTTAAAATTTATTTTATTTCTTGCTTTGTATTAATTTTTTTTATAGTTTTAGATTATCTTAATGTATTTTTGAGCAAACTTTAAAAAAAAATAATCTCAATTACACTCTCAAATAAACACTAAGCGCAACTTTAATCCCTTTTTTGTTTATCTCATTGATCTCATCATTCTTTTTTAACTATAATTATTTTAGTCCATTATAATATAATGGTATCATGCGATTAGATATGATGAATTAGTTGAGCTTCTACAAGGTACATTAATGGCTTTAACTATTTAGTAAACAAACCCACAATCCAATGTCTTCTTCTTTCCTTTTATTTTATAATAAAAGCAATTAAACTATTTGATCCCAAATAATTTTAGATAAATCTTAATGGAAGTCAGTCAACAAAAATATCTGCACCCAGTTATTAATATAGGATTTGTATCCGTAAAAAAAATAAAGGGAAAGAAATATGGTGGGGTCACCATGAACGAACACGACGGTGTAGTTTCATAGACACCACGCCAATCATCGGCCAACCCATAATGGAAAAGATAGCCACCCTGGAACAGTAGAGGATCCTGAAAGGGAGATTGTCCTCTGGTGGACTAATCAATTATTCATCAGATTAAACGGTCATGATTGATGATAATCACATCGTATCTTCCCCCATTATGATTCTGGTCCGGTCCCACCTTAAAATAGAAAAGTTGCACGGTATGGATCACCAATGGGGTTTAAAAGGCCAGACTTAGGTAATCAACGGCCAAGAAATAAACAACAATGATCGTTCATCATGACACGTCATGCGTTGGCTTCTAATTTATTGAATTTTTGGAATTGCGGGTGACGCTTTTGAAAATATTTTTTATTTATAAATATATTAAAATAATTTTTTTATTTTATTTTTTAAAAATTAATTTTGATATCAACATATAAAAATAATATAAAAAAATTATTTAAAATAAAAGAAAAAAAATTCAATTTTTTTTAAAAGAATTTTGAAAATTAATACAAACTTATACACAAGCACATAGCTTTTAAAAGTCAAAGCTGGGGGACCCACCACATCTCCAGGAAACACTGCATGTGGGACGGACACAGTGTTTTTTTCTCTATATCTACGTCGATATATATAAATGGATAAATAATTAAACAACGCGAATAATTCCCTAGATTTTATTTGTTTTGCACTCTAGCCCTCCAATCTCTTAGGGCTTATTTGGGAGAGCTGTTGCGGTAGCTTTTCAAAATATTTTTCATGCCGAAATACATTAAAATAATGTATTATTATTTTTTAAAAATCATTTTTGATATCAGCACATTAAAATGATCTAAAAACACCAAAATATATTCATTTTAAATTATTTTTTTACCAAAAACTGCGGTATGACGGGTGAAACGCTGTGTCAGACAGCTTCTTAGAACCACTCCGGAAAGCTCTCCATCCCCCATTTTTGTCTTTCGCATAAATCTTGGAGGATATTTGAGTCTTTTACCATTTGGTCTAAAAAATGAGATTCAAAACTCTGTGGCCAAAAGGAAAGATGAGACACGCTTATATTACAAATATTTTGCGGGATGTGCTTTCTTCTAATCAAATCATTATTGAAATCAAGGTTCATTTTTGGTCATGTAGTGTCGTTTTATTCCCCCTAGTTTTCGTATTAACTATTAAGCTAGTTAGGGGTGGAGACTGGCGAGGAACTGGATTAAATTTGTAATTTGAAAGATTATGTTATGGAGGGCATTGACAGCGAGAACTTTGATAATGAGAGGACAATTAGCAAAACTACAAAGATGCAGGGTTATTTTGACATTTGAAAAGAAAACATGGCAGAATAGCAAAGACTCGAAAACTATTGTTAATAATAATAATAATAATAAAAAAAAAACTCGGCAAACAGTGGTGTCAAGTGTCAACATCGCATATGCAGTGTGGGTCCCATACGCCGACCTTGACTTCCACATTAGCGAGTAGTTATCAGGGAAGATTTGCATAGAAGCAATTAATGTTTCCTTGATCTCTCCTTAATCGTTATTATTGCTTTAAAAGAGAGTGACGGTACGGTAATAAGCATGCGGGTGGTCAGGGGAACCTGGTGGGTTTTCCCTTTGAGAATTTAATGGCTATTTTCCCTGCCTGTACTGGTTAATTATAACTATTTGTTTGTGTGTTTTAAATAAAATAATATTTAAAAATTAATTATTATCGTAATACCAAATAAACTCTTTATATATGCATTTATATACACATTAAGAAAATTTGTTGATCGAAAACACTTTCTAATCAAAGTAAAGCTCGGTACGGTTTTATATGGTGCCAGCAGGTCTTGGCCTGGTGGTCAAGAAGGACTTCTCCTTTTCTCTCATTCCAGGTTCAAGCCTTGCCAGACACGTCTGTCATTTTCACGGTGCTTTACATACTTATTGGGTTTGCAGGATGTTCAGTGGACTTGGGGATTAGTTGTGGTGCGCGCAAGCTGGTCCGAACACCACAGTTATAAAAAAAAAAAGTTCGGTATGGTTTCTAAAAAAATATTTTCCTTTTATTTTGCGTGGAATGAACCTTTTGAAAGTTGTTATTTATTGGTTACATCAAATTTGATTCTTATATGTTTTGTTTTGATTTTTTTTTGTTCCTTGTAATTTGATTTTTATATCAACTTTGATCCTTTTTTTTTTTTGACTGTTATTTGTTTTTCTCCTTTTATTTTTCTAATTGAGATTTTTTTTATCAATCGTATTTGATCCGTGCTCTTTTGATTCCTATTTATTTTCTTCAAAATAATTCATAAAATTGGATTAATTTTTTTGGTTTCATATTCTTCTAAATTTGTTATCTATTAGATTTAATTCACCAAACTCATTTCATTACCTTAGATTCCATCCTGACAACATCCATTAAAATCACCAAATGAACTTAGTGGACTTCATAAATTATCAAAATATTCAACTCTAAATCGTCCTTTATCCATTAATTACTCCTCTGTAAGGAACAATAAAGTAGATGAGATGGAGTTCATGGATGCTTGCCTTCGAATTTAACTTCATGATTTGATCTCCATCGAATATGTTTATTGTCGAATCCGTTCTGCATTTCAATCGCTAGATAATTTAGAACTAAACAAATATTCGAAGAAAGAAAGAGGAATACCCTCTTTGACATTACATTCCAAAAATATTTTTGAAAAAAAATGTATTTTTTTTATTTTTATTTTCTACATTAAATTATTTTTTGGTGTTTTTTTATTATTTTCATTTGTTTATATCAAAAATAATTTTTTATAAATAAAAAATATCATTTTAATTCATTTCTATATAAAAATTACTTCAAAAAATAATATCAACCACACTCCAAAAAGAAAAAATAATATGAAATTTAGAAAGAATACGTATTGATCACGTGCAGCAAACATGTTCATAGTGGAGAGTGATGGCGATGGTCAAAGCAAATGGCCAATCAAGAACACTCGTGTGTGTGTTTCTCTGCCTGTGGTGGGTTGGCTGCTCACTCGCCACTCTTTTCTCTTTAAATATATAATTTTTTGAGGGGTGAAATTAATAAATAATAAATTACTCCTAGACATTTTCTATGGCTACGTTGCTAGTTGCTGTTACAAAAATAAGGCCATTCTATTTCTATTTTTTTTTAATAAACATTCACTAGGAAGTTAGCTTAGGGTCTGAATGAAATGACCAGCTACTATTTACAAATTATCCAATAATATTAAGAAAAACATAATAATATTAAGGGATTATGCCAATAAATTATTGTCCCGATTCTAACCCTCATATCATTGATAATTTACAGAGAAATAGCTAAATACCTTAATTTAGAGCGGTCATGTACTGCGGTGATGATTGTTTTTTTATTTTTTTTATAATAAATAAATCATAATAATATTTATTTTTTAAAATTTATTTTTATATCAGCACATTAAAATAATTTAAAAATATAAAAAAATAATTTAAACAATTTTTTTTTTTTAAAAATACTTTTAAAACACACAAATAAAACAAGATTTTTTTTATTAATGTGAGTATTCAGGTCAGCTTGTATATACCTTGACTAATTTTATGGATCTTAAAGTTAATAATTATATAAGCTTAATAATTATAAGACTTGAACCTGATATGAAATAGTATAACGAGATATTCTTAATTGATATTGAAAGTGTTTAGACATGGCAAATTAAAAATTATAGTTTTTTCACATTTTTAATATATCTCTTATTAAAACATCTCTTATCTCTCTGGGACCAGAAAAAAACCCCTCATGGATCATCATTGCTAAATGGCAAAATCCTATTAATTATATTTTGGTTGGTATATACTGCCCAAGAAATGTTTGGGATATGCAATTAAAAAATTCTTCAACCCCTGAATTTAAATTCAAATTACTAACAACTTTGAGGTTGATTTTTTCATTATAATCTCAATACTCTATGGCGTTCAGTGATGAACTTCTTATCCGGAAAAAAAAAATCCGAAAATGATTTTTTTATTCTAAAACAAAACCTGATATCTTATCCAAAGTACCATTTATGACAAGACAAAGTGAAAATACGATGATACTAATGTAAGGAGATTAACTGTGGTTAAGTTGAGAAATCAAGTACACATTAACCCTACTCAACCTACAAGTGGACTAGACTATTGTAGGACCGGAGGTGGTTGCTTAGTTGTGAGAAGTCAGTGCCATTTTCAAGGACAGGAAGAGAGAGAGAGAGGTATAAGGAAATAGAAATCGATAGGCAGAGAGAGAATTAATTTGTTTTTTTGAAGAAATTCATATAAAATATTTAAGAGAGAGAAAGAGAAGTGTGAGAAAGCAAGGCAAAAGCAGAGGAAGGAAAGCAGAGGAAAAGAGAGGAAATTTGTCTGGGTAATGTAGGGGAAGAAAGGGGGCAAAGCTTCAACACCTGGTCTCTGAAATACTCAGCAGAAACTCTCTATCCCATAAAAATCCATTTCTCCTTTTTTAATTGCTTTTTGTTTCTTAACCATTTCTCCGGCATCTGGCCGGAATATCTGGCCGGGAAACCCACTCCCTTTCTATCAAATTGACCCCGTATTTTTTTTCCACTTCAAAGTCCACCCCTTTATTTCATTTCTTCACAAGTTTGGTTCTTTCTCGTTTATGGAGCTGATCTAAGCTAAAAAGTCTGCTTAAGTTAATAATTTTCTTATTTGAAGCTCATCTTTTGATCTTAAAAAAGCTGAAGTTATGAGAAAGTGAGGAGGTTTCTTGTTTTGGAGAACAACGGCTTGTTTTTTTGGTTTGTAAAAAGAAACCAATGAAGTCACCGGCAACCGGTGCCGGAGGAACCGCCGCCGCGGCCACAGCTACTAACGTTGAAGGTCTGGTCATCTCTTAATTTATGCTACTACTTTGTCTTTATTTATTTGTTGTCAGCTATAGATTTAAGGAGATGTGTGTAAAGCATTGATAAAAGTGTTACGAGATTTATGTGTAAATAACTAACCATTAAGGCTGTTTTGTTTTAGTATTGTCTTTATTACATGGCTCTGTAAGCGCCGGTTTGTCTCTATATTTTTGGAATCTATTATCTGTGTATTTATTTATCCATTTGTTAATGTAGTTTTTTCTACTTTGCTTAGAAACAAAATTGATTTGCAAGTCTTTTTCCTTTTCCTTTTCTGGGTTTGGTTTGTTTTCCCGGGAAACAAACAAAGAGGAGAAGGAACGAAGATTTTGAAGGGGGGTTTGTTGACTAATGAGTGTGTGACACGTGGTGATGATGCAGGGGTAGAAAAGAAGAGTATAAATCCTGAGTTATGGCAAGCATGTGCAGGACCACTAGTGAACTTGCCGGCGGCGGGAACTCATGTGGTCTACTTTCCCCAAGGGCATAGTGAACAGGTTCGTGTCTGTTGCTATTTTGTGCCTATAATGTGTATCCAACGAACCTACACCCTTCTTTTATTGGATTAATCGGCTTATTATTTGTGGTAAATGGCGTGTAGGGCTTTGATCTAGTGCGTGCTAAGTTTTATAATTTTACCCTAACTGGTTGGTTGGGTGTCATAAATAGGTAGATTATAAGGAAAGGAAAGGTAGATCAAGATTTGGGATTTACTTTTGAGGGTGCTATTTTAGGTGGCAAGTTGAAGTTACCCTTTTTGCGTTGATTCAGATTGTGTTAAGCATGATTTAATGCGACTTTGAGTAATAATTGAAATATTCTCTGGGCATGCATGACCTGGTTGTCATGTGCTCCTTGTGAGTGCTAAAAACTATCAATGCGTCGTATCATTTGGCTTGTGTTTATAAAGTCAACTCATGGTCCATGGGAGTTTTCTTTTAATAGAAACTGTAATGTTAGTTGATCAAAAATAACAAAAAATAGGATTTTTAGATTTTGACTTCTTTGACTCTGTAATTTATGTTAATTAAAATTTCTCTTAATGTTGAAGTTAATTATCATGAGTCTCACATGTCACTGTGTATTTGCATGTTAATTTACTTGTAATGTAAATTTTTTAACCATGATCATGTCCTTTAAAGCCTGACAAATGTTGACAATTTTTTTAGTCTTTGGCAAGTTTTCTGTTTCGACTGAATGAGGTGACAGAACCAGTAGGTGTAACATGAAAACTATACTCGGTTATAAATTGGTTTACATGATTATTGTGGCTGGAGTTTTATACTGTCTTTTTTGTTCTTTCTCCTTCAGAAGTCAGTTAATGTTCTTACTTGAGAGTATTATTACTCTTTTCAGGTTGCAGCATCTATGAAAAAGGATGTGGATGCCCAAATTCCAAACTACCCAAACCTTCCGTCGAAGCTACTTTGTCTCCTTCACAATGTCACTTTACATGTAAAATAGCTAACCTTTCTGACCTTCATGTCTAACACCAAAAAAATTCTTTATTTGGTCACTCAATTATTTTAGTTCTTTTGTTTGATCTTGTAGGCGGACCCAGAAACAGATGAAGTTTATGCTCAGATGACCCTTCAACCTGTTTCTTCAGTAAGAACTTGATTCATAATAACTAAAAAGAGTATACTTGCTTTAGGTGTTTGGACTACGTAAAGCAACTAGAAATGAACTGGCAATAACCAATCCCTGTGCAATTGCCAAAAAAATTATAGAATGACTTTAGCATGTTTTTAGTGTCTAGCTCCAACTGAATCTGTCAGCAACCTTGTCAATCCTTTTGCAGTTTGACAAGGATGCATTATTGAGGTCAGATCTTGCACTGAAGTCGAATAAACCACAGACAGAGTTTTTCTGTAAAACATTAACAGCAAGTGATACAAGCACTCATGGAGGTTTCTCCGTTCCTCGTCGCGCAGCTGAGAAAATCTTCCCACCACTTGTAAGCTGTTCTCCGTTAGTCCTAAAATCGTAGTGTCCATGTTAATCGTAATAGCATTATTTAATCTTTTCCCCTTTACTTGCATAGGATTTCTCCATGCAACCACCTGCTCAAGAACTTGTAGCCAGGGATTTGCATGATAATGTTTGGACTTTCCGGCATATCTATCGTGGTATGCTAATTTTGCAGCACCCATGAAGTCTAATTAGTTGATACCCAATGGTTCTTTTACTTACAATTGGTACTTGCTTGTTACCAAATTTGTTGTTATCTTATGTAACTTCCTGTTTTCTCTAAATCCAGGACAACCAAAGCGTCATTTGCTTACAACTGGGTGGAGCCTATTTATCAGTGGAAAGAGGCTTTTTGCGGGTGACTCAGTTTTATTTATTAGGTAAGAGTTAAGGAATTCAGATTCCATGAATTTATGTTTCAAAAGGAATATTTTACTGAAATTCGATTCTTATATTCATAGGCATCTTAAATCTTTTATGCATGCATTTCAGGTTCAGGTCACTTTCTTACTGTAAACATGCCCTTTTAATCAACCTAATGATGCTTATTGTATGTGATTAGAGATGAAAAGCAGCAGCTTCTATTGGGCATCAGAAGGGCTAACAGGCAACCTACCAACTTATCATCATCAGTATTGTCAAGTGATAGCATGCATATTGGGATCCTAGCTGCTGCAGCCCATGCAGCAGCAAACAATAGCCCTTTTACTGTGTTCTATAATCCAAGGTTAATTAGTTATGTTTTTCATTGTAGGGTGCTTGTTTTTCAAAAGTTTCCTTACTCGTATTAATTAGGTTGTGTGTATTGGATTAATTGACACCAGATGCAATTTTTATGCAGGGCAAGTCCATCAGAATTTGTTATCCCTTTAGCCAAGTATTATAAGGCAGTGTACAGCAACCAAATATCCCTTGGCATGCGCTTTCGCATGATGTTTGAAACTGAAGAGTCAGGAACAAGAAGGTACATTTGATCTTTTGGCACTACTTGAATGTGATTTGAATACTGTTGATTTCAAGAATTGTGACTTGAAATGGAATTCTATTGAGACATGAGGGCACGTTGTTGGGAATTTAGGAGTGTATCATCTGATTAAATTTGACTCTGAAAAGAGTTTTCATTGAGCTGATTGGTACCTGTTCCTATTGAGCTGGTGCTCAAATCCTAGTTTCTTTGCATGGTGTTCTTATAACACGATAAACTCAATTTTCTTCACCAAGTAGAAAGTTATAAAAATTGAATCTCTACTGCAGGTATATGGGCACCATTACAGGTATCAGTGATCTTGATCCTGTAAGATGGAAAAATTCACAATGGCGTAACTTGCAGGTAGAAATTGTGATATCCTTTTATGATTCCAATCATGCCAAATTTACATCCCAAGTGCATTAAACACTCCATACACTTTCATAGGTTGGTTGGGATGAATCAACTGCTGGTGAAAGACGCAACCGAGTCTCAATATGGGAGATTGAACCAGTGACTGCTCCATTTTTTATATGCCCTCCTCCATTCTTTAGATCGAAGCGTCCAAGGCAACCAGGAATGCCAGGTACAAGATAAGTTTTGAACAGCTTCTTTCATTGAAGGAAGTTTTGAACCTTAACAATGCATGTTATGCTATGCTGGTCATTTTGGTTATAAGTTTATCACATGAGTTCTTTGCTTACATGTCACTCAGGAATTTTGGTTAGGGTACTCTTTTGCTAGGCATCTTGATTGATTCATGTGTTCTGTTTGCTATCCCTTTCCGTTGACTAGTCCTTCCTCATAGTTGTTTTGTGTAATATCGGATGGCATCATCTGGTTTATACTATCAAATTGACAAGACAGTACTGCTGTGGGGTAGGTTTTGATAGGATAGATTCTACCTTTTTGTCTTTTCTGTGTCAAAGTTTGACTATCAGGGTTTCTGCATGCGGCCTGTTGGTACCAAATGTGCTAATATGATGATTAAAATCTTGAACATGCTTCTCACTCTTTTCATGAAATTTAATAATGCCAAAGTGCACTTTTAAGCTTGACCACAATTTAGGCTTTCAAAGTTTTGGTGTTTCTAAATCTGACTCACCTTTGATCTTTACTTTTGCAGATGATGATTCCTCTGATTTAGATAGCTTACTCAAGAGGACCATGCCTTGGCTTGGCGATGATATCTGCATGAAAGATCCCCAGGCTCCCCCTGGCCTAAGCTTGGTCCAGTGGATGAACATGCAGCAAAACCCTTCCCTGGCCCACTCAATGCAGCCCAACTACATGCAATCCTTGTCAGGATCTGTTCTGCAGAATCTTCCCGGAGCTGATCTTTCCCGTCAGTTAGGCATGTCATCACCTCAAATGCCTCAGCCAAACAACGTGCAGTTAAATGCCCAAAGGCTGCCTCAGCAAGCACAACAGCTTGATCAGCTTCCAAAGCTACAGTCCTCGCTGATCCCACTGGGTTCCATCATACAGCCGCATCAACAGATGGGTGACATCACTCAACAATCGAGGCAAAATTTAATGGCTCAAACTCTACCCTCAAATCAAGTTCAAGCCCAACTTCTGCAGCCTCAAACTCTTGCCCAGACCAATAACATTCTTCAGCAACAGCCATCTATACAAAGCCATCAGCTTCTTAGAAACCTTCCTCAAACCTTGCACCAGCAGCAGCAGAATCAACAGCAATATGTTATGGGTCAGAACCAACAGCAAAGCCTAATGCAATCCCAATTGTCTGATCATGTAAACCAACATATGCAAATTTCAGAAAATCAGATTCAGCTCCAACTTTTGCAGAAGCTTCAGCAGCAACAGCAATCACTTTTAGCACAGCAATCTGCAATGCAGCAGACTGGTCAACTTGGACAGCTTCAAGATTCACAAAGACAGTTCCTGGATGCATCCCAGAGTTTTTCTAGGTCTATGGCACCCAGCCAAATGTTGGAAACCGCTCAAACTGCACCCTCCTCTCTCCCTCAGCCAAATACTATTCCACAACAGTTGACTAAGAATAACAACCAAAACAATGTTCGATTCTCACATCCACATCAGCAGCCAAAACTTCAACAACAGCAGACTGGCATCCTGTCATTGTCTGAAATGGCGTGTCATATGGGGCTTCCGCCGAGCTCAATGACCAATCAGCTCTCCACAGCTGGTAGCAGTATACTGACTGCAGGTGCAGGACAGGGACAGTCTGGGATTACTGATGATGTTCCTTCTTGTTCTACTTCACCTTCCACAAACAATTGTCCAAACATGGTTCAACAAATGGTCAACAGTCGGCCCCACCGAAGCACAGCAATGGGGGAGGACATGGCTCAGTCTGCTGCCACGCTCTTGAACCCTAGTGCATTGGAAACTGTGTCATCTAATGGTAATTTAGTTAAAGATCTGCTGCAGAAATCTGAGGTGAAGCCATCGATGAACATCTCCAAGAATCAAAACCCAGGATATTATGCCCCGCAAACATACCTAAACGGGGTAGCTGCCCAGACAGATTATTTGGACACGTCATCAACTACAACATCAAATTGCCTTTCTCAAAATGATGTCCATTTGCAGCAGAATAACATTTCACTGTCTTATAATCCGCAACCAATGTTGTTGAGAGCCACAAGCCACGATGGTGAACTCCAGGCAGATCTGAGGAATAATATTCCATATGGGACGAACATTGATAGCCAACTTGTGATGCCAATGAGTTCTGACCATTTATTAACAAAGGGCATGGCAGGGCTGGGGAAGGACTTCTCAAATAATCTTTCTTCATCAGGCGTGCTTCCAAGCTGTGAAAACTCCAAAGATCCTCAACAGGATCTTTCATCCTCAATGGTTTCCCAGTCATTTGGAGTTCCAGATATGCCATTCAACTCTATTAACTCAGCAATCAGTGACAATAGCTTCTTGAACAGAGGTGCTTGGGTTCCTCCACAGCAACAGTTTCAGCGAATGCGAACATATACAAAGGTTTGTTGTCTATCTATACAATGCTAATTCTTATGTGTATGCATCCATGCATATGCCCACACTTGCAATATTTTCCTTGTTTGTATTTTCATACCCTTTTCTTCCTGCAATTTCTGCTTGGTCTCATAATTATAAGTTGGTCGATGTTTACTGAAAAGGTGCAAAAACGTGGAGCTGTGGGAAGGTCAATTGACATAGCCCGGTATTCAGGTTACGCCGAACTTAAGCAAGATCTGGCTCGCAGGTTTGGTATAGAGGGACAGTTGGAAGATCAACAAAGGATAGGCTGGAAACTTGTCTACGTGGATCATGATGATGATGTCCTGCTAGTAGGGGATGACCCGTGGGAGTAAGCCCTTTAACTCTTCTAATTCCTATTATATTTTCTATGTTATTTCATCGTATTTTCTTTAGTATGCACTTGGTGGCAATATTGTAGCTTGCCAAGTATGAAATTGTTCTCATGGTACTTCCTATAGAGAGCATGTTGAGTAGATTATACTACATGCATAACCTTCTATGCCATCGCCCCAAAACATGTTTCTTGAAGCTTTTCCCCTCATATGATGCTCTTCTTTTTATCTTTGTCCAATTACTGTTCCCAACTAACTTAAGATTTCAAGTATTTCTGATTTTCAATTCATTCAGTCTCCTTTCTGTCTCGTGGCTTTGTCTGTCTTGTGTGCAGAAATGATTTTCCATCTTGGGAGGTTTCATTTAATCTCCTCGAATCAAAATATAATCTGATGCTTTCAGGAATTTACTTTAGGACTAACTTCTCATGCAGCCAAGTAGAGGAAATGTCTTTTTTATTTTCGTTTTCTTTCATGAAAGACTTCACCATATGAAACAAAAACAGCAGTGTAGCTCAAGTAAATTTCTGATGCAGTGACATGCTTCCTATGTCTAAGATAGCAATTGTTTCTCTCTTTTCTGTGTCGAGTAGGATCTTGAGTTATAGATTAATCTATCTCCATTGCTGCTAGAATTTTATAATTTCTAGAATCTACTCATTCAAATCTTTGACTCTCCTAAACTGCTATTTATATAGCTCAAGTAAATTTCTGATGCAGTGACATGCTTCCTATGTCTAAGATAGCAATTGTTTCTCTCTTTTCTGTGTCGAGTAGGATCTTGAGTTATAGATTAATCTATCTCCATTGCTGCTAGAATTTTATAATTTCTAGAATCTACTCATTCAAATCTTTGACTCTCCTAAACTGCTATTTATATTTTGAATGTGCCACTTGTATTCAGAAATATCTTCAAGCTGCAAATGGTATGTATAATTTGTCCTTCTCAAATTCTTTTGTTTGGGTGTCCAGAGAGTTCGTGAACTGTGTCCGCTGCATCAAGATCCTGTCTCCTCAAGAAGTTCAACAGATGAGCTTGGATGGAGATTTTGGGAACCCTGCTCTTCCCAATCAAGCCTGCAGTAGTTCTGATAATGTCAATGCATAAAGTAGCCTCCTAAGATGCTAACAATTCTTCTTCCACGCGGAGACCTTGTATTATTTGTAGGATTCTGTTAATAGTTTTCCTATCACTCCATCTCATCTAAGTTTTTAAATCGTCTACCTGCTGAATTTTCCAGGCACCTGCAATGAGCCAGGTAAAATTGCAAAGCTGTTCTAGGCCAGATAGTGCTCTGTTTTAACTTTTAGCCTAGCTGTACATTAGAAAAACAAGGTCAGAAGCAGGAAAATAGAGGTTTTAGCACTCGAATCATCAATCCCCCCTCTGGTCCAAAGTTGATATGTTCAGCTCGGTGAAGAATCCAGTTTGGTGCGTGTCCTTTAGGCTACTTGTGTTTCCAGCAGTCGAGAATACTCCCACTCAAATGTATTGTAGAAAGAAAAGCCATAAATTTGTATGCAGATTTTGAGCATAAATGTGTAGATTACTTCAGTTTCTCAATCGAATTGCCTCTTATTTTCGAAGGTGAAGAGGTGCTCCGGTGAATGTCTCTCGTTCTCTCTGGTATTGCATTTTATCCAACGTCGAAAATGATCTGAATTACACCGACCATAATGCAAGCAATAATATGGTACATTTGGCATCTGCCATTCTTTACGGCCTATGTTTATGGGATAATTATCCTTGATTTAGAAACAAATGGAAGACTCAGCAGCTGGGCAAAAAAAATATTCAGAAAAATAGTCTTTACACTGGAAAATGTTTCTCGGCATACCAATGCACATGAGAAATGGAACACTAACAACATTCACTTCATGACATCATGGGGCATTTTCTTTAGATAACACGTGTCTGACATGATGTTCTTAAGACAATCGATGCCCATCATGATGAGGCATTTTCTCAAGAAACCATTGGCTCAGGGCTGGATGATGACAGTATGTCCAACAATGAGTCCTGTGGCTCCAGTTCCTCATGCCATCGGGGGAGCTTGTCCTCAGGGTAGTACTTTCTTGTCACGCCTTCTGAGTTTATCTGTGTAACATGGAGCATTTGATAGCCATAAAATTGCAGAATAAGTATGACATTATTTATATGTATGCCATGAGCAAGAGCAACTAATACGAGCTGGTTTTAAAGAACTGAATGACTGAAACGGAAGTGACAAGGAAGCTGTCCCTAAATAATTTGATGGACAGGCAATTGGAAAGGAAAAAAAACAGAGGAAGCAACTCACAGTGACTGTCCGAACAACACCACCACTTGCACCATCACGAGCAATAGCAAGAGAGACTGCTTTCACCACTAATTGCTGCGAGAAAATCATAGTTTATAAATCAAAAGGCAATGAATGACAATAAATAAAAAATCTCGACAAGAAAGTTGTTTTTGGGGGGGAAAGCCACCAATGGCAACTTCTTAGCCACCTAAAGAGGTTTTCCATGAGGCTTGGAAGAATCACCCTGAGATGAGAACATGTTTCTATTATCCAAAAATCTAGGATGGGAAGCAAATACGGTGGTCTATCTATCCACCAAGGAGAAATCTATATGAATCTAGGGGAAAAAGGATAGTTCAAGAATCCTCAACAAAACAAGAGAATAAATGCTTTGGGGGAATATTGAGTGTTATTGAACAGCTATTTGACAATTGTTACCAACGACAAGACCAAGAAGAAATGGGTTTCTATGAGTCAAGACAGCAGTTCTAGACCATAAAAAGTTCATTCTGTTTAGATTTACAAACAAACAGGTTAAACTACATACCTCAGCTTCTTCTTGTGTCATCCCTTCCTTCCATGCTTGATCAAAGAAACCATACAAGTAAGTGGATCCTGAACCTGTACGCAACAAGTAGATAAAAAACAATTAATTAGCCGATGCAAATAATAACCCATTCCACGTAAGATGATGACAGATCAGTCAAATTTTACATAATTAAAATAATTCCAACTCCTGCAGACAATGGTGGTTTATTCCCCTTCAGATAATGGTGGCTTATTCAAACTTAACGAGTCAATATGATTTATCAGCAGCAACCAGCTTCTGATGACAAAAAAAGAAGAATAACCTGTCTTCATCATTCATCCCCAAAACACACCAGATTCAGTGTGTAAAAATTAAATATCATATAAATGCCACAAAATTACATCTCTTAAGTAAAGAAGGTAGGTACAAGTGAGGTGATGCTATTAGCAACTGACAAGATGGGTGCAAAAGAGAAATCCACCAAAAACCCATGCCGCTGCCTTTAGTAATTATACTAGCGAAATAACAGTTACATTCTATTAATGTTGTTACTGATGAGTTATAAATAAACAAGTGCATGAGCAAACAACTAAAATTTCAACAAGGATTGCAAAAACAAAAAATATGGATTATAATTAGTATACGAAAGGTCAACATGTTCACTTCACACACCTCCAATAGTAAAAGGCAGCTCCAAAAGTGTTCCTCCAAGAGGCACTCCAAAAATTTTACCTCCTTCATACTTATCCCAGCCCCCGATAATCATTCCAGTTTGCAACATATTCTGCCAAAAAATCCAAAACAAAAATGTATCAAAACAAACAAGAACCAATCCATAATTAAGACACCCAACATCATCTGTACATACAAATTCAATATAGAGCAAGTATTGAAATCAAACCAACCTTGTTACTGTAAGACAAAAGCCTAACAAGGTTAGCAGCAACCTTAACTGTCGCCGGTTGCCCCAATTGTATCCTACACACAAAACCCATAAGAACCCAGATCAGTTTCCAACTAATCATCCAAAAAATCAAAACTTTACACATTACAAAGGAAAACACTATTCATTAACGCAACAAAGAGAACCCCCTTACGTGTGCTGATGAAGAAAATATCTCACATAATCAGACACAGTTTGAGAATCGGCAGCCTATCAAAACAAAATCGGTTCAAAATAAAAATTAACAAAAAAATAAGAAATTTCATTAACAGGAAGAGAGAAAGCCACATACAGATCCAGAACGGCATAAGTAGACATTATCGGTTAGCTGAGTGATTTTATCAGATGCTCGATTTGCAACATAAACTCCTACAAAAACCCAAGATAAAACAGTAAAACTACCAACAAGTTTTTTATAATTTTTCGGGTTTTTGAGGGAAAAGAGAGTTTTTAATTTTACCTGTGCTGGTGCGAGAATCGGCACCGAGCACGACACCACCGTTATAAGTGACGCCGATGATGGTGGTGCCCATGGAATGAGGGCCATTGATCTCACAGTCCTTGTGTGATTCCATTGTTTTCAGAGAATTCGAAGAAGAAAACTTAAAATGAAATCGAAGCAAGGTGGGGATTTGTTTTTAAAGAAAGAGAAGTATTTGCGAGTTGCGACTTGCCTGTGAAGTCAGAGAAGAAGTGGTATTAATGGGCTTATGGGTCGGGATGGGTCTGGGTCGGGGTCGGGGTCGGGTGGTTGGGCTTATATGGATATTTTTTTTGGAATTGGGATTAAGCACCCGTTTGGCGCACCAGTGCGTCTGGCGTTTGCCAAACGGGATGGTGTTTTGGTGTTTGGTAAAAAACAAACACCATTTTTTTGTAGTGGGACCCACCGAAATTAACACACTAACGGCGTTTTTTGAAAAGCACCTGGGAGGTGCTTTTCAAACGCCGGTCGGGACTCCGATTCAATGTTTCAAATACAAAAATTACCGTTAAAAATAAAAACCCTAAAATATCCTCACCATCAATATTCCTTCTCATCTGCGCCTCCTCCCGTCTCTCACTTTGGGAAGAAAAGCAGAAAGTAACACTAACATGAATTGAAGAAGAAGAAGAGAATTGCCATGATGGCTTGGTGTCCCACACAGAGTCATACTCGAGAGAAAGATAGTTGAGATAGCCATCCATGTCTTATGAAGCTTTGCGATCGGAGGTGGAAGGTGGCTCTCAATCTGGTGCAGATCAGGTGAGAGGCTTTTTATCTACTCGTTTTTCGTTTCAGAGAGTAAAGGAAGAGATGGAGACAAAGTTAGGAGAGATCGTTGATATGCTTGAATACTTGGTACAACAAAAGAATGCCCTTGGTCTTAGAGAGGCCGGTGTGGAGCAGATGGGTGGAGAAGATGGGAGACGAAGCAAAAGCAAATGGGTTTGGGGGTTGTTAGCAGATACAAATATTAAAAGATAATAATATTAAAATATTAATAGTTTTTAATATTAAAATAGTAATATTAAAATAATAAAATAATAATATTATTAAAATAATAATAATATATTTTTTAAAATATTAAAATAATAATATAAAAATCTAAAAACTTAATTAAAATATAAATACATATTAAAATATATGTTTGTGATGAAATTGCAAATAGTTTGATGGGAGAATAAAAAATAATATTTGTTTTTTCATGAATTATTAATTACATAATATTATTATCATTATTAAATTTACAATATTTAAAAAAATTATATATATATATATACCCTTTTAAGTAATTTCACAAGTTAAAAGCAGTTTGTAAAGTTTGGTAACCAAACACCAAAACTCCTTTTTCTTCAACCTTCAACTCAACCACAGTTTTAACCAAACACTTTTCATTTTTAAAAACTCCATTTTAAAAACTCCATTTTTAAAACTCCATTTTTTCAACCACAACCGCAACCGCTACCGCTCTCCCAAACAGGCCCTAAATTTGGTCAAGTGAAGAGAAGAAAATGTAGGTTTAAGACTATGGAAGCGTATTTTCAGGTGATGGAGGTAGTCGCACGTGCTGCTCGAAATAGCGTGAGGCTGAACCTTATTTGTTGCGTGTTTTCGACGCGCATGTAGATTTCAGAAGATAATAATAATAAATAAATGTGATTAATTACCGAAACATTCCTACATACAATTCTTTAATTTTATTTTATTGGAGGTACATTGATATTTAGCTATTTTTAAAAAATAGGAAATCACCAGGGTACCCCTCCCGGCCGGAATAATGTTTTGTCTTATATGGGGGTAGATTAGTATTTAGATATTTTTCAGGAATTGTGAAGCCTCTAAATGTTATGCCATTTTTTTTTGTCTTTTTCGAGGGCTAAAAATGTTATTTTATTGTGCAAATAATGTTAAAAAATCAATAAACTAGTAAACCGACCGACTCGACCCAATAATACATTATTACAATCCACAATATTTTACTTCACAATCTATAATGTTTTCCTGATCTCTTTTAGTTTAGTTTATAATTGTTGGCCATTTTAGGTTATTTTGTTAGAAAATTGTGAGATTACAATGTAGAGCATCAAGGTTTAAAAAAAGGAAACATGTGGTCTTTTAGTCTTTGTACTTTCTAAATTATAACTATTATATTTTTTTCAATTTCTCAAAACTCAAACTAAATCCAATTCTAGTTCATTTTTTTTTTAATTTCCAAGTCTCTAACTTAAGAAATAAGAGAGAGTATCACCAAATTTTAATAATAAAGAGAGAAAAATCGATATTGTTTCTAACAACTTAAATAGTTGATCTTATTGTTAACGGTTTTCATTTGGTGAGGAAAGTTCATTTAGATTTCTTTCATCTTTAAATTGCATGAAAACTAGATGTGAACTTTGAGAAAAAAAATAGTTTCAAGTTTTTATATGTTTTTTTAGATTTTAAAAGTTGTTAGTGGGTTTATTAGGTTGTAAGGTGTTTTTTTTTAAGTTTTTGTGGTCATAAATATATTGAAAATTGGATTTCTAGGTAAAAAAATCACCCCTAATTGTCTTATCGCTATTTAGGTTAATTTAACGACGTGTTGTTTAGCTCAGTAAAAAATAAATAGTCCAACTTTCTTTTCTTTCCAAAAATACATTGGACAAATGGACAGTTAAATAAGGGTCTTTGCACACTAGTCTTTCTTTTTTGAAAACTAAAATGATAGAATTTATCATATTTATTTTCTAAGATAATTTATTAATTTTTATTTAAATTGATTCTCTTTTTATCTAATTACTCTTTTGTTTATTTAGTTTTTTATATATAAAATAGGGGTTATTTTTTAAGTATCCATATATGTTTTTAATTTTTTTAAGAGATTATTAAAATTCATCCATCTATAATTTGTTATATGTTTTATATATGAAAAAATATTTTTTTAAAACAAAATGGATAATATCTCTAATGTATGCAACCTTGCATAATATGTTTTTCCTTTAATTTTATTCAATCAATTTCATGTGTGTATCTTTTTATATTATTATTTGGTTAAAATTATTATTTTGACAAACAACATCATTAAAGACAATTGATAAATGACCAGATATCATATATCTTAATTCACACTCATCTTTTATATTTTTGGTTTCATATTTAGTTATTATTGATGGCTTATTTTTTTTATCAACACAAATGATTCTTTATTTATTTAATTATACTCATACATAAATTTTTTGATTTATACTTCTTGTTGGCACGATGCACGTTGGCAATTCTGAAGAAGTTTGTTGTCCGTGAGATTTTTTTTCTTTTAATCTCTCTCTCTTCTCCCCTAAAAATTACATCGTGACCCTCTTTGTTATTGATATTTCAAATTCAAAACTTATTATCTTGATCTCTAATTTCTAATATTACCCCCTTGTAAAAGTTTTATTTGTTTTCGATTTTATCATCCAATTTCAATTTATAATATATTATTGTTTTCAATTTGATCATTATTCTTTTGATTTTTTTCTAGGCTATTTTGTAAAGATTTTATTGCTTTTCAATATCATCGTTCAATCCAAATTTATGGGATATCTTGTTTTCCAATTCAGTCTTTTTTTTTTAATTTGTTGCTGTTGTTGTAGTTTGTTGTTTAAGTTATTTTTCTTGTAAATTTCACCCTCCTATTAAACATTTATAGTTACCCTATATATATATATATATATATTTTTATCCTCATTCTTTTATTTTTGTTATTTTGGATCCTTTTTGTGTGATTTTTTTACTCGTTTCATCCCTTAGTATTTGATTTGTTGGAGATCGGGATTCATGATTTTTTCATGTATAATATTTTGGTATAATGACCCTAATTATGAGTTTTATAAGTTAACGAGGGTTGCCATTTTTTTTATTTCATCGTTCAATATTTTTTTTCCCTATTAAGTTATCTTGATTTCATGATCTAAGATGCATGTTTACCAAGTTCATATAATTTGACTTTTTTATCGTTGTCCATCTTACATGTGTATCATGATCAATTTAATTGACTTAAAATTAAACATTGTTTTTCTAGTATTGATTTTTTTCTCTAAATTATCATAATCAATTTGTTTATATTTTATTCAAAATTTCTTTTAACCAGGTGAAGGTTATTACCGGATTCATAAAAATTTATCCTTTTTTAAAAAAGTTAATGCGGATATACTACCTAGCACAGCCAAGTCTGGTAAAAAGCTTTAACGAAACAAAACTGTAAAACCCCAAAAAACCACGTCCCCTTGAAAATTATCTAAATAATAATAATAATAATAATAATAATAATAATAGTTAGGGCTCTCGCCTAGCCGATTCTTTCCGCCTCCATTTGCCAAAAATAAGGTACTAAGCCCCTGTTACTTTCCTTCCACTGTTTATTTTTTCTCCCCCTCATTCCTGCTTGGTTCCGGAGAAAATTAGGGAAAATTACCAAGCACCTAGAATTTGTTCTTGACTTTTGATGCATTAGATGCCCTAATTTTCCCGAGTTTTCTCAGCAACCAAGCAAACAGACACCATTTTCCTTAAAATCAAAACCTCTGTTTTCTAAGCTGAAATTAGAAGAAAAACAGTAAAAGGACTAGGTTCTTGGTTCCTTTTAATTTCTTTGATGCTTATCAACTTGTTCTAGTGCTTTGATACTGTAACGAAACCTGAACTTTTATTGTTTTTGCGTGTTTTCTTTTCTTATGAGCAGAAAGAGTTCACAACTTTTAGTTTTTGGAAGATTTTTGCTTAATTTAGAGTGAGTAAGGAGTGGAATTAAGTTAGAAAATATAAATGGAGGATACACTAACACCTGCTAAGAGAAAAGAGCCTCAGAAGGAGGAAGTGCAAGAGGAAGAGAAAGCAGAGATTGGTGACACACCACAGAAGCAAGAATCTGCTTTGAAAAAGAGGATTTTGACACGGACTTGTGTTCATGAAGTTGCAGTCCCACGTGGGTATGAGTCGAATAAAGATGAAACCCTTCACGGGACTTTGTCGAATCCATTGTATAACGGAGAGATGGCAAAAACTTATGCATTTGAACTCGACCCTTTTCAGAAGGTGTCTGTAGCTTGTTTGGAAAGGAATGAGAGTGTTCTAGTCTCTGCTCATACGTCTGCAGGGAAAACTGCTGTTGCTGAGTATGCGATTGCAATGGCTTTTAAAGAAAAGCAAAGGGTTATTTATACCTCTCCGCTGAAAGCCTTGAGTAATCAGAAGTATAGGGAGTTGCATCAGGAGTTTCAAGATGTTGGGTTGATGACTGGAGATGTTACTCTATCACCAAATGCTAGTTGTTTGGTTATGACTACAGAGATTCTCAGGGGGATGCTTTATAGGGGTTCAGAGATTTTGAAGGAAGTTGCTTGGGTTATTTTTGATGAAATTCACTATATGAAGGATCGTGAAAGAGGGGTTGTTTGGGAAGAGAGTATTATTTTTATGCCGCCAGTGATTAAAATGGTTTTTCTTTCCGCGACGATGTCGAACGCCACCGAGTTTGCAGAATGGATTTGTCATTTGCACAAGCAGCCATGCCATGTGGTTTACACAGATTTTCGACCAACTCCTTTGCAGCATTATGTTTTTCCCGTGGGTGGTGCTGGGTTGTATCTTGTGGTTGATGAGAGAGAGCAGTTTAGGGAGGACAATTTTATGAAGCTGCAGGATACTTTCTCCAAGCAGAAAGTTGGTGAGGGGAACAAGAGTGCAAATGCTAAAGCTAGTGGAAGGATTTCGAAGGGTGGGAATACTTCAGGGGGTTCTGACATCTACAAAATTGTCAAGGTTTGCCCTCTTATGTGTGCATTCTTTCTTGATTGTAGTATCATGAGGTACCTTCATTTATTGCTTCATTTAGCATTGAATGGGTGTTTATTATTCTCTCTCTCCAATGAGAGCTTCTCTATCACCATATTTAGTTTCTGAGCTTCCATTTTCCTGATACTATCAATAAACTGAATTTTTCTTCATAACGATTGACTGAGAAGAAACTGTTATGTGACATGCATGAATATTCCTAGATTGCTCCTCATATCTCATTAAATTTGCTAATACAGACAACACACTCTTATTATATGCTCCAAGTTAGTGATTTTTAATTTTTAATGTGAGTGCTACTATCCTGCATTTTCTGGAATTTTAAGTGGAGAATTGTAGTTTGTCCTGTTCATCTTGTACAGCTAGTTGATAAAACTGCTCAACCATTGCTTTCACATGTAATTTCAGATGATTATGGAACGGAAATTTCAACCAGTTATAGTTTTTAGCTTCAGTAGGAGAGAGGTTGAACAACATGCCATGTCTATGTCCAAGCTTGATTTTAATACACAAGAGGAAAAGGATATCGTGGAGCAGGTTTTTAACAATGCAATACTCTGCTTGAATGAGGAAGACAGGAATTTGCCTGCTATCGAGTTAATGTTGCCTCTACTTAAGCGAGGCATTGCTGTCCATCATTCTGGTCTTCTCCCTGTAATCAAGGAACTAGTAGAGCTTCTTTTCCAGGAAGGCCTTGTTAAGGCTCTGTTTGCCACAGAGACAGTAAGTTAGTCTTCGCAGGAAACTGGCTTGCAATTTTTGTTATAATTAGTTTGTGGTTTCGGCTACTTCCTTCAATCTTGAATGTTAATGATGAACTGCCCTTTAAATATCTATCTTTTATGCCAGTTTGCGATGGGTTTAAACATGCCTGCAAAGACTGTTATTTTCACAGCTGTTAAGAAGTGGGATGGCGATAGTCATCGTTACATTGGATCTGGTGAGTATATCCAGGTAAGTGATAATTTGCAGTATTTCTCTGGAGCTTTGAAAACACAAACTTATATATGTGTGTGTATTATTATTAGTTTCTGATTCTACTAAGTTTTACAGATGAGTGGAAGGGCTGGAAGGCGCGGTAAAGATGAGCGGGGTATTTGTATCATAATGGTTGATGAACGGGTAATTCTATAGCATTTCATCTGCGCTGTACTCTTTGTTGTTTGATTCCATTATTTTTGGTGTGAGTTTGGTAATTATTACTAGTTTTTTTTCAACCATCTAGATAATATTAAAATGAAAGTTATTCTGCTAAATGTTAATTCTGTGGGTTCATGTTTACCAGTACAATAACCTGCGCACACATTATATGCATGTATAAATATGAAAGTCAACCTGTATTTTCACTTGAATGCTGTCCATACTACACATATGAGCCTTTCGTGTCAATGGAAAACTAATGGTCTTTAGTTATAGGCTTTTAGCAGCACGTCATGGTCTCTTGATCCTTGATAAAGGTAATAAAACAACCTGGTCTTCTCTTTCAAATGGCTTACCTTCTGTTACTCTTTCAGATGGAGATGAATACACTCAAAGACATGGTTTTGGGTAAACCAGCTCCTCTAGTTAGTACTTTCAGACTGAGCTACTATTCAATATTAAATCTAATGAGCCGTGCTGAAGGCCAGTTCACTGCTGAACACGTGATAAAAAATTCATTTCACCAATTCCAGTACGAGAAGGTTTCTGTCAAATCCCTCACATCATTGTGTACATGTTGACTTCTTGAAGTGTTAAATCACTCATAGATCCTTATCTCCTTCAGGCATTACCAGACATAGGGGAAAAGGTTTCAAAACTGGAGGAGGAAGCTGCTGTTCTCGATGCTTCAGGAGAGGTACTCATTTTCCTCTGTTTTTAAAAACAGTTTTTTTTTTTTTTTTTTTTTTTTTTTTTTTTTTTTTTTTTTTTTAAATCTCTCTTGAAATAATATAAGTTGATACTATATGAGTTTTTGCTGTCTTGTATTAGGCTGAAGTTGCTGGGTATCATAATCTAAAACTTGAGATGGCCCAACTTGAGAAGAAGATGATGAAGGAAATAACAAGGCCTGAAAGAATTCTTTATTATCTATGCACTGGTCGGTTGGTATGTATGGACAATGAACACTGTTAATGGCTAGTATCTTTTATTCTTTTCTTGAATTAACCTTATTAGCGATTGATTCTCTCACAACCTTATATATGATGCTGGGATATATGGGCACAAGAGGTCAGAAGAATAATCAGGCCCAAAGTTTATAGATTTTACCCCCCAAAAAAATTAAGAAACATTTAAAGGTTGTGTTAGAGAGGAAAAAAGCCGAACAATAATTCCCCATGTCTGCAAATTTCTCTTGCATTTGCGTATGTATTTAAAATTTCAGTAAAGATATATCTTTTTGTCCCCTCAGTAGTGGCTGTCTGTGTTGCAGATCAAGGTTAGAGAAGGAGGAACTGATTGGGGCTGGGGAGTTGCAGTGAATGTTGTTAAAAAGCCCACTGCAGGACTGGGAACATTGCCATCAAAAGGCGGTGGCTATATTGTAGATACTTTACTTCATTGCTCTCCTGGACCAAGTGAGAGTGGCTCCAGGCCAAGACCATGTCCACCTCGGCCTGGAGAAAAGGGTGAGATGCATGTGGTAAGTTGATGCATCACGGGGACAGTGGTTTAATCTCTTTTCAGTATTGTGGCTTAAATTCTAATGTTTGTACTGGTCTGGTGGAGATTCTGATATCTGTTTACCTCTGGGTTAGGTTCCTGTTCAGTTGCCCCTGATCTGTGCTCTAAGCAAAGTGAGGATATCCATTCCTGCTGACCTTCGGCCATTGGAAGCAAGGCAGAGTATACTTTTAGCAGTGCAGGAGTTAGGGAATCGGTTTCCTGAAGGCCTTCCAAAGCTTAACCCTGTAAAGGTAACTGTTTCATGTACTTGAATGCTGGCTCGTTTCAGACCATAGAATAGCGTAGAATAAAATTACAAACCTTTAGATGCTTTACATGGGCTTTGGAGCTGTTGCCCAGATTATTACACCGCCAGTCCATGTTCAAACATCAAGCCTTATTTTTTGAGTTGGCACATTTTAGTTTACCTTTTGGAATATGGAAAATATTTTTTAGTCTTAACAAAGCTCTTATCATACAACACCAAATTAGCTGAAACATATGGTGTTTTTTTATTCGATCACTGTTCAGACTGTCTTTCATTCCTTTTCAAAAAAAAAAAGACTCATAGAGCAGTAGGCAGTGGTACATCAGAAAAAGGAAAATCATGGTTGCCATTGATGCTCCCTGTCCTCACTCTGCCATAAGCACTATTAATAGATCTAATCCTTGCACTTTCTCAGTTGCTTCTGGTATTTTCACCATTTGACTTTTCATGTTTGTTTTATCATAAATATAATGTTTTGAGCTAGATCTCCAAGAAAGCTGCTGTTATTTGTATCATGGTTCCATTTATTTGCAGGACATGAAAATTGAGGATCCTGAAATTGTTGAGTTGGTTAACCAAATTGAGGAACTGGAACAGAAGTTACATGCGCATCCACTGCACAAGGTTTGCATATCAATTAGAATCAACTGCCTGCCATACATTGTTCCAATTAAATTTTGTAGAAAGTTACTGCACTTGCAGAATTCGCTCAACAATGTTTGTTTTAAATGGTATCTTTAGCAATTACACTCACTCAATTTTATGCATGCAGTCTCAAGATGTAAATCAGATGAAAAGTTTTCATAGGAAAGCTGAGGTGAATCATGAAATTCAACAACTTAAGTCGAAAATGCGTGATTCCCAGGTACTTTCCCTTATTGGATGCTTAATTTGACAGAACTTGTAAGATATAGTTGAATTTATCTGTCTTTGTAGATTCCAGATGTGTAATGTGTATTTCTGAAGGCCTGTGGGAGGAGAATGCCTTTTGGCATAAACTTTGATTCATCTTATTGCATGGAACACTTTTGTATTTTTGATCTCTATCTATCAGAAAAGAAAAGGGAGAAAAAAACATCTTCAAGCTTAATGAATTATTTGCATGGATGGGATCAGCCAATAATTCAAGCCTTGAATTAATAGTGTAGCATGTGGTTGTGTGTACAATGGAATTACTAGTTGGTTTCTTTTAATTCAAGCAGCAGATCATTTTTTGTTTGGTTTGATAATTTTCCCATTTAAATGCTCTGATGTTTTTAGTGTACACCTCAAGAGACTAAAAAATCTGCCCACTGTCCAGAGGTGTTGAATCTTGATTGGGTGTCCATATCTGGACAATACAGCCACACTGAATAAAGATGAAAATAGCACCAGCATGCAAACTTGAGTAGCTTTTCCTATTTGCTTTTGTTGATGTTGGGCTCATTATTATCTACTACTTGATTTGTCATGTTCTTCAGTTTTTCACCTGCTCTTTTTTTTTAATTTGATTCTCAATTCTTTGCAGCTTCAAAAATTCCGTGAAGAACTTAAGAACCGTTCACGGGTCTTGAAAAGGCTTGGCCATATAGATGCTGACGGTGTAGTCCAGGTGAAGGGCAGGGCAGCCTGCTTGATAGACACAGGAGATGAACTACTTGTTACAGAGCTAATGTTCAATGGTGAGCTTATGACCATTATTTTTTAATTTTCCATGCTTTGCAGAATCTTATTTTACCGCAGGCTGGGTTTCTCTGGCCACATTGCTGGTGGTCTTATACGCATATAATTAAGGTTGACCCTCTGATTTCACCAAGCAATATTTAATTTTGTTAATTTTAATGAATTTTTTTATCAGGGACCTTCAATGATCTTGATCATCACCAAGTTGCTGCTCTTGCAAGTTGCTTCATTCCCGTAGATAAGTCAAGTGAGCAAATACAGTTGAGAACTGAACTTGCTAAACCATTGCAACAACTCCAAGAGAGCGCAAGAAAAATAGCAGAGGTTGATATATCTTTTTGTTTGTTGTTTTGTTCATATTATGCGATTGACTCTTTAAGAACAGTCTGAAATGTCTTTCTGCATAATTACAGATACAATATGAATGCAAATTGGACATAAATGTCGATGAGTATGTGGAATCAACAGTCAGACCGTTCTTGGTGGATGTGGTTTACTGTTGGTCGAAGGTTGGTATTTATATTTTATTGTCAAAGAATTTCTTACTTTGTTTAGAGCTGTCCATGGACTGGTTAATATGGATATCCCCTTTTATTTTCCCGATTTGGTGTCTCATTCAGGCAAGTTTCTAAATCAGCATGAAAATTCTGGAGGGATCATTTGTGGTCTGTATTATTTGTGATATTTACATCTGAATTGTTGTTTTTCTTTTAAGCAATGGTCAAAAAATAAATAAGCAATGGTCAAATCCATAAACTTGTCTGGATATACAGACCAAGAAGAATAGGGAACCTCACAGATATAGGGATTTGGTTATTGAAGACTACCTGAGTGCTGTATCAATTTCATTTAGGTTTAATTTTTCTTTTACTAGTCCAGTGTTGAATAATGCTGTTTGCTTTGCCCTTTTTCCAGGGAGCTAGTTTTTCTGAGATCATACAAATGACTGATATCTTTGAGGGTAGCATTATCAGAAGTGCTAGAAGACTAGATGAGTTTCTGAATCAGGTAAATTGTGAAGTATTTACTCTAAAACGTCATGTGCTGATCTTCTTGTTCCACTTCTCTTCAAGGAGAAAATTGCTGTATGGTCCAATTCTATTGTTCCCAACAGAGTAGTCTCTAAAAAGTCTCAATAAGATCACTATGTTCTCTCAAGATAATCTTATCTTGTGCATGCTGGCTTTCTCTTGAACATGGAAACAGTACATGCTTTCTTGTGCAGCTCTTTATAAGAATTTCAGTGGAATTATTCCCAACAATTGCTTTTTTTGCCTTCCCAGTTGCGTGCTGCTGCTCATGCTGTGGGTGAAGTCAATTTAGAGAGCAAATTTGCAGCTGCCAGCGAAAGCCTTCGGCGAGGTATCATGTTTGCAAATTCTCTTTACCTTTAAGTTGTCTTTTTGCAGGCTTTTGTATGCGTGTGGGTCCAAGCACCCATGGGTACAATAGTTCATATCATGCAACAGTGTTTCCATGGTGGCCACTTGAGACGTGCTATAACTGGCAACTATAGGTTCCATCTCCTTTCCTCCTCATGTTTCTTCTAGTTTTCTTCAATGGCATTGTTGTGCTGTTGATATAGTTCATTTTGACATTTGATTTTCTTTGTAAACACTAAGTTGGAAACATGGGAAATGAAAGGTATACCCATGTAAGGCCTAACAGTAATGTCATTAATTTTTTCTAGATTTAACTTGACAGACATCAGAAGCTTATGTAGGTGTTACTTTTACTAGTCAATCCATGTAATGCAGAGTTGCAATGTTTCAAGCATTCATTTTTTCCTTGAAAGAAACAAAACGTTACCTGTTTGATGCCTTCTCCTGCATTGATGAAATTTTAAAATAATCATGCATAGCAGGAGACTACCATATGCTTGAAATAAATCTCATTTGTCTGTAAAAAAGAAGATGGTGTACTGCATATTGAAAGCTTTATTTATTTTAAAAAAAAACGCTTAACATTTCGAGAATAATGAAGTATAAAAGTGAATGATTTTACAAACAACTAAGCTAGGAGATTTGGTACATGCCATATCATGCTTTGATTGGGTCGAAAACAACGGTGGAGTGGTTTGCAATATGCAAGCTAAACTGCCCTCCCTTTTCGCTCACATCAATCTTCCCCGTCACAGATGGAGCTTTCATCTCAAAATTTGACACCAATCTTGCAACCACCAGTCCCAGGATTGGCATTGCAAGTATGATCCCTGGGCAGCTGCGCCTGCCCACGCCAAACGGAAGGAATCGAAAATCGACCTTTCCACCGACGACAGCATCGGTGTCGTGGTCTTCTTCTAAGAATCGCTCCGGCCGGAACTCTGATGGTTTCTCCCACCATTCAGGGTTGTTAGCTAGCCACCATGCGTTGACCACCACCTTTGACTCTTTAGGAATGGTAAAACCTCCTAGTTTTGCTTCTTCAAGGTTCATATGGGGCACTAACAAGGGAATTGGGGTGTGTAGCCTTAGCGTCTCTTTTATTGTGGCTTGCAAGTATGGCAGTTCATGCAGGCTAGATTCTGTGACAGGATTTCCCCTTAGGACGGCTGTGATTTCATCTCTGATCTTCTCCTGGACGGTCGGATGATTAACCAGTTCAGCTATGGCCCATTCCATGGACCACAATGTAGTCTCAATAGCAGCAACATTGATGTTCTCCACAATGTAAAGTACATTCTCTTCACTGATTTCCCCTTTCATTTGAGCATGAATTATATGATCCATGGCGCAGCTTATCTTGTGCTTCTCTCCATTGGAAGCCATTATTTTCCTGTAATAAAATCACAAATAAGGTCAAATTAGGGCTAGAAAGTTAGATGATCATTTCATTACACAGAAAGAAAACTAGTAATTAATCACCTTCTCTCCTCAATAAAGTAGTTGTTGAAGAATGCTAGCCTCCTCTGCTGCAAATCCCTGCACTTGTTCAAATACCCCCTTAAAAAGGGTCTAAGCCAGGGGATAAAATCTCCATAATTATACTCAAAACTCTGAGCCAACCGACTTCTCTCCGAGTTGAACCTTGTTGCTTGAACAAACAAAGGGTCCTCCGGCGACTGAAATTTTGCATCAAACATCATTCTGTACATAATATTGTATAGCATCAGCTGGAGACGTTTTCTGACAACAATCCCTTCCGTCCTAACTTTCTCGTTATCTTTTAGGTCTTCCACCACAAGATCCATTTCCTGCTCCCATGAATTACTATACTGGTTCACAACTTTGTTTGTGAAGAACGGCAGGGTCATAATTCTGCGCATCTTTCTCCAATGCTCACCGTAGACGGTGAACACCATGTCTTGTCCACCGCCGGTGAAGATATCGAAGACGACGTTACGTGGGCGAGACCCGAATTCTACACCCTGTGCGTGTAGGACTTGGTTGGCTAGCTCAGGGTCGGACACCACAGCTAAATTCTTCGAACCAAGTTTTAGCAGGAATACAGCGCCGTAAGTTTGCGACAGAGAAGCTAGGAGACGGTGGTTCAGGTCATTGCCAACTTGGAGCCAGTTGCCAAACAATGGGTATGAGACAGGTCCGGGCGGGAGGTTCTTACTTGCTGAAGACCTGGCAACAATGGAGGTAAGAAAGTATAAGATCAGTGGAAGTAGAGGGAGGATGAGGGAGAAGGGCAGCTGTGAGAATCGTGCAGTGGATAGGTAATTAGGGCATGCAAACTTCATGCATGAAACAAATGCTACTGCTAAGAGAGTGAAAAACATTGATTTTGTAGCAGAAGGAGCCATTTTTTGAAAAAAAAGATGTTGAGAGATGGTAATATTTTGAGATATGCGACGAGGGAAATGGGTTTTTATTATAGAAGGAGAGATGGGGGTAGGGAGGGTGGGTGGCCATTGCCAATGGTTTTGTGAGAGAATCCATGGATTTTCTAAAAATCAAGGTAGGAGGAGGAAGAATTAACTTTTTCCATAGTCAGCATCGTAGTTGGTACTTGGTAGGTAAAAAAGCTTCAACATTAGTTTAATTTTATTAAATATCAATATTCATTAAAATATTAGTATTACAACAATAAATATTTTCACTATACATATGAAGCCAAAAGAGCCGAAATGAGGAGCATGATAATATGAAGCCATGTATTCCATAACTTTGATTTTTAATTGTTTATATTCATCTTTAAGAAGATGAATATAGTTTTTATCTTCAATGATGTTTGATCACGTATATTAGGGCTCAAAAATAATTTTATTTGGTTAGATTTTTATTTTCTTATCAAATAAAAATGTATTTTGTGGTTAAGGATGCAGTTTTTTTTTATTAATGTGGATATCCGAACCAGCTTACTTGTATTTCAACTAATTACATGGATAATAAAATTAACGATTATATAAGCCTTTAATAACTAATCATTTAAGGATGAGATTTTAGAGATTCATATGCTAGTTTTTTTATATTTTTAGATAAAAATAACTAAGATTTGACTTTTTAAAGTCCAAAAATTAGGAACTTTGATTTTTCTACCACCAGAGAGCTATGTGGTTGTCGGAAAGTTTTGCCGGAAAATAGTATATCATTTATCAAAGTGAACATCATAGTATATCATCTAATATAAACAATTATCTTCTTTTAATTTGACTTTCATTTCTTCTTTTAATTTGACTTCTTGCTCCTCAACTTGTTTTAGGACCCTTCCTTCAAATTTTTGCGTCAAGGGTCAACCTATTGTGTACCTAAAATTGAAGCATTATGAACTAACCCATTTTTAGGCTATTTTTCATAGGTATTTTATAAGTTTAATTTCTATTGGGTACATCGCTCTAACCTCCAATTGCAATGATGATAACAAGGAGGATGAGTTGGAATGTTTTCTCCATGTTTTTCAAACATTGTAATGTTATTTGTTTCCTACAAAACAAAAAAATATAAATTATGATAAAAAGAATTATAAGAAGACCTAAGGGTAAGGGAAGCTATTGTAGCCCCAAAAACAAAATATTATTCATTGTGATAATGAAACTATTCTTAAGTTATTAAAACAAATTATCTAGATTAAATTGTTCATTTTATTTCATAACAAAATTACTAATTTAACTCTAGAATAAAAAACATAATGTCATATTTAGGGGTATTTTGGTATTTTAATGTTTTCTCAAAATATTATAATTACAAAATCAACATAATTGTTCCGCAATTTGTTTTGTCATTTTGTATTGATTTTATTGTAAGCTTGAAGGTTACTTATGTGAATTTTTATAATTGATATATTATTTTTTATTGAGATCGTTTTTAATTTTATTTTTAAATTCTATCATCGTGTTTTTTTATAAAACTTTTCTTTTTTATTGTTGCTATTTTTTTTTTGTTCTTGCAAGTTTTTTTCTAATATTTTTTATAGATTTCATTTTTTTAAAATAAATTAGCATTCAACCGATCTCACAAGTTATCTGAATAGATATATAACTTGAAATAATAAGAAATGATTTTAATAACTTTTAGATATAAAAGAAAAATAACCATTCAGTGAGCGGCTCTTCTTGAAACTATCCAACATCCAAGCACATTTAAATTACTCCAAGAATTAATAAAAACGAGGTGGCAGGATATGATTGGATATTAAAAAGATATCGGTGTAGATTGAAAAAATAAAAAAAAATCAAGAAGAAAAGAGCTATGTTTAGCTTTGGTTTGGCAACCCAAACCCATTTAGGCGGAGCATCCAATCTCTCAAACTCTCTTCCTCGTTTCTATCGACAAGACAGCAACATAAACTAAAAGTCCCAACTAATCTTTCCCTTACTTCACTTCTATCTTAAATACTCTCTCCTTCTTCTTCTCTTCGTGCTTTCTTTGTTCTAAAATAACCCATCATTTCTTCTTCAAGGTAGCCTTTATCTAGTGATGATCTAATTTAGTTATGTTTGTTTCTATGTTTCACGTAATGTAACTGCTGTGCTGCTGTTTGAAGTGGGGTTTGTTTGTTTTTTTGATTTTGTAGGCTTTTTGGGTTCCAAAATGGAGGCTACTTTGCCTGTTTGCAAATCTGTTACCTCTACTCCAGTAAGTTGCTGTTGCTCTTTTGTTTTTATGTTTCTGTTTGCTTACTTGTTTTTGCGTAAGGTGCCTTGTTTTTCGGTTCAGATTTGCTAGAAATGTGTCTTCTTCTTGTTTGATTTATAATGGGTTGGCGTTGGAATGTTCATTAGAAGGAAATGAATCGTGGGCTTTGTTTGTTTTATTCTTTGGTGGATGGTATTGGTTGATGGCTTTTTAGTGTCAGGCTTAGTTTGTATTTGTGGAGCTGGGAATTGAATCCAATTCAGTGGTTTACTTGAATTGTAGATATGTTGTGTTATTTCAATTCTATGATTTTGCTAGCATACGTGGGGTGATGTAAATAATGAGGATGGTTTGGGAGGGTTAAAGAGCTGAAAGGTTGGGTTTTTCATTAAAAATTTTGTCGAAATATGAAGATAAATGATAGCAAGCACATGTCTGATGCATACAACATGCTTTATTGTTGTATGTTTTAAAGAATTCCAATGATACTGCTATGCATTTTTAGTTTTATGAGGTTGTGATTTCCAGTCCGTGATTGTTACGAATACTGAAATAATTTATTTATTCAATGCATAAGGGTTTATTCATGGGGAAAACTAGTGGAATCAGGAGTTCTCAATGCAGCTTTATGATGGGAAATAAGGTTAACTTTCCTAGACAGAGAGCTCAGACTGCCTACGTTAGTCACTGTGCTAAGAATGGAGGGGCTCTTGGGGTTACATGCCGCTCGGAAAAAATTCTGGTAGCAAACAGAGGAGAGATTGCTGTTCGTGTTATTCGAACCGCGCATGAGATGGGGATACCATGTGTTGCTGTGTACTCAACCATAGATAAGGATGCACTTCATGTGAAATTGGCTGATGAATCAGTGTGCATCGGTGAAGCACCCAGCAACCAGTCGTAAGTGGTTATAATATCCTTTATCAGTCACATGCATTGCACATGAACATTAGTTTGCAACTTAGCAAGGGGGAGTTTAGGAAAAGCTTCCGAGTCTTAGTCAGTAATCTGAAACAATTCCTGTTAATTTAACAGTTGTTAATACCCTCTATGTCTCACTTCATGTCCTATTCATTAAAGCATTGCCGGTAGCAGTTTGATATTGATGATTATAATTGCCCCCCTGCTTGTTGAAAGTTGCAATGCTTATATATAAATAATTTGATACTCTTAAGTTGTAGATCTGGAATTAACACTTTATTTGTATGTTTCACTGTTTTCCCACAGGTATTTAGTGATCCCAAATGTTTTATCTGCTGCTATCAGTCGTAGATGTACAATGCTGCATCCTGGATATGGCTTCCTTGCTGAGAATGCTGTATTTGTGGAAATGTGCAGAGAACATGGAATAAACTTTATTGGGCCTAATGTAAGTAGAGATCAAGAAACTCAATAGTAGTAAAAGTGAGATTTATACTTCTTCTCCTAGGTCTTAGCTTATCACATGTCAACTATTGTTTTACATTTTTTTGTTTAAATTCCGTGTGCCTTGAATTAGATGCTAAAATTAATGCTTTCTCAAGTATGACTGATAAGTGAAAAATCCCATATTTGGAATACCTTGTATACAGATTTTGAACAGCAATTCAATATAGTATGCCCCAGAATTGGGGTTATAATGGTGACTGTTATTATAATCTTTTTTGATAAAAATATCCCATAGTGGATGACATCCTTTTTTATATAGATCTTTATTCATGAGCATGGTATGATGCAGATTGTTGATGTTTGATGATTACCTTTAGTTATTTGTCATGTAGTAAAAAGCTTGTGGAGGACAGTGGGAAGATTTATCTTTATGCTAAAAAGTTTGATTGCTTATGTGGTTGTTATTTTTTGGTCATTCACCAAATATCTTGAGGCAAATTCATTTCCTGTCACTGAAGTTTTAGTTTAACCTTGACTGCTTCTGTATGGAAGGTGGTCAAGTGCACTATAATCTCATCATGTGTAGGTCTTAGGATGGGGTACATGTTGTTCTATCCCAGCTTGGGTTGTATGTTAGTCAGTGTACCTATCGAGTTCATAAGTAGTTTCAAACACTCAGGTGGCTTTGTAGTAAAAACTGTTGGCAAAAAGTTGATGAAATTCTCAGGTTTAGCACAAAGACATGGAAAAAAAAATGCCACATGGGGTCTTCAAGTATATACACCATCTTACAAAAGTTTTTCATTGAATGCTGGGTCATGCCTCTAAATTCATAAACTAACTTGCCAAAGGTTCTCTGCCGAGTTATACATGGTTCTAGCAAAACTTTCGTCTCGTTTTTCTTTCATTTTGATTATCCTTTCCTTATTGTACTTGAAACCTATAATTTTTTGCACTTTAAATGGTGAAATTGAATGTGTTACTCCATTGGCATATTTTGAAGAAATTGGATTGAGAATTGATCAAGGTTTTACCTAGTGAAAGTATACTATGAATTCATGTTTATGACTGTTTATCACTTGCATAATTGAAAAAAGATGCAAATTCTTGTTTGCTTTGTGCAGCCTGACAGTATAAGGGTCATGGGAGACAAATCAACTGCTAGAGAAACAATGAAGAAGGCAGGCGTTCCAACTGTACCAGGAAGTGATGGCTTGTTACAGGTGCCATGTTCGGCCATTATCTGTATTATTTGATTAAATTTTTTTTGGCATGAAAACAATTGCATGTCTTACAAGTTTAGTTTAATTATTTGGTTAGCTCCTTTTACTCGTTGATAATATAGGAAGATGTAGTTTGATGTTATCTGACAAAGTTTTGTGCACAAATTGTTGTTAGAGTACTGAGGAAGCAATAAGGCTCGCCAACGAGATTGGTTATCCTGTGATGATTAAGGTAAATAATCTCCGTCATACTAATCCTTCTTTGTCAGTCATGTTTTATACAGATTGTGACAACATTGAAATTGCAACATACACCATTGCTACCCTTCCAGACTCAGACAAATGCCAGTGTAGATTTATGCAGAAAGGATGGAGTAGTGTTTTCTCCTTGCTTCTTGCTTGATCACATCTGTGCCATCGACTTGTTCTGTTTTCAGTCAGCAAGCATTTTATGGAGCTCTTTTCCATCCTTGCTGGAAATATGCTCCTATGTGGGTGCATGTGCACGTATAGAGAAGAAAGCTATAATGCACTCCAAGTAACCATGTACAATAGTGCCAAGGATTAAAACTACAATCAATTAAAATATCCCTGAAACCCTTCCATTTTAGTAATTATCTGAAATTATCACTTGGATTATATATTAAAAGTATATGTTTGCATCTTTAATTAGTTATTCTCAGTAGTTTCACTGTTGCTCCATTTGGGCTCTGAAGAATATGCAAGAGGAATTTCATATAAACAGGATCTGGACTAGCAATTATGAGATTTGGAATTTTTTTATCTACATCTTCTAATACCAAGCAAATGAAGCATACAACTAAAAAGCATTGAAACTTCTATTGAATTAAACCTATGTTCTGTAGGCAACAGCAGGTGGTGGAGGACGTGGAATGCGGCTTGCCAAAGAACCTGATGAGTTTGTAAAGTTGCTACAGGTACGAAGTTAGTATGGAGCTGTTCATTACAGTGTTGGATATTTTTCCAAGAAGCATGTTGCACAGAATCTATTGTTTGTGTATGGTTGAATTTAGTTTGCTTCCTTTGTTCTACAGCAAGCTAAAAGTGAGGCTGCTGCTGCTTTTGGAAATGATGGAGTTTATTTGGAGAAGTATGTTCAAAATCCCAGACACATTGAGTTCCAGGTAATCTGTGTCCAGAGATTATATGAATTAATTATAATTTAGTCCCTTTACTATATCAAAACAAATTAATTAGTCACTGTAGTATAAAATATAATCAGATAGTCCTTTGACCAATGTTGACCACACTTAATATTTAGAAGTATTATGCTCCAAAAATTGCCCTCTTTTCTCATTAATCTTTCCATCATATCTTTCTACTTTGCCCCCCTCTTTCTATTTCTAAACAAACTAAAATAAGCAAAATAAATTGGAAAAGAACATGAAAGGGGGAAAAGGATTAAGTTCTAAACAGATTTAAAAATATAGGGATTAAATATATGGTTTTCAAAACCATGAGGACTGATTTATTAATTTTGCTAAATTACAGGGACTAAGCCTTAATTAACAGGAGATTATGTTTAATGAAGTTTTCTTAAGAATTACCAAGGAAGATCATTAAGAGTAGTGTGTGAAAGGGGAATGACTGAAACCTTGTTAATGTTAATGTAGGGGAATCTATTTATTAAGAGTTTGCTTTTAGCAATGAAAATCTTCTTGTAACCTATAATTACGAGCTATAAGAATGAAGTGTTAGGAATGAATTAGGCAAATGAGATTTGATATAATCTACATGCAAATCTCGTTGGGAGAATCCGCATCTGTCTTAGACAACCTGTACAACTAGTTATCACAAGAAGAGAAGGAAGATGCCAGAGTTTTATAATTTAAAAGAGTTATTTAAACAATAAATTCATCTATTATTGAGGTAAAAGGCATTTAGCTTAAGTGAATAAATGATCTATCTAAAAATGAAATATGCTGTATGGTGAAGATAAATAAGTGAATGAATGGTCTATCTAGAAATGAAATATGCTGACTGATGAAGTTAAATCCAAATCTGAATTCATGTGCTGCAATGTCCTTTTGTTCGTGTAAAAAAATAAGTACTTTTAATTTTCTTTGCTGAAAACTTGAATCCGATATGAGGTGGGTACAATTTCTGTGTTGGTGAGTCTAAACACTCTTGACTTTTGAGTTGACTCAACCAGGTTGATAAAAGTAGTCTTACTTTTTCTCATAACACTTCTGACACCGCTGAATTTCAATTTGTCAATAATTAAGTTCAGTTCTGTAATGCTAAATTGCTGTTTTCCTTTTCTATATATCTATTTACTCCCAACATCAATGTGAAAGCTTCTGAATCATTCTAGTACATTATTTAGGTTCTTGCAGACAAATTTGGTAATGTTGTTCACTTTGGTGAGCGAGACTGCAGTATTCAGGTATTGTTTACTTTCTTATCTTGCAACTATCACAATGGTTTGCCATTTGTATGCTATTCCTGAAAGGTTGTTGGATCAGTCACATAAAAGAAGACAGCTTTTCATTTTTAACATTAAAAACCAATTCTAGGGAATTCATAAAGCTTGGTCATATCTTCATGAGCATCAATAATTTTAAGGAAGCTGAGAGGTTTTGTTTCAGCTTGGTCATGTTCAATCATAAGATAGAATGCATAAAAGCCTTATCATAAGTTCTGAGAGTGATCCCATCCTGTTTCTCCCTTTCTTTTTGTTGCTGTGGCTGTTATTTCATGTTTACTTTTAGCATTAAACCTAGCATATTGAAGTGATGGTTCTGTTGAATATGACTATTATATAGAGACGTAACCAAAAGCTGTTGGAAGAAGCACCATCTCCAGCTTTGACTCCTGAGTTACGGAAGGCCATGGGTGATGCAGCAGTTGCAGCCGCAGCATCCATAGGGTACATTGGCGTTGGGACAATTGAGTTCCTTTTGGATGAAAGGGGTTCCTTCTACTTCATGGAAATGAACACCCGAATCCAGGTTAAACATAAGCGATTAGTGATTCAGTTTTCAGTTAATGTGTTTATAAAAACTCTATTTTGGTGACTAGCAGTTCTTTCTTTTGATAAAAAAAAAAATGCAGGTGGAGCATCCGGTGACTGAAATGATTTCTTCTGTTGATTTGATCGAGGAGCAAATTCGTGTAGCCATGGGAGAGAAACTTCAATACAAACAGGTATTGGAACAAAGGATAAATAGAAGAATTTATGCTCCATGCTTGTACATCTGTTTGATAGTTCTCTGGATTTCAATTTGCAGGAAGATATTGTTCTTAGAGGACATTCAATTGAATGTCGTATCAATGCAGAAGATGCTTTTAAGGGGTTCCGACCTGGGCCAGGTATGTCTACATATGCTGAACATTACATGCGTGTTAAATTATTGCTGCTATTTGATCTTCTTCATCACCACTTTTCTAGTTGCTATTGCGTATGGCTTTTTCCACCCAAACTCTGTTTTACCTTTCCTATTTGAATGCATCCAAGGTATAATCTTTTTAAGGTGACTGGCCACGAGGTTCATTGCATTTGTTAGTTTGGTTTATTTAATGTTTGGTTCATTTCACACAACTCCTGGAATTTATTGGTATTGCTTTTGGTTGAATTATTTCATTCATCTTGCTGTGATTGATTCTCTTCCATGGACATGCTTCAAAAATCTGAGAACATATTTCATAATTATCCAGCCACATGTAATATTTGTATTCCCTTCCTTCTAAACATACAGGGAGAATAACAGCATATTTGCCATCTGGAGGCCCGTTTGTTAGAATGGACAGCCATGTTTATCCTGATTATGTAGTTCCTCCAAGCTATGACTCCCTACTTGGAAAGGTTTGTCAAATAACATTTCCTTGTTCTTCTTTATGTTTTTGGCCATGTGACAAGGGGCATTCATTTTATTTCCTCAATGTGATTGTTTTTTTCTTCCTAGGAGCATATTTAAATTCTGTAACTGTTTAGATGCATCTGCTCTAATGATAATGCATTGATACTTACTCCATGGACATTATGATAAGCCCCACACTTGTCTGGTTTGATGACTTTCTTTCACCTAGAATGTTGCCTATCTCGTTCTATCCGGATAAATTTACTTCTAGATGCTTAGGTTCTTTGTTTATCAATTTAAGGTGATTTTCTTCTTCTTTTTGAAGTTCTCATCCATTGATATAAAGTTGTATGCTGGTGACAGAAAGACACTAGTTTTTATTATGTAACCCAATACTGCCAAACACAAAGTTTGGTACAGCCTTGTGAAATGAGTTGTGTGGGTGTACCCACCTATTTGCTCAAAACTTCTTTTGATGGATTGTCTACATCAAATCTGAGCCAATCATTGTTGTTGTCCTCTCGTTAGACTTGTTTGCTGTTTCTAAAATCTGTTTCTTTTCCTTGAGCTTGTGTTCATGTGATTCTGTTGGGGCCACATTTTTGTGCTGGGTGCTTTTACATTTCCTTCACTAGACTGGGAATTATCATTCTACCAAAAGATCTAAATCATGAAGATGAGGTTTGTTGAAGTGGTTGTTTGGGTCAAATATCAGTTGTTTCTAAAAATTTAAAGGCATTATAGTCAATTAAAGTTAAGTTGGAGTTTTAACTGGAGTCCTAATCAACATAGGGATTAAAAAATTCAGAATGTAGTTGAAGTTGGAAGACACATCATTTCGATGGATTTCCTACTTAAGCTAGATATCTTCATTTCTTTTTCATTGTCAAGGATAAAAGTGTTTCTATGACACTTAATGAAGATGTTTTTTTTCTTCTCGCCCGGCCTGCCCTTCATGTCAATTTTGTAGTTGATACTTCGATGCATTGTGTTTGCAGTTTAAAGCTACTATGTATGACAATTTATCTAACTACTGAACAATTGGCTTCATCTTATGGTTTTAATTAATGTGACATTTGGAACATATTGTAGCTTATTGTCTGGGCTCCAACGAGAGAAAAGGCAATTGAGCGAATGAAAAGGGCTCTTGATGACACTATTATTACTGGTAAGTTTCCAAGTATTTGAATGGTGCCCACATGCCCCACACTGGTGCCCATTTTTTAATTCTTGAGTTGAGTTAGTTGCAATGCATTGATTGTATCGAAAGAGCACATTCATTTTTTTCTTTCTTTGATCTGGATGCATGCAAATACAAACCTCTTACGAGTCTCATCCTTTGATTAGTTTGGTGAGCCACTATCCACATAGGGTCTCTGTAAACTAACCACTATCCTTGGATTTGTTTCAGTCTGCTGCTAATTGCAGCAGAGTAAACAAGCCAATTGTGGCTTTTCAGTCAATCAAGCACATCTTTCAATTTTTTTTTTCACAGAAGCGATTTGTTTTTGCTCTTTGAATCTGTATATTCTTTAACTTTTAATCAATCTCTCACTTTCTCTATCCAGGAGTTCCGACAACAATAGATTACCACAAACTTATCCTTGAAATTGAGGTTAGGAAAACTATAATTGCAAATTTATTTATGAACTTTTGCTGAAAAAAACCATGTATTTTGTTGAACCTTGAACTGATTGGATCTATGTTGCCTTTCCATGTGCACCCTTGTTGACAGGACTTCAAAAATGGAAAGGTTGATACCTCTTTCATTCCAAAGCATGAACAGGAGTTAGCAGCGGTAAGAAGCTGATATAATCCCATTCATCTTTGAAAATTGGCCTGGGGGCACTGTGGTTTGCTTGGTTAAATCTGCACATTTTCGGTTAATATGAACCCCATTTCAATTTCACCTCAACAAACTTATTAAACTGACCTCCATGTCCTTTTGGCTCTTGCTTATGATAGTAGAGTCAAAGCATGTTCTTAAATGCTTATGCTCTTCCCAGATTATGATCATAATCATGCCTTTTGTTATCCCCCCTCCCCCCCAGTTCCTTTCAGATTATGCTGCTGACCATGTCTTCCACACCCATGAAACTTCCGGGTCATGTTAAAGAAAGTAGTTTGTCTTGGCAATTGTTTAGATATAAGCTTCTTCATGGTTTCTTTAATCTTCTTGAATTCTATCTTGATATATGCGCAAGGTGTTCTCATCTGATTCCACTCTTCTTCTTTTGTGCCTGCAGCCACAACAAATTATACCAGCCAAACAGTTGACTAATTTAGTCGCATAAATAGGTGATCACTTCTCAAATCGCAACCATCTTCAGCTAAGCACCGTTAAGAGGCCAGGGTATCGCGCGAAGCTTTTGTTTGTCACTCTCTTTGGAGTTTGGATGCATTGCCTTGCTTTAGAGCTTGTAAATTTCAACAGGCTGGACACTGAGAATTATTCATTAAATTTTGATGCATGTTGTCTGTGTTTTATCTGGGAATGAAAATTGCTTAAAGTTCATCATGCTCATACAATACTTGGATGATGATGATGATGATGATCTATTTAGTTAAGACTGATTCGAAATTGTTGAAATAAAGGGAGAAATTTAGCTCTATCATTATCTTGTCCCACCAGATTATCACATTCTAATTATCCCATGAGATCCTGTGCTGAAAACGAATGTCTCGTATTTTTAGGGGCAGGTGTAATGGGTTTCGGACTTCACAACTTTTGTCCACTTGCATGTCATGCAAAAGGGAAGGAAAACACTTGACATTCCCCTCAAAATTATCGAAGGCATTGTTTTTATTATTATTATTTAAATGAACAAATTGTTTTTAATATAATTACTAGAATACTCTTCTCTTTCTCCAGAAATCAATTCTGAGAGCTATTTAATTTTTTTTTTTTACAGTGCAACCAAAAACAACAATGTTTTTTTAGTATAGAGTTTATAAGTGTAAGGGAAAGGTTATAAGCTAGCTTTTAAGAAAAAAATAAATCCAAGAACACCTAATAATTGATATTAGAGCCTGGGTTTGCCAGCAAGTTTATACCCTATAGTTAGGGTAAGAAATGGGTAGTCACGGGCTCCAACCCAAGGTTCAAGGGTTTATCTCACATTGCTTGTGAAGGGGGCTACTGGAGAGGTTACGAGTGTAAGGAAAAGCTTCACCTTACAAGCTGGATTTTGAGGAGGAGAATTCCACGACCACCTACCATTTTTTTAAAATATACAACTATTTTCAAATATATATAATTTTTTATGAATAATTATTATAATTATTAATTAGCCTAATAAGGCAAGGAATCCTATTAAAATTTAAATGGGTTTTTATAAAAATGATTTAGTCATTTTTTTTAATAAAAAAAACCTTTTTTTAGAGAGTTCTATTTTTTTTTAAAACAATTGTTCTAATTATGATTTGATGACTTTCTAATGAATTTCGAGGAGATGAGTTTAAGTGATCATTAATATTAGAGAATGTTTAAATATATAAATATTGATTTAACATGCGCTTATGTGGAGCTGAATATTATTAGATAATTTTCATAAAATAAAATTAGATAATTACCAATTCATAACACAATTACTAGGAGTTTTTAATTAGATTTAATTCTATTCCAACACACAAATCATCTCAAGGCAACGCGTGAAGCTATCGATAGGGGACCTCACGAAGTTGAATATAGTGAACCTTCTGCTTGATGATTCTTTTTTCTTCACGAATACATTAACCAAGGAGCTATTTTGCTGCATCGGGATATATATAGAGAGAGAGATAGAGGAAGAGACAAATCAAAATAAATGAAAAATCTTTATTAAGCTCAATATATTTTTTCTTTCTTTTTATGGTCCTGGAATGCACGCTCTGTTGCGTTTGGACAAAGTTGCATGAGAATGCTCGCCTCTGCTCAAATCCCTGGAAGGTTCGTTTCTGTACATTATCAAATAATCTTTCACTTAAGTTACTGATTAGTATACTAATCCCAGTAGATTAAGTCGAGGATTTGGAAGCCGTTGCTAATTAATTGATAAAGTGGACGTACGTAGAAGTTAGAGAAGCAGGTTAAGGCTCGACCAGTTTGGCTCTTCTTGATGCAATGATTAGCAAAATGTTTAGGGGTTAATTATTGCTAATATTACTGAAATCACAGAAGAAAAACTGGACCTGCCGTTTGATGCAAACACTAAGAGAAACAAACGACAGTACTCATTCTTCAAACGTTAAGCTTAAGCTCACATAATAAGAACCCTGCATGGAAACTTCTGCTAATATAGATGCAGTGCTAATTAATAAACATTCCCACATGAAAAAGAAAAGGATAACACAAAACGGTACCGTAGTTTCCTTACATATTTAACTAAACAGTAGGATCCGACTCTGTCTTAACGACGTTGAAGCTTTTTTCCAGCCACTTTCGAGCTTCTAAATAATAACCATGGCGTGAAGTAAGGGATAGATCGAGATCCTCTCCAAGTGATAATGCCAAAGGATTGAGGTTGCCCTGCGAGAGAAAATGGCTCTCTCTACCAAGTTCTTAACCCAATGTAACAGCCCCTAACCTCGTGTATTCCGCCGCCTCCCGCCACGCCGTGCATGGCGGGACTGGGACTCTAGCTAAGAGGAAAATCCTAGCCATGATCATCTTCAAGCAGCTCGATTTAGGGTTTATGGCAAGGTATAGTGATGGAGATGAGAGAGAGGGAGAGGTCATTTTAAAGTGATGATGCTGAACGTGGGTTCCTTCCCCTGTGGATTAGCGATGGTAGCATCTTCCAATGGATATGCTGCGACCACTTCCGTTGCTCCACGTTTGATGACCGCACCTTTCGTCCTTTCCTTCATTTCTTTTTTACGAAAAATAGGGTTAAGCTCCATTAATTTATAACCTAAGCTTTAATTTATAACCTAAGCTTTTGTATCTTTCACTGTTCTTGTCGAGAGAAAGAAAAGTGATTTCCAGAAAATTAATAAATATAAACAGACAAACCGACAAAAAAATCATTAATAAATTTTAAAAAACTAGTGATAAGTCATTAATGGTAAAGGTTTCCTTCAAGTGATAGCGTAATGCATATTTTCGAAACACAAAAATTATTTGGAATTGAAATCACATGTGATCATCATATCTATGGAATGGAATATCCTGGACAGGAGCGCTGAGAGTTGTTTGGAAGACTATACCTAGTTTTAATTATTTGGATTAGCAATGTGAAGCCACTTATGTCATCTATTAATTATAAATAGGAGGTATGTATATTACATTTAATTGATTCCCATGGTAGATGTATATGGTGTACTTGAAAGTTGAAGCATGATCAATGTTGCACGTGTACAACATCGCGATGATCGTTTTTTCGGAGCGAGCGGGATCTAGTGTTAAATGGTGTAGATGGAAAAAATAAAAAACTTTGTTCTTTATCAATATAATTATGGAAATGAGATTTATCACCTAATATTATGATCATTAGAAAATTTATTGGTTGGTTTACTAGAGTTTGAGCGAGCATATAGGTTATGAATAGAGAGCATGTATCACTCCTAAAACATCTTTACCTAGGATAAACTACATATTATTTATCTGAAATAAATCAAGATCTTGTTATATTTTCTTATTAATGGTCTGTCCAAGGGAGAAACCCTTCTTGACTGCCAGGTCAAGGAATTTCTTTTATTTAATACCGGACTACATCTTATATATAAGTTCATAATCTTAGATATTAAACAATATAATTTTTTGTTTGCAACAAATAAAATCTTTTTTACCTTCTCTATAATATTTTGACTGTCCTGCATAGAACCATCGAGATCTTCAAGTCTAGGTGGTTTGTCTTTGCTCTGTAGAGGTGTCCATTGAAAAATAGAACAACTGCTAGTTTCCAATGCTGTAATTAAGCGAGTTTTTTTTCTCAATCTACGAGTACATAAGAGGTTTTTCATCAAAAGATGATAAAGAATATTTTTTTTCTTATAACCCTTGATCATTCTTGCTTGTAACTTTCTGTTTACTTTTACTTTTATGATTTTTAAGAATCTGCTTCCACAACAAAACCTCAAATCATCTCTGCTCTAATTCAAGAAGAGAAAAATCTATATCGAAACCCTTTCCCTGTATTTCTCTTAAACAAAGCAAATGGACTCCATAAATGTTAGGTCTGATTTCAAATAAAAGGTGCTCTTGTCCCTGATGAGAGTTCAAATTTCAATAATGGAAAAAAAAATCCATATAAATATCAAAATTTCAATTATAAAAAAAAAAAAAACAGAGTAATGAACTAACAGTTTAAAAGCTTATAGAAAAATCTCTATTGAAGATACCTTCAAGAATTTGTATACCAGTTCATGGCACTTATTAAACTGAATTGCCATGCACCCATGGATCATGGGGTAATAATAGTAAAATTGAAAAACTCATGTCTATGTACGATACCCTTTTTGGATTAACAAAAAAAACCCTTTCTAAAATTCTCCCATCTCAGAAGAATGGATCTTTCTTGCAATCTAAGCTGTGGAGACTAGCTGTTTTAACCCTCTTAAAAACTCAGGTCTACTGTATCTCCATACAGTCAATGGCAGTTTATCTTTAGGGATATCCTTCGTATTCTTTACTATCCTTTTATTTACCAGAGATTGGTGCTTTTGTAAAATACTCTATGCAGCAGCTAATCCAGCAAAAAATAACAGCGGAGAGGAGCTGGGCGATACAGAGCAGCACTCTTGTTTCTTCCGAGCTTCAGATCCGCGTTTCTCTTCAAATCGGATACGATTGTCACGACACTCTGGGCTGCAAAATGCCTTTTCACCCCTGAAAACAAGGACCCCATTCTATTTTAGCAGTGGAAAATGAGCGTAAGATATGAGATATGAAGAGGCTCAAGTTGAATATCCTAACAAAGCCTCACAAGCATAAGCAAACAAGAATTATTTGGGCCTTTTACTACAGCATAATTCTCAAAATAAAGTGAAACGTATCAACTTAAATTCAGGGAACGGAATAACCAAATCGCTTTTTACCAGCTAGAGCTTACCATCCAAATTCCAAGCAAATTCTAATCCCAACCTCAATTTCTTTCTTTTTAAAAGCTACCACATTTGTCTTTGTTTTATAAATTGTCACCAAGAACCAAAAACACCGTGAAGACAGCAATTAATGAGTTCGAATCTCACCACTCTCATTCTATTTGATAAAAATTAGGCACAAAATAGTATGAGCTTGTGTAAAGTTTCAAGCTCAAAGAATTTTCACATGAGGAGATATGTTAGAGAATAACATAAATCATATCTTGGTGACTCGCTTAACAGTTTAAACTTTTAGGTAAGATATTCCTTGACACCCCAACTCTGGTTTTATGTCCTCCTCATTCTTGGCAACCATAATCAATTTGGACAACCCCTAAAATGGCATTTCTTCTGCTTGAGAATTAGCTGGTCCTATTTTTTAGGAGCTCTAACTAAAATAAAGATTTGCATCCTGATTACTTTATGCACATTTCATAACGAGGTCTGATGCATCCTAAAATAGAAACGTTCTATCTCAACATTTTCTCAAAGTGCATGCAGAAAATGAAAGACAAAATGAGATTGCAGGATTCTATTTCAAACATTCAGCGTGTCCAGATTCTTATACAAATTGAAAGACAATCACTGCCTAGATGCAGCCTGAAGCATATGAAATTCAGGGACAACAGAACCCCAAATAAGTTCTGAATAAAACCATTTTGAATCAAAATCTCGGAGATAAGATGCATTGGCCCAAGTCACTAATTTTAAATGGCCAGACAATAAATATACAAAGATAGATTTAAATGCTATTAAACCAGACAACGAAGCAGCTGATTTTGAACTTGTTTAAACCAGTCAAGTTATATAGACTCTTGTGTCCAAAAGATAGAACAAGTTCAATTAGTGTTCCAATTGTATGGAATCTTTGATCGATAATACAATCATATTAACCATTTCTAGTCCACGTGTTTTTCAGAACAAAGAAATCCAAACATAAATATGTTCTACTGGATGGAGCGTTTTTCTACTACAGGAAAACCTGATCGATTATACGATTGCATAAACTATCTCTTGTCCACATTTTCCATGACAAAGTAAACCAAAATAAGTATCTTCTACGTAAGTGGAAGTTTTCAGTCAAAAAACAGGACAACTCAGTCATGACTGAAAAAACATGAGGAAGCAAGATTTTGTCCCAACACTAATTTGCCCAAGAATCCATTGACTGTTAACCCATCAACATGTATTAATCTATTGCCAATGAAGAGATTGCATTTCCCAAACAACAAAATTTCATAGCAATACAAAGTTAAACAACAATCCATAAACAAAAAGCATATCCAATCAATCAGAATTCACACAATTCCAAACAAGTGATTAACCACTAAAATTAAACCAAGAAAGCCATCATTTATGTACCTGTACATGTAGATGTCCAGCCCGTCAAGCATCTTCTTGCAGTTATAGCAAGAACTCAGGAAATCCTTGCTCCAAAACTGCCTCCTACCAGCAGCAACAGAAGCATCCATGGGCATCCTAACAGGTGGTGAAGCAGCATAAACCAGTCCAGAACCAAAATCAAATTCATTCTCTGGATCAATATAAACATTGTCACCATAACAAACACTCTGCTTAATTACATTATTCCCAACATGAGAAATCACACATGTATAACTCTCATTATTCCCATCAACAACAAAAACACCACCACCAATACTATCTTTATCAAGATTCGACACCCCAATACCTCCTTCTTTGAAATAAGAAGCAGGTTTCTTCAAAGAAACAATAGGGAGAGGACTGGATCTTGGTGACAAATTCGAGTCAGAAACTTTATCTGATGACTCATCCATAGCAGCAACTATTCCTAACCCAACAGCACCACCATTCTCCAAAGACCTAGGTGATTTGTTGGCAACTGAAAAGGTCTCAGTTAAGGTTGAAAACAAAGAAAGACTGATTCTTGGTCTCTTTTTCTCCATTTTCAGACCAAACTGGGACATGGGCAACCCTCAAAACTTGAATTCTTAAAAATTCAAGACAAGGGTTTTTTGTTATATACAGAGAAAGGGTTCTGGAGTGTTTACAAGTGTATCTGACATGGAAGAGAGACTTTAACGGAGAGATATTAACTACAAAGTAAAGAGATTCTAGAGAGAAAAAAAGTAGTGCAAATTTTAAAGAAGTGAAGTGCAAGAAAGAGAGATTCTTCGGAGCTAAATTTGTGGGAGAGATTTTTTAGAGAGAGATGCTTTAACGTTTTCACTTTTTCACTTTTCAGCGGATACGGGAATATAAACAGTGTTTAGTAATAATTATTTTGATTAAATTATAATCAATCATTATTATTATTTGTCTGTAATAAACAACCTATTAGTCAGTGATTATTGCCTCTTCTTTTTTCCCTCCTAAATCATTTCTTCCCTCTAATTTTCATTTTTACTGTAATTGTTTCTTCATCCATCATCATTTTATTTTTTATTTTTTATTTTTCTTGAACAATAGTTTTTTTTCATTATAACCAAAACAATCTGCTATTTACTATTAAAAAATCTTGTCATAAAGGGGATGAAGAATGCCTATTCCTTCCAATACTCTCTTCATCACTTTGAGCATTACCCTATTAGCAAATGAATTATTTTTTTTTTAACCTCGAATAGGTGTGGCTCATCTGTTTGGCTATGAATTTGCTCTCAAGATATCATCAATTCAAGTTCTATATTAGCTAAAGTTAATGGAGATTTTAACTAGTCATTAATTAAGGCATAATAATATATAAGAATTTTATTGTGAATTATAACAGTGTTATTTTAATTATGAATTGCGATTAAAATATATTCAATTTATAATTAAAATCATTTAAAAAAAACAAAAACATGTTATCAATATTTAAATATATCTTTTTATATTTTTATTCTTTTTTTTACAGCCAGCGGCATTGTGCTAGCGCGGGCAAATGGGCTAGTTCACTCTAAAATTAAGCTAAGATGACAAGAAAGATTGCAAAAAACAGGACCGAAAACCTGTTTCTCTGAGACAAAAGGTTGTCGTTGTCTTTTGTTTTCGAAGATTATGCTAAGAAGTTTAAGAAATGGAAACAAAAACTGTAGCAGCAGCAGCAGCAACAGGTCATGCTCACCTTGTTGGGTCTCTTAAACCTAAGCGTTTTGCTATTTTTTCCATCATAAGAGCCCCCCAAAAGCGGACTTTAGTTCTGAAGGTATTAATTTTCCCGCAAATCTTAAAGTATATGTTTTAGTATGTTAATAAAAAGATGCAAAATTCAATCTTTTTTATGGAATTGTATATGGGTTTGATCCTTCTTTGATCACATTATAGTCAACCCTTCAGCACTACTCTTTTCCCCTTTCCCTTTAGAAGGCAGTAACTCTACTTGAAGGAGAACTTAAAACAAGAAAAAACGGAACCTCAATTTTGCTTTTGAATTAATATAAGAGGGATTTTGACAATTCTGTATGAGTCACACCTTTGATGTTAGTTTATGGTTATTTGTGTCAGAATTTTGTGCTCGAGTTTCTTGAAAAGATCATAACTTTTTGTGAAATGGTTCCAGTTTGAAAGGTCGTGGAGGAAATTGAAATTTTGACCATATTTTTATCGGGTTTGCTCATTGCTTAGTACAGATGATATGGCAATGGAAGTGTGATCAGGGTGTTTGTGGAAAGGAATCTTGTGTGGATTGTGCATCATTGATACAGATATTCTGTAAGCAAAGAAGGGCCCATCTAGCTGGCGAGCTTTTCCAAAAGTTGAAATGTGAAGGATTTTTACCAGACAACACAACTCTTTCAGCTATAATGCCTTGTTATGCTTACAGTGGCCTTTTACCTCAAGCACAGGCAATATGGGAGGAAATGCTGTATAGTTCTTTTGTGCCTAGTGTTCAGATAGTTTTGGAATTCATTAACAATAATGCAAGGAGTGGGATTTTTTGATGAAGTAATCAAAATTCTTTGATCAGCTGAGTTCTTCGAGAACTTTTGTCCTTTTTCATCAGGTTTACTCACTGGATATCTCTTGCTTTGGAAAGGGTGGTCAACTTGATTTGATGGAGTATAATTTGAAGAAGATGGTCTCAAAGGGTCTCCAGGTAGACTCTGCCACTGGGAATGCTTTTGTTATGTATTATAGTATTCATGGTTCTTTGGCAGAGATGGAAGCTTCCTCAGATCGCCTTAAAAGGTCTAGACTCCTCATGGAGAGAACGAATCAGAGCAATGCAATTTGCATATATAAAGGAAAAAAAAAATTGTAGGCAAGGGAGTTCCTAAGGTGAAGACTTGGGAAATACGAATACTTCATCTAGGCTGCTAATTTTATGGAAAAATGTGGGAAACGTTTTTTGGAACCTTCTTCTTCTATTTTATGCTGCTAATTTAAAGATTAAGACTTTGCAGAGGGAATTTCTGAAGATGGTGGAAGCTGGTTTTCATCCCCGATCTTACTACATTTAACGTACAGGTGCTGGCTTTCAACAATGTCTTTGTTATGGGATCTCCATCTAGGCCTTGAGCATATGAAACATGACTATCTTGTGACTTCTGGTTGTGTCATTGATGCATCAGGAGCAAGATGCATTTGGTTAATTCTCCAGTGTTATTAACAGATCCTTCATTGTTTGTGTTTTTAGGCATGGGGATTTCCATTCAAGTTCAGAGGCATTTATGGAGTTTGAGAGGCAGTGGAAGTGGACTTGCACAGAGAGTTCGTTAAAATATATATCAGGAAATTACACAGGAGCAAACATATCTTTTGGAACTACTGACTGTTGGCCTTATGTTACCGTGTAAAATTCTGTTTGGTTTTCCAAGAGCTGCAAAAGAAAGTAAAACAAGCTTCAGGTATCGTTGAATGCCAAATACAGATTCTTCGCTACAACAAAGTGGTTTTCAATCATCCTTCATCTTCTTCCTCTAGATGGTGTGCTTGTGTGGCTTCTTGAGCTGTCATATCTAGATTGTAGGTCGCTGTGATCACATCCTGGCAACAGATCAGAAATAATTGAATTGTAAAGCTTGCAGAGGTTGTAACTTGTAAGATCTACGAGTTTCTATGAAATTAGTAGCTGTAATCCTAGGAATAATTGAAGTTTGCACAAGCAGATTTTTTCCCGTCGAAGTTAAAAAAATAATAATAAAATGGAAGCATGTAAGACTCACTTGAACTGAGGAAGATTGGCTGTGATGAGGGGAGCTTCCTGCGCTGCCCCCAAGCATGATGCCAGGCATGTTTTCTTCAGCAAGGTCTCTCAATCTGTTAAGCTCAGGTAGTATGACCTCTCCAAGATCTGGTCTATCTTTCCGCCTCATTTCTGCACAACGAAGAGACAACTTGGCAAAGCTCATGGCTTCCTCAACAGGCCAGTCTAGAATGGCTGGGTCGAGTATCTTTGCAAAAGTTCCTTTCTCAATGGCCCTCTCAACTTGTTGAGTTAATCCCATAGGTGGCTTGGCTGTTATTATTTGTAAAAGCATGATACCAAGTGAGTAAATATCGGATTTTATCCCTAGCATTCCTGTCTGCTGATATTCTGGGTCAATGTAACAGAATGTTCCAGCTGTTGATGTCATGTGATATTGAGTAACAGTGTTGGCTACGGATGGAGGGACAAGCCTGGCCAAGCCAACATCACTAATCTTACTGACATAGTTGTGGTCAAGTAAAATGTTTCCTGGTTTTAGGTCCCGGTGCACAAGTGGTTGTGGCTTGGTTTGATGGAGGAAAAGAAGGCCGGTGCCAATTTCTGCAGCAATCTGGAATCTTAATTGCCAAGAAAGAGGTGGATTGTTTCCTCGGTGGAACAGGCAGTCTTCCAAGCTTCCGTTAGCCATGTACTCATAAACTAAGCAACCATACTCTGGGCAGGCTCCAAGGAGGAGAACCATGTTTGGATGCCTTATGCAGGATAATACTTCAACCTGCGTAAGAGTTGTCAGAAATTCAGAATACACCTAAGAGCAGATGGTTCAATAGGAAGGGAAAAGAGAAGAAAAGAGAGAAGACAAAAAAAAGGCAGTGCCATTACACTGGATTTTGTTTAGTTTTCTTCCTGAATCAAAAAAGTTAAAAAAAAGCTCACTTGAATTAAATAGTTGCAGCTCAACTTTTATGAGCTGTAGGCAATGGATTAGCTCAAAATATTGTCAGACTTTTTTGTTGCAGGAGAACTGGTGGCTAAATAAATATGATTTATTTTTTTAGTAGGCTCTTTGGCATTTGAAAAATCACCAGGTTTGGTTACTCCTTGGTAGTTTCTGAAGAAAAGTGTGAGTGTAAACCTCGCATTAAATGATTCTCTTAATCACTTCTGCTAGGATACTAGTGATCATCATTCTGAATTCAGTTTTCTACTTTTCTTAGTTTGATTTCCATAAAGTTATGATGGATATATGTAGGTTTATGTTTATTTACTCCTTTATTTTTGGTTTATGGACAGAGCTCCAAACCTCTTGCTGAAACTGTGACCTTCCATGAGCTGCATCAGGACTCAAAACTTTAATGGCCACTGGTGTATGATCCAGATAGGCCTTGTAAACAGGCCCATAACCTCCTTCTCCGATCTTGAGCGAGTTTGAAAACTCATCTGTTGCTGCTTCAATCTCCTCAATTGTGTATTTTCGATATCGAAGATCATTGTTTGCAATGGATGCTAGTGCCTTATTCTTCTCCTGGAATTCCTTTTGAGTTATCATTTCTGCATTTAGTCTTTTTTGTAATTCCAATTCGGCGATCCTTTGAGATGCTTCAGCTGCCTCAATGGCTGCTTTACACTTAGCTCTCTCCTTCGCTACAATTTGCAATGCAGCTCCCCCTGCGAATTGCGCTTCTCCTAATCTCTGTTGTTCTTCCAATTTCCAATGATGAACTTCCTTGGCCTGTAATGAAATTTAATTAGAATTCAATCAAATTGCAGCTCAACTCAAGGTTTCATTTTCAATTCAATGTTTCATTGGTGCTTTTGGTTGGAGATTTTGGATGTTCTGAGCTATTTGTTTATTTTGACTTTCAAGTTTGAGTTACATAGAATGAGCTTCCAGTCTGAAGAGAATGAAAAGAGAGCTTGAATAATGGCACGCCCATAAATATATTTTCAAATTTACTGATACATTCATTATGAAAGATGGACTTCTGTACCAAAGAATTAACAAATTTAGACTCTTGTCAAAGAAGATTTGAACTGTCAGTACCTTCTGTTTTGCTGTGAGTGCTTCTCTGCATGCTGAGCCATACATGTCCATTGTTTGCTTGAGCTCTAGTCTGAGCCTCCGCATCTCGGCTTCCACGTCGTCCTATAAATTTTGAATGAAGCATGAATAAGATTTCTGTATTCTGTCTACTCTAATGTGAATCATTGTAAGTTATATGCCTCACTTTTGCCCTAATGTTTATTATTTATCTCCCTGTCAACCTGCCTTCTTTCCATGATTCACAGAAATTTGGTTTGGTATGAATGATCATGTTTCTATAGGTAATCATATAACTGCTATTGAAACCTTACATTCTTTGAAATGTATGGAAAAACAAATGTTATAGCATTATAAAGGAAAGATGATGGGCATGCAGAGAAAATTATAACTTCTGGGAAATCTATTGGGATAAGCCAACCAGAACCCGCCCCTTGATTGTCAGGAAACACAGTTCAATCAGGATCATACACAAACCGATGCATGTTGGTTGGTGTATAATGATGCATTAACTATGCCTTCTCTGGGACTTTATGTTGTTACCATGTTCTGTGAAGACGACCATGATGTATTGCCACTTTCTTGTGAGGTTGGTGAGAAATTATTCTGTGAACTTGCATCTATTGATTTGTTTCCTGAGTACATTGACCCAAAGGATCTATAGTCATAATCTGAGCCATTTGAAACCCGAGGTGTCATTCCAGTTTCAAAAGCATCATAGAAAGCAGGAAATGTCCGAGGTGTCATTCCAGTTTCAAAAGCGTCATAGAAAGAAGGAAATGTGCGATCGGTGCTTGGCCTTCCACTGCTTACAAATGATATGTCAGAATCTGGAATGGAGGACTCATATCTGGCGATTCCACCTCTTCTAGTGAATGGTGACCTGTTTCGATGATTATCAGGTTAGTCCTCTCATTGAATATCAGGATAGTCTCTCATTAGAAATTGCCATCATCATCAAATTGTCGTTCCTTAAAGATTTGTTGGTGCTTTGTGAGCCTTGTTATCAGTGCTCGATCAAAACGGCAGACACTGATTCGAGGCAGCCACAAGCATGGAAGAAGGTGTGTATCATGGAAAAAGTTTATAAATTTAATATGTCAAGCTGAAAGTTCCTTGTCAAGCATTGAAATCAAATCTTGAAAGGTTCAAAGAAACCAGTATAATTCAATAAGAACATAGAACTGCCTGCCATTGTTACTGGAAGAGAATGAGAAGAAGCTTCCATCCGTTTAGACTTTAAATTATATGATTAACCTGTAGCATCATGGGTTATTGATGGTTCATCAGTATTTTACACCTGTACACCACAAAGAAGCTTATCTGTCGAACGTACCTGAAATCCATATCTTCTTGATGGCCTTGCAGGGTATATGGTGACCTCTCCGGTACTGTAAAAGATCAATACACCTCTAATGAGTAATCACAGCCATATAAAAGTGGTGCGAAGAACAAAATGCTTATTAGAGAGGCTGACCACTGGGAGACAGGCTAGACTTGGAAAGGGTTTCAACTGTATCGGACTTGTTGTTGGCCCTGCTCTGCATTTGAGTTTGAATGGAGTTTTTTGGAGTTGGTGAACTACTAGCAGATCGCACCGCTGAGATCTTTCCTTTGCTGATGACATAAACAGAGCAGAAGTCTGGTGCTCTTTTGGACACATTACCTGGAACATCTGTGCTCTTGAATTTTCTGTCGGGAAGAAAAACATAATTGATATGATATCAAAATTCATATTCCGAACTTTGTATCTTAGAGAATGAGATATGGCAATGTATGAAACCAGATGGAAATCTGAAGTTTCTTGAACCTTATGTAGATAATTAGATGGAACATTGTCCTGGCAGTTATCCATCTATATCTTTGTTTGTTCCAGATTAAAAAAATTCTGAAAACCAAACCAACAATTGCAAGCTCCATGCATCAACTTGGCCCAGGGAATTAAACTTATTGTTCTAATCTAATCTCTATTTGTCGTATAAATAAATATTTCTCTAGGTACCAAAAAGAATCTGAGTTATGAGTTAGCCCTCCATGAATGCTTTACCTGACAAAGCCTCCCTTCGATGATGAACCAAGTATCAAAACCTGAATTGCATTTTTGGTAACATATTCTATTATTCCTTTGGCAACGTCCATTTCCTCCACAATAACGTCGTTGCATTTTATCTGCATCAAACGCCAACAGTGAGATTGAAGGATGAAAACCCAGAAACCAAACGAAATGGGGATCTGATATGGAAAAAGGGGGCTGAAATCACCTCCTTTCTTGTGCAGAAGCAACGAAATGGAAGGAACAACGATTTGGCTTCGTTGTCAGCTTGTTTTCTAAATGTTCTCGCAACCTCGTCATTGACTTCGTTGATGGAGATTTTGTTTCCACCTGCAACCAGAGGCAATTGGCACGGTGGTAAATGCGATGCTTAACATTCCATCTCAAGATTTTATTACGAGCAACCAAATCAAATATCAAGCGAGAGCTGAAAAAGATTTTTGACAAGAAGAAGAGAAGACAAACATGGGGTGGGGATGGATGACGGATTTTGTTTAACATGAAGAAGCGTGAGGGCCTGTCCCTTGGTGAGAAGATGATCCACTGTCCACTTGAGAGCTTGTTGGCTACTTTTATCCTTGTCAATGGCAACTGCTACACTTTCTTCTTTCTTTTCTCCATTCCTCCTAGCCATCTATGTCTCTGTGGAAATCAAATCAGCTTCAGCTCAGAAAAAAAACCCAAACCTCAATGATAGCCCCTTCTGGTTTCCTTGAAATATGCTTTAACGCCATAACCAAACACCATCATCATCTTAATAGTCGATGAAGATGAGTTGGTGGCCTCCCAAAATTAGCCAATAACACCGCACTGGTTTTAAGTTAGTTATAGAATTTAGATTAACCAACTTTCCCAAGGTTTTTTTCTTTTATGTAGAATCTCTGTAACTAGCAAGTATATATTATGAAAATGAACAGCCCAAGAACATATACTAAATTCTATCATTTCTCCTTAAGAAGGGAGGGAGATGAGCCCTTCTTTGGATAGGCTCGCCTTCTCCTAATTATACGCAAAGCAATACTCTCTCTCTCTCTCTCTCTCTCTCTCTCTCTCTCTAATATTAGTGATACTACAAACGAATCTAGCATTAATATTGGGCCAAGATGTGACTCATCTCATGGGTATACAATGTTAGAGAATAATATAAATCATATTATGGGGCCTCACTTACAAGCTTAAGTTTTTAGGTGAGATGGTTCCTTAACATGGTATCAGAGCCTTGTTGACCCAGCGGTCACGAGTTTGAATCTCACCACCCTCATTCTATTTGATAAAAACCAAGCACAAGGTGATGTGGGTCTGTGCAAGTTTCAAGCCCAAAGAGCTTTTACTTGAGGGGGTGTGTTAAAGAATAATATAAATCATATTATAGGGTCTCACTTACAAGCTTAAGCTTTTAGGTGAGATGGTTCCTTAACATACAAACCCTAAAACAAAAGGTTTAATTCATGGGATTTTCAAATTTGATGGTCCAATAGAAATATAGAATTGTTTCCACTGGGTTGAACCTAAGATCATAGGCATGGGTCAATTCCCAAATCTTCTTTAGCCCACTCATGAGGTTCTAATGATATTTTGAAAGATAAATAAGGTTTTAATAGGAAATGAAAAAAATGATTTTTTTATAAAAATAACTTTTAAGTATAAATGATTGAAAGATGTTTTAATAATTACTTAAGAAATGATAAATATAAATAGGAAAAAAGAGAGAATAATCATATTTAACGAAAGAAAACTAAGAGTGAGAAAACAAAATAAAGCGCAGGAAAAATTATTAAAGAAAATAAATTTATAAGGTAAGGTTTATGTTTTGATATTAAGATATCGAGTTTGTTAAGATTTATAATTTTGAAGTTCATGTTTTGGATTAAATTGATGAGTTGATTGAAATATTATGGATTTATTGTTATGGCGAATGATTTCATTAGTTATTCATGGACAAAAGTTTCTTGAGGTTGGGATGATAAAATTATAGTTTGGTCTTTTATTTATGAAAATTATAGTTCAGTCCTTGAATTTAGGGAAGTTATGGTTTGGTCCCTAAAAATTTTAGACAGAGCTTAGCATCTCTGTTGTCAAAATCGCGAGTTGACTCGCAAAATCGTACGATTTTGCGAGTCAACTCATCAAATCGTGTCAAATCGGGGAGAAAAATCATTTTGGGTCAAACTCAGGTCAAAATCGTTTAAAATCGTAAAATCAGACTGGATCGATCCGATTTTACTATCCCAAAATCCATCCTGCTCTGCCTATAGACTCTGCCATAATTATATTATATTATATTCAAAAATATTTTACTTACGATTTTATGATTTTTCTATCCACACGATTTTAGTTGTGATTTTACGATTTCTGTACGGTAAATTTAAAATACGACTTTACGATTCTGATTTTACGATCCGAGTTCAGAAACAACTTGCGATTCGTGTCAAAATCGTGATTTTGACAACCATGCTTAGCATGGATCATGGGTAGAATTTATGACATTTTCAAGTAGGCACTCCAAGTTGAAAATTTTACATATTGATCCTTAATTTTTCAACAAAATTCCAGATTGGTCCTACGTATAATTTTAGTTTTTTCATATGTTTTTGAAGAATAATTGAGGTTTGTTGATGAGTTATTTTCAAGTTCTATGATTTTTTTTTCTTTTGAAAGAGGTTAATCCATCTAGAAGCTAATTGCCGGTCGAAGGTGAAGTCAATGGCAGCAGCATCCATCGATACTCGTCATTGAGAACGCAAACACTTCAAGATGGTACGATGATGGTTTGCATGAAGAACGAGCTAGGCAGAAGACGTGGCTTGTAAGGCACGGAAGGACAAGCTTAGATTCTTAGGGTTACGAAATCCTGTCTTTTGCTAGTTCTTGTCTTTCCATGGACTGCTTAGCTACAAGAACGGTCTATATGGATAAGCTAAATTAACCAATTACATTACAGAAGTTTGCCACGAAAGCCATTAATTAATCACCACCATCATATTTAATAGTCGGGGTTGTTTTTTAAAATATATTTCATTTAAAAATATATTAAAATAATAATTTTTATTTTAAAAAAAATATTTTTGATATCAACACATGAAAATGATCTAAATACATTATTTTTTTAAAAAAAAAATCAATTTTTTTCAAAAACATTAACGCTAAAACACCCAATATATCTCTCCATTCAACTCCAAAAATATTATTTCTGACCCCCTCTCCCCTCTAATAGATTAGAGATCCAGTTTTTTAACTCAACCATGCTGGAAATTAAATATTCAAGAGAATGTGATTTCATCAGACTTTCCCATTGAAGATCTCATATCCCCTTCACTAGCATACGAGGAGAGAAAATCATCGTCACCGTCTCTCTCTTTTATTTCTTCAATCCTCTCAACAGCTTCCTTCAAGTCCATCCTCTTCTCTACATCCGCCTCGCAGCAACTCATCCCAATCTTCAATAGCTTGATCACCTCGCTTTCGCCGCCGCCATTTTGCCGTGCTGGCCCGCCGGTCATCGCCTTATCAATCACCACATTAGTCCACTCCTCACGAGGAACAGAGCTGGCCCATTTTGCCAAATCTTCCTCCTCGCTCCCCTTGCCTTGAGGTACGAAATTTGCTGGCAGCTTCGCTGTTAGGATCTCGAGTATCAACATCCCAAGACTCCATACATCGGTTTTCTTGGTAATCCGGCCGTGATGCAGGTATTCCGGTGACTTGTAGGCCACCATGAGTTCTTGAGCGTTCTCTTGGTTGATCACCGGAGCTAGTCCATAGTCTGTGAGCAAGGGATCGTTGGATTGAGTTAGAAGAACATTGGAAGATTTAAGGTGGCCGTGGGCAGCAATTATGTTGGGAAGATCTCTGTAGAGGTATGCAAGACCACTCGCTACTCCTTTGACAATCTTCAATCTGCTTGGCCAATCAAGGCTTGGTAAGCCTAGAGCTTGATGACCTGAAAGAAAATCGATGGCAGCAGCACACATGAATGAATGGAAAGATAATCACAAGGAATTATTTGTGGAAGCACGTGTAGAGTGATTCTGTCCATTCAACAATGGTGCGCACATTGAATGGATAGAATGTTAGAAAGTAATATAAATTATATTCTGAATCATTATTTAATTATTTAAATTTTTAGACAAGATGATTTTTTAACATAAAAAGTATTAAAGTCTTGTTGATCCAACTGTTCGAATGAAGATCATATGGCTGGTTATTGGAAACTGTCCAAATTTTGTGCTGAAAACATACCATGAAGATGAACAGCTAGGCTGCCTTTCTCGACAAAGTCGGTGATCAAGAGCTTCTCTTCCTTCCTATAATAGTAAGCCACGAGAGGAAGTAAGTTAGAGTGCTTCAATCTCCCTAACCTCCTCATATGCTCTTGAAACTCTTCTTTCCCGACATTGTTCATCTGCTTAAACCTCTTCACCACCATCATCGTCCCGGAGCTAAGTGCTGCTCTGTAAGAGGACCCGAAGCAACCGCTTCCTAATATCTCAGCCGAGGCCTTTAACAAGTCCGGCAAATCAAACCTCTCCCTGTCATCCCTCACGAAGGACAGCTTTGGAGCTTCCCCTTTCTTGCTACCTACCGAGTGGTCTGGTGAGCTTGATGGGCTTTGGTTTTCTTCCTTGAAACCCGTTTTCTTTTTGAGGTTTGATGGTATCGGCGGCGGTGGTGCTTCTATTGAGGCTGATGGTTGTCTTTGACGTCGACGAAGAAGGAACAAGAATGCTGCAACAATGGCACCCAGTAGCAATCCCACAACTGCAGCAATGATCACAATTCGTAGCACAGGTGGTTTCTTGGAATCAGAGTTGCTGTTGGTGGTATTACATTCCTTTAATGGCGGTCCACATAGACCTTTGTTGCCTGCTCAACCAAGAAAGGTATGAATGTGATCAAAAACTAGCAAATCCTTTAGAAGCGTTGCTAGAAATCTGAAAAATGGTACTGAAAATCAATCTTGTTGTGGTGAATTGATGCGCAAAAGGTGTCAATATTCTAAATACTTCTTGAAGAGGGGAAATCAATGTCTGAGTCATTTTTTCAAGTCTCAGAAAAACTGGAGTGATGATGATTAGATATCCAACATCTTACATTAATCAATGAAGATGGAAATTAACAGAGGTTAATAGAAGAAACATATTGCTCTGGTGCCATTAATAATCTTTAGATCAAGAGGGCAGCTCACCTGAAAAGGAGCTCGAGTCCATCTTACTGAGACCTGCGGGGATTGGCCCCTCCAATGCATTGTTTGACACACTGAATGACTGAAGATTCTGAGTCAAATCTGGTAGCTGCCCAGTGAATTGGTTGTCTTCAAGCCTCAAATCCAAAAGCTTGGGCAAGGCAGTCAAAGAGGAAGGAATGATACCAGCAAACTTATTTTGTGCTAAATACACTTTCTTCAGCTTCAACATGCCATCAAAAGCATCCAGTGGAATCACCCCTGAGAAATGGTTGTTGGACAAATAAACCGCTCTCAATGAAACAATTTTCTTGAACTCTGGCATGGGACCATCGAAGTTATTGTTCATGATGCTCAGTGTTTTCAAATCTGAGAAAGCCTGTAGAGTTTCCAAGTCAATCTTGCCAGCCAGTCCCATATTTTCAAGCTGTAAACCCCAGATGATCCCGTCAACACAAATCACACCAGCCCAATTCGTTGCATTGTTCTTTGTGCATGGCGTGGTCTTGTCACTCCAGTCAGACAATGCAGATGCGTTCGAAAAAGAATCCTTGAACTTGAGGAGGATTTCTGAGTCTGTCAGTCCGGAAGAGGCAACAAAATGGAGGGATACAAGTAGAAAGACAAGAAAGAACGAGGGCTTATAATCAAAACCCATGATGGTATAGTCTGGCGGGACGCGCACTGGTGGGGGGGCATGCGCGCCCTTTGCAGTCGAGAATGGCTTCAACAGAGGACTGTAATGTTGGGGTGGGAGGGGGTGGAGAGGAAGCTTGGAAAGGTGGTGAAGTTTTGATGGCATGGAAAGAAAGGAGAGAGACAGAACAGAGAGGAAGAGACAATTGGTTTGCTAAGAATAGGAGAGGTTAGTATAGGCTGTGTTCTCAAAAAGCAAATGAAAGAAGGGTTGTGCATAAAGTTCTGACAAAGTCAAATCTCTTTGTTAGAATGCATGAGTGAGGTGTTGATTTAGATCAGAAACCTCCGGTCTGCCCTTGATTTGGATCCAAAGCTAGGCCCTTTCCTTACCCATTTGTGTTCAGCTTTTCACTCCTGGTGTGAAAACACATTTTTCTTTTCTTTTATTCTCTTTTTTTTTATCTTTTTTTGAAAAATCGACATTGTCTAATTATCTTCCTCCGAAATCCAAGTCCCCCCCTTATAAAACTGCTGCTATGAAGAATTAAACTGCAGTTCCTGTAGGAGACAATCAGTTTTAGTTTCATTTTTCTTTTCCTCTAGTTCAAGAGGTAGCTGATATAGTTCACAAAACCAGCACCTACAAAAGGTATAACATCACCCTGTTTTCTCTCATCTATTTGGCATACTGAAAAAAAAAAAACGATTTCTTCTTGATGTTCTTCAACCAGTCCACACACCATCCACTAGAATCAAGAGATAGATTGCAAAAACTATCCTGGTGTGAAGATGTTTTTATTGGTCTCCAGAAGCTTTTGGGGAAAACCCTTTCCAGTTGATGAAACTAACCTCAGTTAGACTATGCTGAAGTATTCTGACGAACTTGAGAGCTATTGCAAGCTCAAAGTTGCTGTTGAAGTGATGCTCGAATGCTTTGAGCCGGTAGAAGATGGTCGTAGCGGGACGGACCTTTAATTTAATATAAATGAAATATATTTCTTAAAATAATTCAAGTTTTCTACCATTCTCATTACTGATTTTATATCTCAAAAGTATGATAAAGAAATTAATTAAATACTATTCAGCTATATTAAACATTTATACGCATAACACAGTGATTGCAAGCCAAGCATGGTATATATCCAATATCCAAAAGGGAAAAGGAAGAACAACGCAGTCCAACGGTGTAATGGTATATCATTGGTTACACATCATTATTATGTTATTGATATGAATGTGTGTTTTTTGTTCTAGATAATCGAACACGTATTTGCAATTTAATTTGAGCTACTTCATGGATCCCCAAGAAGAATGACAGAAAGTGAATCAGCTCCAAAAGGAAAGCATAAATGGAAAAATGGTGCCATCACCGGCCGCCTCGTGTTGCAGTAGGGAGAGGTTGAACCACAGCTAGAGGGTTCACTTGATATGAAAATGCAAGCTGCCACAAGTCTACCATAGCCTTCTTTGCAGCCGAAACTTGCCTCCTAACAAATCTGCAATATACATAATATATATAGACACATAAGGATTATTTATCGACAAAAAAAGGGAAATTTGATTTCCTCTGCAGCTCTTATTCAAGCTGTATGAGAATTCAGCAACCAATAATTGTGATCTAGGTAATTACTTTTGAAAGAGTTCTGATACCCACTGATATACTAGTTCTCTAAAACCGCTAACAAGGAAGCACAATTAATCTTTTCTTGGTTTACTTTCTATGTGAAGGTTTACTTTCACAATTAGTCTAAAACCATCAATTAGGAAGCCATCCCTGACTAGATTGGAACAAAGGCGTAGTTCAGTTTTGTACTTTCAATCACATGAAGGTTCAGTTTTTGCATGCATAACCATGAAGCAAGTGACATGGTGAGCTTTAAGTAAGGATTGAATGCAGGAATGCAATAACACATCTTACCCTTTCATTGTAGCCCCCTTCCTCCGGAGAACATAATATGTAAGAAGGAACAAAAACCCTAGGAGAATTTTCCCGCTTGTTATCACCACTCGAACATTCCCAAACTTCAAATTCACTGACCGGAACCACCAAAGACATGGATCGACACGCCTGGACAGCTTCAAAATTGTTTGTTTTGTATTATGCTCTCTCGTATCTAGGTAATTGGCTTCTAATCCTTTTGGAGATCCCTCGAAACCTTTTAGTTCTTTTGTCGAAGAATAATGAGCTTCATGGTTATTTTCTGGCGAAACCACTGAGACTTGTGATGAATTTATGGTTTTGAGAGAATATAGAGAGTGTAAACGCCTCAAAAGTACCTGAAAAAGACATGGCATTATAATAAGACATTAAGATAGATCAGTCAAAATTCCACAACTATTTAATTTATGGACATTCATCGTACAGTTAATTCAAGCAATTCAAAAAAGTGGTAGACACCAACATAAGATGCAAGATTTTAAATTTTACCCGTTGTCTTTCCTCAGGTAATGCAGATTTCTCGACCCATGAGATTGCACTGTCCATATCCTTCAGAGTCATGCCAAGAAGTGTCACAGCATAGACTTCAACAACCTCCATATACTTGTCAACTTCCAAAATATACCTCCTATCACATCCATCCTGGACACCAACATCTGCTCCTGCACCAACAAGAACATAGTATTGTCCATCCACTAAACTCCAGTTGCTGAGGAACTCCTCAAGAAACTCTCGGACACCAGCAGAAGAAGCTCCTGATATCTGAAAACATGCCCTGGCAAATAAAAATGAAATCAAAGTGACACCTACCTCCACAAGATATAGGAAAACTTTTGACCAAGGCATTTTTCAAAACTTATATGTCAATGATGGTCGAAATTAATAGTCTAAATTAATAAGCGGGTTGAAGATACTAAACGTTCAATAAACTCCTAGTACCTTCTCAAAAACTTATTTAAATTAGCCTATCACAATGTTACACGAAGTTATTATCAACCTTCTCAAGAACAAAGCTACACTATCATTAGCTAAACATACATATCTTCAGTGCAAAAGCAAAATCATTTGAAGAAGCATTTTTAGCACTTCCTGATATACAAACAAATCAAGCACAAAATAATTAAACTAAAACCTTCACGTGCACTGAAAGCAAAATAACTTTCCCATAATAATAATAATAAAAACAGCGATTTGGAAAAGGTAAAGAATACCCTGTGAGAAGAACTTGAACAGGAATAGCTGTAGCAGAAACAAACAGCACTCTAAGCTCATTTAAAATATCTGATGTCCTGCATTAAACGTCATAAATTTCATTACATTTAGAAAGTCACCATAATTTGCCAATATCACCACCCATACCGCACAAAACAGATTAAACCCATAAAAACCACTTCAGAAAAATTATAATGATATGAAAAAAACAGCAAAAACAATGGGAGAATTCACATCTTTACCTGCCAAGTTGATTCAAAGCCTGAACAAACACCATTCCAGCTGATTCCAGCATGTCATATACCTCAATCTCATCAAAAGCTTCATTATTATCAGAAATGTTACTGCCTTTTAATTGTCTTATAATTGAAGAAGCTAAAGTTGCTGCCTCTTCATAAATTGAACAAACTAAGTAGCTGCGAAAAACAAAAACAATTTGTTTGAATCCCACAAAAAGATTTGAGAGAAACGGATCAAAACACTCTGCAAAAAATTATTTACCTCTCAGACTGTTCAATTTCTTGCCAAATTGATGAAGAATTCGACTGAGTCTCCCCCATTTCTCTCCCCAAACACTCTGTTTTAAGGAACTGTTAATTCTTTTCCGGTGGATAGGGATGAAAAATGTGGATTTCTGATTTATCAAATGACGAATATAACCCTACTCTCTCTCATTTAGACAGTGCTTTGCTGACAGAAAAATCACCTTTTGACTCCCTAGTTTTGTAGAGAATAATCATCTTGCCCCCTCATGTTAAGATTTGTTCGATTGACACCAAGATTGATAAAATTGCCTTCTACCACTCGATAAATAAGCCGTTAAAAAGCAGACAATTGCACCCCTAAAGATATTAGAATCTCATTGAGTTTTTTGAAAACTTTCCTCCTCCATGTATTTTGATCGTGTTCACTACTAGTTTGTTGTCTAATCCAAGGTTGTCAATATCGTTCTGGTTACCATTTTGATTTTTCTATTGGAACAGAACGTTTCGGTTTTGGAGTGTTTCGGCGTGCCGTTCCGGGGTTGTACTGTTCATATATAATTAATTATATATATATGTGAAAAAAAAAATAATTTAACAAGTATAATTTAAATTCAAGATAAATTAACTTTAAATTATACAATACAAACACAAAGTCAAATAACATAATCTCAAAATTAGAAACATCTTTAAAATTTCAAAATATTATGATAGTAAAATGTTCTAAAATAAAAGAAATATTATGATTTTGAGCCGGAACGGTACCGAGGTGTTCCAGCCGGAATTTAGCCGAAATTTCCGGAACAGACAGGAATTAAAACCGAGACAAAAGCGACGTCATTTCATCTTGGTTTTTTTAATGGCACGGAACGTTCCGACCGGAACGAAACGGAATTAACAAGCCTGGTCTAATCACTGTAATGGTAGCCAAAAAGTAAAGCTTTGGGTGTTGAGGTTATTAGAAATTCTAACTCCTCATTTTAATCCTTTTATATTTTTAAAAGGTATTTTAACAATTTATCATTAAGATTATGATTTTACCCGATCAGCATGTATAGATGGATTTATATCAACTTGATGCATTGATTATTTTTTGTCAATTCATATATAATTTGTATTTTAGACTTTATTTTATATATTTTTTTGTTTTATCCGAAGATTTTTTTTACCTTCTAGTGTTGCAATTTATGAATGGAGTTTTATTCTTTTCATGCTTTTTGATGTGTTAGCTTATGATTGTATATGATTTTTCTAGAGATCAACTTGGAATATGAACTAGTTTGATCCGAGTTAACTTTAATTTTTAAAAGTATTAAAATGATATCATTTTGAATAATTGTCTTTTCCATACCAAAAAAAAGTAAATTGATTTTGATCGAGTATGTTAATTCTGCGAAGTGCAACTCAGTGATCTATCTTTAGGTTTGCTTCTTAGAAGTCACCACTCACCAGTTCGAGTCTCACAACTCTCGAGGTCACTAGAGATTAGTAATTGATCGTTCACTCCAAGGAACATGAAATTAGTCGATGTGTACATAAACTGGCTCAAACACTCACGTTACAGAAAAAAAGAATTTTAACAAACGTCACGAGCCAGCTTGAGTTCTATCGCTAGAGTTATTATACTATTATTAATTTCAACACTCAATTATTATAAAAAAAATATTATCTAAATATTTTTTAAAATATATATTATTAAAATACACACTCAAGATAATAAAAAAAATCATATTTTTTTTATTCACTATCAATGAACACATAATACAGAGAGAATCACCATATATTATATATTACCACCGAATAATTTTTTATCTTGATCTCCTGTTTTGTATATACTAAAACAATAATCAAACACCACCCAATTATTAGCAAAATTGACCAATACTTTTTTATTGTGATGTGAATGTACCAAATTAACAACATCAAGGGGCTAAGGCGAATATTTGCCTCAAACATTAAGCCTTGTTTGTTAGATATTTATCAAACTCGGAGTGTCATTTTGGTAATCTGAAAATCAACCGAGCCCCAATAGACATATAAAATGCACAGAAAACAGAAACAAAATCCCTAACAGCAACAGCTCTAAAAAATAAAAACCCTTCTAATCCCCAAGTTATCTCTCTAGAAAACATTCAAATAGTTCACCAGGTACGCCTTTTAGCTGATTTCCCTGTTCTTGGTTTTCTTTTGTTTTTATTGATGCTGTTTCTGATTTTGGAATTTGAGTTTTTCATTAAGCGTTGAAAAAGGAAGCTTGATAGAGCAAGTACAGAATAATGACGGCTTCTTCTTCAGCTGAAGCTATTCCAGCAATGCAGGTAAACAAAACCACTATTAAAAGTGTGGGGTTTTCTTAAAATATTTATTTCTTATCAATTAGAGCCTCAAGTTGCTGTTTTTGTTTCTATAAGTGCGGTTTTCTTGATGAGTTTATGTTACGGTGCTATTGTTGTTTTATTGGTAGGAAACTATGATGGAGTTTCGTGCTGGTAAAATGGTTTTTGATGGTAAAAAGGTTGTTCCTGATTTACGAAAAGGACTTGTTCGCATTGGAAGGGTAATATGCACCTCTTCTTCTTCTTCTTCTTTTGCTAGTATTACATATAGTTCGTGCCTATGTAAAGATTTTCATTTGCTTAGTGAAAGATAATGTGTTTTTCTAGCATCTTATTTTCCTGTTTGAAGTCACAAGTTTTGAATTTTGCCAGGGTGAGGAGGGTTTGCTTCATTTTCAGTGGCTTGATAGGAATTTGAATGCTGTGGAAGATGTATCTTTTTGTTTTGTTTTGTTTTGTTTTGTTTTGTTTTGTTTGTATGCTTGTTTCGTTGATATTTCTTGCGGTTGGAGCTTGGTGCTTTTTTCTTGACACAGTGATTGATAGGATCAGATTATTTTTCCTGAAGAGGCAGTTTTTGAGAAGGTATACTCACTTCTTTCTCAATTTTTGTAAGTTGGAGGATATTTGTCTTTAATAATTGGTGGTAACATCATGATTACTTTGCTTATTCAGGTTAATCAAGTTTCAGGAAGAGTTTACATCTTGAAATTCAATACCGATGACCGAAAGTTTTTTTTTTGGATGCAGGTTAAGCTCACTTTCCATGCCTTTCACCCTCTTATCTGTAACATTGACTTTGCTTCTCTTTTTTGCATGATTTTGTAACACTTTGTGTAACATGTTTGTAGGAGCCAAAAGCTGAAGAGGACTCACAATTATGTAGCTCTGTCAACTATTATATTAATCTTGCGTTAGGTAAATTTTTATTTCATGTTTTGAGTCCTTGGTCAACCAATCTACCCTTTGTTTTTTGTTTCTAATAATCTTGGCTTATGTTTAAAAAGACCCCCAACCCCAAATGTAGGCAATTTGATGTAGTTGATAAATCACTTTCTGCTAATTTCACATAAGAACATTGTATAATTGCTCAATGTTCATCTCTCTTAGAGGGTACTTTTTTGTATCTTGCATCTGCATTTTCTTCTCACATCTCCACAATTTCATAAAGAAAACCTCTTTTACACAGAAAGGTCATATATGACTGATTGGATTTCTTGCCTTCTTTTCCTAGTTAAACACTCGGTATGAGTGAACCTCATTTTTGGTCTTCCTACAATTTCTCTAACCAGTGCTACACCATCAAACAAATGGCCTGGCTTATAACTTCAGCATGCAGGAGTGAAGTTCTTATATCAGCAATGTCACTGCTTTATCTTGTTGTCTTGCAGAGTTCCTTGATGAAGAAGAGCCTGATGCTGATGCTCCTTTGCAAGTTTCTGAAGGCATGCTTGAAGACAATGTCTCATCAAGGTACATTTGTTCCAACAAACTAGCATACTCCAAGATGACATTCCTGATTCCGTTCCTTTATACATTGTTCTGATGACCTAAACTGTGGTAAAGTCCCTCTTAAGTCTCCACATAAATGACCTAAGCTGCTTGCTATCAATAGCTATTCAACAAATATCAAGATATCTTTCAAGGAATTTTTCAAAACCATTTTCTCAAGGAAACGTCTCACCTGCCCCTTAGCCTTTGTGTAATCCTTCATCCCCTTATGCCCTTGCACAGGCTTGCCCTTGGATAACTTTCCAAACTTGGGGATCTTGCACATATATTGGTGTTTGTCTATGTATAAACATATAGTTCTTGTGATTTATTGCAAATAACTTAAGAAAGGTTGAGGAACATTTTTATTATGGAGAAAGTAAGAGCCCAATATATGTATAAACACACTATGTAGTGCTCTCCTTTATTCTGATGATATTTTTGCTCATAACTTTCAGGGCTGGAAACTTAGTTGTCCCAAACCCTGGTGCAGAAGCAATTAGTGATGTAACCTCTTCATCAGGACCAGTGAAATTGGAAGACTTGCAGAGAATCCTGAGTAATATTGATGCTAGAGGTATGTTCTCAGAGAGTACTTTTGTCCTTATCTCTTTATGCTGTACTTAGGTATGACCATTGAATTTTTGTGTGATGTGATGGTACATGGTGCAGGTAGTTCGAGTGATCCAGATGAAGGTAATTATTAATGCTTATTTTATATGTATAGTAAGCTGTGAAAAGATTGTAAAACCTTTCTTTCCTGCAAATTATGTTCTCAGGCACGTGGTGCATTATTGTAAAATCTTTCTTTCCATGATGTTTTCTTTTGCTGTCCTAGGCTTAGGATTAGGGGATATACTGAAGCCTGATTTGATAATGCCATTGATTGAGACATTGCCTCTTGAAGAAGGATTATTATCTCACTTACCTGAGGTATATGACAGTCTTATGTTTGGTATTTCCTCTATTTTTTATGTTGGTGCATAGTAATTATGAGGTTGCAGGGTCACTGGACTCCAGAGGATATCTTAGATTTGTTGCAGAGCCCACCTTTCCGTCAGCAAGTGGATTCTTTTACTTATGTAAGAAATGCGAGGCAGCCCATCATTCTTCTTCTGTTTCTTTTCCTTTTCATTTTCATGATAGCCTATTTTACAAGGTCTGATACTTTTCTTCTTGTTTGAAGGTTCTCCGAACTGGACAAATAGATTTGTCTCAATTTGGCGTCGATCCCAGTAAATGTGAGTGGTTTGTGGCTCCTGAACCTGCAGCTTATCAACTGTTCCTGAATTCATGGTTTTCTCTTTAGCAAATCATTTACATATTTTCATGACTATTAACTGAAGTCTTTAGTTAATCCTTTTTGGGAAGTTTTGACCAGGATTGATTATATAATTCAAGGGGAAAATGTGGGAATTTCTTACCAGGATTGATTTTATAATTCAAGGGGAAAATGAACAGAGTTTAGAGGGATTCATGTGAAAGATCAATGCCAAATGTGGCACGTTAAAAGGGAAAAAAGAATAAAATGTTGTTCCCATGGACTCATGCTGCTACCTTTGGTTTCAGACCTCAACTCAAGAAGTCTTGAGTGGCAACATAAATTGTTCATCAATCTATTATTGCATGGCACTCCTACTAAATTATGATTAATACTTGTTAGTTTTCTCCTGGCATGCAGACAAGTTCACAGTTTTATCTTTTCTGGAGGCACTTGAAGATTCAGTTTCCAAAAAGTCCGAGGAATCCAACCAAGAGGGCAAGGATTTGAGACCTCAGTCTCATAACCGCAATGATCCAATGGACGAGGGCAAGTAGTGGAGAAAGATTCATGCACCCCTGTCGTTGTGTAGGTCCCATGCTCTTCTCTACTGTACAAGAAAACTTCTGCTGCCTTAATTTTTCTATTTAGACAATTATTCTGCCACGATGGGGAAAATGATGGAAAGGTGATTATTTATACTTCAGTTTACCAACAATTCGGTACAGGCGTACATCACCTTTTAGGATTTTAATCTGTTTTATTGATAGGCTTCACATTAAAATCACGAGTCAATTCTCACTAACAACATTGTCATGTTGCCTTATTGGTTTGAAGTACAAATCAGTGAGTTTTTTTTTTTTTTTGATGATTTAGTGATTGTTTGAAAGTATGATTTGAGATTATTTTTTAAAATATTTTTCATTTAGAAATATATTAAAATGATATATTTTTTTTTTTAAATTATTTTTGATATCCGTATATCATGTTTTCTTCTTGATGATATCATATTTTGGTGACGAGGAATGGGCGTATCTTTGTTTGAATAAAGTGTCATGATAGCTCAATATTTTGGGGTGCTTTTCCTTAGTGAGCAGCAACTCTTGCACCCCGGCCATACGACGTCGTTGCTTTTTGAGGAGGGTTATAATATAGCTAGCTATCGGGGATAATATTGTAATTTAGTAAAAACTAAGTGGTTTTTTTTTTATATTAATTAGGGACAACAATCTTTTCTCATCTTTTTAGCACATTGTAATTATTAGAATACCAAAGTATATCTAACTAAAATACGCAGGCTATTTCATTGTCAATGTCTAGGTATTCCTAGACTATACATTATTTTTTAAAAATAATTTAGATAAATAACATGTTATTTACTTATTTAAGATTTTAAAAAAAATAAAAGCCTTCATGCTGGGTTTGATTCTATAGGGCCTAACAAAACAACGGTGCTTGACGGGTAAATTATTATGCTTGACTTACCAGATCCAGTAACGGTTGATCAAATTCTTTGTTTCTTTAAAAAAAAGATTTTTTTAATTAATTCCTGATTTTGTGTGCTTTTAAACAACTTCTTGGTAATGGTTTAATTAATACTTTGATTTCTTCGTTTATTTTTTCTTTTCTATATTGTAATTATTTTTTTATGACATGTAGCGTGTTTATTTTTTTTTTAAAAAAGAATGGTATGATTCATGTTTTTTTTATATATTATATAGATATTTTTTTAAAAATAAATATTGATTTTCAAAAGATTTTTAATATATGAAACCTTCCATAAAATTGTTCTTTTTCTTTCATTCAATTATGTTTGTGTTGGTTTTTTTTACAAACTTATTTTGATTAAAAAAACTCGTTAAACATAATCGGGTAAATTACCTGTGTTACGATATTAAATATCTTGATCTATGATAGTATCTTAGATTTTTAATTTCATTTTTTATTATTGTTATTGACTTCTTTTTTTATCTATAGTGCTTTTTGTTCGATAATCCGGTCATGATTTGAAAAAATAAAAGAGATTGAAAATATTTGTTTTTTCATACTATCGTTAAATATTATTTTTAATTTTTTTTTGTTGTTGCCTCATATTTTCATTACATTATTAAATTAATTAAAATTGAACGAATTTGTTTTGCTCCAGATCTCCCAAAACTTTTTTTCTAGTACAAAAAATAAATTGGTCACCACTACAAACTAATATTCTTCCTAACAACATACATTGCTATATTTGTATTCATGGGCTGAAACGCTTAGATTTGCCTGAAATATTTTAAGCAACGAGCTAATTGACATGCCATTAATGGGCCATGATGGCCCATTAGAATACGCAATTGGGCTTTTGGTTTATTCACCTGACCACAAAGCAAGGAAAAATTGGTATAAGCCCGTTGTTTCTTCTTCTTCTTCGTCCCTTAAACCCTAAACACTCATCGAAAGGGTTTCTCTCTCCCATAGCTAAACTCATAAAGCACACTAAACCGACACCGTTCCCCTTCAATTAAAATCAATTCAAAACCCTAATCTCACTCCAGCCTCAATCTCTCTCCAAAGATGGGTATCTTTGAACCTTTCAGAGCCATCGGATACATAACAACCGGCGTGCCGTTTTCAGTCCAAAGATTAGGCACTGAAACCTTCGTCACAGTCAGTGTAGGCAAAGCTTTTCAAGTTTACAATTGTGCAAAGCTCACTTTAGTCATCGTCAGCCCTCAACTCCCTCACAAAATCCGCGCTCTAGCTTGCTATCGTGACTTCACCTTCGTCGCCTACGCCACCCATATCGCCGTCTTCAAACGCGCCCATCAAGTAAATTAAATTTAAAAGTATTGGAACGACGCTACTTGATATGTGAAATATATGAATTTTACTGAATCTTGTTTTTGTTTTTGTTTTGACAGGTGGCGTTGTGGACCAGACATAGTGCGAAAGTGAATTCGTTGTTTGTATTTGGGGATTATGTGATAAGTGTTGATGTTGATGGTAATTTGTTTATTTGGGGTTTTAAAGGGGTTGATGAGAGTAATGTGCCGGTTGGGCATATTCTGTTGGGAGATAAATTTATTCCTACTTGTATGATGCATCCGGATACTTATTTGAATAAGGTCTTGATCGGGAGTCAGGAGGGTGGCTTACAGCTTTGGAATGTTAGTACAAAGAAAATGTTGTATGAGTTTAAAGGGTGGGGTTCGTCAGTGACTAGCTGTGTGTCCTCGCCTGCATTGGATGTTGTTGCGATTGGTTGTGCAGATGGGAAGATTCATGTGCATAATATCCGTTATGATGAGGAGGTGGTCACGTTTGTGCATTCTATGCGTGGTGCTGTGACCTCATTGTCTTTCAGTACAGGTAAATTAGTTATATTACTTTAGGCCTGTGATTTCAGTATAGGAAAAGCTTTATGTTGTTCTTGATAATTTGATTCTAGGTTAAAGCTCTTTTTCTTGGAATTTTAGATGGACAGCCACTTTTAGCATCAGGAGGTTCATCTGGCGTTATAAGCATATGGAATCTGGAGAAAAGAAAACTACAATCAGTTGTTAGGGAGGCTCATGATAGTTCGATAATCTCATTGCACTTTTTTGCTAATGAACCTGTGCTGATGAGTTCGTCAGCAGATAACTCTATTAAAGTAAGAATCCTTTCAGCTTCTGCATATGTTTTTAGATTTTGTTTTCTTAATAATGACTAATAATTGATGAAGTGATAAATTGATAACAATTTGTGCAGTTATAAATTTTTTGTCCTTGTTTCATTCTATTCCTGTTTGTGTTACTTTGTTTATGTGGATTGTAAGGTGATGCTACAACAATAAGTTCTCAGTGTTGCCACGTGCTGAAAGCCTTTCTCATGGCATTTTAATTTATGTTTTGTTTTGAGTTTTTGGTGCCTATTTTGACATGCCTCTTGCCGTTTGCTTTGTTCAACACTAAATTCTGATGGTCTAAGTATTTAGTTGTTCAATTCAATATCTGTTAGCATCACAAAGTGATTGAAACCTGTGAAAGATGGTATAGACTGAACTGACCATTGTGCAGCCTAGTTTTTTAGAATGTTCCAAAGTAATTGGGCAATTATACCTCAAGTCTTGACCATCTGATGATACAAGTATCCAACGATTTTCAAGATTGAAAGCAGAGACATGCTGTACTTTTTTATAGAATTTTCCTAAGTAAGAAACTCTAAAACTTGCCACAAAACAGGTACCTAAAGCTATTGCATTGGACACTAAGTATAATATAATGATGATCGTTTCCTTACAGTGGACATTGAATTTGCTTAACCAGCAATATTTTAGCTTGTGAATTCCAATATTTGGTTTGTTTATCCTATACTTGGGTTTGATCTTTCTTTCCCTGTTTAGATTTGGGTTTTTGATACAACTGATGGAGATCCTCGACTTTTACGTTTTCGAAGTGGACACAGTGCTCCCCCACTTTGCATAAGGTAATATGCCTGACAATGTAGCTTTAGGATTGTAATATTGTTCAGTTTCTTCTTCAACATAATTCAATATGCAGCATTTTACTAGGCAAAGGTCTTATATGATTCTCATGCTCTACTCATAATAATTGATCCATTCCCTGTTCTTAGTTTTTTTATTTATCAAATGGCTTCTCACCTAATTGAGAACTCTCTACCAAGCTTGACTCTGAGTTCCAACACTTTACTAGATACGATGGTACCTTCATGTCTAACTCATGCCATAGCCTGTTTGAAATTAATGTGAAAACTCCCTTCATTTTTGCATGACATCCTTGTGATCTGAAAACTATTCATCGATGACAGGTTCTATGCAAATGGGAGACACATTCTATCTGCTGGTCAGGATCGTGCCTTTCGACTTTTCTCTGTCATACAGGTTTGTAATTTTCCAATATTGAATTGAATTTTTGTTTGCTTTGTGGATATTTTCTATACAGATGTGAAAGTTCTGTTACTTCTTTGGAAACCTTGCTCATATTGAGATGCTCACTCATTTTTTCCATTCCAATATGGTTCAAATAAAATTCCGCTGTCTGTGTTAGCACTTTGAATAGAAGAAAGGAGGTTTTATCTGATTATATGGAAGCAATGGAAAACAATTGTAAAATATTTGTGATGTAGTGATTTCTATTATAGTTTTATCAATAAATCAATACAAGCAAAAATGAAATTCCATAGAACCTTTTTTCATTTTAAAATCTTTACATTTTACATGCTGACTAAGTAAAAGAAATGAAGTGAAAAATGACTACCATCATCTCCACAAAACCTTACCCCTACTACACAGCCCACTGTGTATATGAATTGGCAAATAATGAGTTGTATCATACAGGTTATTTCTGTTTGTCTAATTTTATTATGGGAATGAGCCACTCTCTTTCTCCAGGTGTATTGTGTTTGCTTATGTTCTTGAATTTCTGTTTTGACCCTTCTCCTGCATATATCATTTAATGATTTATTTAGGACCAACAAAGTAGAGAGCTCTCTCAGCGTCATGTAACCAAACGAGCCAAGAAACTTCGGGTCAAGGTATGATTGGGGGTAATAGTTGGTACTTTTTATTCTAGTTTTTCCCAATGAAATATGTGGTTAATTTTTTGTAAACTTTGCTGCTAGCATACTTTATGAATATTTTATCGTTGGCTCCCTTGGTCTTGGATATATATTTGTAAAGATATTGCATTATTCACGTTCTTGCATATGAGGAGTTGGGTCGATTAAAATATCTAGCTGTAAGTGTTAGGTCGATTAAAATATCTAGCTGTCAGTGTTGGGTCTATGCTTAAATTCCTTAATCTTTTTAAATGCATTTTAATATGTTATTCTCACACAGGTCTGTTTAAAATGATTCTTCTGGTTTTTACTTGTGTTTGTCGATCATAGATCAGGTTCTTGTTTTTTTGCCAAAATGCTATTTTACTGTATATGTAGGTCACCGCTGATTGGCTACTCAAGTTTCTTATTCACTCGATTTTCAGGAAGAAGAACTGAAATTGAAGCCTGTCATTGCCTTTGATTGTGGTATGAACTTCCACTTAGAGTTGTTTTAATACTTAAATGTAGATGTTTCTTGCTCTAGAATTTATGTTCTGGATGACTTGGTTAGTTATTTATATTAAAGTGGAGATGATTGTACCTAATTCAACTTATCCTCTTTTTTTTATGGCTTTCCTTTAAATCTCTTTCACTGCTTCAGTTTGTATCTTTTTTCCTTATCTATGCTGTCGTCCACTTTTTAAAAAAAAGTGTTTTTTCATAATTATAACTATCATACTTCACATTTTCAAAATAATATCCATGCTTCCAAGTTACTTAATGAGAAATTTCAATTATAGCTGAAATTAGGGAGCGGGATTGGTGCAATGTGGTAACTTGTCATATGGATACTGCACAAGCATATGTGTGGAGGCTTCAAAATTTTGTCATTGGGGAGCATATCCTGAGACCATGCCCAGAAAATCCAACACCTGTTAAGGTTAGAAATTCAATCTACCAAACAATTAATTATTTATTGTTTTTATTTTTATTTTTTTGAGGGAGTGAGATGCATTGGACCTTTTCCTTTTGTTAGAAAATGAGTTGGATGCATCTTCTTGTAATTTCATTTAAATTTCCTGGATTGTAGTTTCACCTAAACTTTGTAAGATGTAAACCCTGTTTGAGGGTAAAGAAATCATTATGATTTTGATAAATCAATTTTTTTCAACTTCAAAAACAGAAGCCTTGTTCATTATTTTTTATTGTTGAGCAATGGTGGCATTTCCATAATTGGAATATGAAGATCGAGTGCAAGTCTGGAATGCTTTATTGTTTAGGAATAGCAGATGGTTTTGGGTGTTGACTGTATTACTGCATCAGGCCTGCACCATTAGTGCATGTGGCAACTTTGCAATCATAGGAACTGCGAGTGGTTGGATAGAGCGATTTAACCTTCAATCAGGAATTAGCCGAGGAAGGTACCTGGATGTGTCAGAGAGAGGAAGTTGTGCCCATGAGAGTGAAGTGGTTGGAGTTGCTTGTGATTCCACAAATACCCAGATGATAAGTGCAGGATATCATGGGGATGTAAAGGTCAATGCTCCTTACAATCTTCTATTTTATATTTTTGATTTATTATTTGAAATCATCATATATGTTTATCTTGTCCCGTTGATAGTTGTTGCTCATCGTGGCATGTAAATGCTGGCAGATATCATGCATCTAGTATACATATTCTGCAACATCTTTTAGCCTGACTTATAGTGCTTCGAAAGATACAGATGAACATTGCTTAGTTTCCATCTAAGTTTGGTGATTTTTTCACTCCTCAAAGGGTTGGTGGTGCAGGTTTGGGATTTCAAGGGGTGTGCATTAAAATCGAGATGGGAAGTTGGTTGCTCCCTGGTTAAGATTGTTTATCATCGTCTTAATGGTAATGATGTCCCTCCCCTGAAAGATTGCAGTAATTATACCCTTGCACATACCATTTTACAGTTCATTGGATCATTTTCTAATGAAATTGATTTGACTTGATTTTCAGGTCTGTTGGCTACTGTGGCAGATGATTTCATTATCCGTTTGTATGATGCCTTGGCACTGAGAATTGTTCGTAAATTTGAAGGTCACACAGACCGTATTACAGATTTATGTTTTAGTGAGGATGGAAAATGGCTTTTGTCATCCAGTATGGATGGGACCCTAAGAATTTGGGATGTCATCTTAGCAAGACAAATAGATGCAGTGCATGTTGATGTTTCTATCACAGCATTGTCGTTGTCACCAAATATGGATGTGCTGGCAACTACCCATGTTGATCAAAATGGGGTCTATTTATGGTACGTTCCTGATTGTATGTCTCCCATTGGTTTTACGGTTTGATCACATATAGACTCTGGCAACAAGTTCAGATACTAGACTATTTAAGGCTCCGAGGTTTTCTATATGGATTTTGTTTTGAAAGTATGGTGTTGAGGAAACTAGTTGAAGGATAATTGCAATTTGCAAAAACATGATGATGCCCTTTTGTATTTAAATAAATAGCAATCAAATATTTAAGTGAGATCTTTAAAGTGTTCTGCTGTAATATTCTGTAGTTGAACCTTGCAAACCTACTGTTTTTCATCAAGGCTTAATAGTTGCTAATGTTTCAGGGTTAACCAGTCAATGTTCTCTGGAGCTTCAAACATTGATTCTTATGCAAGTGGGAAAGAAGTTGTGAACGTAAAGTTACCATCTCTATCTTCAGTTGAAGGCTCAAATGTTGAGAATGAGGACACTGACAAGCCTACTGTGAACCAGTCAATATCAAACAAAGTTTATACTTTTCCAGCATGCAGTCAGCAAATTCCAGATCTCGTTACTCTTTCACTGTTGCCTAAAAGCCAATGGCAGAGTTTGATCAACTTAGACATCATAAAGGTTTCTTTCCCCCCTGTTATAATGTCTCTCTTTTGTGGTGCACCATGGCACAATAAATTTTCTATTCATCTAATTTCTCTGCACATTTTGTTTGCAACTTAATATTTTTTTATTTCTATTAATTTGCTTTCTCCCTCTTAATCAATGATTCACAGGTACGCAATAAACCAATTGAGCCTCCGAAGAAACCTGAGAAGGCTCCTTTCTTCTTGCCTTCAGTTCCATCTCTTTCTGGAGAAATATTATTTAAACCCAGTGAGCCTGTGGATGGGGAGGATATCAAACCTGACAAAGCGGAGAGTGATAAGAGAAAACTAGACATTCCAGCAACTCAATTTTTGGAGCTTCTTCAATCTTCATCTGAAACAAAAAATTGTAAGCATTTTAGTCCTTCCACAGCTTCACTAACTATCATTTGTTCTTATTGATATGCCAGCTGAAAGCTCTTTGATGATTAGTGCATATTAGACAGCCTGGTAATGTTTTAACTGTGTACTCTTGTTGCAGTTTCAGCATTCACTGAATATATCAAAGGTTTGTCTCCTTCAAATTTGGATTTGGAACTTAGAATGTTTCAGATAATAGATGAGGATGAGGATGAGGAAGAACTTGTAAATAGACCTGAGTTTATTTCAATCGAGCTGCTGCTTGACTATTTCATTCACGAGATATCCTGCAGAAACAATTTTGAGTTTATACAGGCCGTGACAAGATTATTTTTGAAGGTATGAATTCATCATTGTTTATTTCTCTACACATGTCTTCGGCAGTTTTCTTAGGTCTTTTATTACGGGTAGAGATTATAACTTTGTTACTCAAAAGAGCACGAATCTGGAACTATTAAATTGGCTGTTCTACTTGTCTTATACTGAAACTGGAGAAAGAAAATAGATACAATACAATGAAAAATGTGTGTGTATCTTGAGATCTCTCAAAACTTTTTATAGTAATTCTCTGAGATGAGTATTTTATTTTCCTAACAACTTGCATATTCTGGTCAGATTCATGGTGAAACCATTAGGTGCAATTCAAAATTACAGGACAAGGCAAGGAAGCTCTTAGACACTCAAAGTGCAGTTTGGCAGAGAGTAGATAAATTGTTCCAAAATGCTAGATGCATGGTCACTTTCCTCAGTAATTCACAGTTTTAACTGTACTTACCTTCATCAGTACCAGCCATTGTTATCTAAAGATTTTCACAATTTTGTAGTCAAAAGTTAATTTGTAGCAAGTTGTAGTAAATCTGCTGTCCTGGCATACCCTAAAAGTTATCAAGCTCCATTAAATTTTTTCCCTTGAAATGTTGTCGTGTTGGATTGGACAGTGTAATTGTTTTTTAATCTTTAAGCAGCAGAATATTGCCGAGGAAGGAGCTCTGTATATCTTTAATTGTTTTCAATTCTATTTCCTTCAACCCAGTTAGTTGTATCTGTTTTCGAAAACTATTTAGTTGAGAAAATCTGGAATTCCTCCAAGACATGATAAACCATGCAAGCTTGGACCTTATAAGACATGATATTGAAATTCAGTGAGATTGTAATTTTCATTTACTTCATATTTTAATGTTCATGACAGTCCGCTTCCAATGTAGATTCATTGAATCCGAAATGGGAAAACGTGTTTTTCAAAGAACTTGACATGCTTCTTCAATGCATTTTTGTGGTTTAAAAAAATTAAGTTCTAATAAAATGTTTTGTATATATATAGATGTAATCAAATAAATTTAGAATTATGTGTTTAATAATATTAGAAGATATAAATGTAACTAAAAACAATTGAGAGACATGTAGTTAAAAATATTTAATCTCGAAAAATTGAATATTTACCCCTTTGCTAAATTTATTTATGAAATTCTTTTATCAAATAATAATAGAACTTGACAGGCAATAAATTGATTGAATAAAAGAAAACGAGACAAAACCAAGCAAGGTTGCACATATTAGAGATATTCTTTGAAAATAGATATTTTTATGTTAAAAAACAAAGCTCATATATACAAAATAAAATAAAATATAGATGAATAAAAAAACCTCTTTAAAAACTAAATGCATAACAAAAAAAAATGATCATTTAAAAGAGGCTCTTTAAATAAAACAAAAACAGGGAAGGGGTATTAATCTAAAATTTATATATATATATAATTCAAAAAAATATTAGAAAAAAACATTAAAAAAAACAGAAGTCGTCAAGTGTTATTAGGCCTAAGAAGTCAGGTCATCTCGTGTCTAATTTTATTAGGGAACACATCACTATATCTTTTTTTCTCATTACACGTCATCTGCTTCAATTATTTTTGAAAAATAAATAGATGACGTGTTATCTTATTTTGCTCTGATTCTGACTATTATGGTGACCGAAAATCAGGGTTTGAGTTTTTTTTAACTCAGAACTTGCTTTCAATTCTTTTTTACTCTAAACACTTATAAAATACCTTAGAAACCATGATAAAACTATCTATGATCCCAAAAAAATATATTAAAAAAACACCCTAAAAACTAGAATCAACCCCCAATATAAAATAAATTCAGGTTCAAATATGTTTTTTCACAAATTTTAAAGGTAAAAAAACTCTTAATATGAATTCCCCTCATCAAAAAGAATAATATGACACGACCTTTCTCTCTCAACTAAGAACTAAAAAATAACAAAAACAAGCTTTTGTACCAAAGTAAAATTGGACAAATAGTGAGGGCCGAAATTATATAATTTGTGTGATTATTAAAATTCAAGGACTAAAGTTCATCTTTTGCAAAGCTTATGGAAGTCATTCATGTTTTAAACCTGTTTTCATTTTAGTCCTCTTCTTTCAATCTCACTCTTTCATAAAACACCAAAATCAATTGGTCTTTAATTAGAACTAAAACCCACAATTAAAAGTTTGAGGACCAAATTGAAGCAGATAAAAGTTTTTGCATCTCTCATCCACATCACTGTGTAAGAGGATGAATAATATAACCTTTTACAATAATAATATATATATATAAAAAAAAAAACACACAACTATACTTAATAGTTTCTACTGAAGCAATTTACACATAACAGTGTTTACTGCAGCAACACGTGATTGCGATACTCCCCGAGGGCCCAAATAGGGATGATGTTTCTATAGGCTGAGTAACTAATCATACAGTTATTGTTGAACACTCCCATGATTTCCTGCAAAACACAGAGGATCAGTCAGCATATATATATATATATTAGTTCATTATATAATATTGATAATACAAAACCAGAAGATTTACTTGTTGTGGGAACTCTCCAGTTTCCATTAACGAATTAATCAGCAGCTTAGCTGCACGATGCAACGGGCTGGGATCTCTTTTTGCCTGGTACAGCACAAGGTAACAGCAATGTTAGCATCAAACTTTGTATTCGATTATTTTCTGATCAGTTCTTAAACCATGTCTCTCACCTGTCCAGCTTCAATAAGAGCCATCATCGCCCATCCAGTGTTTGCAAGATGTGATTTACCACCTTCTAAATTTGTGTACACCTATATATCCACACATAAAGGGGAAATTATGACAAGAAATTAGTTAAGAATCCATTACAGGACTTTAATTTTGATTGTGTTTCAGTTCTTGACAAGAGGGGAAAAAACAGAGTGCCAGAACAATGGGAGAGTTTTGAAACACGAAGTGTTACCTTATCTTGACATGAAAGATAGCTCTCACCCCAACCACCTGAATCAAGCTGTTTCGACAGCAAGAATTCGCAGGCTGTCTGAATACTATTGCTGTTTTGGTAGGTCCTTCCACCAGCTACAAGCCCCTTTACTCCAAACCATGTTCCATACGTGAAGCAGACCCCCCAAGATCCATACCTGTGTGAAGCAGACTACTTCAGAATCATTATCTGGATCCCTTTTCTCTGTTTTCTTTTACTGGGTTTCAGATTTTTGACAGCTTCTTGTGGTTCTAGGCCTCAGCCTGAAAACATGTTATTATGCAGAAAGAACTTTCAGCAGAAAACATACCATGAACCATCAGGTTGCTGGTTGCGCTCAATGAAGTCAATTGCCTTCACCATGCATGATTCTATTTCTTCCTGTCGATGTCCTGGATGAGATTTCTTGAAGGATTTCAGGCCTTGAATTACTGCTGAAGTGCATTCCACATACCTAAACATATAGCCGAGAGCCTAAGTAAGGTCACCCTACTGACTGTAACAGAGAGAATCTAAATAAGAGCAGCGAGATCATATTATCTTACTGGTAGTCAATCATGATATTTCCAAATGATTCAGCAGGATTGAGCATCTGCAATTCAAGCAAAGTGAGCTAAAACTTTCATAGAATATTCACAATTCAGCCATTGTGAACGGAATGGAAGAGAAAAGATCGATGATTTACCTCTAACCATGCGTATGATCGTGTCAGCTCATACGATGCAAAACCTCCATTTTTATTCTGAAATGTCAATGTACATTGACAAGGTTTGTAACATTAAGCATATGCAGATTTGATTGGTTAATATAATAAGAGTACTATTCTAATCAAGCAAATATACCTGTCAAAAAAAATCAGTTAGTAAAAGGCCGTACGACCGCAGATGGATTATATATGAAGCCTTAAAATGATACCTGCAGAGATAAAATCACGTTCACAGCATCATAAAACCGATCTGCTGGCATTGCTTCTCCCACCATATCTGATGGGTATCGAGATAATAAGATTCCTGCCTGCAAAACCAATTTGTTCATCATAATTATTAGGATTCTATGTTAATATGATATATAATGCTAGAGCACAACGTATAATCTAATCTCAAGGGATCATCAACTCAAAATATGACTTGCCTTCAAGCCTTCTGCAGTACAATCGGATACCGGCCAGCCATTATCGGGGGTGGAGAACGGCCATGCTCCCTTAGAAATGTGCCGGTACCAATCGTTAAGATCATCGGAGCTGTTTGCCCTCACCTTCACACCAAAATGGATTTTAAGTTAAAGAAATCCAATATCACAGGATAAGCTGCGATTGCGATTTGCTTGGTTATATATATACATACAGACAAAAGAATTCTGGATCGATCAGTGCATGGTACCTGTGAGTTTTTTATAAAACTGTGTGCTTTCTTAAGCATCGGAGCAAATTCACCGGCCAAATTGGTAGCAAGGATTGCTTGAACAGCAAGCGAAACATCCCACAACTGGGAGCCATTGTAGCCCTGTAAACAAAATCATTCACCCAAGTTAGCATCTCAGATTTCTCAAGCATGGCAAGGTTTCATGAATGAAAACATAGCATATCCAGTAAACCTAGCCTTGTAAATTAACATTGAAAACTTAAATCTATATATTCAAATCAACATCTTAATAAGGTACCTGCATTTTCATGCCATCTTCTGCTACCCACAGATAATCTTTAATTCTGGCAAGGTGACACTTGTACGCTTCTGAATTCGGATCCTCCACCCAGCAGCAGAGCATGTTTAGCACCTGCTCTCCATCGACAACAAGTCTCAGCTTCAGCATCAGAAGTCATATTTGCAGGTCTAAGAACACGACTGGAATGAGAAATTACTGTCGAAACATACCTTGTTCACCGGGCCAAGGCAAATATATTGGGTGGCTTCGTCCTCGTGATGGATGTGCTGCATTACAACGTCCAGAGCCCTCTGTCTAAGCCTGGAGAGTGGCCATCTCGTGAGAAGAGGCTCCCCTGCTTTATGAATGCAGTCCCACATAATATCTTGCAATATGGGATGGGGATAGAACAAGTCTTCCTGCAAAACAATGGTGTTAAGTGAAGTTCCAGATTATGATTTATATTATTCTTTAACACCTTCTCAAATAAAGCTTGAAACTTGCACAGGTTCCCACTACCTTGTTATTAAGGAATCATCTCACCTAAAAATTTAAGCTGATAGGTGAGGCCCCAGAATATGATTTATATTATTCTCTAACACCCCTCCTCAAGTGAAAGCTCTTTGGACTTGAAACTTGCACAGACCCACACTATCTTGTGCTTGATTTTTATCGAATAGAACGGGGGTGGTGAGATTCGAACTCGTGACCACTAGGTCAACAAGACTCTATACCATATTAAGAAACTATCTCACCTAAAAACTTAAGCTGATAGGTGAGGTCCCAGAATATGATTTATATTATTCTCTAACACTTGTGCTTGATTTTTATCAAATAAAATATGATAATAAGATTCGAACTCATGACCGTTGGATCAACAAGACTCTATATCACATATGTTGCTGTGATATTAGCAGAATGAAAAAAATAAAAACAGTGCAGAATCGAATTTTTGATGGCTCGAAGATCATACCTTGGCACAAAGATTCCTGGTATGGTCCCAATCAATCTGGTGATAGGGAATGGTATAAATCTCTTTTCTAAGTGATAGAGAAAGGGAGTTGGTCGAGCACACGAACTTCTTCCCATATAAATATGACATTGGGAGATATACCATCCGAGAGTGACACCATAACCTTCCTGCAATTTCATCTCACCATCTTAATAACAATGCATACCAGGAGAATTTCATCTCACCATATAGATTTCTTTATGTATTTTTTTCTTATTTTTAAGAATAGTAAAATGACTGGAACGCTTTTAAAAGTGGGTTTTTCCTATGTTCAGGAGAACTATTGTGTTTTTACCTGGTTTTTCTTTTTCTTTTTGTTATTATCAGGTTTATTTATAGGTAATTTCATAAATACAAATATTATGTCATTTGAGCGGCACGTGCATGAGTCATGCGGTGATCAAATGTCGTCGGTGATCATGTGTGGCAATAGAAGTCTAGTTCGGTGTCGGCAATGTTTGTTTTTTCTTTCTCTCCTTGTTTTTCATGCATGCCTCTTCAAAATTTTAAATCAACCATTCAATGTATTATTCTTTCAAGTTTGGTCTTTATTCTTTAATTATTATTCTTTTTATTTGGAATAATTTATAAAATTCATAAAGTTATGGACGCAATTTGCCAGGGTGTTTAGATTTGCCTATTTACCTCCTATTTTAATAATTACAAAATATTTTATTATAATATTTGTAAATAATGCATAAAAAGGGAACCTGGGTGTGCCGGAAAAAGGTAAGGAAGAAGCCATAACTCCGGCAGCAATGGATTGTTCCCGCTCCATTCATACACTCCGAGCACCTAAATAAATTTATTTAGGCACGTTAACACAAAGTGATAAATACAATCCTTGCTAATCAAAGAAGAACTGTAAAGAATTCTTACTGAAAGCCACAGCTTCCCCCATGATGGAATGAGAGTAGCTCCGCCGTGATCAAGAATCCATTTCCTAGCTTTCTCCATGCTACCATCCCCGCCGTCCATTTCTTCCCCGAGCAATCTAAGGGTGACATAAGAGAGAACTGTGCAGAACATTGTGCTTGAACCCTCTATATGCAATCCCCACCCTCCATCTACATTCTGTCCTCAATAGTCATCAAAAATAAAATACTACTGCTGTTAATTTAGCATTTTTCACTCTTTTGATTTTTTTGATTTGTAAAAAAAGAAAAATTACGCGTGTAGCATTAACACAAAAGAAGCAAGCAAAGATCATACGATCGATCATTTAAAACTTCAATACATTATTTTTATTATTATTATTATCACTGTTTAAAGTTCCATTGTTAATTAACCTTGAATAATAAATTCTGAATAAATGATTGCTGAAAACAAAAACAAAAAAAGAATTAATGCTATTTTCTAGTCACATGCATAAAAAGAACTTTATTTTATAATAAAAAATGTGATCTTGTGCCATTTTATTTTTATATGGTTACAAAGAAGATATATACTCGAATCAATGTTTTATCGAAAGAAAAGATACACTGATTTATTTAATCTATACTCAATTATATATATATATATATATATATATATATATATATATATATATATATATATTTGATTCAATAAACAATGAACTTCATTATTCACCTCAAGCTTATAAATATAAATTATCAATTATTGTAGCAGTTAGCTTGAGGTGAATAATAAAGTTCATTGTTTATTGAATCAAATATATATATATATATATATATATATATATATATATGATACTCTAAGCAGTATAATTATAATAATAATAATAATAATAAAAAGAGGAAGAAGAAGAGAGAGAGAGAGATACCTGATGGTTATAGAGATAACGACGCATCTCTTGTCGATGCTGATAATGCAAAATCGTATTCAAGGCACCCGTCACATATAAACAAATCACCTACACACACACATAAACACATGACATGATTGATTTTTACCCTCATGCATGCATGCATGTTAACATAAACCATCTGCTAAAGCAATCTTATTTCAAGAATCAACACGATGCTACCAAATTGCTTCCAGGAACCCTAATTTTGAATTAGAATAATCGAAGATCTAATAATTTCGATGGCCTATATATATATATATATATATATATATATATATATATATATATATATATGTATGTATGTATGTATGTATGTATGTTGATCGCTATGAATGGTACACTTGGTGTTAAAACATTGATGACATTATTTTCCTAGTGGCTTTCGGGACCACTAAATTCTAATAGAATTGAAAATATAATAATTTCGATGGCCATATACCAGCACTAGAGGGATGTTAAGACATCGCCATTATAGCAAGTTTGAATAAGCTATTCGGTTTTGTTATCATGCTGGAAAGCAACATAATTCATGGTATGTGCATATTTTAGCATTTCAAAATGTTATTTCTATTTCTATTTTAAAAAATGTCGCTATTGTTCAGGTTTACTTAATAATTTCAAGCTTTTAATTTAGTTTTCTTGTCACTGAAAAATGGTCCAACGTAGTGAGTGTTTCTTCTGTGTTTTAATATATATATAAAAAAAAAATGGTCCATGCATGCCAACGTAGGGAGTGTTTCTTCTGTTTTTAATATATATATATTTAAAAAAAAAAATGGTCCAAACCAACATAGTGAGGGTTTCTTCTGTGTTTTAATATATATATTTCAAATTATTTCTTTAAAAAAAATCATTTTAAAAGCATAAAATTGAAGTTTTTAAGTGGTTTTGATGTTGATGATGTTAAAAAAATTCAATTTGATGTATTTTTAATTATAAAATATCTTTAAAAAAACAACTTACATTATAATATTAAACTCACACTTAGTATAGTTGCATTGTAATCACAAACGAAGACTAATAGTAATGTAACTAAACTCGTTTAGAATTATATTTTAACCTGGGTTTGGGTTCTTTTAAAAAACATATTTGTCTTAAAAAAATATTAAATTGGTGTTATTTGATGTGTCAAAATAAAAATAAAAATAAAAATAGAATAATTTAATGAGTTTTTAAGTAAAAGAAACTTTAAAACGCATACACAACATACAAGTTGAGAATATATAGAAAGATAATCCACTTTTTTTATCCATTTCATACTGTTCTTTAATTTATTTTGCTTTAATATTTAATAATAATAATATAAATTAAGCACGGTAAAAACCGATAAAAATAGTAATTAAGTTTTTCAGAACAAAAGGGACAAATTTATAATTTTAGTTATTTGTTAGACTAAGAATTTAAAATTTGTAAATCCAAAAGAGATTGGCCATGCCATGTTTGAACAGCCAGGTTCTGTTTTATTCCTAATAATAATCATAAGACTTTCACGGGTGGTTTTTCTTGCAAGACAAAGCCGGAACAAAAGCATATAATCGTATCCACCATACGACCTTTTCTGTTGATTCCCATTAAACATTGATTTAAAGATTATAAATTTAAAAAACCTTACCACCCACTACCTTGATGAAATTAAATCCTAATCATTAATTTCGAGATTAATTATTTGAATTTACCTAATACGATAAACCCCCTCTTCTTTTCACTACCTCAGCTAGCCAGGAAGAAAGAGTAGCTAATACTGCTTATTTTATTTATGCTCGGATGAGTTTATAATCTGCAAAAAAATAAAAAATTACGAAGATGATGAGAGAATGTTGAAGAAGAACCTACCAGGCCTGGTAGAAGAAACATGGGGCCACCATAATCACCAGGCCAGAATCCATCCTCGGTCTGTAGAGTTGAAAAGAATCTCAAGGTTCTTCTCAATGTGTTATCCACCACTTCCACTGTGATTTCTTCTTCTCTCTTTACTTTCGCCACAGGCAGCTTCATCTCGCATGGATTTTCCCTCGCAAACTTTTACAAATGCATCTTGTTAACAAGGATATATTAATTATGAAATATAATCATATTTAATTAATTAGCTTATTATATGTCACCTGAAATCTCATCGGAAGATCAGAACTGTGTTTCATTTGGAAACGGTTTTTTGTAAACTCGTTCTGATAATTTTCAACTTGAGCTCGCTCTTCTGGAGTTCCAAGTTGAGGATCAAACTCCCAGAATTGTCTCCCAACATGATTATTCACGCTTTTAAGCCATGGATCATTGCCTTCCGAAAGCTTGAGTTTCCACATTCTTCTTCCTGCTCGAAACTCCTCCAAACAACCTGCATGTATATCGATACAGGTCTTTCATAAATATTTTCCAGTTCTCTTTCTCAGTTTGTAGGGGTGGGTGGGGGGTGACGTTTCTATATTTCTCATGCAAAATGTAATGGGGTAACGCAATAATGTATTTCTGATATATAATATGATAAATGAGATTTTTTAATAAAAAAAAGAAAAGAAAAGGAAGATGAACAATTCAATTATGGCCATGAACAAATGGCAGAAGTATATGCTAGAGAGAGTGTCTGTAAATAGCGATGATGATGTTTTGCAAGTAACTCTACCTGCGCTCTGTGTTCTGAGTGATGAAAAACTATCGAGAGATCGCAGCTGTAGAAAATGATCAGGAGATTGCAAGAGCAGCTGGCTCATCAAGCGCGTTCTTAAATAAACGTACAATTATTAGCATATTACGAAAATATCCCTGCAAATACTATTCTGAAAGTCTTCTCTCTTTTTTTAATAGCCAATTAATTTCATGCTGTTGACTTTAATAATATTACTTTCATTTTACAGAATATATAGCTGTTTAGCTTGAGATCTCATATTCAAGTGTTTTTATTGACCTCCATTGATGTGGTGGTATATTCCTGAAGGATTAATTCATTCATAGAAAAGTTTTAATAATTAAATACAGACCCTTTTTTTCTCACCTTGAGAACGGAGTAGTGATTTATAGATCCCAAATTAAAGATTCTTTATAACTCTCATAACCATATATATGATATTACCTAACACCTTTCTTAACTATGAAAGTACGTCCCGGTTTTTAATATTATTAATATGGGTGTCCGAGTCAGTTTACGTATATCTCGACTAATTTCATAGACCCTGAAGTTAACGACAATATAAATCATTAATAACTATCAAATTAGTAACCACAAAGCTCAAACACGAGATTACATAAAGAAGAAATTTCTTAATTTCTACCTTGTACTGTTGATTCACCTATTCACATTCCGGTTTTTTTTTTTTTTATAACCGAGGTGTCCGGATCAGCTTGCACGCACCACAACTAATTCCCGGACTCACTTAACATCCTGCAAGTTCAATGAGCATGTAAGACACTGCGAGGATGACAGACATGTCTGGCAAGGCTTGAACCTAAAGTGAGAGGAAAGGAGAAGTTTTTCTTGACCACCAAGTCATGACCTTGCTGTCATTCCGGTTGTTTTTAATTGGATGGGTTGTATTTTTCCTTAAAATATACTCTTTCTCTCTCTCTTTGTGGTTGTTGGGCTCGGTCATTCATGCCAATCAATGGGGTTTGACTTGTATTATCAAAGCTAACCTGAGATAAAATAATAAATAAATTTGAAGTTTTTAAATGCACAGTGTGCATCATAAGCCATCATTTATATTCTATATAGTTTAGAAAATGACATTGATGATATCGACATCAATTAAATCATCAGATCATTTGAATGATATGATAAGAGATTTGTGAGATTCAAATGGAGTGCACCACTATATACTTAACCCGAAGTTTATATATACATATAATTAAATAAATAAATAAATAAATTATATGTGTCAATAAATAGTGACATTAATATATATATATATATATATATGTATTATCATAGATAAATTTACTGGTAAATTAAATTAAATGGCATGCTAAACAGCAACGACCGGTCGAAAAATAAATATATAATCATTCGTATCTTTATGAGCTGTTTATCTTGCTGTTGATCTCTCCCTGCCCGTTTCTTCAAGATTAATATAGCGTATAGCTGTCATTCCAGGTGGTTGTTCTAAGGGTTTTCTTGGTCTTGTAAGTGTTGTTCATTCCTGCAATTAAGGTGTGTGGTGGTGTTTTTATGGTTTTTTATTAGAAAAGACTTTGAGTTGTACTTGAAGACAATAATTAAATAAGAACATTAAATACTTAAAATTACAATTGTTACTGCAGAGAAAACAGATCTTGTAAGAATCTAGGCGTAATCTAGCAATAAAATTAAAATTTATAGTTTTTTTGAGCTATTATTTTAATTTTATGTGACTATACCTTCTTTTGGATGTCAACATGTCTCTCCTGTTCATAAATACATATTTTATGTCATCCCCAGATAAACTGTTATCTAGTTATGATAGAAATATACTTGTTTATTTTTGAAGTTCTTAGCCTGATCCAATCAAATTGACTTTATTTTCTTTGTTTGCAGTGTGGTTGTAATTATTTTTCAAAATAATTTTTATTTATAAATATATTAAAATAATATTTTTTAATTTTTAAAATTGTTTTTGATTTTAACACATCAAAATTATCTATAAAAAATAAAAAGTAATAATTTAAGGAAATTATTTTACTTAAAAACAATGTTTTTTTGGTTTCCCAAAACGAGAGTGCCATTTGAGGAGCCAAAAAAAAAAAAATATTTTAGCATGTTTACTTATTTTTCTACACTCCACTGGGAAAGCCATTTTGATAGCAGCTCATGTAGAGAAACCAAAATTTTGGGGCACCTTCTTCCTTCTTCCTTCTTCCTGTGTGTGTTCCTGCACGCGTGTATGTGTGTGTGTATATATATATATTAGAAAATAATATAACTATATCAAAAATATTTATTTTTGTTTTTATTTAAAAATATCTCAACAAGGTAGTAAAAAATCATATACAAAATTAATAATTATATTGTTGGAGGGTTTTTTAGAAACAATTATTTAATTATATAACTTACTCTTATTAATTGCATAATTAAACTACATGTAAAATAATTGCACTATATTTAAAATAATATAAAAAATGGCTCTCCAAAATGACTTTTACTATTGGAGTATATTTCAACAAAAATATCATATATATACTATTCAAAAAGCCATTTTAGAGATCTGGTTCTATAAAATAGATTTAGCCATTAGAATTGCTCTTAATGTTTACTTGAGTTACGGTGGGTTTTTGAGTTTTATATGTGTTTGGGCTCTCTTTCTCTTGTAATTAATGAGATTTCTTCGAGTTAAAAATAGTCAACTTTTATTTTTCTACTTCAATTTTCTTTTCGTTTTCCGAATTTCAAATTTTCAATAACAAAGTTAACTAGTTACATGAACATCAAAATAATCTAAAAAAAAATAAAACAGAAAATAAATAAAATATTTTTTAAAAGTTTTTCGTAAATATTTTTAAAATATATTTTAAACAAAATAAAAATAAATAAATAAATAAAGGAAACACTTATTTTCAAATTAGGAACTTTTTTGGGAACAATATTATTATTATATATATATATATATAAATATATGTGGGGGTATGTATATGTTATTTAAAGTAATTTCATAAGTTGACAGCAATATAAAAAAATATGGTAACCAAATACAAAAAACTGTTTTTTTTATTAAACCTCAAACTCAATTATAATTTTAACTAAACACTTGAATTTCAATTATAAACCATAACTAAAAATATTTTTTTATAAAACTATTTTTTTTAAATCAATCACAACAGCAACCGGACTAATAACCAGACTCTTAAGGAGATCTAATTGACATTAATTAATATGTATTAAAAGCCCTTTGCATTTAAAGCCTCTTTGAGGATCGTGCCAGTCTAGGTGAGGAAGAACAGAGGTGGCCATTTCAAATCTCTAGCCCAATCCAGGGTTCTTTCCTGCGAGTAGGATGGGCCCACAAATAAGGGCCTCGAGCCTAGACTTATCAAACTTCTTATTTTTCATATTTTTTTATAACTTTTTTTTTATTATCATTTTTTAATAGAATCATAAACTTCTTGCTTCTTTTTTTTTTTATCTAAACACTGCCGTGGAGGAGCCTTTGACTCCTAGTATTCATCGAAACACTATAAAAAACTTTATTTTTCTTTTTTTATATAAATTATAAATTTTAACTTTCTTTTTATTTGGTCAATTCATTAAATAAAAAAAATAAAACTATATTGCTTTGCAATCCCTTTCTAATTAAAAAAAGCTTTTCTTATCTCTACAATATTATAACACGTGGACGTTGTATTTCTTTTTTAATGGACATTCTAGATTGCATGCCTATTATTTCTATAATTCCCAAATTTTATCAGCCTTGGGAGGATTAATATTTTTTCCTTAAATTAATTTTTCTTAGTATTTTTATACAAATATAAGAAATAGTTTTTTTAATATATTTTAAGTAAAAAAGTATTTTGAAAAAGAATCACTACAGAACCAAACTTGCTTTAAAGTTTTTTCTGTCCACAAAATTATAAATGATTTTGACAGGTCAACGCCAAAATAAAGCAATTAATAGCTTGCTTGAAGAGTCAAGTTGAAATACAATAAATAATGAAGGGTCCAAAATGGATATCATTTTCTCATTCCTTATCTCTCCTTCCTCTGGTATTTGAATGCGCCACATGCAAACGACCGTTTGCTCTCTCCTCCCAACACACAAATTGCATTTATGGTATTTATTTTTGAAAAAAAATAAAAAAAAATATTTTTTTATTTTAAATTAAAATTTTTAGTATTTGGAAATCAAAATAATTTTAAAAAATAAAAAATATATATTATTTTAATATATTTATCAACAAAAATATATATATTTTTTAAAATCTCTATCACAATCGTAAAACAGGACAAAAATAATCAGGTAAGAACTTAAGACTAAAGATTCCCCCAAGATTTCAGGTTCAAACACTATAACTATTAATATAATAATGATAATTAGAGATTTCTATGGCATCGAGATTCACGAAGAGCTGGCCACCACGTTAATCTCTCATTTTCTAAGGAACTTTTTTCCCGAGAATCAAACAGAATCTCCAGTGCTCTTACTTACGTGTCTTACTTGCTTAGCTTAGTATACAATCATATCGCATTTTCTCGTCTGCTTCTGATTTCTGGAAGCAGAAATCAAACGCTAATAACTGTTTGCACCTTTGAGAGAGATTGAAAATGTGGAGGTTAAAGATAGCAGAAGGAGGAAATCCATGGCTAAGAACAAATAATAATCATACTGGAAGACAGATTTGGGAATTCGATCCGAAACTAACTCTATCTCCCTCAGAGATCTCAGAGATCGAAAATGCGCGTCAGGATTTTACTGAAAATCGGTTTCAAATCAAGCACAGTGCAGATCTAATCATGCGCAAGCAGGTAAATTAATTTTAAATAAATATTATTTATCATTATTAGTATTATAACGAGTGTCATTGTGGTGATTTTCATTGTTGTGAAGTTTGAGAAGGAGAATCCGGTGTCGGAAGTGTTGCCGCAGGTGAAAGTGAATGAGAGTGAGAAAGTCACGGAGGAGGCGGTTACTACTACGTTGAAGAGAGGTTTGAATTATTATTCGATCATTCAAGCTCATGATGGACACTGGCCTGGTGATTATGGTGGTCCTATGTTTCTTATGCCAGGATTGGTAATCTATAATTATTTTAATTTATTTTTTCTTAAAGAGTTTTGAGTTATTTATTTTTTATTTGGTTTTATTTTTGTTTGTTAATTGATGGATTATTAGGTGATTACCTTGTCAATTACTGGAGCACTACATGCAGTGTTATCATCTGAGCATAAAAAGGAGATGATTCGGTACCTTTACAATCATCAGGCATGTGTTTTTTTTTTTTTTTAAGAAAAAACAAATTAGCTTTATCAGAATTCAGTATGATTTTTCGAAATTTTGAATGTGAAGATGTGTGGAATTTGCAGAACAGAGATGGGGGATGGGGTTTGCATATTGAAGGACCGAGTACAATGTTTGGTTCGGTGTTGAATTATGTTACTTTAAGGTTGCTTGGAGAAGGGCCGAATGATGGAGAAGGTTCGATGGAGAAAGGACGTGATTGGATTTTGAATCATGGTGGTGCGACTATGATAACATCATGGGGGAAAATGTGGCTTTCAGTTCAGTAGTAAAACCCTGTTTCTAGTTGGTTTAGAGTTTTAATTTTGTTTAGGGGTTTTCGTTTGATTTTTTAAGTATTGATTGATGGCAATAGGTACTTGGAGTGTTTGAGTGGTCTGGAAATAATCCATTGCCCCCTGAGATGTGGCTTCTTCCTTATTTGCTCCCAGTTCATCCAGGTTCTTGCCAGTTTACATGTCCTTTTGTATTAGTTTTCTATGTTTTTCTCAATACATAGATCTGAGCATCATGGAAGTGTGTTTTTGTGCATGTTCATATTAGTGGAAATTGAAACAATTGTATTTCCCGTCTGCAGGAAGGATGTGGTGTCACTGCCGGATGGTCTATCTGCCTATGTCCTACTTATATGGGAAGAGGTTTGTTGGCCCAATCACACCAACAGTTTTATCTTTGCGAAAGGAGCTGTTCACTGTCCCATATCATGAAATAGACTGGAATCAAGCGCGCACCCTATGTGCAAAGGTTGGTCAACATGGTATCTTAAAATACTTAATTTACATTTTAATTTCTTAAACCATTTACATTATCTGATGATTTTTAGGGTATCTTTAGGACATGCCATTGAGATGAACAAACATCTTATCTGGTGTTTCTGTTTGACATATGGTAAAGTCTGTCTTAAATATGGCATAAGATGTGTTGTACAGGATACTATGGTTTATTAGTCAATTGAAATGAAAAATATTACTAGTATACAAATATTATATGCAAACAATCCCTCCATCCATGACATGCTAAATCCCATGATGCTCTATCCTGGAAAAAAACGCAACAAAAAGTGATTAATTTCGGTAGATGATGACAGTATCAATATAAGCTTTTAGTTCTACTATGGTTTAGCTCAAGGATTTGTAATGATTAATATAAGAGTTGTTATGCTCCTTATTTCTCTTGGATTTTGTTTTGGGTGGATTTTCACCTTGTGTTGCTTAAAGTACTGAGGTTCTCTTTTGCAGGAGGACTTATACTACCCTCACCCTCTGGTGCAAGATGTACTTTGGGCATTGCTTGACAAGGCTATTGAACCTATTCTAATGCATTGGCCTGGAAAGAAGTTGAGAGAAAAGGCACTTTGTACTGCAATTGAGCACATACACTATGAAGATGAAAATACTCGTTATATTTGCATAGGACCTGTAAATAAGGTATACATTTCAATTTTGTTAATTTTTCAAAATTGATACTGAATTTGAAATTGTGAAGGGACCTGTAAATATGATATACATTTCAATTTTGTTAATGTTTTCAAAAGTTGATACTTAATTTGAAATTGTGAAGGGAAAATGAGCATTTAAAGTTAATATGTTTTGTTCTTTTCAAGATCCGCAACAAATTTGATACATTAAGTGCTTGTTTAGATGTCTCTTTGAGATGATTTTATTCATTTTCTTTTGGTTCCTTTCATTTTCTTGAAATCATATCTTAATATATATGGCTTGTTTTGCAAGTATTTAGCAATAGCTCCACGCTCATGGGGCATTGCCATCAACAATATTGTCATTAATGAGTGTCCTTGTTTGTTTTTCTAACCTGTTTGTATTTTGGTATACAGGTGTTAAATATGCTTTGTTGTTGGGTGGAAGACCCTAACTCAGAAGCTTTCAAGTTACATCTTCCTAGAATACAGGATTACCTCTGGCTTGCTGAAGATGGAATGAAAATGCAGGTTGTAATCCTAATTTTCAAATTCTTTGTCTAGAGTTCTTTTTTTCTAGTTGTTGTTTTACAACCAATGGGTGGGAGTTCAAAATGGGGATTAGTCTCCCACATGAGTAATAGTTTGCAAAAAAATGCAATATAACGAGTTGGCCTTTTGACCCAAACGAAAACAACACAAGAAAGACAACAAGCAGATAGAAAGATGGACTTCTGCCTATAAAGGTTCCAACCACAAGAGCTCAAATTCAAATTTTTACTACTCAATATTTTCTCTAATCAAAACTAAATATTAAAGCTCTTTAAGATTGTGCTCTTAGTTAAATAGAAAAGGATATCCTAAATTCACTAGGAAAATATAGTGAAACTCGAATAGTAACTTCTAGGCAAAATTGGTCGGTCTTAATGACCTCAAATGACTACCAAAATCAAACCTAATAAGAAACATGACCTCTAGAATCTTCTAGTAAAATTTAATCCTAATCCAACATAAAGCTGCATGTTTGACCAACATCTCTAGCATTAGTCTTTCCACGTTGGAAAGTGTCATGATCGAGTTCAAATTATTTTGTCTTGATCTCATGTATGTCCAATTAAGGTTTATTAATTACTATTCTCTCTTCGCTTAAGGTGTATAACAATTTTAGATATCATCTTCAATCTTTCATCAATAATTATTGTACTCATATAACCTTTAAATAAATTTATTTGTGATAATAGTAAATATATAATCAAAAGGATTAACATAGCTTAAATCAACACATTTTTTTATCGAGTACCTTTCATGTTCTCTTTGCATTTAACCTCTTAACTTGTGAACAAACACATCATCACTTCCATTATTATAATTTTTTATATTATTATTCTCATTATAATTATTATTAAATAGTCATATTAAATTGATGCAGATTACCTATCCACACTTATCTCATCATAAATGGGATCATTAAAGGTCCCTCTTTTTTTTTAAATCATTCAATTAATCGATAAACTCCTCTGCCTACACAAACTTGAGGAGTTTTTTATGAAACCATAAACCTTCATGATATTCATCAAAACCAAGAGATTGCCTCCTTTGCCTTGCCTCTGAAAAAGGACGCAAAGCAGGATGTGCTTGCGTAGGAGATGAGGAGGTTTCCTATCAAGAAAATGACGTTTAGGAATTGATGATAAAAGAAATGCAGAAACAAATTGCATAATTTACTCATTAGCTAGCGGAGGTGAGGAACCTAAGAGATCATGAGGAGAGTGATCACGGAGACATGACCAACTTTAAAAACTGATTTAAAGTTGTGGTTATTCTAGCATATAGCACTAACCAAATAGTTGGGCTTTGATATCAATTAATGCCGACAGAAATAACATGAGAAAAACAACAAATACACAAATGTAAAAATATAACAATCCAACTAAAAAGAAAAAAGAAACCTAAATTAATTATAAAAAATATAATAAATCTTGAATAGTTACTTCTAGGCCAAATTTGGGGGTTTTAACGACCTTGGATGACTAAAAATCAGACCTTATAGGAAAACATTATTAAACTTTACTTGGCACATGACCTGAGTCAGGCTAGGATCACAAGTTCAGCGGGTTGACTTGGATTAATCAAAACAGTGTTTCAAGTTTTTTCTTTTAAAGAAGCTTAAAGTGATGTTGTTTCGGGTCAATTTCGCGTTGACTTTTTTGTGCAACCTGGCCTAGGCCAATGGTTGAGACTGCCAGTCCTAGGCCAGACTAGGTTTAATATGCTATAGAAAATACAGCCTCCAAAATCTCCCGACAAAATTTCATCGCAATTCAACCATTGGATCAAAATTTATGTTTCATGTTTGTTACTATAAGGATGTCTTGCATCACTTTTTAACTCATTTTGTTTGCTGTCCTTGCAATGAGTGGGTGCTAAGTCGCTGAAAACTCGTGAAGTTCCATTGGCAATAGCTTTGGTTATGTTTTGTTATATTTGACATATGAGGCTGAAATTACCAGCTACAGTTGACATGATAATTTTTTTCCAGGGTTACAATGGAAGTCAATTGTGGGACACTGCTTTTGCTGTTCAAGCAATTATTTCAACTAATCTTGTTGAGGAATACAGTCCAACTTTAAAAAAGGCACATACATTCGTTAAAAATTCACAGGTGTGCTTTTTTCTTAATTTTGTGGTGTTTCTTGTGGGGGAGCTTTTATCATGGTCTCTTAACTAATCTAACTTCGACCTTGTTGATCCATTTTTCTTTGCTTTGAAGGTTTTGGAAGATTGCCCTGGAGATCTTCATTTCTGGTATCGCCATATTTCCAAAGGTGCATGGCCTTTTTCAACTGCAGATCATGGATGGCCCATCTCAGATTGCACAGCAGAGGGTCTAAAAGTAATGGCTTGATCAAATTAAAAGTTCTGATTATGCTTGTTTTATTTTTGTAATATATTCAATCTTTCACAGGCTGCTCTCTTATTATCAAAAATTCCATCTGAGATTGTTGGGGAACCGATAGTTGCAAACCGATTTTATGATGCAGTAAATGTCATCCTCTCATTACAGGTAATTGATGACTTTATGATCTTGGGAGTGGATGTATCTCGAAGTCTGTATTGACGGGACAACACAGCTATTTATACTTCGTAACAAATATGCTCTGCGTGTTTAAACATGCCAAAAGATATAAAATTCCAATATTACAACTATAACAAGGGCCATCACATAGACATGGTCCCACCAAATTGGAGCTCTGGAAAGAAGAATATTGAGAGAGCCCTATCTTTCAGGATATTCATATGAAATGATTGCCCTTGAGACTCAAACCAGCAACTGCAGTTTTTCTTGCCCAAGACTTTTAACCATCAATATTTTTTTTCCAATCCTTTTTTTATCATTAACATAAAATGTATTCAAAATATGATTTTTCTCAATGTTATATAATTATTACTAGTATTCTTCAAAAAGGGACTGGGAAAATTATTGAAGATGTATTTCCTTTAATGAACTTTTGCCTATTTGAGGACTTAAAAGTCTCCTGATTCATTAGCATTTGTTCTTTTTTTTTCTTTGGATGATGGCATACTGTCATAAATTGTTTTGGAACTTTTTTTTTACTTGAAGTTTGATACTATGCAGAAGAAAGTGGGTACTTGGATATGCAAATGCTATGACAGACTGTTGGTCACTTTGCTAGAGTAGGGATTAGGGAAACATCTACTGTTATGAAACAAAGTGATAATCATTTGGAATTTTTATTCAAAGACTGCTCTTAGCAGCACTCTATTCAAGGGAAAACTTTTTTTTTTCTTTTTTATCTAACTGAATGCTCTTTTCCTGCTTGCTGTAGAATGGGGATGGTGGTTTTGCAACATATGAGCTCACAAGATCTTACAGCTGGTTAGAGGTAGTCACCTTGACAATTGCATTTATTTCTATTTCACAACTCTGTATTTAATGAATATTATTTTGGCATAGGATTAGTACAAAGCATGTTCTTTAATAATCTATACCCTCATGTCATATTAAATCTCTTAATTATACCATGATCACTAGGCCTTTTTTTCAAGCTTCTTATGCAGGTAGAGGTTTTATTGATGCCTTTGTATCCAAAGAGAATTTTCTGCCCATAAATTGGTTCATTTGAATTTCCTTACTATGTTTTTTCTACCATTTGTGGCCGATAATGAAGCTATGGACTATAGAAAACCAAGTTCACCTGTGCGCATATTGTGAGCCCTAGTTAAACTAACTAAATTTTTGGTGTTTCACCTCTGGCATAAAGCTCTCTGAATTGATGTTGAGGTCAATGATTACAAGTGAGCATGGGCGGTATTTTGAGTCATCAGCGTGTAGATTTGCTTGAACAAATCATCTGTTGCACAGTGCATGATATACAGTGAATCACAACGCCACCATTTTTTTTCTTTGAACTAGCAATGATCTTCTTGAACTAATTGCTTCTCTCTCTCTGTTTGTTTTCACTTTGCCATTGTCAGTTGATCAACCCGGCTGAAACTTTTGGTGACATTGTTATTGATTACCCGTAAGATATAAGCAAATCGAGTTAAATTGGATGTGATAATTTTTGTCCTTTTCACAACTTCATTTAAATGCTAATTATGGTGTTTCTACAGATATGTCGAATGTACTTCAGCTGCAATTCAAGCTTTGACATTATTTAAGAAATTATATCCTGGACATCGGTCAGAAGAAATAGAAAGTTGTATCAGAAAGGCAATTGTGTTCATTGAAAGTATCCAGGAGAAGGATGGCTCATGGTTTGTCCTCTTCCATTAAAAATCTGTCTTTGGAGGATTAATTGACTATAGAGACATTAGTTTGTATCACTGCTTTCATATTTTCTATCTATCACTTGAAAAGATAGCCCGTTCAACAATTTCTTCAAGTGCCTAAGATACATTGTTTCATTAAATTCAGTTGAAGAAATAAGTAGTCCTTTAATATCCGAAATTGCTCAACAGGTATGGCTCATGGGGTGTTTGCTTCACCTATGGCATATGGTTTGGCATAAAAGGGCTGGTGGCCGGTGGAAAAAACTTCAATAATAGCTCTAGCATTCGTAAAGCCTGTGATTTTCTGCTGTCCAAACAGTGTTCTTCTGGTGGCTGGGGAGAGAGTTATCTTTCATGTCAAAACAAGGTTAGATGTGTTTACTGTCAAGTATTTGTTCCTTTTCTCCCACCTCTGATGCACGTCATTTGTTATCATTAATGCTTCTCATGTTCTTATGTTATAATCATATTATTTTGTTCAACTCAAGATTTTGATTGCATATAGTTCTTGTTTCAATATTTTCTTTTGTACAGATATATTCAAATATTGAAGGGAACACAGCTCATGTGGTAAATACAGCGTGGGCTATGTTGTCTCTCATTGAAGCTGGGCAGGTATAGTGAACCTTATACCGCATCTTATTACCACTTCATTTGCATACCACGGTATACATACATAGGCTAGAAACTTCTATTTTTCTTGCGAGCTTGCAATTTTATTGGATATCCTATTAAATATGCAGGCCGAGAGAGAGCCAGAACCGTTGCACCGTGCAGCAAGATATTTGATAAATTCCCAGATGGAAAATGGAGACTTTCCGCAGCAGGTTATTCTATACCTGCTATTTAAACATTTTTTTATCCTGATCATCATTGTGGCGGAGTTTGATTATTCACTTCATATGGTCATGTGCTTTTGCTCGCATCCCCCTATCATTGAAGGTCCTTGTTCGCCAATGCTATTCATATACATGAGACTTTATTTTCTTTTCCTCGTCACAGGAAATCATGGGGGTTTTCAACAGGAATTGTATGATAACATACGCTGCCTACAGGGACATTTTCCCCATTTGGGCACTGGGAGAATACCGGTGTCGTGTGTTGCAGTCTAAGGCTTCATAGGAGAACCTTGCCCACTTTTCCTTCAATTGAAATCACGGTGACAATCCTTTTCTTTGTTCTTACCGTTTTCAGTGTTTTGTAGCTCCTTGCTTGTTCTTTTAGGCTATTTGCATCGATCATTGCTTGGACTATAATGAGGAACGAGCAATCAACCAAAACTTGTTTCAAAAGTAGGAGGAAGAAAATGAAATCCATACTCTTCAAAAATCCATCCCATCTATCTGTGAGTAAGCTTCATGTATAGTATTCATTGCCAGAATCAAAACCTTGCAATGAGTCCATGAGCAACGACTCCATTGTCTCGTGTCAAATTTATGCATTTTGTCCTTTGTATTCAATCCGTCCATTCCGATTACATCTTCAGTAAATTTAACGCTGCTCTGACTTGAACTTTGTTGGCAAATAATTGCATGTCTTGTTGGTTGAATTGTTGAATAGCAGATGATTTATTTATTTTTATTTGGAGTATCCTTGGGCTAGTTTGCTTTTCATTTGAAATTATATTTATTTCTGACGATTTTAAGAGTGCACTTTTCACATCATAGTTATGAGATCCAGATGATCTGTAGATTCGAGACTTGGTCTGGTTAGCTCAATGAGAGGAAAAAAATTAAATATTGGAGCCTTTTTTATATATATAAAAAAAAGATGTTCAAATATTTGTATCTGGTCTGACTGGGACCTTGGACTGGTGTGGCCTGGGTCAGGTTATGTTTTATCATGGTGTGAACTTTGTACTGTATAGGTATATTGTAGTGTAGACCACATTTAGTCTGTTTAGGAGGGTTGTTGCGGTTACTTTTGAAAGTGCTTTTCTTTTAGAAATATATCAAAATGATATTTTTTTTATTTTTTAAAAATTAATTTTGATATTAGTACATCAACATGATTTAGTGGCCTGGGTCAGGTTATGTTTTATCATGGTGTGAACTTTGTACTGTATAGGTATATTGTAGTGTAGACCACATTTAGTGTCTGTTTAGGAGGGTTGTTGCGGTTACTTTTGAAAATGCTTTTCTTTTAGAAATATATCAAAATGATATTTTTTTATTTTTTAAAAATTAATTTTGATATTAGTACATTAACATGATTTAAAAACAACAAAAAAATTTATTTAAAATGAATTTTTTTTTTTGGAAACGGCGTTTGAAATGCCGTCCAAACAGGCACTTAGTCTTACCAATTACCATTGGTAGCTGGCATGATGTCAAAGAAAGAAAACGCGTCAATTTGCAAATGATCAATTACATAATGAACTCTTCGAAGTAAATTTCTCTTACACAAAAAGATTAATTAAAAATACTCCATTTAAGGCATTTCTTGTCTTCCGAATTTCCTTCGTTTTGTTTATTATGTCAACCATCCATCATCCCCGGAGATTGGTTGTCCCAAGTCGACGGAAAATTACGAAATCAATTATCATATCTATTATAATGCCGGAGATTTTTAATTAAAATAATAAAACAATGTCCGATGAGAAGCACTTAGTGATTATACTTGAGTCATCACCATCATTGTAGGCTTACGACAGCGAAAACAATAAGCTACTTAATCTGCCTACTTAAAAAAGGCTGGCCCATAATGCTCATTGACTTCTAAATTGTTTCTTATAAAAGGACACGTGTGTAGATAAACATTGAGGGCTCGTATACGATCTAAAAGTATTTTTTATTTTTAGATTAATTTGTTGTGCTAATTTAAAAAGTAAATTTTAAAAAATAAAAAAATATTATTTAATATTTTTTTAAATAAAAATACTTTTAAAAATAACCCAAAACCATAAAAGATCCAAATTTAGGTGAAGATATTTTAACTTCAATTATCAATATTTATAATATTAAAAAAGACAGATTTTTGAGGAAAAAAACATATCTAAGTAATTAAATCATCGTACCTGCAAGAGGAGACTCATCTCGCAACTCTATATATTATATGTTTGGCTAATATTACCTGTGAAGACGTTTTAAAATATATCGTGAATACTAGAGGTGTGATATTTCATTGTTGGTGTGTGGTGGAACTACTTCTACGTCCAGGTTCTTGCTTGAAAAATGTGAATGAAAAAGTGAGTAAATCATAAATTGGTTTTCAAGTTTTGCAAAATGAATTAAATAGTTTGTTTAGTTTCAAAAACTAATTAATTACATCCTTGATTGGTATTGACCATGTTTAATTCAGTATTATCTTTTTTAGAAAACAAAATCATTTTCTCATCAACCTTTCCTTATTATTTACTTCTTCTTTTTTCTTATTTCTTAAGGTTTAAAAAGAAAATAAAATGGATGAAAGAGATTAACTGGTTATTTTTTGTAAGTGGAAATATTATTTATTTTATTTTATTTTATTAAATTAAAGGAACTAATTTATAATTCACTCATGAAAGAATCCGCATATGGGTTGTGTTCTCTCTCTTGTTTCTCTTTTTAGGGCTTGATGATAATGTAACAAGAATTACAAATGTTAATTAGTGTGGAAAATAATGAATTGACAGTGATATCATTTGGAAATTCACTATAAATTTAGAATAAAAAAGTTTTAAATGTTGAAATTACAAAAAATAAGCATAGATTAAAAAAAATAGTATTCATAAAACAAAATAGATGAAATAAAACTTGAACATTTCAATTCGAATTTGATTGAAAAATCTAGAATGAACGAAATTTAGAACAAAATTTTTTTTATTTAGAAACACTATATTTTTTTAAATGATACGAGACATACTAATAATTTTTTACATAACATATCAGAAATACAACCGTGCATTTTTTATTTTTTTTGAATTACAAAATAAATTTAAAATAGATTCATTAATCTATATATATATATATATATTAATACTCTGAGTCAAAATTAGCATCCTAAATACTAAAATATTTATTTATGTCTGTCTCTCTCTCAATCGTTTTTTATTATAATATATCTACATCCATCATTGTAATTTGTAAATTTGTAATGAATTCAAATTTGAAAAGTTTTTAAAAAAGAAGAAGGGGAGGGAGGTGATAATACTCTGCATGTAAGGACGAAAGCAAAGAATAATCGACTGCTTATTATCAAGTTGTAGACTAGCACGTGGCATACATGAAAGAGCGCACAGTCCAAACGCTCCCTCGACCCAAAATTCGAAATACACAGTGCCGAGCGCGAAATTTGAAGACCTCTCTCTCCCTCTCTCTCCCAAACTCCAAAGAAAATAGATACTTAATTAATGATCTCTTTCCGTCTCTCCATCTCTCAATCTCTGCAAAAACACTAAGAGAGAGGAGAAAAAAATTATATATGAATTTTATTATTATTATTTTGCTGGCTTTGATTTGAATGAAACGCTCTTCTCTCTCTGTACTTTTTAACTCCCCAGAAAAGGTTAGGGTTTCAAACATTTTGCTGAGCAGAAGTTTTTGAATTTCTTTTTTCTGTTATAAAGTTCAACCTTCAATTTTAAATTTCTTGCTTATAGGTAGATTGATAGATAATGAGAGATAGATTTTATTCTTTTCTTCTTATGAAAAAAAACAGATGACAATGTGACCAGAGGAGGACGTGGATTTTGTATAGTTAGGGATTTGGGAGGATTTCAAGATGAAGGAGGCACATTCCCAGTCGAAAACTAGAGGATCTTCTAGGGTTATTGCACAGCAAGTAGTTTTTGAGCTTAAGCAAAAGGTGGTCGTTGCATTGAAAAAGCTTGCTGATCGAGATACTTGTCAAATTGGTGTTGATGAGCTTGAGAAAATTGCTGAATGTTTAACCCCAGATGGGGTTTCTCCGTTCCTTTCGTGTATTTTGGATACGGATAAGGAGCAGAAGAGTGCGGTTAGGAAGGAGTGTGTTGGGTTGATAGGTACATTGGTGAATCTTCATGAGGGTTTAATGGGTCCCCATTTGAGTAAGATGGTTGCTAGCGTTGTTAAGAGGCTTAAGGATCCGGATTCGGTTGTGAGGGATGCTTGTGTTGAGACGATGGGTATTTTGGCTGCTAAGTTGAGTAGCCATGGGGACGAGAGTGATGGGGTTTTTGTTATGTTGGTCAAGCCGCTTTTTGAAGCTTTGGGTGAGCAGAATAAGCAGGTGCAGTCAGGTTCTGCGTTGTGCTTGGCAAGGGTGATTGATAATTCTCATGATCCTCCAGCTTCTATTCTGCAGCGGATGTTGACTCGGACAATAGAGTTGCTCAAGAATCCACATTTCATGGCAAAACCAGCAGTAATTGAGTTGACCAGAAGCATTATTCTGGTTGTTTTCTCAAATACTTGTCAATGATTACAAATAATCAGTTGCATGCACCTTTATGCTAGTTCCATGTACTCATTCTTTGCAAAATGGCATTTTTCTATTATCTATTCCAGGCAGGAGGTGCTCCCTCACAAAATATTCTGTCCGCTGCAATGACTAGCATCCAAGAAGCTCTCAAAAACAGTGATTGGACAACACGCAAAGCAGCTTCTGTAGCATTGGGAGAACTTGCTTCAAGTGGTGGATCCTGCTTGGGACCTTTCAGGGCTTCCTGCATCCGATATCTTGAATCATGCCGATTTGACAAGGTTGATGTCAATTAAGATTTTATTTAAAGAATTCACATCTGTTGAATTATGTACATTACTCAAATGCCTTTTGTGTTTCTTATAGGTGAAACCAGTTAGGGACACTGTACAGCATGCCCTTCAGTACTGGAAAAGTCTTCCAGGATCTGATACCCCTGAACCTTCTGAGACTGGTTCTTCTATAAAAGGTTTTGTGTCCATGCTTATTAACTTGAAAGCGTTAATAGAGTGGTGTGTTAAAATGGATGTTTTGAAATCTAGGTTAAGTTTGCTCATAAAATGCTCTATTATGTTTGCGTTGGCAAATCTAAATGCGTAGTCATATGTTTTTCATGGTGTACAAATGTTATAGCAGTAGACTTGAGGTCCACTTGCTAGATATGCAAGTGTATCTAGAAAGAAATCAGAGACGAGAGAAGTATTAAGGACACATCAGGATACTAGAAAACTGTTATTTAGACTTCAAATAGCTGCGGAATTAGCTTTGCCATATGAAATGGAAAATAACTCTATTTAAAAGCTGTGGCATTTATGCTGTTCGGAAGTTTCCGTTGAACTAATTAGTGCTTGATTATTCAAAGCTATGTAACATGATGAGACCGTAATTAATAAGGACTGCTTTGCACTACCACGAACCATTCTAAATTGTGGACTCTCCAATTTGCTCAATTTGAATGGTGGGTGATCAAGTATTGTCATTGACCTGTAGCTAAATATTATTCCGCTTTCCTTTTGAATAACCCATTATATAACTGTTGCTCTCAGCATCGCATGCAAGAAAATCACAATTCATATGTTTAAAAGTTTGCAAAGAATGTTATAGATGGTGCTGTCTTCCTTCCTCTTTACGTTCTGTGAATATGCGCTGCTATAAAATCCATTACTCTGAATAGGCAACACATTACCATGGTTATGTGTTCCTAGTTTCACATGGCTGGGAAGATTTGCTAGTGTTTGACCAGCGTAACTGTTTTAAAGCCTGTAGAAATTTGCTTTGTAAAATTCTTGAGAGCATTGGTATAAAGAGCTAGAGAGAGTATCATTCTATACCGATTATTATTCTTCACTGTGAGCTGCCATGGAGTCTTTTACCTAATTTGTGAAAGAACAATCCAGTAGTTTCTTGAAACCCCATGTGTGATGTGGTTGTATATGCTTACAATTGTCCCTTAGATACTTCCTCTAGCACGACTTTCTGCTCTTGCTTGAATTCTTTCAGTGATTTTATCTTCCACTTTATACAGAAAACTTTTATGGAGGTGGCTACAGTGATGTCACGAGTGCTAGCGATGTTGTGCGGAAGGAGGACACACTAAAAAATGTAGTTCCAGACTCAACTAAAAGAAGGGCTCCTTTATCAGCTACGAAAGCATGTCAAAATTATGTGGATTCTCATCATCCCAAAACAGATAATTGGCATATTGAAATATCTGTCCCAAAAAAGCATAACATTTCTTTGGCCGATCTTCAAAATGAGGAATCAGAGGGTAGCTCCGTCACCAAAACATTAGAAAGGATGAGTGCTGATGTAATGAGTCCTCCAGATATTGGTTGTGAATATGTGCCAATGGATGACAAGCAAGACTCTTCATCTGTGTCCAACCTGGTCACTAACAACTTTGGGACCAAGTTTGTCACAGTTTCTCACGGATTGCTTGAGGAGGGCAGCTCATTCAAGCCGAGGGGTCGGAATCAGCAGTTTGCATCTGAAGGGATAAACAGTGAGGTGCAAATATACTCTGCACAGATGCGAGATCGTAGAAGTATCGACTCCACAGTTACAGATAACAGTTTCCAAACTTTGCATGGATGTTGTTCACAGGTAGCCAGTGAAATGGCTTGCATTCGGAAACAACTTTTGGAGATGGAAAACAAGCAGTCGAATTTAATGGAACTACTACAGGTAAATAAATTTAGATTTATTGATGTCTTTACTGGCAGAGTTTTATAGCTAGTTTAGAACTATGAAACATAATGTGTTCAGTGTGCATGTTCATGCTAACCATAATTCTACCTCTACTGGTCTCGTGCTACAAGCTTCGGTCTCTCATTATCTCAGGCATGTAGCTATAGATGCTGTCAATATTGAGTGCTTGATATGATTGCCTACTTTTGTGTTTCTCTTTGCTTCCCCATTTTCTGATGTATTCTATTAAGGCGTTGCTAAAATATTTTCTGTCTAATCATGAGAGGGCTTAAATATCTGTCTACTGTGAAGTCTATTTGCTATTTTTAACCATTCAATTAAATTTACAGGTGTTTTCAACAGGCGTAATGGATAACTTGTCTATATTACAGTCTAAAGTGTCTGGTTTAGAACATGAAGTAGATAGAATAGCTCAAGGTCTCATGCAAGATGGGAGACGTTCTGATTCAGCTATCTCTAGACTTATGAAGCAGAGTCAAAGTGTTTCTTCTCCCAGACCTTCAACGTACACTCCTCGACCATCTGTAGATATTCGCAATAGACAACCTTCACTGCTTTCAGCAAAGAATTGTGATATATGGGAGGGAAAAAATTTCAGCAGGACCAGACCAGTCAACCATGCTAAAAATGGCACAGAGATGTGGGCTAATCCTACTGTAAAGACTAGTAGGAATGCTATAGGAAAGGACATGCAAAAACGCTCTGAGCAGGGGGCACAAAGCATGGGTCAGGCGAGAAAAGTTGATTCTGTCTTTGCTTCACTCTCGAGTGCCAATTCTAGACAAAGTGGTACAGAGAGCAAAAATTGTGCGTGGCAATGTGTGAAAGATTTTTTATGTGAAGGCGACCTAGAGTCTGCCTATGAGGAAGCTCTCTGTTCCATTGATGAACTTGTTCTGATTGAGCTTATTGAGAGTACTGGTCCAGTTCTAGAAAGTTTGTCCTCCAAAACTGCCAGTGATGTTCTTAGCACTTTGGCATCGTACTTCTTAGAGCAGAGGTTTACAAACTCTATAATCCCTTGGTTGCAGCAGGCAAGCGCTTTACTTTCTTCCCTCTTTTTTTTCTCTCCCTATCAATTATTTTCAATAGTTTGAAGTATATAATAAAAACCCTCTGAAATCTTCTCCTTTCAGGTGGTGGACTTGAGCACAATCAATGGACCTGATTATATTGTTCTCTCTGCAAAAACAAGAAGAGAATTCTTTTGTGCGATCCAGGAGGCTATAAATATGGAGTTTTCCAATCCAGCTGAGAGGAGATCTATCTCTCAACTTGCCATGAAGTTGCGTCAACTATGGGGTATGATAAATTCTTCATTCAGGAGTCTTCGATTTATTTGCATATTTCACCAAGCAATTTTTTTTCTTGTCGTTTTGAATGCTAAACGTATGTTCCGAGCAATAGTAGTTTCCAAATATTATGGCAAGCAAGTAAATGTCCATATTATGGAAATACAATCAAAACTTAAACAAAATACATGTAAGTCCTTTTTACTGTATCCAAATCTTAAAAGCCTCAAGTGTCATAGCTTGGTAATCTGATGCTTGACACATACTTCTAGTCGTGCCTAAAATTTATATGTTAATAAATGTTAAACAATCAACACCTGAACATTTGCACTTCTAACTTGAAGTGACCAAAATGGTATAGCACCTGTAAAATGACAAATTCTTATTTATTTATATTTCTATGTTATGGAGTTTTATTGGTGCCTTGAATTAGAAGTCACGTTTATTATTTATTATTTTTTTTGCAGGGAAGAGCTCCTGATAAATTCAACCCCAAATGAAGCCTGGTTTCCAATCCACTTAGGGATTCATGCAAGCATTGTTGATCTTTCCACTTAAAAACTTTTCATTTCCCCATTGTGTGTTAACTCAAGAAGCCAAGTGTTTATTGTGAAGTTAGATCTGATGCTGGTTGTTGGAATTTGGATGTTCTCTTATGAGTAGTTGTCAGTATCTTGACTGTTCTAAAACCAGAAATAAGCAGGGATTGTTGATATCTGAACTCCTCCACTATGGAGATATGGTCCACCACATGGAAATTTTGTGAGAAATAGGACAATACTAAGCCGAGGGCTGTATTATTATTATTATATAAAACAATATGTTCAGGAGATCCAATCAAGTTTTAAGAAAGAAAAAACCAATCTAGGGTTGAAGATTTGAGTGGATTAAATAAATTGATTTTATTTTTAATTAGATGACAGTAAATGGTTCATTTTTAAAAAAAAATTATGTTAACGAAACACAAAAAAAAAATTAAAAGGAGAGAAATAATGTAGTTTAAGTTTTAGACAATTAAATAAGGGAGCATAAAATTGAAGAAAAGAGGATGAATTTATTGATCAAGTTGTGATATTAGAGTAATTTTATAGAAAAAGAATATAAAAAAGATAGATCATACTATGAAATCAAAAAAGCAAATACATAAAAGTAATAAAAAATCAAGTCATTTTAAATTTTCAAATCTGCAATTCGGATCATTTGATTGGAAACATTATACATGGAAAAATTATGAAATTCAACTCCTAACTACTAAAATGTTAATTAATGAAATAAGGAAAAACATTACACAAAATAATTCAAAATTAGATATAAAAATGAAAAGAATGATGATTAAAATTGAAAAAAAATCAAAGAATAACTACAATTGTTTTTATTGAAATGACAAATCACTTCAACAAAAAGACAAAAAAATCAAAAAACTAAGAGCTAAATTAAAAATATATATTATAAATTTGAATTGAATGGTAAAATTAAAAACAAATAAAGATTGTATAAAAGGATCAAGAATAAATAAATAAATAAATAAAATAAAAAATCAAAATCAAATTCAAAAGTATATATATCAAAGTTGAAATATCAATAATTGAGAGAACAAATATGAGATTTTGAATGGAAAGCAGAGAGAAAAAACAAATATATGAAAGCCCTGCGACTGACAATTCATCCCACTAAAAGAGCGATTATTATATCAATACTAATAATCCCTTTCCACGTGCTACACACCACTCCAAGAGGAAAATGACTTTATGAAGATTCAAACGACACGATAAAAGAGCGATTATGGCCATAAAAGGTGTTGCATGCATTGCACAACGTCACAAATCCCTTTCCACGTGTTGGCGCAAACCTCCTTACACGTCAGCAAGATTTTCATTTGAATAAAATTTTCCACGTTAGTAGCAAATGAGTCTGATGGCGATATTTTACCAAAGTTTTTCAATATATGTATATATACGTCCTTTTCTCTTTTTTTCACCCTTAGAAATCAATTGATTATGATCAAGCACCGAAACTGTGCCTAAAAGGGTGAATTTATATGAAGATGCTTTAGAATGTTTATGTGATAAATTTAAGCTAATTTGATAGACTATGAATGGAGCTAACGGCTTCTGTTCCATCTTCCAAATCATCAACAAAGAAGGTGTATACCATTAAAGCATCCTGAATCCTGCCTTCAGGAACCTGAACCAAGCTAGATGAAGGTGTTGCCTTCTTTTTAATGCAAACATTTTTATGACCGTGCATGTCTGAAAGTAAAATATGTTGCTAATAGTTACATCTGTGACATGCTAACTGCAGCCATAAACATAAACCTGAATCTCCTGTGAGTAAAAATTGACACATGATTGGAACTTGTAAGAGAAGAGGAGGGAGACGGTGATTTTTCAGCAGCATATTTGTTTAGAAAATCTAAAACACCAAGAGATGGAGAATAATTGCTATTTCAGAACACCAAAATGGATAGACATTTCTTACAATTTCAACTTCAATCCATATTGGTACAAGCTCAACTCAATGTAGATGTGTTTCAGTCATAGGATTCAACATGCCAACATGAGGGTTATACAGACCACTCTCAGTTGGGGGCTCACTTCTGCTACTTACATTTGCAGGTTTGCTCGTCTTTCATGGTTCCCCTTCTCTATGATCATGGATTCTAGTTTTGTTTCCTTCTTTCTCCAAAGGAGTGCGAGGAGTTTCCCCTTCATGACTTTCGGCCCGGTTCCTTTCTTCATCTAAGGAGAAGGTTCCCCTTCTCTATGATCTTGACTTCTGGTTCCATTTCTTTCTTTCTCTGGCGTGTATGGAGACCGCCTCGGGACTTCATCTAGGGTTACACCTCTCCCACTGGTTTCTAACACGGCGGCTTCATCCTTTGACTGGATACTCTCAAGTAATTCAACCACCTGATTCATGAGGGGTCTCCCTTTCGGATTTTGGCTAAGGCATTGGTATGCCAAATTCGCTACTTTCATTGCAATTTTAGATGAATACTGCCCTTCCATTCTGAGATCTAAGATTCTCAGAACCTTCTTATTGTGGTTCAAGAGAGGGCGGGCCCACTCAACTAGGTTGTGTTCTCGGCTAGGCCTGGTCTTGTCCAGTGCTCTCCTTCCAAGAAGCAACTCAAGTAGCACTACCCCAAACCCATAAACATCACTTCGAGCAGTTAAATGCCCTGCTCAGAAAAATTATTATATAAGCTTAGCTGAACCATGAATTCTTATCAATGATCCCAGTTGAACATTAAATAGATTGACAATGTTTATTTTTCTAATACAAAATACTTCAAGTTTTCAGTACCAAATACGAACATCTTTCCTAAAAAAGGCACCAGGTCAAGCCCTGGACTATGATGAAACTTTAAAAATAGAAAATATCTATGCCTATCAATCCATCTGCAATCAGTCACTGTTTATGCACCATGACAGAAAAGGAGAAAGTACGAGAATTTGATCCATTTGAACGAAATCCAATTCAAATTGGTTTTCTAATGCATATAAATGAAAAGCTTGAGACATTTACCCAAGACCTTGAAGTAGTTCTCCTTCAATACCAAAACAACATTTATAACTATGTTTTATCTCTTTGCTTAGGAATAGATAATCTTCAGAATTTCTAAATTATCACCACAAATGGAATGATTACTGCAAGTCACCAGACACTCACCAGTCATTACATATTCTGGAGCAGCATATCCATATGTCCCCATGACACGTGTTGACACATGAGTATGATCTCCCATTGGTCCGTCTTTTGCATGACCAAAATCTGAAAGTTTTGCATTAAAATCCTGCACATTGTTATTACACTATCAGCAACAGAACTAGGAAAACTTCCTCAAGCATAAACACAAACTTCAGGAGGACTTAACTTATGCATCTCATTTCATATATGAATACTTCCCCAGAAAAAATTCTACATCATCATCATGCATGAAACATGTATCATTTTATTCTTTTCATCAGCTTTCAAGGAAGCCACCATGTCTATGTAACAATGTGTCACTAGAGGCAGACAAATTTTCAGCAAGATAAGGTACAGTTGGCCAGTTATTTGAACTTCAAAAGGAGGAATCAGCACCAAGAGTCAGATGAACTTGTTTGATAAATAGATGCCGAAGCAAAGATAACTAACCGAATCCAGCAAGATGTTTGATGTCTTGAAATCACGGTATATGACAGATCTTTCTGCACCATGAAGAGAAGCAAGCCCTTTTGCAGCATCTAAAGCAATCTTCATTCTTTTTGACCAAGTCAATGTACAACCCACTCCTAACAAATAAATAGGAAAAATAAAAACAAATATCTTCTTCCAAAGGAGGTGGATTATTTCTCTTCTTAAAAATCATAAAGAGTATGATAGAATAAACAGCATTCCGAGACAGCATAACCTCATACATTAATATCCACCTGGATAAAAATGTTCCTGTGTTTTTCTTTTCACTTTGGTGGCTAAAGACACCTCAACTATCTAATTATTATAAACAACCTGAACCATGAGATCGAACAAATCAGGCCTCCGCTTAACAAAAGTTGTGCCCATTTGCTAATCCTTTCACATTATCTGTTGAGCCTCCATTTTAGTTCTGTTCTATGATGTACTCAATCCCCCAGAGGTTTGCCTAGACTCATCATTGATGTTTTTTAAATGAAAAGGGCATCAGGCGGTTAAATTATAGGAAACTAAATGGAAACATGAACCATTTGCAAAGCCCCCATATATCATAATGATTCTAGACTCTACTAAGTTTATGAGATTTTAAGTGGCTATGAAGTATGTGACCTTACAGATTTCCAACTGGAAAACATAAAAGCATCTGTGATCATATCATCAATAGTGCAAACTACAGAATACCATAATAGATTTTATATAGTTATTTAAAGATAGTTGTGATAAAATTTAGATCAGTCATATGCTTCTGAATTGATTAATTATTTGCTAATGTATAAGATTCTTCACTACACACAGAACTTCACTCCCTATAGGCACCATAAATTCAAAATTTCAACAGCCACTTACTGCGAAAAAGATGATTTTCTAGGCTCCCACTTGCCATGTATTCATAGACCAACAGCCTGTGTTCACCTTCACAGCAATACCCAATGAGCTTCACAAGATTTTGGTGACTGAGTTGACCTAAATAGTTGACCTCGGCCTGCAAAGCAAACAGGATACTATGAATACAAGCAACTAAATGCCATCTTTGACAGAAAGAATTACACAAGAAAAACAGTTTTACTTTTTACCCAATGACAAACAACTATGGTTTATCTATGTTGTGCGTAACCAACAATATCAAATTGTAATGACTATCCAATTTCCTTCCCTCAAGCAATAATGTGCATTCTCAAGAGATAGATATATACATATTGTTCATAGATATCTCCATCTCCATTCTAATTAATAGAAGATTTCTCACAACCAATTAGGTAAATTCATTTCTTGAGCGCAATGAAAAATCAAATAAGATTTCAGTTTCTTTTAATTTCACTCTTGATTCTAAAATACATCTTTATGAATTATTATCCTACTGACACAAATCAAAAGATACAAAACTCTGTCTCCCAAATAAGCCTACTAAAATATTCCTAATCCAGGCTAAAAGAAAGTTGAGTCCAACTACCAGCCATTTATGGAGGCAACGGTAAATAAAAAACAAGAGTTGATAATTAGTAACACCATAACTTAGAAAAGATGAATATTCTGAGAAAGTATGAAAAGGTGAATACCAGCCATTCTCTGTCACCTTGTAACCCATCAGGATTAAGCTCCTTGATGGCAACATATGTGGTCTTGTAACCGGGCCTTACACTCTTGTCCAGGACTCCTTTATAGACAACTCCGAATCCACCCTCACCAAGAATATAATCTGGTCGGAAATGCTTTGTGGCCAGCGTCATTTCCTCGTATGTAAAGATATCAACATTACTATAACCAGGACTATTACGAAGATCTGTGACATTCTTAGGAATTGATGAGATGCTACTTGTTCTTTTGATCTCAACCATCTCCGGCCCATTTGATCTAGTAGGAGAGCGATCGTGGCCAAGCCCTGCTTCTTCACATGAACAATTATAAATAAGCTACTACACATTCACTTAACACACACAAATCAACAAACCCTAAACCTTTTGGTAAAGAGCAATTTAAATAACATTTAACAAGTTAGAAACTTTTTATGTACTGTAAAGCTATTAAAACATCGCAAATTAACAGAATACATCACTTAATCTCCTAAATTGCCAAAGTCACGTTAATTCAAAGCCAATATTAAACTGCATACAAACACTTTCAAGTTTACAATCAATGAATCCAGTTCAATAAAACACTCCATTTTGTTGCTAAAAACACAAATGGCATAACAACAAGACCAACAAAAAACCAAATGAAACCCATTTCCTCAACTATGCCAAAAAAAAATCAATGCACAAAGAAATCAAAAGGCAATGAGCACAAAAAAATTACAGACAAAAACTAAAAAAATAGACTTTAAATCACTACCCTGGTTTCCCTTAGAAGATAACTGCTGCTGTTCTTGTGGGATTTTGTCATTATCAGTACTGAAACAAGTCCCCATTAATCTTGACCTTAGACCAAATCTTGATTTATTGCCTTTCATCTTCCCATTTACTACATACCAACCCCACCCACGTCAGTCTCCTTCCCAAAATTATTTTTTTTATAAAAACTCTCTTATTAGTTGCTGTAACAAAAAAGCAAAACCAATGAATGACAAAAAGGGTCTTGAACTGGTCTGGGCTCACTCTCATCTAAAAAGGGTCGCCAGGAAAGGTAAGGGTTTTCTCAGAGACAAACAAAGACATAACCAATAAGTTGTCAAGTTCAAAGGACAACAGGATAAAGCGTAAGAGAGAGAGGGATAAGAAAAAGGACGTTTCTTTGTGTCATTGGAGAGCGAGACCGAGAGAGAGCGCATGTTTGGTAATGAAATAATGAGTTTTGGTGATTTCTTGTAAGACTTGCCGCCAAAAACGCCAAAACAAGCGGGGCCCATTTTGTAGGACCCGTCCTTTTAAGCCCTTAATTACTTTTTATTTTTAATGCATCTCCTCCTCCTGATATTAATTAACTATACACTAATTTTGCCTTTATATTTTCATATTTAAGGAGAATTTCTTTCACCTCAGAATTTTTGCATTGAGAGCTCAGGTCAGGCCGCATCGGTGGAAGCACCCACCATGCCACCATATGGTAATGGCTAGTTTCCTGCCTGAGCTTCCACTGCAAGATTTCTGAAGAATTCATCAATGGCGAGGTCTCATATTCTATGGTATGACCATGAAGGAGACTCTGAACTTTTGTTTCTTTATAAAATGAAACCTGAGGACTTCTATTTTGCAATTTGGAGTACTCACTCATTTATTTTGACTCTTTTATAAGAACAAAGGATAAGAACTCCATCCTTTATCACTCATTTATTTTGGTTTTGATTTAAATTATGATAAGCTACTATTTTTTTAAAAATAAAATAGGTTGCAGAAAGTATAAATAATAAAGTTAGTTAAATTCTTAAAATATCTTTTCACTCTCTTTTAAAAAAAAAAAAATAAGATAGAGTTTGAAAACTTATTTACTAAAATAACATGATTGGAGTGAAGACATGCAAGTCATTGATGGTTGACTTGAAATGCATAGGTAGCAATTTGTCATCTATCTATTTCTATTATCATTATCATTATCATTATTATTATTGTTGTTTTATTGTGATGGTGCAAGTGAGAACACTCAAAGCATAATTAATTTTTTTTTATTAATCGAATATCCGAATCAGCTTATATATATTTTATTTAATTTCATGAACATGAAGTTAAATGTAATAGTGTTGTATGTGTTTACCCATCCAGCCATGGATTGGTTTTTTTTCATAATTATTTTTTATATATAAAACATGTCTATTGACTTTGATACATTTAAATGCAAATGCACAGGGGGGAATAACTTTGCATGATCTGCGCAGGAGAAAAATGAAATGTACAGGACACTCAAATAGCACCTATGTGTTTGGGTGGAAGGTGATGATCTTGATAAGAAAATATCTAAATCTAATAAAATAAAATAAAATAACGGCTTAGAACAAGGCCTTTAAAACTTTTTATGGGCCATGAGAGTCAGAATCAAATGGGTTTTTATTTGATCCATAAAAACCCTAACATGGATCTACCTTAATCTTATTCGCTCCTCTCCCTGAAAACCCGAAACTCTACTCTTCTCCAATGGCAGACGAAGCCAACAGAACTGTAAGTCCTTCTATTCTCATCTCCATCTTTATCTATCAAAGTTTCAGTATTTTTCCATCTGGGTCTATTCTGTACGTGATAAATAGACTGATAAAAATTCATTACAGGGTCAAATTGTCAAAAAAAAATTGAAGTATACATTTTGATCTGATTGTCGTTTTCTGTTTGGAACAAACAAAACAGGCTTTCTTAGAGCTCCAAGGTCGCATGATTGAGACCACTTCCAAATTCAAGCAGGTGATTTGGATTTTTTTGCTCCCCCCCTTGTGTTTGGTTGAATTTATTGTAGGATAGTTTTGATGCAATTATATGGCATTCTCTTTCTGGATTTGAAAGGGGTTTTCTTTCAACTGCAACTTTACACTTTAAAAAAGACAACTTGTTGCAATGGATCAGAACTTTAAATTATGAATTTTGTTATGGTATGAAAATGTAGCTCAGGATAGCATCTCCATGTCCGAACAATATATTTCTAGCTTAGGTGGATGTAGAACATCAAGTTGCATCGCCTGTACCTGAACTAAATTTAGGATGCAGGTCTATATGTACTGTTGTTACCTTTGGTTCTTACAGTACATTAGTGATGTTTATATCATCTTGCTCGGTTTAATAGCGAATTCCTGTGTCATTTATATGTCTTTGTTGAAAGATTAGTTTACACTAGAATGGAGTGAGTTATCTCCTGGCTTTCAGGTCCAGAACCAGATAAGAATCAAGGAGGGAGAAAAGAAGCGTGCTTTCTTAACCTTGGAAGAGCTGCGGCAAGTTCCTGATGATACAAATACATACAAATCTATAGGTATGTTGGCAGACATGCATCAGTACATTATGGCCAGGGTTGCTTCTTTAATTAAGACTGCAAACCTCTGTGTGATGTCCTGTGATGCCTTATCTCTATATCAATCATGGAATGGGTGTCTTTGAATTATGTGTTTTTCTGTATCTGCGGATGAGTTGCTGATTTGATATTCATCTCTTTGTTCTTTTGCAGGGAGAACGTGAGTAATGCATAACTCAAACAAATCAGGCTGAATCATGATCTATTGGCTGTTTGTATAGATGGCTAGTTGTTATAAACTCATACTTTGTTTGTCAAATGGTGGTCAGGTTTGTTTTGGAGCCAAAGTCAGTATTAATGAGTGAACAGGAGCAGAAACTCAAGGATAGCGAGACTGCAATATCCTCACTACAGGTAAATCTGTCTGCCCCCTCTTCTCTGTCTCTCTCACGCGGACACACGCATCTGTGTTAAAACCATCCATTTATATGTGCAAAACAACTCCATTTCCACACTACCCTGGACTTTGTCCTATTCCTCCTTTTCATCCTTTGTATTTACTCAATCTATTTTAGAGTTACTGTTTGCTAAAATTGTTATGTGAATTCAATTCTTTCTTATTGGCTCATCACATATTCAATATCAGATGTGCAGCTATAGTTTTTCCCCTCCTCTTGCAGTACAATTAGTAGGCCACGAATAAGTCTAGATTCTTATACCAAATGATGAATGCCTATGAATGTCTGCTGGTGATCTACTACTGGAACTATAATGAGTTATTCCCAGTTATGCTGGAGTTTTATTCTTGGGTCTACCTTGTATTGTCTTCTTTTCAAATGTGTTTTTGTATTGAATTTAGTTAACTTGCTGGAAAATTGCAAGTTATCTCCCTTTAAGTATGAAACCCTTCTGCATGGTTTTAAACAAAATCAAAAGAAAATTAAGACATGCAGTTGTTATGTAAAGTTGAAGTCGCAATCTACATGTGACACAGCAAAATTACCTAGTTTATGAATGAGAAAGCTGGGCTGCACAATTTGACCAAGTTATCAGCTGGCCATGTTAGATTGTTAGCACTCATGGAAATTGCAATCTAAGTTGTGGATGAGTTAGTTACCAATATTTCCACTGCTTAGTTTGGTCTGTATTCACACTGTCCTTTGCTGTGATCTTCTAAAACTTTTGTATTAATTTAGTCTCAATTTAAACATAATTGGTTTTCCTTCCTTGAGAATTCATTGTTAATGATCCTATTTGATATGCTTTGGACAGACCTCAAAGGAATACTTGGAAAAGCATATGTCAGAGGTTGAGATCAACCTGAGGGAACTTTTGCAGCAAGATCCAGCTCTTGCTCGTCAGATAATGTCCATGAGTGTAATGTAAATCTTGCTGTTACTGAGAATTCACGTTAGAGGATGTTCTATTTCTCATTTGAAAGGATCATAAAAAAAAATAACATTTGCGTAATTTCTAGATTTCATTGTCATGTAATTTCGTCTAACAAGATTTGCCCAGTTGCGTTGCTGTATGTTTGCGTAGTGTTATTGGTTTTATAAGATTACTGCTCCATCCATCCATCCATCATCTCTACTTTATGCCAGAACTTTGCAGTAATTCACTAAATTGTGACCAACCTTGATTATTTTGTTAACATCCCTTGACTTTCTACTTCTGATATTAAGGTAGTGTTTGATAAGTAGGTATTATTTTGCATCATGATAAGGAGGTTCCACTTCCTTAATTATAAGCAGAGCATGGTTTGAGATATATTTATTTTTAGTTGTATATTCTTTCAGCATCATCAAACCAACTTCTTCTTATCCTATTTTAGCAATAGGAACTTGTGTCAAATAAATTATGATTCATTTTTATAGTGTATGAATAATGGTGCTGAAGTTAATTCTTGATTGAAAAATCAGAAAGGAGTGAGTCCCTGGGGGCTTCACCTGACAAGTTCCCCTGGGGGGCATCCAAAGCACATTGGCAGTCCATTTGCTTTGTTCGTCCGCACGACTGGCAACTTGAATTTTTTGCCCTTTATTGGGATTAGTAAACTTGCTTGAAACTTCCACGAATACGTAAATACTGTCATGATTTGAACTCCTATATCCAAAGTCGGGAACGAAAACTACTACATTAAACAGATTGTCAATAGTTCATCATCCTCTTGTCAAAACCCTCTAAAGACGACTACTTTCTAACAATCCGTACACCTGAAGACTGAAGTTGCTTTTTGCAACCTGAAGAACGCAGGAAAATATGCAGTTTATATTAAGTGGATGATTGCATTTCGAGAGGTCTAGGTGTCTCATATTCAGTTATGGTCACTAGAGTGTATATTTTGTAGGCCTCCTGCTGCCGCCGCCGCCACTGTAGATGGGAACAGTGGTGGTGGAACATTCTCTCCTTCCAATATGAGGGGCGCATCTGGACTTCTGTAATAGCTCCCCTGTCCTTCTGACCTGAATAATGTAGCGAAAGAACGAAGAGGCAAAGACAGTGTAAGAGAGAAATAGACAGAGACTGTACATGGAGCAAATAATAACCAAAGCTAGCAAAACTCAATGCATGTCTTCCATGCTACCATAAAATTTTTCATGTCAAAATTAAAGAGTGCAGATGTTCAAGCATGGACTGTGGATCCAGTTTATTTTGAAATTTCTCCACTTTTATGATAAACAAGAACAGAACATCACGATGCATCGAATGTTTTCTCAAATAGAATAAAGAATAGTAGCTCCCAAGTGGTTTCCTTAAAGATGGTTTGTTAAAGTGGGAAATGACTGGAAGCTTTCCTAGAAAAAAACTGCAGTTCTTACAGAAATAATGGCTACTAACCCATATGATCCGGGAAAAGAAAGATTTGCCACTCAATTCCAATGCTTTGTCTGCCGAGTGCTTGCTACTAAAAGTAACAAAGGCATACCTGAGAAACAAAGATAACTTTTTATTATTTTAACTAATTGGGATAGATAATTATGAAAGCAACAAGTGCAACAAAGTCACTTAGTCGATCTGTACGCTTTTTGTTTAATGCCAACTGTGTCGGTCAGTTTAATAACTCTATCGACATCTCCACACTTGGCAAAGTAGGATCTTAGGGCTTCTCTAGTTGCTGCAATATGCACCTGGTAAGTTACAGGAAAAGACTGTGGGTACTTTGAATTAATCGAAATTCAGGAGAAGTGAAGAGAGGATGGAAGCAAGATCTACAAAGGAAACTCTTGTCAGTGTTTACATTTTTCACGACTACAGTTCTTGATTCACCCCCCTCAAGATGATTAAAGGAACCTGCAAATTGCAAAAGTGACGTCCTGTTTAAAATCATTTCTTGCATAATAAGAATTTAACCTCGAAAAATGATTATGACCTAAGATCATATAGTATCTAAACATCACTTCATTTTCCACTTATGGACAACGAAAATAAGAGAAGGTAAATTGCAAGGCCAAGGCTCAACAATGACTTGATCTCAGATTCAAGTACACATCACAATTTATCCAGAAGGAACACCCAATTCACCAAAAACGCAGCAACCATTGCAGCTTACTGATTGATAAAGATTGCTTGCATGAAGTTCTCTTACCAGATTTAGATGAACTTTGTTCTTTTTTCTCTACCTTCTTCGATTGGAGCTTAACAATTTCTGTTTCAAGTTGCTCCAGTCTTAGTTTCATATCCATCAGTTGCTACATAAGAAATTATAAAATCAGAAGCACATTTCAGCTTCATAGAGGAACTCTTATTCTACAAGAAAGTTGCTGATAATTTTCTTAGAATGAGCTCTTTTCTTACTTTGTGCACGGGCTTGAGATTGGGAGTTACATTGCTATTGTCCTTGCAAAATAGTTTCTCAGTCACAGGAGTGCTATATGAAACTGCAGTCACAGGAGACTCAAAAATCTCCCCAGTCAATCTTTCTTCGGGCATTTTCTTTAACTTTGAACTAGTCGAAGCATTGGAGCTAGATGCACTGCCCATTTTTTGGCTTTTCGGTGTTCCAGCTCCTGAAGAAACACAATTTTCACTCAGCACACCACTATCTTCTTCAGGCAACAATCTTCTATCCTTTTTAATAAATGCATCTTCCTCATCCATAGAATCAGAAACACCAGATTGATGAGAACTTATATCACTGAATTGTCTCTTGTGACCATCTATACTTGCCCCAGTCTTGATGTCAAAATATTCTGACAATCTTCCACAGAATTTACGACCATCATGAAGAGAATGTGTTGACTGATTTAGTTCGGTACTTTCTCCATAACATTCAAATACTTCCTCTTTGATCTTTTCAACGCCTTTCATGTTAGCATATGCAAAACTTCCACCTTCAGGTAGCTTTCCCAGTCTGTCCCACACATTACCATGCACTCTTCCACGCTGATGAAGTATTGCATCAGCTGCTGCCCTAGTGAAAAGCCTCCTCCCAGCAACATTAGCCACATCAAGTTTCTTACACCGAAGGCTTCCTACATGGAAAAAAAAATAACACCAAAGTTTGGATCAGATGATGATGGTGGTGTTTGCTGCTAACAGCATTTGAGAGATCCCTGCAGATTAACTGCAAATCACGTGGAGCCCTTGCATGCAAGTTTGCTATACATATGACGATCATAAAGGATTTCAGTCCATCATGTCAATGAAATGGGAAACTAACGAGCAACGAGCATACCATAGATAGATATCATACAAGCACGCCTATAGATATTTTCCAAATTCTGCACAATATAATGACCGGCACTATATAACTACAAAATCCTAGAAAAGCACCTTTCCCTTTTGTCATACCAAGAACTTAGGAGACGAGCTATTGTGTTTGTTTCTGATGACAGGCGCATGCTACATATAATCAGAAAGCCTGTGTGACATATAAAATATGAGAAATTAAAAGAAAGAAGGCTCACTTGTATAAACCTTCTTGCGCGGGATGCTTTCTTCACCACCAACACCCAAATCTCCACTATATGCCTCCACTCTAGAAGATGCGCACTTTAAGGACTCCCCATAACCAATCTCAGACACTTCAAACTCTCTGATAGATTCATGGTGAGTTCTAGGCAGCTCTCCCTCCTCCAAGGACTCTGAAGATAAATCTTCGTCATCCCGGCACTTGACACCTTCAGAAAGTTGCTTAGAATCATCTGAAGGCTTTATAATACTACTCTTGCTTGCCTGAGGACACATAATTGACTCTACAATTATACAAATTAAATATAGCTAATGAAAAGTTACATGAATTTAGAAAACAATCATTATTATCAGTATTAGTATTTATTAGTTGTGGGTTATACAAATTATTTCTTACCTGCTTCTTGCCAGTAGCATTACCATCACCAGTGGCATTTTCAACATCTGATGATGCATTTGGATTCATATAATTTTTGGAAAGAAATTCCCAGAGCCTTATTAACAAACAAAAATCAAATAAATTAACAAATAGCTTAGTAAAAACTAGCAAAATAATATCAAATATCTTAAGCTAGAAACAAAAAAGGAAAAGAATAGAAATCTTACGCTGCAAGAAAATTAAAATATAAATAATAAATCAACATTGTATGTTTACTGTAGCAATTAAATTGGATCCTGATGATTTGGCCAACATGTCCTCTAACTACATGCTTGACTAATAAAATTATCGTCTTTTTTATTTAATGCAATTTTTCTACTGTTAACTTAAAAAAAACTGAACCAAGATAAATATTAAGAAATGGAGCTACCAACCAAGAAACAAAAAGGGCAGTATTGGCATCACCAAGAAATGGCTCCAGCAGGATTTTTGCTTGATTTTTTGTCCTCCCATTAGAAACAAGCAGAGTTACATACTCCTACAAAAACAATAATTTTTTTTCTCAAAATGAAAATGAAAAGGAAAAAAACCATTTCAAATTTTAAAAGAAAAAAGGTTATAACTACAGATAGGTCTTGGATGGCATCGTTATTATCTTCTTCTTGATTTAATTCTGGGACGTCTCCGAGTAAGTCTTCAAGCTTTTCTGAAACCGAAGCTCTCAGTATTTTAGAGAGCAGCTGCTGCTTTTCGGATTCTGTTCTTGGGTTCCTGCTGCTCACCATTTTCAAGAATAACTCTTTTTTCCCGCTTTGTTTTGTTGATCGAGAGCGAGCGAGAGACTGTGGGTAAATGGAGCAGTACAGTATGTGTGTGTGTGCTGGACAGAGCAGGAATAGAAATGCAGGAGGAAAATACCTGGTGCCACCTGGCTATGCTCCATTTCGCTATTTCCTTTCCTTTCGTTTTCGTAATTCAGAGGCCCAATGGGCCTGGATTAAGGTCAGATTACCGCACGGTAAATAATAGGTTCTAATGTAAATCAATATTGTCTGTGGTTTCTTTTCATTGTTTGGGCTAGAAAATAATAGGTCCGATCCTACAATCATATAAATTAAAATTTTAAAGGATAGATAAAATGCACCAAACACATGCATATTAACTAGAAACCAAAATATGCAATAGAATTTTAATTTAAAGAGAGATTGATTTTTGTCATGAAGAGATAGATAGCTAAGAAAAATGTGATGATTTCACCATGAAAAACAATAACAAAACATCTCAAATAAATTACCGGTCCGGAACATGCAATTTGCAAATTCAACCTGAGAGATGAACCTACAACACCTGTCAACAAATGGGGCAGCCAGATAACAAAGCTCAATTCTCTACAACAACAAAGATTAAAAATTTTCCACTAGGAAGAAAGATTAAAACAAAGAAAGTTAAACATCTCTCATTACACAGCACAGCATGAGCGGCGATTCCTCGGCATTTTGTATAAGGGCAATTGTTGAATTTTCTTTCTATTTTCACTTTTCCTATCGCTTTTTTCCCTTCAAAATGGTAACTTTACAAGCCTTCCAATAACCAAATGCTGTCTGGAAAATCAGTAGAAAGAGCCCAGGATTACATTCAAATTGGGCATCAGCTACATAGTATACAAAATCTATTCTCACTTTACAGAACCAATCCCATACTTTAACCTCACTGCGCCAATCAGCATCTTCTTCCCCGTTCCGGACAGAGTTGACCACGTTAACTTCCCTCAACAGTCCATAACAAAAGCCAAGCAAAACCAAAAAACAGCTTGTTAGTATGCTCTCAGGCTACTAAGATACCCAATCTACCACCCCACATGTCAGCAAGCAAAGAATCTATCAAATCTTAAGAGGAGTTTGTGCCGTTATGAACCAGCATCCCAGAGACCCTAGCACAATTACAACTAAGAGCTCCTATCTGTCAACATAACTGTGGTCATCTTATCAACAGAATTAATCCTGGTACTCGCCACTGCCCTCTTTTGACTTTAAGGCAGGAGACAAGTTGTGGTTGTTGGAATCTTCAGCTTTTGAAACCAAAATGTTGGAATTATTAGCAAGTTCCACAGCATTATTGCAATTATTAACAGGTAAGACCTCCATAACAGGCCTTAAGCTAGCACCCTCTTCTCTGACTGCAGTTTCTTTATTAACATCATCCAACTTGAGAGATTGCGCGAGAAAATCAGACATTTGATTTATGGTATCATCAGCAAGTAAACCTGGACCACCTGCTTTCAAACTAGGTTGCTGTTTGGCCTTCCTTTCCTTCAAAGCTCTCTCTCGTTGATCATAAAATTCAAAATCATCCAGGATAGATGTAGGTGCATCATGATCCTTGAAAATTTTCAACATCTCAATACCCTGTTCTAGTTTCACCTGAGAATCCAGCAGCACCAGAGAGAGAGGGAGAGAAGGAGATGAAAAATCCATCAGGTAAAAATAACTAATCAGTAAGAGGGGTTGGATCCATGTAATGACAGAAAGAAAATCAGCAACAGTCTTGACAGACAAAACTTTCATCTTGATTGAATGGTGTGTGCACATAGGTTAAACATAGATTTGAAAGGGATAGCGAAGTTAAGAGAATGATTAAATGATTTCTGATTCATGAAAAATATATGAGCAGACAGAATAAGATACAAATTAGGACCAGGAAGAATGCAATGAGGTTATAAACATCCGAAATTATACTTTCATAACAAAAGCTACTAGGCATGACACTCTAGCCTTTTTTGAAAAAGATAAAACACAGAAAACAGCGCTTTTTGGAATATCGCTCAACTCAACATAAAAGTTCTTTTTGCAATCAATGTAATTGTCCTATATTGCATTATTAATACCCCGTGATACTGATCAAATTCTAGAGTATTTCATGCAGATAATTGAGAGCTGATTAAAATATAATTCCCTGTAGGCCTTTGAATAAAACAAAGCATGAAGCAAGTATGCAGTAAAGCCCAAAATAAAAGGGACAGCATGTTTACATGGCCAACCTAGATAACAAATGGAGAATTCAGATATAATATGGAGTTGATAACTGCAAAATATCAAGCAGCATTTTTCACGACAATGATCCCTACATTTTTCATGTTTACATGGCCAAAGAAGGAAAGATATTTGGCATCCACTAAAAACAATAACTCTGGCACTCATATTTCTCTAGAATAGCACTTGCCCATTTCTGTAACATAATCAAAGTAAACTCATGCTTAGCAAAATATCTAAGAGCTTACAAATACTTGAGTCATGAGAATGATCCGTACATTCTAAACACTATAAATCTAAATAAAATAGAGCAATTACTAATAAAAAAGGAGAAATATTAGTAAATTCTTTAATATTTACCTCTTGAGAATCTCGACTATGAGTAGCAGGCTTATTATCATTGTTTTCAAGTAGTATGTGCCGGAAACGACTGTTGGGAACATCTTTAACGATATGCCATTGAACTGGGAACTGGCCATTCCATCTATCTTGCTGCCAATATTCAGCATCCTTCTCAAAGTCTACGGGTCCAACCATTTCCGCTACTCCACAAAACTGTCCACTAGCATTGACCTGCACAAAAAAATGTAAGCCAATCCAAGACCATTAATGAACCAAAACACTTTCTCAGAGCAGCAGCGAATTTAAAACAATGCAGCAAGTATGCAGGTTTCATAAACAGGTTGCTCATTAAAATGCTTTTGATGTTGGAATTCAGCTTCAAAATGTAACAGAATTTAACAAAAAACTAGGTCTGTGGCCTTCTGCTGGTTTCTAAAACAAGTACAAACTCATAAACCTGAAGGCAAAGACCAGGGGAAAAAACGGCAGAGAATGATGCCCTTTCATATCCATAGGACAGATTAATCCAAGCTACCATGTTCAACCATTCATTAAAATTGCAGATATCACTCCACATGCATTAGCTTCAACCTGGTTCACAGCAGTCAAAATGCTCCTAGCATTGAAAATAATGGAAATCAATGCATTAAAATAATGTCAAGTTACACTGACATACCGAAAACAAAAGAAAGACTGGGCAGTTTCCTTCTTTCTCCTTTGCTTCACGATAAGCAGCATCAATTTTTTTGTTCCCGTGTGGAGTGCTTGCCCAAACATTATATTTAATACTTTTATGAACATTATCTTCACTAAAAGACTTGATTATAAAGAATTTGGCATTCTCGTAATCACTGACAAAATCTAGCTGGTTATATAAATCAAGCTGAATCCCAGAGCTGGCTGAATTGCCTTTGCCACCAGAGGAAGGCTGATCGGTGGCATTCTTTCCCTTAAGCTTTGAAGCCCTTGGCCCTCGATTGCGGTCAAAACCAAATGGATCATTAGAAGAGTAATTTGAATCCTGGTCTCTGTCTCTCCTTCTGCCTTTATCAAGTCCAACTCGTGTCCGGTCATTAGCCCCTGCATAAGAAATTGAACCGCCAGCAAAACTAGAGCTCTGATATGAGCCACCATGCTGGTAATGTCCAACAGGGGAAGATGATGCATATCCATAACCAAGCAATGGTCTTTGTTGAGAACCCTGAAACCATGTCCAAGCAAAATTTAACAAGCTCCTTATCAAAGGGTCAGACAAGGAACTGCTAGTGAAAAACACAGATAAGTATGCAAGAAGCCTCACTGCAATTAATCTTTGCTCTAAGCAGGTAAATTAACTTCTAGCAATCACGTGCCAGGGTCCACAAAATTTACACCACAGATCTTAATAAAAGTTAAGATGATAAATTTGAAAGGGGTTTTTTTGGATTTAGAAACTTGTGCACCTATTCAGAAGAAACTGAAAAGGCAGTAATGACGAGCAAGGAAAACAGGCAGAACATGTGAATGGGAAATAGGAATTAAAACTTTAGGAAATTCTGGATTTCACAATAGTTGGAACAAGATTAAACAAACCTGTGCAACATGGTGCTCATATGGCCCGAGTATGCCCATTGGTTGAGGATAAGCAGATGGAGATGTTGAGGAACCAGAGCCAAGAGCCCCAGACATGTTCCCCCCACCAAATGATCCATAATGCACCCAGTAATCTGATCCTTGTCCAAAAAAAGGGTTGCCACCATTGCTTTCTAGTGACATTAGCTCAGAAGAGCCTAGAGAACCTGATGCAGGCACATCTGGATGGTAAAATGGAGAGAATGGGATCTGTTGTGGAGAATATAACTGGCCGTCTAGCATTATAGGAGCCATAGGAGAATATTGCCCGTGCCCCGTATCAGGATTAAAGCCATATCCGGAATGATACATATGAGATTGATTATCATTGTAGATAATCTAATCACCGTCGGGACAAAAAGGCAAAAGAAACTATTCAGTTAGAACAATAATTCTATAGAAAAAGAACTTGAGAGTACAATAGTAAAGGAATCATTCTCACCGGGGATAAATGTGTGCCATCAGCCACATTAAGATGTTGAGAATACCCATCCCAAACACCAGTGTTATTGCCATAACCTGAAGATGCAAAGACCACCAAAATGAGACACACAATCCCACTAATCAGTGTTCCACATATACGGCTCAGTGTTGCCAAGAGGCGTTGAGCCTCTTGCCTGGGCGCTCCAGGCAAGGCTACAGTTCCTTCATTACCCTCAGGAGATGAATTTCAATGAAGCGCTGTCTAGGCGAGTGCCTCGATAGTGAGCGCCATGCATTAAAGCAAGCACCTGATTGAAATACTTCCTTTTCTGTTGGATTTTTCTTCTTTTTTTAACTGATTTATGTTTTGACCTATTTATCCATTTTTTTTAATTTAGCACAAGATACAACTTAGGGGTGTTTTTGTAAAATATATTAGGGTAAAAAAAGAATAAAAAATCATTAAAATGGGAGATATACAGTTAAGGAACGACATTGGAAGAGAAAGACAACCACACTCTGCACTGAATAGATTCAAAGAACAACAACACAAGTACAGAACAAGAAAGCATGGATAAAGATGTTTTTAAAGATTAATGAATGATGAAGATGATATTTAAGTTTGCTTTTTAATCTATTTGGCTAATTTAAATCATCTTATTTTGTTTTAAGGGTGAAAATTTATATTTTCTTTTGATTTTCTAAGGATCTAATCTTAATTGGGAAGATATATATTTTAGATTTATATAATATTATCCATCTATTTTTTAATCTATAACATATCGCCTAGGTTTATCAGGGCGAGCGCCTAGGTGCCTTTTAACACTTTCACCTTTCACTGATACGGTTACTAAGTACTCATTCTTAACTGTGAACAAGATGAGGATACGATTGAGAAGGAAACTAACTAACCAGCATAAGCTGCCATTGCTTGGTCATGTGATGAATAATCATAAACATTAAGTTGCAGTGGTGGTGATGGTGCAGGTGGTGGAACAATGGTTAGATCTGGAGCAACAGTAGCAGATAATTGTGGGCGTTTTATGACGGCTGCTTCCGGAGAAGGATTCACCGAAACAATCCTTTCATCTTTAGGCGAAAGTGGCTGTTCAAAATATATATATATGAATTAGTAAACGAGGGCATAAAAAACACAAATTCCCCTGATTATTAATTAAAAATATTTTTATAAAAAACAATAAATTACCTGCTCCATCGAAGAATTATCGCGATTGGTGAGTGATTCTCCTGCAAAACGGCATTAACATGCTCAACAACTAAACCAAAAGGACGCTATTTTAAAAAAAATAAAAAAGTCAATATATTTTAAAAGAACGCATTTACGATGTCTAATAATGACTTGATTATTAATTGACACTGAGAAATTGAAAAACATAAAATAAAAAATAAAAAAGAGGGCAACAGAGCTTCAGCTTTGAAAAATCGAGAGATTAAGTTAGGGTTCTAAACGAAAAGAAAGTGTGAAAAAAGAGAGCGAGAAAAAAGGCATGAAAAATATATGGAGAGAGAGGAAAAAAGATACCAGGGGGAGGGGAAAGATAATCCGGAGAGGATGGGTGGTCGTCCATTGTATTGAATCAGAATTCCGGTGGAGATCTGGAGATTTTGATTAGGAAAGTTGGCAAGTTTACTATAATAATAATAATAAGAAGAAGAAGAAGAAGAAGAAGAAGAAGAAGAAACCTAATCAATTAAATATATAATGGAGGAGTAGTTATGTGTTGTTTGGAAGGAATTGAATTGGAGAAGAAGGGAATTGAATTTTTGTGTTTGAGAGGGAAATGGAAGCACCGCTCACTCTCCTCTCCCACACTGAATCAGGACACCTTTTCTTTTTCTTTTTTCTTTTTCTTTTTTTTTTGGACAAAAATATTTATATCTAAAAAAATAAAAAGACGACGAGGACGAGGAAGCACTTCAAGAGGAGGTATGGGGGTTTATCTTTTCATTTATTTATTATGACTTCTTTTATAATGTTATGCCGCCTCTCTCTTCTCTCGTGGACTACACTAAGCTATTTATTTTTATATTTTAAAAAACAATATTTTTTTTAGTTTTAAATTAATCTTTATAAGTATTAATATTAAAAATATTTTTAAAAAATATAAAATATATATTATTTTAATACATTTTAAATAGATATGTTTTTTTAAGTTTTAGTAAATCAGAAATGGTGTCTCCAAGAGGCATGAGGTGGTGGTAAAGAGCTTGAGATCTACATAGCAAGTCTCGAGTTTAAGTCAAAGTGTGCATCTCATGTAAGAGTCTGAAATAATCGGGGTTTTACTCACTCACCTGAACCCATAAAATATGTTTTCTGAGAATATGGTTTCTCAAATCCGAAAAAAAGGAGAATTAAGTATTGGTATTTTCTCAGTGATTATTTTGAAATTTCTCAAAAATCATAGTAACATTTTAACTCCCGTTTTTATAAGCAATAATTATGATTTTGAAAACTAACTAAAATTTTAAAACTATAATTGGCAAGTACTAAAAAAAAATTTCACCGGAAGAGTAAGGGTAAAAAAGTATTTTTCTATCCCCACTTCAACATTAATTGTTATTGTATTGCCGACAATAGTGATTATAATTACATTAATGACAGGTAAAAATAACAATATAATAAAATATTGTGCGGTGACACTGGTAGACACGATAAGTAGAAAGCAAAAAAAAATGCAACCAATTAAATTTTATTACGTATTGTTTTTGCTATAAAAGGAGAAAAATAAAACTGAAATAAATGACTTGAAAAAAATAGCATTTATATATTTCTTGATACATAGAATAAGATGTTTAATATATTTAATATAAATTAAAAAATCAACTAATAAAATAATATCATATGACATCAACAATAAACTTGGATGCCTCTACATATTCCTATAAGTTACTGTTTTACACTACATTTTGAAAGTATTTTAAAATAAAATTGAATTTTTTTATATATATTTTTTAAAAATAATTTTTTTTGTATTATCCAATCTTTAGGTTTTATTTAATGAGATGAATTTTATTTAGGTGTTTTTTCCTAAAAAAAATTATATTCAGATTATCCAAGTTGATTTTTTGACCAACTTTTCAATGGTCATAAAAATGAACTTTCAAAATGACATCTTGTTTGTATTTTTTATAAGAAATAGACAACATGTTATTTTTCTTCTAAGCCAGGCAAAAGAAAAGAAAGAGATCATATGTGTGTGTTTGCCCTTTTGTTTTATAAGTTAGGCGCACATGTCCAAGCCTATGTTGACCTTTAAGTTTTTTCCTTTTCGATTTTGAATTTAAATTCAATTAAATATTATTTTCACTTGTTTCCTTGCAAAAAAAATTTTATAGTGCTGTATGATCGGGTGAAATATAGATTCAAAAACAAATGTTAAACTCAAGCAAGCAAGTTTATAATTCTGAGTTATGAGTCTTACAAGTTAATTAGAGTTATTTGTTTCGATCCAAAATAAGGTTGTTAATACTATTCCGGTCATCGTTTTAATTTTTTTATTGGTACGGAATGTTTCGGTTTCGGAGCATTTCGGCTTGTCGTTTCAGGGTTGTACTGTTTATATATAATTAATTATATATATATATATATGAAAAAAATTAAAATATTAATTTAACAAGCATAATTAAAATTTAAGATAAATTAACTTTAAATTATACAATACAAATATAAAGTCAAACAAACATAATCTCAAAATTAGAAACACAACCACAAGTTAATCAAAATAAGGAGGATTTTAAGGCCGAAACGGCATACCCGGAACGGTACCGAGACGTTCCGGCTGGTATTTCCGGAACAAGCCGGAATTAAAACCGAGATGAAAATGACGCCGTTTTGTTTCGGGTTTTTTAACGGTACGAAACTTTCCGGCCGAAACGGAATAATATTGACAACCCTGATCCAAAATGCACTTATTTTAGTACTTTAAAAAACAAAGTGAAGCGCCGTCGTGGAATATTTTTTTAAAGTCAAATTGGGTAGTAAATATTTAATTAAAAATAATTTATTAAAAAATTATTTGATAAAATAAAATCTATATTTTACTTTATTTTTAAATAAGGATGTAACCTATATTGTTAACAAATGTTTTTTTGGTATAGACCTTTTACATGTTTATTTTTCTTGTAATTAAATAAAAAAAATAAAAAATAAAATCATTAATAAAATAGCAGGGCTTGAATTTTGTTAGTGAAATCAAGTTTAGAAATGGATGACCGAGCCATATTTAAACACGTTGAGTTTTAAAGAATCATATTAAACCAACTCCAATATGGTTTAATTTAAAACCAAAGCCTTGACCATGTCAAATGAATAATAAGAAGAGAAACCGTGTTAGCAAATTACGTTGTTTCAATTGATTTAAAAAAAAAATACGGATATATAATAAATAAGAGAAATTAAATAGTATAATAGGAGGTAATGATTTATTTATTTATATTTATCTTTAATTTTGGATTATTAATAACCTCTATTAATATTTATTAACACAAACATCCAAATAATATCAAAAATATTTTTAAGAAAATAAAAAATATTATTTTAATATATTTTTAAATAAAAAATACTTTTACAACCCCTCAGAAATTTTAGTGACTTTTGGCTCGGCGCGCGGAGCGTTTCCTAAAGTAATTGGTCAATGTTTTTCAATAATTAGATTATTGGGAAAAATATTTTTGGAAATAAACGGCGGTTATCATGTGGAAACGGCGTTTTGACTGCAGTAGCAAGGTGTCAGGAGCATTGGTCCCGGCGGGGCTCGAACCCGCGACCTTCGGCTCATAAGACCAACGCTCTAACCAACTGAGCTACGGGACCACCATGGTTTCACCTGATTAAATACTATAATCTACATGATTTATTACTCGGCCTGGTCTGGTGATTCCATAACTGTATCCCTAGCTGGTTCTGATCGCATGGGGGGGAGGCAGCAGTCAGGGATCTGGTTGGACTTGGGCCGGAGAAGCCCCCCGGCCGCTTCCCCGGAGGCGGCTCGAGAGGCGCTTCCGCAAGCGCTAGCACCCGCTGAAGTTGCCCATCCTGTTCCTGACCAAGAGGAGGTGGCGGCACTAAGAATCGAATCCGAAAGGGGTAGTGTTGTCTCGAAAGGGAGATGAAGCGGGTTCAAGCTAGAAGAAATTACTTTCTGTAAAGATGGTAAAAGGAAGGTTCGATGGAATTCAAGCTCACGGCATGTCACGTTTGATGGATCATAGACGATCTCAAAAGAGAGGAGTCCGTACCTAGCTGCAATTTCAAAATAAGATCATGTTCGGTATTGAATTTGAAAAGTATTTTTTAATTTTTATATATATATATTTTTAAAGATATTAAAATAATTTTAAAAAATATTATTTTGATATATATATTTAAATAACAAATACTTAAAAAATCAACATTTATAAACTTCCAAACAACCTGTATCACGATGGAAATTATTCGGGGTAGGTTCTATCTTTGATATTAATATGCTACGTTCTTCTCTTCATCATTTACTGTGCATGGATAAAGGAGGAGGAGGAGAGAGACAACGGGATAAAGGAAAGGGTATTTTTAAAAATAATGAATAGGTTGTCAAAAGACTGATTTTATTACTGACGGAGGAGCCTTGTCAAAGTCAAGCCCCCCCTATAAAACAATGTTGCTGAGGAGAAGTGGAAATCTAACAAGGAATTAATGTTGTCGTCGTGAAGAAAAGAAGAAAAATCCCCCAAACAATAATCCACTTTGCAGTCCGACAAAGTTACAAATACTAGAAGAGAAAAGACAGCAAGGTTTTAGTCACTTTGCAGTCCAATTGGTGTGTTAGGAGATGGTGTCTGAAGCGGAGAGACTTCTGCAATTTTGGAAGACTTCATCCTCGAGTTGCAAAACTTGCCAGTTGAAAGCAAACCTGGAAATGAGAAAGAGATGACTTGACTAATTGAGCATGCTATTTTTAAGGTCTTAGAATCAAATGGTGTTAATCAATCAACGTTTATAAAAATAAAAAAAAGGTTTGATCAGTCAGTAAACTCTGCAATTAATACAAGTTAAGTTGGATATCCTCAAGTTTTTCCAGGTGTCTGGGCAAGAAAGAATGGAAACCATGATATACTCAGACGCAGCCCTTTTTGGCAGAACTAGCCATTCAAGAATCAAGGACACCTTATTCCAAACAAAAACAGAAACTTAGTCCAGATAAGTTCTGAAAAACTAGATAGAATGTCCAAGAGATTAATAGTACAGAATCGACCACATGCATGGATGTTCATGCAGAAAGTAACTATAGCCACAAAGTCAAACACCATCCCATGACACACTATGAAAGGAGGAGGATTGAAGAACATGCCAATAAAAAGGAAGAATAAAAGGAGATACACTAAAAAGAGCAAAATGATGATGAAAATACTGACCTTAACTAGCAGTTATTTCACAAAGGAAGAACTTAATTATTTCCAATAATCAGCTGAATTGATTGGAATGAAAGCAGCTCATAGCATAAGGTGATTGTGGTTTGAGCAGCTGACACTCTTGCAACTGGATGTTTCCATTGTCATGTAAATCCAAAGAATGCACCCCTGAATCAAGAGGTAGCTGTTCCATCCGTGCATTTTCTGATGAAGCAATTGACCAATTTTGGAGTTCAGCATTTATCATTGGCTGGGTCATGCTTGTTTGGTTGGCAAGTGTCAGCTGATCCAGAGAAGTGCATCCATGATCATTCAAGCCCCAAGATGTTGTTGACAGAAGAGAGAGAGCACACCGAAGATCTGGTTCTACCTCCATGTTAGAAGTTAATGCAAACCCGTCAAAACCTGTTCATTTTTATTTTATTTTTTCATAAGTGGTGTTGGATATACTGTAAGAGAAAGCTACGTCGGAAAGTGAGAATGTAAAGAAATGGAAAAGGAAAAAAAAAATTCATGTTACGTACAACTGAATTTTCCCCAACAATCATGCTATTTATGAGGAAAACTAACCTTGACTAAAGGCCCGGGGTGTACTGCTCTCAAAAGATAGAAATCTATTTGAGTCTGTTAGTATTGTTGAAGTTGCATCTGGCACTTCATTCAGGGGACAGCTAAGCTGCCTATGGATCCCCCCTGCTTTTGCAGGCCTAATAAAAAAATCTCCAGAGTGAGTAACCTTGAAGCTGCAATTGCTTTGCCAGGTTGCATTTGCTTCCAGGAAAGGCATCCTATTCAATACAGAATTCAACTGCTGTCTACCATCTGAAAGGGTACAGAAAATGGCAGCAAACAAGACTATGATCACAAGAAATATAATGTAGGAGAAAATAACTTCTATCAGCAGTCATGGAGACTTAGATATAATAATTACCTATCATTCAATGTTCACTAGTGTTCCAGATTATAGCTATTTGATTAATGAGTTAAGAAGTTAGTCAGCCAGAAGGGAAGCAATTAAGGGAGCTAACCGACATTTTACCAGACATAATAACAAGCACTACATCAGATACAGTTAAGGATTCTTATAAGATTTAATCAAATATTTTTTGAACACTACTGCTAAAAACTTTGAAATTGAAGCAAGCACCATAAAATGATGATGACAGCCTTGCTGAATTGAACCGGATTGCCTCAGGTTGTGGCCTACGTCGCCTTGCATTGTGATAGGAAAGGCGTTTGCGACAGCTTCGCTTCTTGTCATCAAACTCTGACAATTCATGGAATCTAAACAAATTTTGCAGCATAAATTCAGCATCAGTGGACTTATCTAGCAGTAGATAATAACATCAGAAAGTTAAAGCAAATGCAACAAAGCTTAATCCTAGAGAGTAAAAATGACTAATTACTAAGAATTCCCCATAATCAAGATTCATGAGAGAACCTGCCTGCTGCACTGTTGGCAGAATCGGCGCTCCATGTCAGCAATAATGACCTTAGGGCTTTTGGAATGCTTTTCACAGATTCTATGCTTGCGATGGTAATCTTTAGCTGACTTGAGATCAAAGCTGCATCCTTCTACCTGGCATTGTGGAGACTGTGTACTCGGATATGATGCCCTAGATCTCTTCGGTGTAACAGTACAGGAAGTGGAAATAATGGATGAAGATGATGAATTGGCAGTACTGGTTGTACAGATGTCTTCAAAGTATACCCGTTTACCAAGCTTCAAACCAATTATTGGTTCACCAGGGCTAGCAGAAGCACCCAAAGATGGAATATTCTCAGTACTCTCTACCCTGGTCAAGTCTTTCTTTTTAATGATATCTCCAGGAAAACCATCTGTTGTGCTATAAGTCTTGATTTCCTCCTTCAGTGAAGAGTTGACAGAGGGTGAAACTGAACTCTTGGATGAAGCACCGTGCCACAGATCTGAGCCAGATAAACCACCACCACTAGATGTACAGGCTATGGCTTTATCAACTGCTCCACCTCCCTCTGACTCATGGTACACGAGTTCTACTTGTTTTGGAATGTCACTTGTCTTGGCTATGTTCTCCCAGTCCCCCTCAGATGCAGTGAAGTTCCAGTTCATCTCAGAAATAGACCATACAACACAAATATAAGCACCTCTGTACAATCACTTCTGCATGCATAAATTCAGTGTTTCAGGGCATAACTGGATAAAGCTTCAGTGATGTGAAACATGTAAAACATGCTGACAGGGCAGAAAATAGCCACACCTTGCTAGTTAAGGTGAGGGTTTAGCCTAGTGCTTTGTTTTGACCAAATAAAAGAGCACCTAAATCACACACAAGCTGAACAAATTGAAAAATAGCACAATATTAAAGAGAGAAAAAAAATAAAGGTATGAGAAGTGGGCAGCAAATTGTGCAAGCAGTTAATAATTATGTTCAGATTTAGGTTACTTTTACCTTCACATCAAATCCTAAAATTGCAAGGTGTCCCTCGGATCCTCTGTTTAATTAGGCAGAAAATATTTGTGGTGTTCCCTTGGAGAAAACAGATTAGAACCACACAAGAAAAAAGTGGAAGCAGCCAAGAACAGTTGGCTTCACACAGGAAAGTCACTTTCACCCCATTATTGTACTTATATTCTTAAACTTCCCTCCCACCAAGCAAAAAAGTGTAATTCAATCTGTCAGAGTCATTCACGGGGGCCTTCCCCTCTCCCACCTTGCCCAAGAAAATAATGTTCAGCACATGTAGTTTGAGAAGTCCTGCCTCCCCGTTGCCAACAAGGTCACCATAGAAGTGCTAAACTCCCCAGATCAACCACAAGAGCAATCATACATAATCAAAAGTTCAAACCAAATCAGTATAAATTGTGTCATTTTCATAAAATCTGAACTATTATGTTAGTTTGCTTAGCAGCTCAAATCAATAAGGGCAGACTCCACAAAAGTTTAACTGAATACAGTAAAAAGAAGCATTTATCTGAACTTTACACCAAGTACCATTAGTTAAAAAACTCAACCAACTGCTAGATAGGTTTCCAAGTAAGCAGTCACTTTACATTAAAAATAACCTTTTTGTTAATGCAATGTAGATTCAATGTCGAAAGAAATCTGCTACTGTGTAACTCTCTATCATTACTGAAATGATAATTCAATCCTGCGGCAGAGTTTACTGCCACAAATAATTACTACACTTTGCAGTAGCTGAAAGTATTCAAGTTCAAAGTGTTCATTCATTGCCAACAGGGAATAATGTCTCACTTCACTTTCAAACAATAAACTCCTACATTATAAAACGCCTTTCTCCAATTAGCTTGACAGATTGATATTCCTAAGATTCACATGTTCCAGTGAATTCTTGATTCACTTAAGTCTTAACGAAACACAACTGTTTCGTTAAACAAGAGACCATGTACCTCCTATTAAGTTTCCATTTCGTTAAACACACTTGGTCAACAATGATTGATACTTACATCTAACAGTAAAATCCAAAATTTAGGTTTACTAAATTGATCAACATCTAGTGGACCAACAGTCAAAGCAACTGAAGCAGACAGCAACAATAAACCACACGAGTGACAAATGACAATTTTTGTCATCCTAAGAGTTGTTTTCTTTTCTTGAGAATTTGTCATGTCAACAATTATTACCATCTCATCTGTTTTTACAGCTCCAGAGAGCAAATATAGAAAGACTTACAAAATCTTTCCCTTTCGTTTTCTTGCAAGTATTAATTTATTTCCAACAAGTCCCATTATAATTACCACTGGTGCCTCCTTCCATACAAGAATTCAATCATATCATCACATGCATACATAGCTGCACACATACATGTACTTATTCATATACTGTCAATCATTCATTGATTCACCTAAAAAAGTTCCTTTCTTACTCCAACTTCCTTCTTAAGAAACTAAGCTCTTGGATATACTTTTAAGTAAAACCAAAACCACACTCATTTCATTCACCTAGAAATCTACTACATCCATTAAAAAAATGAATTTCAGATTCATAAACAGAACCCATTTTCTCTCACACAAAACCCATGTCAGAAACCCAAAAAAAAATAAAAATTAAGAGAGCTCTGTACTTGTTATATAGAGAAGTTTGATGAAGTTGCAGACTTTACTGGTCAAACTGAGAGCCTGAGAACTGATGCAGCTTGACTGGAGGGGGTGCATGCGGGATGAGTTGAACCGAGTTTGGAGGCCGGGTCAGTGAGTTGGTTATGTACTAAAAGTGGCAAGAGAGAGTGAAAAGGAAGAAATAACAAGCAGGAAAGCTACAGATTTGTTACCATTTATAGTATTTTTTATATATATATATATAATATGTATGTTTGATTTGTGTGTGCAATAATTATAGTCACTTACAGGGCATTTACTTTGCGTCTTTCACGACGTTAGATCACGCCACGTGTTTTTGCTTGGCCTCGGTGCTCGAGAATTATTACGGGAAAGGCCAATGTCAGAGACTTTTCTCGATGGACGGTCGTTTGTATCTCTTCCCATTTTGGTTGGTGTGAAGCGACAGCAAGAAAGCTTGGTGCTGCTTTTAAATACCAAAAACACCCTTTTTTTCTTTCTAAAATACAACATGACCCCACTCTTTAAGTCTTTTCTTTGGACTTTTGCCAACACACATTCAAAGATGAAGAAAACAAAAATAAATAGCTTAAGGGACAGAACAGTTCATAGATTTTTTTTAAAATAAAATTGAAACCGATCATTCTTCAATTTCATCCTAGAAGAGTTCATTTTTTCTACTTTTTTTTCCCCTTCGGTTCCATTATAATTGCATCGGATAAATTTTTTTAAGACTTATAGTGCAATATATAATTTTCGGTTATGTATATTTATAACAAATACATAACCTGCTAATTGAAGAAAAAAAAGTTGAGACGGTTTGAAATTGTAGTTGAAATTATATTTTAAAAATATATTTTATTTGAAAAGTATTAAATTAATGTATTTTAGTGTTTGTTTTAGTTTATAAAAATTTCTAAACGGGCTAATAAAAACTAAATCTAGTTACAATAAAATTTCAAAAACTTTTGAGGTTAAGAAGCATATTTTAATTTTTCTTAAACATTAAATAAGATAAATAAAAAACAATTTTGAAATGAGTTCAAAATTTGTTGTGGCAAACAAAAAATCCTATAAATTTATCCACCTAGTATTTGTATGATTCTCAGCATGCCGAACACCTAAATAAGTTCAAAATATATTAATTTCTGAAAGTGATTTTGGAAAGAATTTTTTAAACATCTTTCAAAAATCACCTTCTTAAATTTCTATGATGTCCTTGGAGCTCCCAAAAAACTTCGAGATAATTTCACCTTATTTTTTATTTTTCACAATTTATTCACTTTATTATGGGAAATAAAAAAATATTCTCCACCTCCAAAAGATTTTGAAATCATTTGTGAAAGTGGGATGAATTTTCATGAGCATCCATGAAAAATCTCAGATGAAAAGATTAAAATATGAATTTTTAAAAGGATTTTTTAATCAATATAAATCATTAAATACAAAAGAGGGACAATATACGCTCAAGAAATGAAGTATAAAAATAACCAAATTAATAATATAGACCTCAATATGCCACAACCTCAAAAGATGATAAGCAAAACCTTGTCATTGAACCAATTGTAAACTGAATAAAATTTACCACTGCGCATGCTGCTGGCTAGTTTCGCTCCAAGCTTCAAGTGACAACCTGCCTGGAAACTTTGTAGCTGAAACTCTGTTTATGAAGGAAACATGACAACCTCGTACCATTGTTGCTATTGGTCAGCTGGGATCCCAACCCTCAACCATTCTACTCTCCTCCATCCCCTCATCAAGTGAAGCCATGGCAACATCCGGCACAGATGTACGAATACGTATACCTGATGTAATGTACGAGAATAAATGATGTCCCATGCTGGTGATAAACCAGGAGCAGAGATGCCCAGTAAGCACACCATATTCAAAGTTTGGGGGAAATAGTTCCAGGATTAGGCCTATAACTAAGGAGCATGTATCAGGAAATTGATCCATTGGAGTAGATGAAGTGAATGAAAAACATCTCTATATTGTTTAAACATGCAGTAGTTTGGGCCAGCAGCTTCTGGGACAGAAATGATGGCCTCTTATTGTCACTGAATCATTTGAAAATCAAATAAACAGAAGGAAGGTATTTGAATAAGACTGCTCTCCATACAGAATAATGGCCTAGTTTGGGATTTCATTGTGTTTCAAACTGGACATGCCTCTATAAAGGAAGATATATAGAGGGGAGAAATGCGTGTAGGTATGAAAAAAAATGTATGGATTCATGGGCCAAACCAAAAAAAATCAGCTAGTGGCGCTTCATTTCACGGAATATGTTTGACACCCTCGGGGATAATCTTGGTAGGTACTTGAACAACTGTAACAAAACACCATATGTAATCAACAATGATTAGTAACCATAATTAATAAAATGAAACACTAGTTTCAAAATACAAAATCCATAGAAAAGGTTAATCAAGAAACCATGTGTAGTTTTTTCTAGTGAACTTGTTTGACGATAAACAAAAGAAAATTATTCTAATGATCTCCCATCACATCATGAAATTGTTCTTTTAGGAAAGAATCTTCATTTATGGGTAATATATAGCTTGATTATATGCATAATTGGTATGTACAAGGTGCATTTGCATGGATTTTAAACCATAGGTGCACCACCCAGATACATCTCTGTGGAAACTGCTCAACATTTTTGTCTTTTTTGTTGTATTCTTGACCGAATAAAACTAAGAAAAGAAAGACCACCGTATCATTTCTTAAAATGACCTTTTTTTACCCTCAAGAACAATACACAAACGAAATACTTGGAAAAAAAAAGTGCATCTGAAGACCTGTGGAAATGCAGTGATTGAGAAACAGTGAGTCTATACGGAGATGATCATCATATTACCCGATAAAACTGTGAACAAGCTGTGGGCACTGCAAGACTCTAACTAACTTTCCTACCATTCAATGAGAATAGATAAATGGCCAGGTTGTCAAATAGCTAGGAGAGATGCATAAAATCCATCTCATTTGAATCTTAAAATGGCCGAGACTTCAGCCATCTCTCCAGTTTACCACCATGGACACAATATCATCCAATGGAAATTTGCTTTTCTTTCCATATACGACACTTTTCCCCACAGGGAGGGGCATAGCAGTTGGGCGTGGTGCTCGCGTAGCCACCTTATTCATTTAAATTTCAAGTAAACTATAATCACTTCATTCACTCACATTCCTGTGTGAAAATTAATGATGTTTGGAAAGGAATTGATTGCCTTTTACCTTTTATAAAGGTAATCACTTCCAGTTTAACCACAGACAGGCTTTTCTAATGAAAGTTTTTCACTGGATTTTGTTCAACGAAACACTTATTTGAGTCAGAATAACATACCCAAAGCTTCACACATGCATCAATGACAACAGGAACGAGGCAGATGAAAATGGTGATAGCAGATTGGTCGACTTCAACTCCATAGTGCTCAACAATTACCTCCAGCAAGGTCTGCCAACCAGATTCAGAGTGATACCTGCAGCATGCAATTTCATAAAGGATAGTGTTTAGTATGCAAACAAGTGCAATTTCATAGAGCATTTTTTAACAACAAATCCTGCATGCACGTGTGTGTGTGAGAGAGAGAGGGGGTGGGGGGGTTGTTTATATATAGAATCTCAACATCTTCACTAACTGAAAGATTGATATCACTTGCACGAATTCATTCAAAGCCAATTACAGACTCCACATTCACTGTAGTGACTGACACCAAGCTATTCTACATTTGGTATCACTTGCAGAACTTGTTCAAAGCCAACTTCTGAACAAGCATACAAAATAAAACACCAGTGGAAAACATATACTAATGAGAGTATTTTAGTAAAGAGCAAAAAAAAATTACCCCAAAAAAATATCTGTGATAAGTATGATTAGAAATGCCTTCCCAATATCTGTAACATTGTTTAGTATTTTATAACCTGTAAATTTCAGCAAAGCTACCTGCAATATGGATAAATATAAGAAAAGGAAAGGGAAATTATAAAAACATGCTGCAAGATATGATAGAAAGAATCATTTCCAATTGTAATTCAAGCAGAACAAATGCAAAAAGGTGAAAACTATTCACCAAGTATTTCTGCAACAACTCCTGGGATGTTCTATAACAATTTAGAAGAGAAAATAACTTCAAAAGTGCATAGTGCTCGTAGACAAGCAAAGCAAGAGTGGTTCAATGTTTTCTTGAAAAAAGCTAAACAATTTCTCACAGCTAGAATATAGAAAAGGTGAAAAATGATATAAACATGAAAATTGCAACTTTTACCGTAAATAAGCTGACATGCTACTTACTGTTGCTTGTACAAAACCACAGTTTTTGCTTGATAGATGATGGTTATTACAATGGCAATGATCAAGGTTTTTTAAACGATGCAAAATATATCAATTCTATACATAAAAGGCATTGTGCAAAGAGAACGACTGACGACTCACTTTACTCTGATTGAAGTACAAAAGAATGAAGACTGAGATCCCAAATACCATGTCTGACCATATGTTGGCAAACGATCTACGGTTTTCTAACCTCCAATCATCCCGTAACTCTATCCTGTTTGAACAACAAACCAGAAGTTGAAAAGCATAGAATTCACAATATTTACATTTGTCAGCAAAGAGTTCGGAAAACTTTTCTAAGTACTCCATTTATAGGGAAACAAATGCAGTATAACATACCAGATTGTAGTTTTCAATCAGAAATTGACAACAATTTGATGTACACTTTTTTTTTTTTTCAGGGAGTGAGGGAGTTTGTTCAAAGTCATTTAATGCTATAAAGAAAATAACCCTAAAATTTAATGTTATAGAATACCATCTAGATGAAAATTCTACTCATGAGAAGCATTCTGATACAATTCACAGAGGAATCAGATAGACAGTAAACATGAGGTAGCAAAGCAAGCAAAAAAAAAGTTATCCCTACGCTTTATGCCGTAGTTCCCACCATTCCTCCTCATCAGAAAGAGGTGGAGATTTACCAATCTCTACCTCAAGCAGCAATCTTGCTTTCTCAACTTTTAGTTCCTTAACCATCTCAAGCTTTTGACTTTTTCTCACATCAAGCATCTGTGCTGCAAGTGGTACAGTCTTGACATATCTGTTCGTGACATAGACTGAGATACTTAATTAGAAAGTCAGAGCTTTAAGTGCAGCATAAACATTAGTATTTTAAAACATTTTAGGTAGAGAAGAAAGCAACTTGTTAATATCAAATATTTCTTCTTATTAAGATTAGGAGAAATCACTTAAGCAACCATTCTGTCCTGATTATTACCTGTCTAAGAAGGGCATGAGAACATAGTCATGAACTGCAAAGTCCAAGGCCCAGGGTATGATTATAATTACTGCCAAAAATTTAGCCTGCAACGAGATGAATATGGATATGGTGTCAAGCTGTGTATTGAGTACAAGCATGCCAGCTTGAATAAGCAAGTTTTTAAAATAACTGGAGCATAAACAAAATATATGTTTACAGCATCTTATGTAATTCAGCATGAAGTAGTCAAGTTCAACAAAGATCAAAGATAACAGAAATGTAAAATGTCCATTGTGAACTGTTTTAATAATCAAACACTTTGATCATATACTATTAAAAATCCATCAAAAGTCAGTTATGCTCTGTCTAATTCTTCTTTACGTCTAACTTAACCCATACTTTTATCCTCTTGTATTTTGATGTGCAATATGGTAATAGGATTGTTCATTCCTCGTCACGTGGATGTCCATTTTTTTGCATCACTACAGTATATGTGCTGCAAAGCTAAAGTCAAGTGGTTGGAAGATAGCTTGATTGATTAACTAAAGATAAACGATTTCATAAGATTAGCGCCACATTTTTCGATAGTCACATAGTCACATAGAATAGAGCACAATCTCAATAGGCACAGAGACATATGACCAGTTAATGATTTCAATGGAAACCCCATAAACAACCAGGTCAACATAGGAAAGAATGGAAGAAGGCAGGGCTTACTTCAGTCTGAAACAAAGTGCATTGAAATGAAATTCACTTACCGAATTTAACGAGGCATACCGGAACACACGGTCTTCATAAAGCAAATCCTCCTCTTCCTTGCCAAGAACCAAATCTCTAACAGACTCGACAAATCCTTGCTCAGGTACAAGGTCAGCAGGATCCGACCGCGCATCGTCTACTGAGCCCCCATTTCCAATTCCACCATTTCCATTAAACTCTTGACTCCACCAAGAACCGTTACTAGCATCATCGTGACCATTGTCACCATAATCTACAATCCAATCCTCCCACCTCCTACTCTCCTCATTCAACATATCTTCTTGTGCTTCTCTCAGCTCCACAATTGCCTCAGCTCTCCTCTTCCAAGCCTCAAACTTCTCTTCCTCAGACAACTCCCCATCACTTGGATTCTCAGAAATTTCCGCCTCGGCATCAAGCATATCATCATCCTTTAATCCAAACCAGTTTCCATCTTCATCTAAAAAGAACCTCCGCCACCAACTTCTCTTTCTTTTAGAATGATTTTTCCCATTCTTCGTTGCTTTTGGAAAAATCCCACGAAATCTCCTACTTCTGTTACTCCATTGGAGTAAGAAACTGGATGATTTGGTAAATAAGTTCCTGTTCCTAAGTGGGGTTTGGTTATGGTTAGTGTTAAAGCTTAGGTTGTTGCATAGCACAATTGAAGTGGTCATCAATAACCCAACATTTTTTAGCCTTTTCAAACCAAAGACAAGAAATCACTACTCCAAATTGCTCTAATCATGAAACAGTCAAAACTCTTCTTATCAAACAAAAACATAAGACATTCTCTTAAAAAATTCAACACCTTGACCACTAAATTGACCTATAAAAAACAAAATTCAGAAATTCATTTCCTGAGCTGAAGAGCTAAGAAGAAAAAGAAGAATCAAGAAGAACTTTACATCAAACGAAAGAGCTCTTTTGTAATTGTGATGAAGCTAAGCTAAACAGCTGGAGAGGGAAGACGAAAAGCAAAGAGGATAACGGTCTTTGGGCTCTCACTCTCACTACTGGATAATTAAAAATAAAATATATAATTTTTTTTGAGGAGATAAAGAAATTCTTTATATTAAATTACGATAATACTCTTCTTGTTTTGTGTTGTGAAAGATAACATGAAAAAACTCAATTTAGCCTCTAAGGAATTTGGAGCTTGAGTCTCCAATCTTTTGATTATATCATTTTAACCCTATTTACATGTGCTAATTAACTATTTGTATCCAAGACTTCAATTGTTTTCTCTTAAATCGCCATTTTAGCATTAAATTATAGTTTATTTTTTCTTCCAATTTAATAGTTTGTATAAGAGAAATTTTTTATATATTTTAGCACTAAATTATTGTCGAGGACATTCTAGATCATTGCGTGTGTTATGCTATGGGTTGGATAAAAAACAATTGTATATAAAAAATATTTAGTTGTTGTTAATGTATTTTTTTAGAAAAGATTATCAAAATGAGATTTTTTAATATAATAAAATTATATTAAAATAGATCGACTCATATTTATTCGAGTTAACCTATCAAATTCACTACTCAGGTCATGAGACCCTAATTATTATCTAGAAAGCAAACCAAAAAAAATTATTAAAATTAATTATCAATCAATTCATTATTGAAAATAAAATTTAAAAAAAATCCAACTAAAAAAAAGTTAAAGTCAACTGGGACTAACTTTTGAAACATTGATCATGAGACCTGGATGACTCTATAAAGAGTAAATCAAAATAAACTATTGCCTGTAATATAAAGGCGTGTCTCTTTTATTGTACACATCTTTGGTGTTCCTTTTCTCACAATTCATTATAAATTGTAATAGTGAGATTTAAAAAAAATCAATTTTATCTTTAAACTCTATTTCACCACAATTAAGCCTGAATTAGAGTTTAATTGATTTTTTTCAGTGAGGGTTGGATTGAAAACAAGGGACTCAAGTGCAAAATAAGGATAAAATCTATGTATGATAAATGACGTGTCTTTTATTTTTGAAATACAACTTGTGGCTTAATTCTCTATAATATAAGTTTTGTTTTTATACATATAAAAATAATTCAGCAGGATGTAAACTTGCTAGGGACTAAATTAAGTTTTCAAAAGGACAGGTAAGGGCAAAGGATTTATTTAGGAAACGGTACGTCGTTGTAGTGGCTGAAGTGCCATAGTGAAAAGAGAAAATAGGGTTTAAGGATTAGACTGGAGAGAGAGGGAGAGGATGAAGTCGGTGGTGGGAATGGTGGTGTCGAACAAGATGCAGAAGTCAGTGGTGGTGGCGGTGGACAGGCTGTTCCACCACAAACTCTACAATCGATACGTCAAGCGGACCTCCAAGTTCATGGCTCACGACGAAAACAACCTCTGCAATATCGGCGATCGAGTCATTACCCTCTAACTCTTCTCCTTACTATTCTTTTTTCCTTCTTCTTGTTCTTGTGATGATGATGTTGATGAATAATTGATTGATTAATCAGACAAACAAAGAAAATAAATTAAACGAAATGAAAAAAAAGAGAAACTTTTTAAAGTTTTCGAACCTGTGGAATTGGGTGGGTTTTCAGGTTAAATTGGATCCTTCGAGGCCGTTAAGCAAACGGAAGAATTGGGTTGTTGCTGAAATTCTCAAGAAAGCAAGGATATATGTGCCACCAGCAGCATCAGATAGTGCTGCTCCGAAAACTAAAGGGACCAAAACATCAACTTCTTCGACCTCCTAAGGAAAGGTCTGTGTGCACATTTCAATTTTCATTCTGAATTTTGTCTCTGTAAAAAGAAAAAAAAGTGGACTGAACGAGGAGTATCGTATATGTCATGTTATGTACGTTTAACACATGCCTGCATGTTTAAGACTTTGATCATAGGTTGCTGACTGGGGCTTAACATTTTTTCTGCTAGCATTATTGTGATTCTAATCATGGTGGATATACATCTTTGACCAATGCTGTTTTTATTCAAATTCTCATAGATTATGGGATGGCTTTTGAAAACAAAATTTGTGAAGGCATGATCAGTGAGCTAACAACTTTGTGTTGCAACTGAGATTTTGTCAGCTTGACTCTTATTGATTAGTATGGCTGGTTAGTAGCGGCAAGCGAGAGCAGATGGGGGTGTTCCCTTTTCATTTTCTTCTCCTCTCTCTCTCTCTCTCTCTCTCTAAATAAAATAAAGTGGTTTCAGAGTTCAGAAACATGATAATTGTATAGAAGAGAATGACAACGTATCTCTGGTAGTGTTGTGTGTTGCTAGATTCTAGTTTAGCATGGAGAAAACATGTAACTTCTACAGTAGTCTGTAATACTCTCTTAAATAACTTCTTGGGTAGTGATTCTTGGAACTCAGAGTTGCAGAGTGCCATGTAAACATGTTTTGAGACTTGTTAGTACTGGAATATAATTTTGAACAGTTTGATGTTAGCATAGTGCTGGAATTGTAGAGCACATAAAGGAAAATTGATATTAACCACAAGGGAGTTATCCTGGTTCACAAGGTGTAAACTTGATGTTGCCTTTTCTCTATGGCAGGTGAGAGTTTGCTCTAGACATTGTGACAGTTTTCTCAAGGCATCTGAAAGACCAAGAAGTCTTGGATTGGGATAAGAAACTCCAACAGTTGCTTAGAATGAAGGGTGATAGCTGAAATTAAAGTCTGCTGTCTGTGTTTGTTTTGAGTTTTGAATTTTGAATTTTGAACGCATTATAGACAGATGAACCCTTGTGGTTACTGAAACATAACAAGAGGAGGCATTTATGTCCTGTTTTGTATTTTATTTCATCTAGGTATTTTTGGTAAATCACATCTTCTTTCATAAACTGAAATTCCATATTGGTGAGCTTCATATTGTCTGTCTATTGAATGATAATCTTTACTCATAGAAAGTTTTTTTTTCCCTTAATGGGAAGGTTCAAGTTGTTTATTTAAGAACGTCCACGTGACGACCGCAATACATTCGTGTCTTGCCAATTGCTATTCTTTGCAAATGGAAACTCCCTGTCTGTGGCAACGTGACAGTATCTTCACTGCCACATGCAGTTTGTAACATCACGTGCCGTGATCATGTTAGCTCCACCTGCTCCCTCAGGCATGAACTGCATCACTTATCTTGTTCCATCTAAGTTGCATGATTTTTAGGTACCTGCATTTACCCTTAAACATCTTGAACATTCAATTGTTGAGCACTTCCTCCTCATGGATCCCTGTCAGTCCTCTACTCCTAAGAAAGTTCAACGAGGGAGAAATTCGGGAACTTACAGGGGTGTCAGAATGAGGACATGGGGCAAATGGGTTTCTGAAATAAGGGTTCCGAAGACTGGACAGAGGATATGGCTGGGTTCTTATGATACCCCTGAGAAAGCAGCTCGAGCATATGATGCTGCGCAATATTGTATTCGTGGTGAATGTGGGCAATTCAACCTCCCTGCTGAAAGATGGCCACAACTTCCTAGTGGTCCAGTAGATGCCTTGGCCAAGAAGGAAATAAAGGCTACTACTGTCTTTAATTTTGCTCCTACAAATGCATCAGTGTCTCCCCCTGCGATAACTCCGGTGGAAATGGCTGAAGTTTCCGGAACAGGCTAGAATTAAAACCGAGACGAAAACGACGCCGTTTCGTCTCGGTTTTTTTAACAGCACGGAACATTTCGGCTAGAACGGAACGGAATTGACAAGCCTGGGCTGAACCATCGCAATCCGTTTTGCAGGTTCCAAGTGCAGCAGGAAATGCATGTAATGTGGAGGTTCATATTCCAGCGAGCACGTCAGAATCAGATTTATGTTAAATAGACAATTTACAATTGGATAATTTTCAGGGTTTTGTTGCAGTGATAGACATGAACTGTTATTTAATCAGTGTGAACATCGTTGCTGAAACTGTTGCCTGGTAATGAGATCCCCGTAGAGGGTGGAGTATATGCAATGTGTGTGAACTACAAATTTTCATCTTTGGTAATCAGATTCAGTAATTGGAGTGCATTGCACATATGAAACGACAACATAAATTGATAAAAAGTTTTTGAAAGCAATTGAGCGTGTTAGCTAGATAAAAAGGTTTTAATTAGACATGTATCTTTTTAATCTTTCATTTTTTTATAGTATATGTTCTAAATGTTTTTAATTTTTATTAAATGAATGACCTAGGATAAAAGATTATATTTTATATTTGTCTGTTGAAATGAAAAATATTAATAAAAAAAGGAAGAATTACACTAGCGAATATAACTTCTTTTACTGGAATTTAAATTATTATCCTTCTTATATAAAATTATTAATAAAAATAAGATAATGACCCGCACAACATAAGACTAGATAGCTTAAGGGATGTTTGACATTACGTTTCAAAGTGTTTTTGAAAAAAAAAAAAATTTATTTTTATTTTAGATTAAAAAAATAGTCTTTTAAGATTGTTTTGATGTGCTGACGTCAAAAATATTTTTTTTTAAATAAATTATTTTGATATATTTATTAACAAAAAAACACTTTCAAAAGTCATCAGAATCTCAAACTGGAACTAATTTATATCTGTTTCTCAGCTTCACAACTTAGTTTTTAATTAGCGTTCATAATTATCTTCAATTGATGTGTGTAATTCTAAATCTATTTATTAAACATATTAATAGACATATTTTTTTTTATAAATTTGATTTGATACATTTAAAAAATTAAGTACCTGAGATTTGAGCAGGTATCTGAAATACACTTGTTAAATCATGTAAACTCCTCCTGCGCAGTCTCTCCCTCTCTCTCTCCCTCTCTGCAAGGTAGCGAAGCAAAAACATCAACCCCACGCACCAGTTTTCTGGGTACTAGAAATCTGCTGTTCAATCGCTTTCATGCACAAAGAGCCTGCCTCTTTCTGTTAGCTTCTCCTAAAAAAAATTGCTATTACCCATCACGTAACTCCATGCTTTCTTAGATTATTTCTTGCCACACCTATATATCCCTTCTGCTGCAACCCTCTTTCTTCACGCACACCCCCTTCCGCTTCCCATGCTGTCTGGGCTTCCGTTACTTTTCCGTTAACCCTCTTGGTTTCTTCACCGTTACTTAGCTTCATAAAACTGCCTCCCATGGCAAGAGCGCAGGATGAGTTATTGTCCACTGAAATTGTGAACCGGGGCATGGAGAATTCCGGTCCATTTGCTGGGTCTTTGAGTTTCTCCGTCAGGGTCCGACGAGGATTGCCGGATTTCCTCAACTCGGTTAACTTGAAATATGTCAAGCTGGGGTATTCCTATCTCCTTAGCCCTGTCTTTTATTTCCTCACAGCACCAGTTTTCATAGTGATCTTCAGTGCTCAGATCGGAAATCTCTTCATCTGGCAAGATTTCTGTCCAAAATGTGACCCCATTGGTGCACTTTTCATTGTGGGATTGCTGGGTTTGATCATATATATTTATCTTGATTTAAGCCCTCGGTCTACTTATTTAGTCGACTTCGCTTGTTATCGCCCACCAAATGAACTCAAGGTAATTAGCTTGTGCTCTTCAAATTTCAAATCAAACACCATAATCTTACCGGCAAAAACAATGAGGGATTTCTTGTTGTGTTGTGTGCAGATTTCGAAGGACGAATTCATTGAGCTGGCAAAGAAATCTGGCAAATTTAACGGCGCCGCCATTGATTTTCAGCGTCGAGCGCTCAAGAACTCCGGCATCGGAGATGAGACGTACATGCCCAGAGTAGTTTTTCAACCTGGGCACAAGATAACACTAAAGGATGGCCGTGAAGAAGCGGCGATGGTCATGTTTGGAGCAGTAGATGACCTGCTCGCCGCCACAAAAATAAGGCCCAGGGACATCAGAATTCTCATCGTCAACTGTGGGATCCTGAACACCACCCCATCACTCTCATCAATGGTTATAAACCACTACAAGCTGAGGCATGATATTCATAGCTTCAATCTCGGCGGCATGGGATGCGCCGCCGGCATCATAGCCATTGATCTAGCTAAAGATCTCCTGAAAGCATATCCTGGATGCTATGCACTGGTAGTGAGCACGGAGGTGGTGAGCTATACATGGTACAGTGGAAATGATATGGACATGCTCCTTCCTAATTGTCTCTTCAGAATCGGCGCGGCAGCCATGCTTCTATCCAGTTGCCGCTCCGACCGATGGCGATCTAAGTATGAACTGAAGCAGGTACTGCTCTGTATTTTTCCTGTTCCTTCTATATTTCTCTGGACTAATCGCAATCTCAGGTCCCTGTACATGTTCTGCCCCTGTTATTTTGTGCTAGTCAGTGAAATTATAGTGTATCATAGTTGTCTCTTTGGTTCGTTTCGTAGCAATTAAAAAATAAGACAAAATAACACTGTTTTTATCTCGGTTCAAATTTTAGCGTGTTCTAGATTTTTCGGCCAAATACCAACAAAAACATTCCAGTTTCGTTTTTGTCTGTTATGTTTCAGCCAAATATTGTTTTTTTTTTAAAAAAATAATAAATAATCTTACAATATCAATCATATCTCTTAATCCGACTATTAGATTGAAATGAAATTTTATGAGATATCTTTTAACATATTTATATATATTATGTTAAAAATTCAGAGCAATTAGAAAATGTAATAATCGTGCTAGATTGATGATAACATTCTCGTAATATTATACATGTTCATGATTTTATTCGGAAAAATTATTTTATTATGTTTTTTTTAAATCAAAATGCACAATTCTAAATAATTTTATTTTTGGATTTGAACTTTTCTTTTGAATATATATATATACACAGTACAACCTCAAAACAGCACGTCGAAAACGAAACATTCCGTTCCAATTAAAAAAACGAAGCAGCATCCGAAACGGTATTGACAACTTTGAACACCATTAACATTTCAAATTTGCTATGCAGCTGGTTCGAACTCACAGAGGCATGGACAACAGAAGCTTCAAAAGCATACAGCTAAGGGAAGATGCAGAACGAAATCAAGGTCTGTCAGTTAGCAAGGATCTGGTTGAGGTGGGGGGGCATGCAATCAAGGCCAACATCACCACTCTAGTCCTTCCTGTGTCTGAACAGGTTCATTTTTTCACTAATCTGCTCTTCAAGAAAAGAAACAGTCCATACATTCCAAACTACAAGCTTGCTTTTGAGCATGCGTGCATCATGGCAACTAGCAAAAAGGTGCTGGATGAAATACAGAAGAACTTGGAACTTACAGAGGAATACATGGAGGCATCAAGGAAAACCTTGGACCGATTTGGGAACACCTCGAGTAGCAGTGTCTGGTATGAGCTCGCTTACTTGGAGGCAAACACAAGGATCAAACGAGGTGATAGGATCTGGCAACTTGGTTTTGGTTCAGGGTTCAAATGCAACAGTGTTGTTTGGAAGGCTCTTGGGAATGTTGGGAAGCCCGAGCGTAGTCCTTGGATTCAGGATTCTAACTGAAGCAGATAGTAGGAAAAAGTGGGAGAGAATATTCATAGAACACAACTGACATTGAATATAATTATGATGCACACCTTACAGGGTTAATAATCGAGTTCCAGGCAGTGATAGTCAAACATCTTTCTAGGTCAATGCATCGTTCAGAAGTAGCTTTGTGTTCTCAAAGACGAGAACGTTAGGTGCAAAATTCAAAATAGATAACAATTTAGAAAATGTTACAACTTATCACAGTTTCCCATTGGATTTGCATTCCTGATTATCCATGGGTGCTCCAAGATCTTCTGAAGAGACAGCCTCTTTGAAGAATCCTTGACCAGAAGCTGCAAAAATGAAATTTACCCAGATCACATATTGAACCCCACAATTATGCAATTCCATATGAGACAATATAGTAGTGAGGCAATACTGTTACTCTAAAAAAAAAAAAAAACTTGCCCCGGTGATGAGATTCTTTGCTTCTGCAGAGACAGCGGGGGTGGAAGGAAAAGTAAGATCAACATTCACTATCCTGCGTCACAAAATTCATTTTCACATAAATCCCAGTTCAATTCTCTACACAAATTAGACCAAATAATCCATTAAAACACAATCCTTCCCACCTTCTGAACGTATCACGCTGACTCTCAGCCTCAAAGGGAGGAGCCCCATAGAGGAACTCATAGCAAAGAATTCCCAAAGTCCAGTTATCAACAGCGTAATCATGAGCCTTATTCTCCACCATTTCCGGTGCCAAGTAATCCAAAGTTCCACACATGGTGTGTCTTTTGCTCCTCGATTGCACAGACCACCCGAAATCCGCAATTTTCAGTCGACCCTTCAAATGTTGGCATTCAAACAAAGTTCTCATATCAACAACAACCAAAGAAAAAAAAAACAAGAAGATATTTTCTGTTAATAGATAACCTCAAAATTGCTCAAAGTAATCTAAACATTAATCGAAATTCAAGCACACGAGGATTTAAACAAAATTAAGTACAGATATTTAATTAATCACAAATTATGATTAAAAATATAATAATAGCAACACACCTCGTGATCAAGCAACAAATTTTCAGGCTTTATATCTCTGTGAATCACATCCTTCTCATGACAATATGCCAGTGCATTCGCCAGACTCGCAACATACTGAAAATAATTAACAGTATAATAAATCATAATAATAATCAGTAAAAAAATTGAGAGAGAGAGAGAGAGAGAGAGAGAGAGAGACGGACCGTGGCGGCTTTTTTCTCGGAGAGATAACCGCACTTTCTAAGCTCTTTAAAAAGTTCACCGCCGTGAGCGTATTCAAGAATCATGAAGACGCGCTGCTCATCGTGAAACCAACCGTAGAGACGGAGAATGTTAGGGTGACTGAGACTGGTTTGAATCTCCATTTCCCTCTTCAATTGATGATGAATGTTGTACTTGTCGATTTGTTCCTTGAAAATTACCTTCAATGCAACTATGTACTTGCTCTTCACTTCCCTGGCTACATAGACTCGGCCGAATTTCCCTCTCCCTAAGGGTTTTCCGATCTCGAAGTCGGCTATCGACCATCCCCTTCGCCTCGGCTCTAATTTTTTTATGTTTTCTGCCATTTTCGATGACCGGTTCGATTCCAGAGCTAGTTTCTACCGTTCTGTTTTTGAAGATGACTGATTTTGAAATTTGGGATTTTTTTTTTTCTATTTCGAATTTCCACCGTTCTGTTTTTTGATTTTCAAGTTTAGTCTTAGCCCGCCCATATTAAAACGCACCGTTTGGGCTTTGCATTTTTTTTTTTATAACATAATAAAAATTCTATTTCTCAATTATACCATTTCATTAAATATAATTAATAAAATCGTTAAGCATTCATGCTCTCCTCGTGTGATCCCATCGGAGGAAGAAATTGAAGGATAACTTTTTTTTTATTTGTTTTTAATAAGATAGGTTTTGTGCTATGCATTGTATCAATATATAAAATTTAGAGAACGGGGAGATACCATATATTTCCATATATAAATATAAATACATATTATTATTTTTTTATAGTAAAAACAAATAGGAATTCAAATGGTTTATAAATAGTTTTTTTTTTTTATCTTTAATATCAAGGAATATACTACCCTCAAATATATTTTACATTTAGTTTCTAACATTTTGTATTTTTCAATTTATTAATTTAATATTGGAAATACATATTACATTATAAAATTCATACCCCAAATAATAATTAACCAAATTATTTTTTGTTATTTTTTTGAAGTTTTGGACAAATCTTAATAGATAATCATAATTTTTTTATGATACTCATTAATTGGTTTTTGTATTTTACTATTTTTCAAATTATGATAAAATACAGTTTATTTTATTTTAAAATATATATGAAGATTTTTAGAGTTTAGTCGTATATAATTTAAAATAAAGTTTCATTTTTTGAAAGAAAATTTTCTTTTTGTTTCGGAAAACAGGCATGTTTATTTAATACTAGAAAAATACATAACGTGTAGTTCATAATTCTAAATATTAAATATTAAAGGATACAAATATACGAAGGACCCGAAACTAATTTCAAAATAGATCTTTAAAAGAATCAGAAATTAAATTTAAGGAATAAGGATTTGTTTGGTAAATACACTATAAAGACAAAATATAAAGCTTGAAATTTCTCTCGGAATATATTTGACAAACAATCCTTTTTTAGATGTTACTTTAAACAAAGCTCTTTTACACAAAACTAAGTTTGGTTTGAATGGGCTAGCAAAATAAAAAGCCCAATCTTCTTTTTTCTTTCAAATAAAAGGAGATTAAAACACAAATTCATAAAAAAAAAAACAAGAAGAAGAAGAGAAGAAACCAGCTTTTTCACGTTTTAAACATATTACTGCGGCAAAACTATCGTTTTGCTGAAATTTAATTTTTATTTATTTTAAATGAAAATATTTTGGTGTTTTTAGATTATTTTAATATGCTGATGTCAAAAATGATTTTTAAAAAATAAAAAATATATAATTTTGATGTATTTCAGCACGAAAAGCACTTTGAAAAGCTACCGCAATTGCTCTCCCAAACAAGCCCTAAATTAATCATATAGTAGATGGTCTAGTCGTAAAAACTTCCTTGTGGTATCATGCTCGAGCTATATATTTGTTAATATAATTGTTATTAGAAATTTATATGTTCATTAATTTCAAAACCTGTAAAATTAGTCGATATACATGTAAATTGGCACAAAGACTCGGTTTAATATAAAGAAAATCAAATTAATAATTGTATGAACTACCCAACACTTTTTTTTCCAGAATATTTAAAACATTTGCACCTTTTCTATTATATTATTTCTCAACAGAACAAGAATGTTTTAGCTGTCATGAGTCATGACTACAACTTCAAAAACAAAATAGTACATCTAAGTCTTTGAAATAGTGGTGTAATGGATACTGCTTGGCTTTTCTGCTACATTCGCTACTGTTTTCTCTCAAAACCCCATCATGATCCCCTTACTATTATCTTCTTCTTCTATTTTCCTGGAATAATCAAATGTCCCTCCTTTCTTTTTGTTGTTTTTCCTTGCTCTTTCAACTGGCTGAGACTGAGTGAATACTTCGACTAGGGAAGATGAATTGGCTGGATTTTGTGTTTTTGACGTATGAAAATTTTGGGAGGTGATTGAGTGGTGGTTTTGCTGGGGGTATGCTATATATGGCTTTGGTGTTCATGGATGCTATTTCTTCTATAGGCTCCCCTTCTCTCTTCTCCAGCCGGAGAGTTAAATGATTTTATAATAGTTTGGGAAGATTTTCTATCTCTAGTGGCCGGGCAGATTATTTTTCAAATAATCTTCACCCTTCCCATATTCATCCAAAATGGTCCTTGATCCAGCCTTGCAGCTGATTCAGAGCCGCCAAATGACATGCTTTTTTGGTGTGTTCAATTTCATGTATGGTGTTCTAAAGTTAATTGATACAACAACTCAGAACAGCTACATATTTTCCAGCTGATCAGCTCAGTATGATAATGGCCTCCATTCGCAAACTTTATTTTCTAACTATGAAACCATATATTAAATAGTTCAACAATCTATTTTCATACATTCGTTTCTAGAACACAATAAAATCAACTTACAATCTATTCAATCCCAAAATCGCTCTTGGCTAGCTTCCCTTGTATCCTACACGCCAAATTAATAAGACCAGTTGACGAAAACTGCTACACAATGTTTAGGATAAACAGAATGAGACCCGCAACCAGACCCAGTGCCTTCTTGGCACCGCCGAGTGTCTGCGCCGCACCTCCATAGTATGGCTCAATCATCACCTCAAACTTGCAAGTTTGTGTAGATGGATCTGTCTTGGTGATTGTCGAAAGGTTTGGAAACTTGCATGCATCGTCAAGTTGATTTTGTATCTGGAAATAACTGTTAAATGCATATGAAATGTTCCCCCTAGCATCCAGATTTCCACATGATGTCCCATAACCAAGCCTGGTGCAATCAGCTAGTCCGCAGGCATAGCTGACACTTAGTGGCACTTGCGGGTCATCAAGCTTGGCTGATGACTTCATCACGCACCATTTACGCTCCAGGTAAGTGACTCTTCTTGCCGGGATTAAAGCTCCTGTATTTGTTGTGCCGAGGTTGAAGGCGTATTTGGGTAACCCATCAAACGTAAATATCCCCCAGTGCCGTTCGAAGTTCCCAGGATCGACACTTTTGGCATCCTCATCAATCAAACTAAACAAATAGGCATTAATTTCAGCATTAGGCTTTGTTGGAGTCCCTTTACCACTGGAAATATGTGACATGAAACCCTGGTTGAAACGCTGGGCATATTCTATGTTAGCATTCCTGTCCCCATCAGTTGGCCACCCGATCTCTCCAACAATGATAGGCAAATTCCCAAATCCATTCTTTTGCAGAGCATGCACAAGAGTATCGTAGTTAGCATCAAACATGTTGGTGTAGGATGTGCCGCCATCATCTATAGGACTTGCATTGCCATCGAAGAAGGCATAATCAACTGGGAAGTTGGCATCAGTGTAAAGGCTTATGAAAGGATAGATATTCACAGTGAAGGGGGCACCGGCATCATTCAAGAATTTGACAATGGCAAGCATGAGATCATGGATATCAGCTCGAAAGTCACCACCAGAAGGAAGATCACTTGAGCTCTCATAGACATCAGCATTCAGAGGGACAGTGACCTTTACTGAATTGCCAAGCCCAGCTTTTATCAGAGCAGATTGGACATTCTGGAGAGCAGGGAAGGTTGTTCTGAGAAAGCTTCCATTATACGTTTGCAAGAAAGGTTCATTTCCAACAGCAACATATCTGCACATGAATAATTTGATAAGTTAGACAAAAAGCAAAATAATTACAGCGTCGAGTCATGCCCATATTTCTGCACCTCATGTCAAGTTTTCACAAGAAAATGAAATAGCAGAAGGCTATGGGAACCCCTTTTATCTTTCTTATAAACCACCAAAGATTTCATCACCTCTATCTAGACAAAATAAAATTACACCAAAAACATTGAGTACATATTTCATGTCCAAGGCATATAAGAACCTATAAATCAGAGACGGCCATGACAAATTCCAGGACATGCAAGATGTGTACCAGTCCAAATCTACTAAAGCCCATCATTTCAATACCATACATTTAGAAAGGATGAATGCTTGATCTTATTTTTTCCAGACAGATTATATCAGCCAAATACATGAAGATGCCAGTGCCATTATGTTAATGATGTTAACTGACTTCACTTTGCACAGTTTGCGGCCTTTTTTGCACTTTGATAGTTCAATTCCTACTCCGACATTACATTTTATGATTTAAATGTACAATGGGAGAACAAGAAACTTGTGAAAACTGAAGGCCTTTTGAGACCTAAACGGGGACTGCACCCAAACTGTGAATGTTGGGGTGCAGAAAAGTCAGAAAGCCCGATTAATCATAAAGTATCCCAGTTCATTCGTTTCACATGAATCAAGGCCAAGACAAAAAGATAAGATGTCATATTTAACTATTTCTATACCAAATACTAACATCCAATGGACAACATTATTTGAAGAATAGAGCATGGAATGACCCAAGACATGCAAGAAACCATGAAGGAAGAATGGGACTTAAAGTTCACTAGAAACAGGGACATGAGATTCAGCTACCTAAAAGGTGCAACTTGAACCATTTACCGATGAATGAGCTAGACAGTAGAAAATCTTGAGACATTTTGGAGAGCATATTAGGAAATCTCTATGCAGGAACCAAGGCAAGTGACTAACTTTCATGCAATGGAGCTCATAAAACCACTTCTTGATGTATCAATTTCAAGATAAAGTAGGAATCCCCAACATAAATAACTTATAAAGAAAGAGAAAACAAAAGGCTATAAGATAAATAAGGGTAAGATAAATTCACAAAAGTGCCAACAAACACAACCCCACAATTATGTAGCCAAGTTACCTTCATTGGGTTGTCTCTTGGCTGTATCAGATAGAAACATATAACCAGAGTAAGAATCAATTTGTTGGTATTAACATGACAATAAAGCACAGTCATTTAGTCAATCCAGATTCTAATTGAAAACTTTTGGAGTTATGACTGTGAGGTCAGTCCGCAATAAATCTAGAGGGACCACAGCAAATTGTACAGATAAAATCTGTCACCAACAAAAAAAAAGGTTTTAGTCAATTCAAATTCTAATTGAAATCTTTTTGCAGAACATAACCTTGCTTGGTTAGTCTGCAATAAATCGAAAGGGACAGCAGCATACGGTACAGATAAATCAGCCAACAATTAAAAGGGGGCTTTAGACATCAATACAGATCAGTTTGAATGAGGCAGACAGAGAAAAGGCTCTCAAAATGATGAAGGCAAGATATAATGACATCCCAGCATCGAACTTGCTACATGTAATCTTGAAATTTCACGCCATTTAGAATTGGCAGTTACTGAACATAAGACCAAGCAACATCCTTACCCTACCAGCAATATATCTCTCAACAACCACAAACTAAAAGATAACTGATCACAATAATGACCAAGATACGGTCAAAGGAAGTACAACGAACAATTAATTTCAGACAATAATCTCAATTTCTTGTAAACCAAGTCAGGAAACAATATATATATATATATAAACATAAAAGCGAGAGTAAATTTGACCTGATGTTGACATTATTTGTGGTGACATGAGCGGAGACATTTTTGGAAACCCATTTCTCAGCAGCCTTCATGCTACCAGCCAGAGTAGCAAGCATGTCGTTTGGGATACCCACCATGACCTCAATCCCAGTCTTGCCAAGAGCTTTTAGAGTTTCATAATCTGCATCAAAAAGCTTAACCTTTTGGATCCCATTTTCCCTAAGCAGCCTCACCACAATTGCTGGTTCCAAAGGGTGGGTTGCTTGCGTTCCCCAGTTGGCACCTATGGTCATTGCACGGCTCACCATTAAAAGCAATGAAATTAATCCAATAGCCACATGACACAATCCCATATTTCCTGTTCTTCAAACAAATGAGCTAAGCTTCTTTCTGGAAGTATAAATCAACTCTTAGCTGCGTGTTCTGGCCCTTGAATCTGAACTGGAGTAGATACTGATGACATAACAATTCAAGATGTGCTTGAGAATTAGTCTCCAGTTGAGAGAGAAATCTTGAAAGCAAGCACTAAAAAAGGGAATTATTCCTTCAGTGGCAAACTAGTTATAGAAACCCCAGATGCAAAAGTAGCTAGAAGAGCAGGAGGCCGATCAAATCTAGTTTTGAAGATAAAGATAGATATATAGGTGGTCTTAATTAGAAGTAGCAAGTATAACAATAAAGCAACGATCTTTAAAGTAAAGCTTTAACATCTGAAAACAGAAATATTGGAATTAGCAAGAGCCTGTCTTCCATAAATCGCAAAAGAGCCAAAAGAAAAGGAGTTTTCAGCTTGAGTGGAAATTATCAAACAAACTAACACTGAAAGAGAGAAAGCTAAAGTGAAGAGAGGGAGATTAAACAAAAGAAAGAAAGTACGAAAGATTCTGAACAAAGTAAGAGAGTAGCAACTTGCATTAGTGGTAACTACGAACCAGATTCATAAATAAGACAAGATTAAGCTAAACAAAGAAAGAGAGATTTGAACAAAGATGCTGAGAGATAGAGAGAGAGAGAGTGGCAACTTACAATAGTGATAACTAGGAACCAGATTCGTAAATAAGATAGCAACCTGTTTGGGTTTATTAAAGTGTGGAATAAGATAGGGATATGGGGTCGTGAAGAATTTAAGAATCCTGTTCCTGTCGAAGCAGGCAGTGTTTTTTAGACTATTTGGGTAAGCTAAATATCGAGCTTGCTAGAAGAGTTCGTAACCCTGAAGCATCCATATAGTCCATACAAACTCCACCACGCAGTCACTGACTGGACGCTTGGCCTACTACTAAACAAAGGTGGTGAGAGAGAGAGAGAGAGATATCCTTGATAGGCAAAGAGAGAGTGACAGATATGATGTGTGTATGGAAATGAAAACAAAAATTGTAAATTATAAATAGGTCCCTGTAGTTTAAATAGGTCCCCTTGATTCTTCCTATTTTAATAAATGGATGGATTAGAAATATAGTTTATAAACAATAAGGACTAATCAATTAGACTCGCTAAACTATGAAGACTAAACTATAATTAACTCACGATAAAATCTTGGGTTTCTGTCTGCAACTTTGGAAAGGACCATTTGGCAGGCATCTTTGTTGCAGCAAGCAATGTAATAATAATTTGTCCACTCGTCTCTATAACGGCTACTTTCGGTGGTCGCATGTCCTTCTGTTTGCTAGTGTGAGCAAACTCCAATTGGCAAAGCTATTTTAAATAGCTAAATAATTAATTATATTTTTATATATATTTATTATAAAAATTATATCAAGGCTGAATTGTTAATATTGTATTTTAACATAAAGTTATGAAAACTCAAAAATAAAAAAGATAGTACATTGAAAACCTAAATCTCAAGTACAATACAGCACTAAATATTTTTTTTAGTTTTTCTCAAAAAGATACGGCAATAGCTTTTGGCCAAATAAAAAACTATTTTATCTTCTTTTCTTGGTACTGTTGGAGTGAGCAGAATAAAAAAGATGCTTAGAATCATTCATTTGCCCATTATCTTTATGATTGGAAAGTCTTTAATAAAAAAATTATTATCTAAATTATTTTTTATTTTTTTAAATTATTTTAATATGTTGATATTAAAATAATTTAAAAAAAATAAAAATATGTATAATTTTAATATATTTTCAATTGAAAAATAATCACTCTCATAGTACCAGACAAACTCCTTTTTTAGTTGGGTTTGGACCAGATCTTCTTGTTCAATCACCATATCCAACTATTTAGCATAATCCAATAAAAAATAAATCTAAAGTTAAATGATAGAGAAAAAAAACTTTGTTTGAAAGAACAACAAAAACAAAAACAAAAACACAAATTACCTAAATTAATTGAGGTTAAATTGTCAAAACCTACAACATTAATCATAAGACCACTATATCTCATATAAAACAAATTAAAATGAGCTATAAACTCAATTTTTAATTGATTCAATGTTCAATGAAGAATTTTAAAAACAATCAAATGAACTAGAGTTAATTTGTTAAGTATTATTCTCGGGTATTGAGGCCATATCAACCTAATAGAAAACAAACAAAAAAAATCATTAAATTTAATTTCCAATCTACCTAATATTACATGATGAAACAAGAAAAAAGTCTAACTAGGAGAAAAAAACTCAGGTCAACCGGGTTAACTTGTCAAACTCACAATCTATGTCATGAAAAGGGGGTAACCTAGTAAAAATAAATCTAATATTAAATGATGAAAAAAAACATTAATTGAAAAAAGAAGGGAAAAAAAACCAACTCAATTTAATTAGGGTTAAAATATCAAAACTCACAATTGTGATTGTAAGACTAAAATATCTTTATAAAAAGTAAACGAAAATGAATTACAAAGCTTGATTCTCAACCAACTCAATGTTAAATGATAAAATTGAATTTATTTTTAAAAATAGATATAAAATTAACTTGAGTCAACTCGGGACTAACCTATTAAGCATTATTCCCGGGTATTGAAGCTATAATAACCTAATAGAAAACAAACAAATTAAATCATGAAATTTTATTTTCAATCAATTAAATATAATATGATAAAATTAGGAGGAAAAAGTTAGTTAAAAACTAGTCAACTAGGTTAACCACTCAAACCCACAATTTGTGCTATAAGAGTGAGATATCCATTAAGAAAAATAAATCTAATATTAAATGATGATTTTTAAAAAAACATGTTATAATAACCTAATAGAAAATAAACAAAACAAATTATGAAAACATGATTCTCATTTTTTAAACATAATTTTATATTAAATGCTGAAATCATACAGAATTTTTTTTTTCCTGAGTTAACTAGGTTAATTCACTAAAGTCATGATTTATACAATAAAAATTGAATTACACAAAAAAACAAATACAATATTAAATAAAAATAAAACAAAATAGTGATTAATGTTAATAATAATCAATAAAACTACTACCATTTTTGGTCCTTTTTAATTTATTTTAACGTTGTATACAATAATTTTGACAGTGTTTTGCTTATGTGATTGTATAGATTTTTTTTAATTGTTAAATAATTTTCATGTATTAATATTGTAAATGAATTTTAAAAAGCAAATAATAATATTATTTTAATAAACTTAAAAAATATTTTAAAAAGTAATTTTTTAAAAAAAACTTGGAATGGATTTCATGTGTGGTAGTTATAGTAATTTGTGAGAGCCTGGGGAAATTATTGTAATTTACCATATTATTATAAATTTGTCAACCGGTCTCATTTCATGTGATGCAGTCACTCTTCAAATTAAATGACACTGAATATCAAGGAAAGAGTAGCGAGCGGAGCTAGAACAAGCATTGCTCTCTGGAGGTAGTCGTAGTAGAGAGATTCGAACGGAGATGGCAGTCGATCTATCAACCGCTTCTCTTAGATTTATTATCGTCATCTTCGCCTTTTTGACACTGGTAATTTCTTTTCTTCTCTTGCATAACTCTCAATTCTTCGATTTTTTTTCCAATACAATACTATAATTGGGTAAAATTTCTGTGAATAACAATAATTATAATTAGGGATTAAAAAACTATGCATAATTCTGCTCTGTTACTAAGAATTTTATTATGAATTTTATGAATGTTGCTTTTGATTTTTTTTTGTTATTTTATTTATCAGTGACTAAATTACTGATCGATAAACATGTTATTATCAGCTGCTAGCTACGGGGTCATATGGGTCTCCCTCTAGAATTCACAAAACGGGCAAGTCATCATTATCATCGGTGTTTTCTTTATTTAACCTCAAAGAGAAGAGTAGGTTTTGGAGTGAATCTGTTATTCACAGTGGCGGTATGTCTCTCTTGTTTTTACATTTTCCTTTCGAAATACATGTATATCCAATTAACTGAGGAGTGACTAGCTAGTTATTTATCATTTGATTGTTGAAAGCAGATTTAGATGATTTGGAATCTTCTGGCCCTGCCAAAATGGGGCCTATCAATTTCACCGAAGCCGGTAATTCCTCATAACTCCCTTCAATCGTATTGATTTTTTGTTTATCTATATGTGCTCGTTACTGTAATTTCTGCCTAGGTTTGCCATCTAGTGAAGGTCCTTGAATGATCTTTCGTGATTATAATATTTCAGGTAACATTGCAAGTTATCTTAAGCTCCAAGAAGTGGATTCCATGCACCTTCCAGTTCCTGTAAATTTCATTTTCATAGGCTTTGAAGGAAAAGGGAACCAAGGTCAATATGATCTCAATGGCTATCATCTTTTTTTTCTTAAGTAGTAATTGTATTTATTTTTTGTTCACTGCGTTAATCTCCTCCTCCTCCACTTCTTCCTGCTTTTCCTTGTATAGCATTCAAGCTTCATTCAGAAGAACTCGAGCATTGGTTCACAAAAATTGATCACATCTTTGAACATACACGTGTGCCGAAAATTGGAGAAGTTCTCATCCCATTTTACAAAATTCATGTAGACAAAGAGCAACATCACCATCTTCCCTTACACAGTCACATAAATTACAAGTAATGGTCTATATAGTGTGCTTATTTCTTTCCTTTAAAAATGATTTTTGATTTAAAAATGCAATGGTATTATTTGCTCTTGAGTAGTTTTGAATATCTGCTCATGTCATTATACTTTTCTTGTTTGTGCAGTTTTTCTGTTCATGCCATTCAAATGGGTGAAAAGGTTACTTATATCTTTGAGCATGCCATCAATCTTTTGGCTCGCAAGGATGACGTGTCTGATAACAGGTGAAATATGTTAAATTGTAATATGCCCCCCCCCCCCCCCCCCCTTTATGTATGTTGAAATTCCATTTTACTTCATCTCAGTTCGAGATAGTGTTATTCTTTTCTTTTTGTTTCGGTGGTCAATAGAAATGTTATCATGTGAGCTTTGGAGGAAATATTTAAATGCTTTAATGGAAGTTGATTGCTCGAGGAGAGTGGAGTTGATATATACGCACATGCTGGTTAAGATACCTGTCGAGTTCAAGTTATTTGGACATGTAAATTGATGTCTTATAGTATTATAGGAGCACATATTCTGCTTTGATCTTGTCCTTTAGACCCTGTTGCACACCTAATATTCCAATGAGTGTATGAGGCTGGGAGGAATGTCTCGTCAGCCCCAGATTATTTTTGCTGTCACGAACCTTAATTCTCTGTGCTAAAGTAACATATATATGGAAAGGAGAGAAAAATTGTTTTCTTTCTCAAGAGATTATTTCCCGCGGATCATGTTCTTTCTCTGGAGATTCTTTTCTGTGGATGTTCACTGAACACTTGTCTGTCACCATTCATTTATGCGTGGTTTGTTTCCTGCTCATGCTCTCACCTTCTCTAATCAGTCTCTTCCTTTGTTAATTATGGCTCATCCGCCTTGACAGGGATAACAAGGATGTCCTTTGGCAAGTAGATTTGGATGTGATGGATGCTCTTTTCACTAGTCTTGTCAATTATCTTCAACTTGACAATGCATATAACGTTTTCATTTTGAATCCCAGACATGACTTAAAAAGGGCTAAATATGGCTACAGGTGTGTTTTTTTAAGGATATCCCTGCTTCCTTTTGTTATTTCATGCACAAGTTTAGAACATAAGAACACTACAACATGATGCATCCCTGAACATGAGCTGCATCGAATGGCTGGCTTGAATCTTATCTATAGCCTTTTTTTTAAACCTCTTGATTATCAAACTTTTCATTTTTTCACCGAGACTGATTCTGTGATCTGTGTTGCATTTTATAATATGTGCATCTTAGATTTGTCATATTATGTTTTGAAGTTTATTTTGATATGGCAGGAGAGGTTTGTCGGAGTCAGAAATAACATTTCTAAAAGAGGTATTCTTTCAGCTTCTTCTTTCCTTTATATATTGCATTCTTCAATCATGATAATTATTTGCACATTGTGTCATGATTTTCAATAATTTTGGTTACGATGAGAATCCTAGGCAATCCCTCTTACAATTAGTTCTTGGGAATTTTTTTTGATATCCTTGTTCCCTTTTTGTGCTAATATGATATTTATAGACCAGATCCAAAATTTATTTTGTTTGTTTGTTTGTATTGTTTAGAATAAGAGCTTGCAAACAAAAATTCTTCAGTCTGGAGGCGTTTCAGAAAGTGTTCTTGGTATGGAACTATCTCCATTTCATTTCCATTTATAAATGTTGTGAAGTCTTTTTATTTATATTGTAATGTTCCTTTCAAAAGTTGAATGTTCTGGGAACATTTTTGCAGCACTTGATAAGATTAAGAGACCTCTGTATGAAAAGCATCCTATGACCCCGTTTACCTGGACGATAACTGAAGAAACTGATACAGTTAGTACTTTCTATAAAACTGTTCTATTTTATCCTTCAACAGAAAGATACTTAAACCGGTGTATCATATTGCAATATGTCTATGTGAGATGCAATAATTATTCTATATTTAGGTGGAATGGTATAATATCTGCCTGGATGCATTGAACAATGCTGAGAAGTTATATCAAGGGAAGGACACCTCTGACACCATTCAGAATAAAGTCTTACACGTATGTTCTATCTCTCTTTGTTGCTATACTTTAAGTTGTTTCCAAATGAAGATTATAAATATGAAACTTTTATTGGTTCACTTATTGACACTTGGTTTCTGTCTATACCAAGTTATTGAAAGGGAAGAATGAGGATATGAAGCTTCTTCTTGAAAAAGAGTTAAAATCTGGGGGCTTCAGTGATTTTCCTGCAGAGTGTCTTACAGATACATGGATCGGAAAGGAAAGGTATCAGTTTCTTCCTCATCCCCCCACCTCTCTTGTACACACACATGCTATGTGGATGCTCAACTAGTGGCATATTTTGTATCAGGTGGGCCTTTATTGATTTAACTGCTGGCCCCTTCGCATGGGGTCCTGCTGTTGGTGGAGAAGGTGTGCGCACGGAGCATAGTTTGCCAAATGTGCAGAAAACTATTGGTGCAGTTTCTGGTACTGTTGATAACTATTTCACTGGAACTTTTTTATTTTATTTTAAATTTTATTTCTTGTTTGTTGTGTTTACACTATTATTTGTATTTAACCAACTTTAAGTCATGTAATATAAGCTTTCTGGATTGATGTTGGAACTTACCCACTCTTTTGGCACTCATGAATGTATATGATGGTTGCTGTGGTAGATACTTTGTGGTTTAGGATGCTTTGCTTTTTTCATCTCTTTTTGAGGTGCTTTTATTCCACCTTCTGCAGAACTGTACGGACCCTTTTTGGTACTTAATTGCTTTGATATTTCCTCCCTCGCTTGTCTTCTTCAGTAAAGTGGTCAAAGTAGTTCATTTATGATTCTATGGATCCAATCACCAGTTATTTTGACAAATTCAACACTATTCTCATTCATAAATACCAACTATCAATTCTCTGTATTTCACTTTCATGGAAACTTTGCTTTGTTTTTGAATCACGCATCAATCAGCATCTATACCAGTTTTCCAGCTTTTCAACCAATAACATGCTCCTTTTCTGGCATCCAGAGATTTCAGAAGATGAAGCTGAAGAACGCTTGCAAGAAGCAATTCAGGAAAAGTTTTCAGTATTTGGTGATGTACGTACAATTAATCAAACAAGTAGTGATTCACCATGTCAATTCCTCTTATTTTTTTGCTAAATAAAAATTTCTGCATGATTACACCATGGTGATAGATTCATATTAATAGTAACCTATTTTGACTTCTAAGACTAATGATGGATTTTCTTTTTGTTGGGATCATGACATAGGCTGTCTTCTGGATAGATATTGAAATCTAGGCTTTTGTCTTGGCACCTCCTAGCTCTTAAAGATGGTGGGATATGTTTATCTTGAGAGAACCTTTACTTTCTGAGAACTAAGAGTTGGCCAACTATCCCAATGGAGAAGAGTTGCAGCCTTAGAGAGATAGGTGGTGCCACAAATCTAGTGCCCTAAAAGAGACTTTCAATTTTGGTTTGATTTTAAAATGTTGGTTACCTATTCTAAGGTATCCAAGATAAGAATTAATGATTTGATAAAAAGGTTACAAATGCAAGTCTGTGGTTACTAGCAAGTCGAGTGTTGAATATCCATTTACCTCTATCTGGAAATTTTTATCTTCTTATTTAGGACAATAGCCAGTTATCCCATAATTTAAACAATAGCTAGTTTCCACTCCATGGGTTCCCTGTGTTCTGCCTGCTTGTTGATTCTAGTGTGCACTGGGTTAATAGGGTCAGAGATGCAAGTTTGTGGATTGCCAGTAGTGTCAAAATTTCTCATGACTTTGACAGGGATTGATCCATTAGCATCATTACAGGAACACACATAGTCCTTTAAGAACTTGCTTTTTTTCCCTTCAAATGATCACCTTGTTCCCTGTGAAACTGAAGTATGATCTCGAGAACTACTCTTAATATCACAGTTGGCTAGATGATGGTATTTGATCTGAGATGAAACTATGACTTAGTTAAGCTAGATGAAGTGCTGTAAGGCTCTCTAGATTTCCTGTTTTAACTAATTCTGCAAATCTTACAGAAGGATCACCAGGCCATTGATATTCTTTTGGCTGAGATTGATATTTATGAGCTTTTTGCTTTCAAGCACTGCAAGGGAAGGAGAGCTAAGCTTGCTCTTTGTGAAGGTAGTATTCTTTAATCTTGTTTGTTTGGGCCACATGGGTTCTATGTTTAGTTCACATATAGCTTGGAGGTTTTTTCTTCTCTCTTTTTTTTTAAAATTCCGTAATGATGTCTTACTTTGCAGTATCTTGTGTGATTTTTTTTGGTGGATTTAGTATAAACTGTAATATATATGGCTACAGAGCTTGATGAGAGAATGCGGGATTTGAAAAATGAGCTCCAGTCTCTTGACCATGAAGAGCATGATGAAAGTCATAAGAAGAAGGCTGTAGAGGCATTACAACGAATGGAGAGTTGGAATCTTTTCAGTGATACCCATGAGGTATACCATTTGGTCGCTTGACAAGGATTAGTATGCTGTCCTTTTCCTTTTTATTTTTTAAAAATCCATTTAATGAGAGGAAAAAACTTGTGTGTTTGGTTGGAAGAATCATTCTGAGGATATGGTTGTGTGGGTTCATTAGATAGAAGGTTCATGTGAATGATCTTTTAGCACATCCCTTTTTATTATTTGTACATAGTGGCTCAATGTTTTATCATGCCTTTGAGTTGGAGACTTACCTTTCCAGCAGGAGTTTCGAAACTACACAGTTGCAAGGGATACCTTTCTTTCACATTTAGGTGCAACCCTTTGGGGGTCTATGAGACACATAATCTCACCTTCACTAGCTGATGGAGCATTCCACTATTACGAGAAGATATCCTTTCAGTTGTTTTTCGTCACACATGAAGTATGTTTTGCCTGCTGTACTCTTAAAGGAGCTTTTATTAAAACTGTGATATGCTCTTACTCCTACTTTGTCCATGCAGAAAGTTAGGAATGTTAAACTTCTACCTGTTGATCTTGAGGCTCTAAAGAATGGGCTATCCTCCTTACTTGTATCATCACAGAAGGCTACGTTCACTGATAACCTGTATGTTTTCTGCATTGTTTTGTTTTTGAAACTTTGTCCCAATAAGTACTGTGCTCACTAGTCACTGGATAGATTAAGATCTCTGTGTCTTCTGGTACCAGTCTCTTTTGCATGATTCATTTAATTCATTTTGTATGTCCTTTATATAGATATGGTTTGTTGTGAAGGACCAAGTCCGTGGTGATCCTTGTTCCTGTAAAACTTAGATGGGAAGAATGCATTTAATTAGAAGATAGAGGATCAAACAATTTAGGGTAAAATACAGATAAGAAAACAAGGTTAAGAGACATAAAGGATCAAACAATTTAGGGTAAAATACAGATAAGAAAACAAGGTTAAGAGACATAAAGAAGAGGTGACAGTACCTTCACCTAGAATCTTTAGTGAATAGTCTCTAAAAAAAATAAAGAATAAAGAATGAGGTGTCAATATACATGCAGGGCAGAGTCTACTTGGCATAAAATACCATATTCTTGTAAATAAGATTAAAAGTACACTGCAGTGGGAATAAGTTTTTAAAATGCCTTATTAGGAAAACAAACTCAGTTTGTATAATTATTTGATAGTATTCTTCTCCTTGTTCATCCCCCCCTTATCATTGGTGATTGGCTGGATGAATTTCACAAGAATTTTAAATGGATTTGAATGTTTTCTCATACAATAGGCCATAGACATCCTTAGGTCTTAGCTTTAGTAATCCTCAACACTCTGTAATTATTTTAGTTTTTTGTTAATGGATTGCTCAATATTCCTTCAAGTTACTCCTATTCTCTCCAATTACTGATGAATCATACATGTTTAATGATTTTCAAAGGTCTCAGAAACAAAAACTCTAGTGTTTAGATAAGAAAAACTTGGGTTTTACTTTTAATTGTTTTCATTAATAATAATTAGACACGTAGAATTAGAAATATAGCAAATTTAACTGACATGATGACGTGCATCAAGTGCAAACAAAATGATATGAGAGGGAGAGAGAGACTGTGACTGCTTCTCTATTTTTCTTTTTCTAGTCATTTATAAAAATAAAAAAGTGACAAAAAGTATGTAATGAAGTCTATGACATAAAATACCTTTAAGAGCTTACATGGCATGAAGTACCTTATTCTATTAAGTATGTGTAAATAAGAGCCTCATTTTGATGTCTTTTGTTTTTTAAAAACAACACTCTTAGTTGTCAGGCCTGTCTTCCTTTCAACTTACTCATTTTCCAAATTGCATATATAGGGTAGTGCTGTCAGAGGATCCTGCATTAGCAATGGCCTTTTCAGTGGCTCGGCGAGCAGCAGCTGTCCCATTATTGCTTGTTAATGGAACATATAGGAAAACTACTCGGTCCTATCTTGACTCCTCCCTTCTCCAGCATCAGTTGCAGAGGCAGCTCCATGACCATGGTTCTCTCAAAGGTCATTTATGAGCTTACATTTCAATCTTTTCTTTTTTTCTTATGACAGATTTTTTCCCCATAATTTTGAAAACAATGTACTTGTTCTGAGACTTGCATGTTAATGATACTTGTAATGCGGGGCATCTTATTTCTTTCCCCAGTGCAAGTGATCCTGTAGTATTAGTGTCAGCTATGATTAAAACCATATCCTTTTTTTAAGTGGTCACCATAACCTTGTCCTTTTGGTTAACCTGTATTCTCTTTCTATTTGTGTGAGATCATGTGCATGAGTAGATACCGTGCACTTGTTAATTAGAAAGTATTATAATTCAGCATATGGGAAGACAATTGATAGGTGAAGAAGTATGGGTTTTCACATTTAAGAGGTCAGGGCAATTGTTGATACATTAGCATATGCATAGAGTGTTGGGCTTCTTTCCAGGTCCTCCTATGTTTCACCTCTACTAGTGTTGATGAAGATGAATCTATGGGAAACTATATTTGTATGTCAGAGCTCTGTTCATGTGCCTGTCTTGGAAAACAGAATAGTAAGATGATTCTTTTGTAAGTAAATCAGTTTAGTCACATGGTAGCATCAGCTGATTTTCTGTAGCCTTTCAATCCAGTGACCTGTGGTCCATGCTCGCTAAAGCTTGTATATTTCACTAATTGTTTTCCAATTTTTTCCTTTTGCCTCTGGTATATGTGATAACTATCATAACCTACATCCTCTAAATACATTTTGTTTTTATTTCTCATCCCTGACATACACCAGGCCATTGTTTCCATTTTCTTTAAATAATGCAGGAGCACATGCCCATAGTAGGTCCACACTTGAAGTGCCTATCTTTTGGTTCATTTCTGGCGAGCCACTATTAGTGGACAAGCATTATCAGGCAAAGGCTCTTTCCGACATGGTTATTGTGGTCCAGTCAGAATCATCATCTTGGGAAAGTCATCTGCAGTGCAATGGGCAATCGGTTTTGTGGGATTTGAGGTTGAAAATATGACCATTGCATTTTGATTTTATTAATGGCTTATTGTCAACTGTTGATATTTAGTTCAGTAGTTAGATAATTGCCAGAAGAAGCAGACGTGGATTGTCTGAAGGGTTTGCTACTTCTTATGCATAGTTTTTGATCTCGATCTCAATCTCGTTTTTTTTTTTTTTATTGCTCCAGTTCTTGACCTTTTTGTTCCTGTTATATTTTCTCCCCGCTTTCAATCTCCTTACAATTTCCTAGCATCTTGTACTTTTGCATGATTTTTCATTTTCATTTAATTCTAGATTTTCTTTCTTCTAGGGAAACATCTGTAAAATTTCAGTGGCTGCCCATTCATGCTATTCTAGTTTGAGTAAATTTTAGCACACAAAAAAAAGGAACAATGGAAGGAAAAAATGGAAACCAATTTCATGGAAAATTTACCTTAATTATGAAAGTGCAAAAGCATGAAATCTCTATCCTAATCCACTCTGGATTCTGAAGTATGCTATTTTTTCCCCCTGAAATCTAGAGTCTAACTCACATTTATTGCTATATTCTCCTCTTACCCATCATCCAGGAGGCCTGTAAAAGCTGCGATGGCTGCTGTCTCTGAACATCTGGCTGGTTTACTTCCACTTCATCTTGTCTACAGCCATGCCCATGAAACTGCAATTGAGGTACTTGTTACAATGTAGATTGTAGAGGTTATCACTCTGCGTAATTTGCACTTCTGCCTGATAACATGATAGAACTCCAGTAAACATGCTGTGGTGCTGCATATGAGGAGATGTGTAGCAATACACTTTCAGTTGCTGGTGATAGAATTATGTAAGAGGTCTATTGTGGTGGCTTATCAATCCTTAAGCCCCCCCCCCCCCCCAAAGGTTATATGATAGCTTGTTCACTCCTCTGAGGTTTGAGTCTAAGAGACATAAAAACAAACTGGTTAGTTAGCATTGGAATTATGTTGATTTTCTATATTTTAAGAACATTTCATTTCTTGAACAATAATACAGTAACGTATACATGCCAAGAAGAGTTAAAATTAGTTTACTGCCCATCATTAATATACTCCTTTCAAAAATTGCTCAAACTGATATATGCATTATATATAAATATGCATATTCTCATGCACACATTTAGTACTAATTTCTGTTTGGCCTCTGAAACACCAATTTAATTGGCCTTGAACTTTCTTCATGATGGTATCTTCTACTCATTTTATCCTAATTGTCACCGGGGGAAACTGACCATAGACAGAAAATGGCTTTTGAGAGGAGAATTTGGAGACAGTCTGATCCTTAGTGTTTTTGTATGATGTGATTGCTTTGAAAATTCAAACCTGCACACATGTAAGCTCAAGAATATCTCATTGCACCAAAATGGTCCTGTATTCTAATTGTCGAAGAGTTGAAGTTCTATCAGGAGATCCAACTAGCAAGTCTCATGTCTCATGAATGGTTGGGTACCATCTTCACCTGATGTTTTTCTGGAACTGAGCATTTTGTGTCGTGTTTTTCACACGCACACGCACACATACACCGCATGTAGGCACACATGTACTTGTGTGCTTCGGATTCCTCATCTTTTTCTTCTTATTGCTGATTCTGTAGATGAGCTTGCATCTCCTGTCACACTAATTGCATGGCTAATGTTGTGTGCAATGTGACAGGATTGGGTATGGTCAGTGGGATGCAATCCTTTTTCAATCACTTCCAGAGGTTGGCATGTGTCACAATTTCAGTCTGATACAATTGCTCGTAGCTACATTATCACAGCACTTGAAGAGTCAATACAACTGGTCAATGCAGCCATTCGTCGTCTACTCATGGAACATACTTGTATCCTTGCCTTGTTGTTTAGTTCCAATAGAATATCCGTGATTCCTACCATTTTATAAATCTTGCAAGGTTTTTACCTTTTTTTCTCTTAACTTTGATTGGAGTCCCAACTTATTTCCTACACATGTTCATCTGGTATTCATTGCTATCCAATCTGCACTTTCATACTGTTCCTGCTATAACCTTAAGCTATAGAAGTTCCACCTGGACAGTACAAAACTGGAATGCTCAGGGTATGCAATCAATTAGAAATTGACATTCATAACCCAGTGCTTCTGGTTGCCTTTTGTTTAAATAGAACAAGGTTCCACCTTTACTGTCTGTGAATTGCAATGGAACCTATCAAGGCTGTCAAATTCTGACAGTTCAAATTTTTTACAGTTGATGTAAAAAAAAACAAACATCTTGAAAATGCATCTGTATTTGTAGGCCTGTGATTTTTATGTCTTTGGATAAGGACTTGACAAAAAAACAGCTGAAAAGACCTTCAAAATGTTTCAGTCTGAGGAGCGAGAACTTGTGGACAAGTATAATTATGTTGTTAGCCTTTGGAGAAGGGTAAGCATGCTTGTTCTTTAACCTTTTTACTGAACTATATTGCAATTCAAGGCCGTAATATTTTGAAGAATCTGCTTGATTTATGTAACATGTTTTGCTGTCTTTCAGATTTCAACTATTCATGGAGAGCTGCGTTATATGGATGCAATGAGACTGCTTTATACTCTAGAGGATGCATCTGAAAGGTTAGGCACTCATGACGTTTTTCTATTTTCTTTCCCAACTGAATCTAACCACGAACAAGTGTGGTACACGAATGAAACATAAATTTAGCTGGAAAGTTTCTGCTGGCTGCCGATCCATTTTGATGACTGGGCATAATTCTGGCAGTTTCACCTGCTTGCATTTTAATTATTTGAATTTGTTTTTTATTTATTGTATGGACATGTCCTTTTACATCTGTGTTCAGATTTGTTGGTGAATGAAAACCTTGAGTATGCCAAACATTATGTTACTTGTGTGTGCTCTGTTTGTTTCAATGTGCTTGGCTGGAACCGAGCAAACAGCTGATATTTCTGGCTAGTTTAGGACTTAGAAGCCACATTTTTCTTGCAGGTTTGCTAATCAAGTGAATGCAACCATAGCCGTTCTTCACCCTATTCACTGCATGAGAGAGAGAAAAGTACACGTGGTGATTGATATGACAACAGTCCCTGCGTTCTTGGTTGTTCTTGGTGTTCTGTATATGGTTCTGAAGCCTAGACGAGCAAAACCCAAGATTAATTAATATATTCTAGGTGGAAGTCTTGGTTGCGAAAGCTGTGTGGGATTAAGCACGAAGACTTGTAAAGTTCCTTTGAGGGGAATGATAATGCAATTTTCTTCCCCGTTTTGAATACTCACCATACCATACACAGTTTTGTTTTCCATTTAAGGCTGCAAACTTACAACCAAATGTCTGTGAATCAAAGAGGAAATCGGAATGAGATGTAATCGACGAGCTAGAATATTGCACTTGAGTCAGTCCTGTACAATCGGTGCTTTCTCACCCAGTAGTTGATCTGTTGTTTAGAATTTGAAACTATAGGCAAAGGGTTTGTAACAAATGTTTGAATTGTACATTACTTTGAGTTCGTAGAGAGTCGCAACTTTTTGCAGATGGCCGAGGGCAGTGCGCTGTCCCTTGTGTGTTTCTTGCTGGGAATGAGATGAGAATGTTATGGTTTTGTGGAGGGGGAAGAGAATTTAAGCTCTAAAAGCAGAGCGCTTGCGTGAAGTGCAAGTTGTGCTGTAATTATTCCAATCATTGTGATCTCTCTCTTCCTCGTTTATATGGTGATTTGACTTTTGAGAAGAAAAAAATGATTTGTTCACTCGACGAGAATTGGTCTGGGATCTGGTTATAATTTATGAAGAAGAAATCACGGTAGAAGTGAGGGTTGGCTATCTGGTTATAATTATTCTAAATGTTTTTTTTTATCTTTCAATATTGAATTGATTAGAAATTAGACTTCATGATTTATTTTGATTTGCTCTTTATTAGGTTATTCTAGTCTCATCATCCAGATTACAAGTTTCACAAATTAACCTAGATTGATTTGGGTTTTTCAACTGATTTTCTTAGCTTTAATTTATAACATTAAATTTATTGAAAATTGGATTTTATAATTTGTTTTGCTTTATACAAGGCTATCATGATTTTATGACTCAATATTAAGATTGACATGTTAAACTTAGTTGAAATAAGTCAATTTAATATGTTGTTACATCAATATTTATAAAAAAAATATTATCTTAGGTATTTAATATGAGTACAACTATATTTTTACCTATCATTCAAACTACCTTCAAATTTATCAGGGCAACCGGGTCCATCCCCACGTATTTTTCAAAAAGTTGTATTAAAAAAACATTAGCAATAACTAATTGATTTTTACATTAAACCAAAAAAAACATTTGTTTTTCCATGAGCGCGAACCAATAATTTAATACACACTGAAAAGCTAGGGTTTTAAAAAGCTGGGCTGGTTGAGAAAGGAGCAATAAAATCGGGATACAATATGAATACTCATTTTTTTAGTAGGAGCCAGTTATTTGAGCCGGGCTGATTAGATGGACCGGGCTTGGCCCCAATCAAAGGATGATGGGTTTGTGCAATGTTGACTGTGGAGTGCTAATTAAGGATATCATGCTGTTAAATAAAATAAAGGCTCCCGGTAAGAAGAAGTTTCGAGAAGAGCCTTGAGGTTCTCGGCCTTTTTCTAAATAATAACAATAATAATAATAGTTATTCTAATCCAATATTACAGGAATAATAAATTTAGAAAAAACTTGGACTTTTCTTCCCGTGTAGTCAGTGCAGCAGCCTCTCTTTTCGCAACCCTGCTCTCCTCCGCCTCCTCCTCCTCCGCCTCCATTACTATTCGGTTGTTTGGCTGATCATATTATATAAAAAATTGGTTGTTATTGACCGATCTAAGATCTTTTCTTTCTCTGTCTGGTTAATTAGTATTGGATTGATTCTTTATTTTTAGAAAGAAAAAGAAGAATGGAGAATGGAGGAGGAGGAGACATAGAATGTAACAGAAATAACAAAGAAAAAGAAGGATCAGAAGGAGGAGGAGGTTCGTACAGGTATTGGGTGAGGGAAGCAACAGCAGATGCAGCTCCTCTCCCTCTTCCTAAGAAGCTGTCTCCTCAAGATCACCTTCATTCTCAACCCAACAACCTCGGTTCTGCCTGGAATACGGTACCCATCTCATTTCTTTTTCTTTTTCTATCATTATCTTCTTTTAATTGCTAATTAATTTGTACAGGCTGGAACATGGGAGGAGAAAAATCTTAATAATTGGGCCACCCATAGGATAAAGGTGAACCTATACTCTCTCTTTTAAATAAATAAATAAATATTGTTGAATTATTCCTCTTTTTTATTTGTCACGATCAATATTACTAAATATTCTACACTTCCGTTCTTCCTATATCGCAGGATCTGCTACTGTCGGTGGCCTCCTTGGAGTTCTCTGGCGGCAAAGCAGAAATAGCACAAGTGTCCAAATGTTCTGGTGATGTGAGTTCTATTTTCTTCAGTAAAGATGGAAAGTTTAGGGTAGATGAACACCCTGTTCTTCAATGAATCTTTAAAGTTATTTTTTTAGTAGGTACACAGTACACAACATTTACAGCGACAGAAGTTTAGAAATTTCCCTTCTTGTCTGATGACTGACACCACTATGTATTATTACTTTTAAAATGATGCTCTAATATCTCTGAAATAGGCAAGAGAAGTTTCTTTTCTGTTGAATGCTTTTTTTGTGATGCTCTCAAAAACATGGTTAGGATGCAGATGCCTACATATCGTTTCTGCTTATACAAAAGAAACACCTTTGCCAGGCAGCAATAAATCCGAAAAGCTTCTAGCCTGTTTAATGTAAGAATAGATGATTTGATTGGTTGATTCAGCTGCTTTAAACTCATTTTGCTAAGATTTGCCTCTCTTTTGGAAGTTACCAATGTTCACGTTCCTACTTTAGACAGCTCCTAGATTGTTTCTAAGAAAAAATAAAAGAAGTCTAGAGGAAGTTGAGATATCCATCTTACTTTCCATTGAAAATTAATGTACCTTCTTTGGACCAGTCCAAGACTTTATAAGAGTATATGACAGAAAAGTTGCCACTTTGAACTACTCCAGTCCCACTATCATATTTCCACTTTGTTTTTATCCGGGGAAACATGTAACAAGACACTATAATTTTTTAAGTTGGTTGATTGCTGTTGATCTCTTCATTGTCTTTGAATTGCCCTATATATGGCTAATATTATGAAAAGGCAAACCAGGATTTCTAGTATTCTCTAATGCAGATCGAAGTTGGACTGAACCTCAGAAAAACGTTTGATAATTGGTGCCCCACTTGATAATCTTACATGTAAATTTGCCCCCTTTTAAATTCAAACCCTTATTCTACTTCACATCTTTTTGTTGTTGGTGTTTTTTCTTCCTTTCTGATGTCTCATTATTATTTAAGAAGTGGCCCTGCACAAATATTTCTGTCATTATCATGTTTTCAATAACCTGCATATTTGATATGCATGGGAAATTTAATTTGTTACCCCTTGAGTGAGCAGGCATTCTTGGTGATTGTGAGGAACAAGAAACGTGTTGGATATACCTATGAGTTGACATTGAAAATTAAAGGTTAGTTGGTGTCATTTAAAATGGCCTCCTTTCCCATCTTAACCTATCTACTCTATCTTCAAAAAGTTGGTATGTCCTTGGAAATAGGGGAATGGATTGTCAAAGAGGAGAAAAGAATGGTGAAGGGTGACATAGATTTTCCCGAGTTTTCGTTTGGTGAGCTGGATGACCTGCAGGTAAGTTCTATATTTCCATTTAACTGTTTGGAATATAAAATGAAATCTAGATGGAAGTGACAGGAAAATATCGGGAAATTTAGGGTGACCTGTGGAAATATAGTGCAAAACCCCTCAGCATGCTAGGCCAGGTTGTTGTGATGCTTTACTCCCTCCTGCTTGCTCCATCCTCTCCTCATCAAAATAAACTAAAAGATGAGAAAACACTTCAGCTCTTTATTTAATAGCGTGGAATAGAGTAATTCCTACAGTGAGGGCTTGCTTGGAACCTGTAGTAGCTCCAGTTGTCCATAAACTTGCGTGAGTCATTTAATTAGTGACACTTCTATTTTTTCAAGCCATTCTATGTGCATATATATATCTAAAGGTTTGTGCCAGCATGTCAGGTTGCATTCGTGTGTTATATGTATACACACACACACACACACACATATATATACTTTAGTCTAATGACTAATAAAAAAAAATAATGATAAATTTTAAACTTCTGTTCTTTTGTTATTCTAGATGGAAGTACAGCTTAATGACGTGAAGGATCTCTCGGAGCAAGATAAGCGGACGATCAGTCAGGATTTGAAGCTGTTTTTACAGCCTGTCCGTGAAAAGTTGCTCCAATTTGAGCAGGAACTCAGAGATAGATAAAAATGGGGGCCAGTAAAGGCATTTTCCTCAAAATCTTGCTTTGATCATGTTGTTGGACTGTAACGTTAATTTTATCTGAGTTCTTTTCCCCGATATATGTAAACGTAACAAAAGATGTTAAGACGACAGTTTCCTGGTCATGAACTGCAAATGCGTAGGCAAACAGAACTTGAGATGTACTTTATTGGGTACCTTTGATTATGTCAAGCGCATCTTTCAGATTTATCTGTGGTGGTTCCTTATGATGACACAATTTATTCCTTTTCCTAGTTTATTAGAGGTTGAAGTTGTGTTTTACATGGTGGTAACTCTGTATGCATTAACTTGCACGGTCAACTGATGATGCCTACTCTTGTGCGGTGAATTTTCTTCCGGTGTGAGAAGTCTGCAAGTTTTTGTATTTTGGAATGTCTGAAGGAGAAGACTAGATCCCAAGTCTTATTTCGAGGAAATACCAGAAACAAGATGTAAGGCTTTGATGTCCCAATTCCGACAGACTTTTTCCAACAGAACCCAGTACAGTTTGGGAGACGTGAACTTCTCCTTCATTAACATTACATTAATTAACAGTTGTCGACTTGACTAATCCGCAATAATTACATGCCGATGGATTTCTAATAATGTAACAGTACAGGGGAAAGTTTTTGTTTTCTGGCGTACTTTTCCTCTTATGTGTTTAGGATGCAGGATGGGCAGAAGCCAGCACCCTGCAAATAGCAACCCGCTTCCTCTTTCTTAACGCATCGCAATTGAGCTCCTCTCAAAGTGGTTTTTTTCACCTGGTGCTCTCTTTCTCCTGCATACAATGAAGAGAACTTGTGCTGTCCAACAAATTGACGAACTGGCTTATTTCACTTTATCTAGTTTTAGCATTTCTCAAGTGCTTCATGCGTTTTTTTTCTCTCTACAGAAGATGATTTTTATATCCTACTACTGCAAATTATGTGTATCTTATATTCTGCAGCAGGTTAATTAAGTTTTTGAGGATTTATTGATGGTTTTGTTGCTATAATGTAGTTTGCCTTGTGTTTCTAGGTGTCCTTCAACATCTGCTAATTGGAGAAGGTGACAAACTGAATATTATGATACCTTGTATTTACTGAAAAGCAGAGCTCTCATCTGAGGGTCATGAAGTTCCATAGAACTGTCATGCCCTTTTAATGGAGGGCATCATTCTGAAGAGCCGTCTGTAATATTCTCCTGCTCTGCCTGACCATTTACAACCAAAACCACCATATTCCATCACCCGGGCACCCTCATCCCCCTTGAATTATCCTGTTTCTCGCAGTTCCATTGGCCGACCTCGAGCAAGCATCATTTTCTGTACCAGTTTACACCCATCACTTTTGACAATCCCGGAGACTGATCTTCCTTCTTTAATCCATCATCCATGTAATTCTCAACTTCCTGTACTTTCACACTAGAACTCTCAATCTTTTCATCAAACTCTCCACTTTCAGAAGGTCTATACAACAATTCACAATAAACAACATTCTTTTTATTCAAAGAATCAAACTTTACTTCATTTTTTTCAAAACCCACTTCTTATTTCTCTCAAGAACTAATCTCATGTTTGGTTAAAGAATAACATTTTACCTCCCTTAAAGTATTTATGACTGGATAAACTTTTGCACAGTATTGGAAAGCATTGATGGTTGAAATAATATCTTGAATTTGAAGGAGAGCCTGATTTTTAGCACGAAGCATAACAATGCTTGTTATGCTCTTGATTGGCAGGAACATCTAAAACAAGTCAATCTTAAAAACTTCATAACCCACATCATGAACATGGATAACTTTGGAAGGTTCAACCATTTTCAATCAACCCTCTTTGAAACAAGTTGGATTTAGATTTCTTGGTGATTGGCTTCTATTTTAACTGTTTTTATGAATTCTTTCGAGTCTAGTTTTCAAATCAAAGCATTGATTTCATAAAGTTGGTGGCAAATGTTTCACATTCATTCATCAAATCTCTTGTTGTGTTTTCCACCGTTAGCAATGGTTTCTTGAACATAAGCTACCTTCCTTTACCCTTAAAAAAATAGCTCTGATATCAACTATTAAGAATCTCTTCTTAACAAACAATTGTTTGAGAAGAGAAATTGAGGGAGAAGTAGAAGAAAGTTGGGAGAGATAAAAGAGTTCAACACTTAACTGCTAAAATTGTTCTATGTCATCATCTGAGTTACAAGTTCATTATGATTAACTAGCTACCTTGTAATTAACTATACTAAGTACTAACTGCCTTAACCAATCGTTAACAACTAACTAACTACAGTTAATTCTAACTATCCTCAAATGCTCAATTCCATGTTGTTACCAGTCACGGGCCATTACTTCTTCTGCTACTGCACTCCTTCAAATGTCACTTCTTTCTCCTTGGCTACTAAGCAACAATTGACCTCTTAAGCTCAATCTCCCTGCTTTTCCAGTTCAATCTCACGGAAGAGTTCTTCTGCTTTCCTCTTATTGTTAGAAGGAGCAATGTTTCTTTTCTGCTTTGTGAACCCATTTTGAGACGGTTCAACTCTAGAAGATCCTGCTTTCTAAATGTTTGGGAAGAGGAGGTACTTTAGAAGGAGCAATATATATATATATATATATATATATATATATATATATATATATATATATCTGGAGACTAACATATGGAAGAGAGATGATGACAATACCAGGACTCCACCTAATCTGGGGAAGAAGATGCGAAGTTGATTATTTTCTGAAAGGAGTTGTTTGCTTGTGAGCTTTCCAGAAATGGACTGTTTCTTGTTGGTGGGATCATCTTGAGCATGATAATAATCAGGACTGAGCTTTCTACCCTTCAACAGACACCCATTATACTGCGTCAGCATGAATTTCATCACTTCTTCTTCTTCATTTCATCACCCTTCCCTCTGTTTTGTTTACTAATCTGGTCAGTAGACAGCAGCCTCCATCCCCCGTCCCAGTAATAGTGTATGCCTTTGATGGATGGTGGGCTCTTGTTTAACATGAGTGGGCTAGTATGGCCCAACCCGACTCTCTCTCTCTCTCTCTCTCTCTCCATAGTATTAAAAAGCCGGGAGGGAGGGAAGCAGAGCAGAGCTAACAGTAATAATAAACACACGCCATTTTCATTCGATTCAGAGAGGAACAGGAATAACAATGTATAATAAGAAGGAACCTTGTAGAAATTTTCAGCGTGGCAGGTATTTAATTATCAGTTTCTTCTTCTTCCTCCTCCCCAATTATCAGTATCTTCTTATTTGTCAGCAATTAATTATTATCGTATGTGGGTGGAGGGTTTAATTACCGATGCTAAATACTCTGCTGTTTTCGTTTTTTGATTTAGCTGTCAGTACGGTGATAGATGCAAATTTCTTCATGTCACTCCTCAACAACAACCCAAATCCAGCAACAATCCCTTTGGATTTGGCAATCGGCAAACACCCAATAACAACAATAATAACTCTTTTGGATTTGCCAATCGACAACAGCAGCAGCAGCAGCAGCAGCAAAGACCCAACAGCCCTTTTGGGTCTGCCTCTAATAATTCTGCTACTAACAGACCTCAACAGTTCAAGGTTCTTTCTCTTCCTCCTCCACACACGAACAAATTCACTGCTTTAACCCTCAAGTTTTATATATATAATGCATGTATGTATGTTGCTTGCATTTTTTACGCTTGTTAATCGATCATGTTTTTATTTATTTATTATGATTCTTTTTTATTTACTCGTGATAATACTTATTGCTTTAATGAGTTTGTGCTTCAGCCTTTTGAGAATAAATGGTCCCGTGGTGCCGCTGCCCCTTCATCGCGTCAACGACCTGACAATCAGCCCGCCAATCATGAGTAACTACTTCTATTTACTACTCTCAAGTAACACAACCTTGCTGCTATACCTTCGAATATTTCATTTATTTTTGCTGAGACTCTGTTTTATTTGTACGTAATTAAATTGTCCATTTGGCGTGTTGGCAGATGCACGGATCCTGATTCGTGTAAACGTCTCATTGCTGAAGATTTTGAGCATGAGAGACCGCTTTGGAAGCTTACATGCTATGGTCATCTGAAAAGGTATGCCTTTCTAACTCCCATTTATCACTTGAAGCATCCGCGATATGGATCGAATGATCATCAATTGTCATTGCATTCAAGTTGTATATAGTTATTTCCTTTGTTTCAACATTTATGGTATTATAATGTTGTTTTCTTGGATTCTGTCATTGGTCCTGTAATCTTGTGTTTAAGCCCCCTTTTTTTTCTTCCAAATAGAAGTAATCCCATTTGTGATGGACATCAATTAGTCAAAGTTAAACAGTCATGACAAGTTCTCTAAAAAAGGTTCTGGATTGAATAGAATTAAAACAGAAGGTTTGCATTTCTTTATTAGCTACAGCAAGGATAAAGAAGGCACCTAGCTTCCATCATGCAAAAAAAGATGGACATTCAAGAAGATATACCCCTAGAGTCAAAGTAGCTTGATTGAAATGGATAAAAGAGACTAGAACAGTCCCTTTTAGGCTGAAAGGATGAAATTCGATGATAAAACAATGATTAGGAATGAAAAACCGGTTACGCTTCTTGAAAATGCATGTTTGGAAAACATTTCTCAAGTTATGTGATTATAAATGATCATATCAAGTTTCTATAATCATGGATTTTTTATGTCTCATTGGACTTCCACCATCTGATTTGAAACTTTCTGGTAAGTTTTGTTCCTTTCTTGTTATTTTGAGGATGCATTGGACTGAGCTTTTCCTTGTCTGTATGCAGTGGCCCTTGTGACATTATTGGTGATGTTAGTTACGAAGAACTGCGAGCTGCAGCATATGATGATTATAAGCGTGGATTCAGCTTGCAATCAATTGTAAGAAAAATACAGCAGACTGCTTTCCAACTCTGCAGCTTGCTTATACGTATTATCAGTAGACACTAATGTTTTGTTAACAACCATCATTTGTTCTCTCACTGTTTTTGCTTGTGATTTTGTTTTCAAACACATGGAATTAAATCTGAGGAGAATACAAAGTTAAATAGACAAATGAAACTTTGAGGGGTGCAATTAAAACTAGGTATAACTTTCTAGTGCATATCACAAGGAAACGACCCTTCATAGCTGCAATAGTGAATCCTATGGATGATGGGATTCATATTCTTATGTATGTGAGTGGGACATTGGTATGAGATCTGAGAAATCTATAATATACTGAAGTGAAACATCCTGGAGATGATATTTTGAAACCGTTGCTTAAAAAAAATTCTATTTTCAATCTTTATGGTTTCATGAACAAACATATAAATTATGTACTGATTATTACTTTTATTTGCATAAAATCTGGAAAAGACATAGAGAACAGAAGAAAAGATTTAAAAATTCACTCTGGCTCAAGAAGGATGCCATTGGAGATGAGCATAGAGATCAGATATCTAAGTTAAAACTAACGTTGCTACTTGCTACCCTTGTTCAGTTATTTCTAAACTCATCGTTTGCAGGTTGAAAAGGAGAGAAATTTACTCAATTCGAAGTTGATCGAGTTCAATAACCTTCTCCGTGATCCCAATACAGCGCCCTCAAAGCCTGCTCCTGCTGGTCAGAGTCCATTCTTCCGAGCCACTGCCAATGCGACTCCAGCTACTGCTCAAAATACTGCCCCTCCATCAGTTTCCAGTTTTGGTCAACTGGGGACTTCTCTTAATATGGGGTTTGGAACCAGGCATGAATCTGTCCTATGATTCGAGTTTTTGTTCCATTCTTTCCTAAAATCCATGGTGCCTGCTTGATTTTTTTGTTCTTGAAATCCTGTTCCTAATATTTCCTAGGCGTTCATTTGTCATTCTAAGCAAATTGTCTCTGTTTTCTCAGGTCTGCTACACCATCAAATAATGCCTTTGGGCAACCAAATCAGCCTTTGACTGCATTTGGAGTTAGGCAAGAAAACCTTTCCAAGCGTTCTGATTTTGTTTGTCATGTTGAAATTATTAATTTAATGAAATTTTGTTCCTTGCTATCTCCTTGGCTTGTTAAATATGTTAAGCTATTTTTTTCCAGCCTCCCTGCACCATCAAACAAAGTCTTTGGGCAGTTAAATCTTCCTTCAAATTCTAGCCAGAGTGTGAGTGCATTTGGAACAACTAATTTTCCATCCTTAAATGCTGGTGCGATTTTGTAGGTTTTGGTACTTTCTGTTTTGATTTGCTTGTTATGATCTATGCCTTCTGATTATCAGTCATATGACAGGCCCTTTTGGCAGCCAACTTCCTAAACAGGCACTTGGAAATTCCTTCTCCCCCAATATTGCAGGCTTTGGCAACAGTGGTGTAAACAGCATTCAAAATATTTCTTCTCCTCCATTGTCAATGCAAAACCCATCAATCCAGCCTCTTGGCATTTCCAACGGGCTCAATTCAGCTTTTAATGCAGCATTGCATGCTACTGCAAACACTCAGCCAGTGTAAGCATGTCAAGAACATGTAGTTTTAAAGCAAACTAGAATTCCTTAATTTGTTTATCAGCTCATATCAGACGCGTACGACTGAATTTTTATTTGCCTTTTATAATCTCTCAGAAATATGGTGCAAAGGGAGACTTTTTCCGGGGATGCAACCATCTGGTTAAAGGAAAAATGGGTTCCTGGAGAGGTATGAGATTCCTTGTGTGCTTCTCTTACATGGGGCTTCCAATTAGATCTGCTTTTCCAGTCAGAGGTTATGAACTGAGAGATCAGTTTTTGGTAGCCCATAAATTTTGAGAAAAACTGAAATATGAAAGGAGCTAGAAATGTCAGCTCTGCAACTGCATTAGCAGTTGTTTTTTCTATGCAATTACATTTTTAAGTGAATTTTAGGCTTTGTAATCCTTGATTTCTGAACCCCTTAAATGTGTCTAAATGATCTCTTCCTTGTTCATACCCAGATTCCAGAAGAAGCACCTCCTGAAGAATTTGTCTTCTAGAAAATACATTGCTGATACCTGTACAAGAGAGATGGATAGCCAGAGTCTTCGGAAAACAAAAAAAAAAACTGTATTATTATTTTATTTTTCTTGGATGTATTGCCGTAGGAACATCTTTTTGGACATAAAAGAAGGAAATGTGATCGTCGCCGGAATTTGTGTTCTTGTGAAGAAATGTGGGGGCCGTGGGCGGCTGCTTATCCATCTCTCTCACAAATTCAAAACTCTATAAAAATACACGAAAACAGTGATTTCTTAGTCTAATTTCAAAGTTTTTTTTTTTTTTTTTGGTAATTTCAAGAGGTTGGTCTACTAGAATGATTGTGATGAATTGAAACACGCTATTCCCATCAGCACATCTTGGCCATGCTTTTCAAATTCAATTTTGCTAGTTTTTTTGAAATTTCCCCAACCACTGCCAAGCTTGTAAAATATTATTTTAATCACATGTACCATTTTCTAGAAAAATTCCAAATATCAAGCTGAGCAGCAGCAGCCACCATGCATGTTATGTTCTGTCATCACAAACCAAAGAATAATTCTCCAACGCAACGCGTTTTCGTTCTCATTTTTCATTTTATTACAAAAATAAAATAAAAGATTCCGAAATGTAGACAAAAAAGCCCCTCCGTCTCCCTTCAAACATCGTGCGGACAGTGTTTTTTGAGGGACCCTTGTCCCCTCTCTCTCCTTTCCAAACAAATAACCATGTTAGAACTCCCCGTCGTCCATCTAGTCTAATTTTCTAGTCTCCCCCTTTCTTGTATCTCCAACCGATACCACCAGATGAGTTGGAAAATTCGATTTCAAAATTAAAAATTTATAGGACTATTTGCAGATATATTGACCTTTGAAATTACAGTGTATAATATTTATTTAAAATAACTTATTATTCAAAGATATTTAAAAAACACTAAAAATATATTTTAAATTAAATATTTCTACAAAAAAAAACAAAAACAGGACCTATCCGAACACCCCCATCAAACTCGGTTCACTATAATTTTAGGGTTTTTTTTTTTTTAAAAAAAAAAGAAAAAATGGCAAGAAGCATTGATTCTATACAGTTTGTAGGTGGGTAGGGCCAATGCATTCATATTTCATTAAGTGTAATGCCGTACGGGGGTCAGTTCATGCTAGTTATTCTGATTTCTATTTTTGGCATTGTATTTAAAACATTTTGGTGTTTTCAAATTAAAATTTTATTATTATTTTATATTATTTATAAAAAAAATACCTAAAAAAACTCAAACAAAACAATAATGGTCCATGTCGAAAAAAACAGGAACAAGGCTAACCATGTATATGCTCTTGTTCAAGCTGTACCGAGCTAGCTAGCTAGCTAGCTCGCTCCTTTTTACCATGAAAGCACGAGGAGAACAGCTATGCAACTCATCAATGATCCTTTTTTTTCCTTTCTTTTTTGGAAAAGAGAAGTAGTAGTCAACTAGATTGTTGTTTTAGGGAATGTTCGTATATTTCAATTAAAAATATATTAATTAATATTTTTATTTTTAGATAAACTCCAGAAAAACAGTAATAAAAATATAAAAAAAAACCTCAAAAATACAGTCGGTTCCAATATGATAGGTAGATTCAGACAGTGACACGCACACGTCGGCTCTGGGTAGAGATAACAACACATCACTCACACGCAATGAAAATATATAGCTGGAAAAATCAGGGTCTCCACTCACTACAACATTTCTCTGCCTCTTTTGTCCAGACGTGCCAGCATGTTATCATTTCAAACTCGTCCGAAAAAAACTAATTTTCAATGCCCGCTGCTAACTTCTAAATCAAATCTCAATTAGTACTGCTTGGATCAATGAAAAATCGAGCTCGAGGGGATTAGAATAGGGTTTAGTACTGTTAGAATGAGTAAACAAATCCACTTTAATGGAAAAAAATACAGAGAAGGTGGGGGTGGTGGGAGGTGAAAAGTAGAAACTACAGCTATGAAAAGGCTTGGAAAAGGGCTTTATAAAACTTAGGGCACAGAGTCCAGCGTAGTATCTCATATGACACCAGCTCTCTCCTTCATGTGACTGGCTTCTCTTCTTCGTCCAAGCAAGCAGATTTTAAAATCAATGTCATCTCCTCCTCCTCTTCTCCTCCTGTTCTTGATTCTTTTCTTCATCGTCTCCACTTTCTCTTTCCAGATCTCCTCCGCAGCCCATGAAGATGGAGATCAAGATGTAGACGTGGATCCTAGCCTCAGGTTCGAGAACCCCAGGATCCGCGCAGCCTACATTGCTCTGCAGTCATGGAAACAGGCCATTTACTCCGACCCGTTCAACTTCACGGCCAGCTGGAATGGCTCGGACGTGTGCTCTTACAAGGGGGTCTTTTGTGCTCCGTCTCCGAAAAACAAGAAAATGAGGGTGGTGGCTGGAATTGACCTCAACCATGCTGACATTGCCGGCTACCTCCCTACCGAGCTCGGCCTTCTTTCCGATCTGGCGCTCTTCCACATCAACTCGAACAGGTTTTGTGGGGTGGTGCCGGCTAGTTTCCGCAAAATGAAGCTTCTGCACGAGCTGGACCTGAGCAATAATCGGTTCGTGGGCAAGTTTCCGATGGTTGTGCTGTCGTTGCCTTCCCTCAAGTACCTGGATCTGCGCTTCAACGAGTTTGAGGGTTCTGTCCCCTCCCAGCTCTTCGACAAGCCTCTTGATGCAATCTTCTTGAACGACAACAGGTTCCAGTTTGGCATTCCTGAGAATCTTGGGAACTCTCCGGTTTCTGTTCTTGTCTTTGCGAACAACAATCTCGGTGGGTGCATTCCGGGCAGTGTCGGAAAGATGGGCAAGACCCTGAACGAGATCATTCTCATGAATGACAATCTCACCGGATGTTTGCCGCCCCAGATCGGGATGCTCGAGGAGGTGACTGTGTTTGACGTGAGCTTCAATCATCTTCAAGGATCTCTCCCTTCCAGCATTGGAAACATGAAGAGCGTTGAGCAACTTGACATTGCACACAACAGTTTCACCGGCGTTATACCTGCGAGTGTTTGCCAGTTGCCTAACTTGCAGAACTTCACCTATTCTTACAACTATTTCACTGGCGAGGCTCCTAGCTGTGCTGCTCTTGGAGGTGTCTCCAATGGTACCCAGAATTGCATTCCTGGAAAGATGAATCAGAGATCGGCCCAGCAGTGTTCTTCTGAAAGTGCACGCCCTGTTGACTGCGGCAAGTTCAAATGCGGTGGCGGTGGCGGTGGAAATGGCTCTCCATCAACACCACCACCACCACGACGTCCATGGAGACGTTCTCCAGTTAGCAGGCCAGCACCAAATCCCGCACCCATGAGAAAGCCATTCATTGTATCACCACCACCACCACCCACTTCCAAGTCTTCACCTTCCACCAGATCACACCCCCCACCACCTCCTACAAGGTCTTTCCATCCGCCGCCATCTCCGCATTTTGCATCCCCACCACCGCCTAGTAAAAGAGTGTCGCCCAGAACACATCTTCCACCGCCCCCACCACCACCACCTGTAGAGCAACAGCCACCAGTTTATCACCATACACCGTCACCACCTCCACCATCTTCCCCTCCCCCGCCCAACCATTACCATTCTAATCATGCACCACCACCACCACCACCACCACCACCACCACCGACCAAAAGAGTCTCTCCTGGTACGCATCACCATGTACCACCGCCACCGCCTTCCTATCAATACCAGGCACCACCGCCACCACAGCAGTCAGCTGGAGTTCCAGCACCAAGTTACCACACTAGCCCTCCACCACCACCACCCCCGCATTCCTATCAATACCAGGCACCACCTCCACCACCGCAGTCGGCTGAAGTTCCAGCTCCAAGTTACCACACTAGCCCTCCACCACCACCCCCGCCACCAACGAATGGATATACACATTCTCCTCCTCCAACCCAGTCTACAGCTCCAGTTCCATCACCAGTAGTGTATTACCCACCTAAAGCCGCTTCTAGTCCACCTCCACCTCCTTCGTATCAGACGCCACCATCACCGCCGCCGCCTTCACAAGAACCATGGACTCCCCTACCACCTCCACCATCAACTGGGTGTATAATTCCAGAATCACCGCCTCCGCCATCACCTACACCAAGCTATCAACACCCACACTCACCTCCACCGCCGTCACCTACGCCAAGCTACCACCACCCTTCACCACCATCACCTGTGCCAAGCTATCATCACCCGCAATCGCCCCCACCTCCCCCTCAACAACAATGGCATTATCCACCATCAATGTCCCATCAACAAAGTCCTCCGCCACCTCCCCATAATTCATACACAACACCATCACCACCTCCACCAGCAATTGAGAGCTCGGTCCCACTTCCACCGATTGTAGGAGTATCGTATGCATCTCCTCCTCCCCCAACAATTCCCTACTAAGTGGTGGCAGGCATGAGATGGTATATTATTACAAGGGGGGTTCTAAATTTTTTTTCTTCTAATATTGTTGCACAAGGAGAGGTACGATTAAGAAGATGTGAGTCAGTCATGTTGAAGAAATATTCTTTTGCGTCCACAACACTGACAATCATCCACCGGTTCCATTCACGTCGTTGCATGTTTGTGCTGAAGGAATTGCTATAATTCTTTTCTTAATTTAATTTTTCGAAGAACAAACTAAGTTGATGAAGTTGTAGCAATTAATAACATACTACTGTATAAGTTTCTGTTAATTTTATATCCATGATTTGTTTTAATTGATTCTTATCATCCACCATGGTTTCATTAGCTAAAGAATAATTTGAGGAATTGGACTTGTGAATCATGAAGGGAAATTCACTCATTTAATGCATGAAGCTACTCAAAGTTTTGGCAGGAGCGGGCGTAAATACATCCAGGTAGATTTTGGGATGGGGACGGGACCCTGTGCGCATTTCCTTCGAATCGAAGCAAATATGCAAGAGAGGGTTTCCTCTTCCTGTCTTCATAATAATAATAATAATAATAATAATATCTGCAGCATTGCACTCAAGTTGCTTTTCTAGACTGCCAGAGAAATCATGGTGCGTTGATAAATACTGATGGGATGAGCAATAATACATTACAAAAAAAAACACTATATTATACAGGCTTGTTAATGTTTTGATTTTTTAGTTGAAATAAAATATTTTGATTTTGAAGTATTTTGGTATTCTGTTTTTAAGGTTATATTATTTATTAAATATATTAATTTAAAAAAAAGTTTAAATTCAAAAATTATTTAGAATTATGTCATTTAAGTTTTAAATATAAATAAAAAATGAGAGTTGAACTGATATAACTAGATCGACTTGATTAGTTCAAAGATAATATGAAAAAAAAATATAGTTTAATTTAAAAAATCAAGTTGATATCTTAAAAAAATATTTAAACATCGATATATTGAATTAACTTGAATCAACCTAGGTTAACCTTTTAAATGTATGAACTTTGTTATAAGATTATGATAACCTTAAATAAATCAAATTAAATCAAATTATAAAATTTAATTCGTAATAAATTTGTTGTTGAATAATGAAATTGAGAAAAAAATAATCTAAGAAAAAAGATAAAATAATTTTTCTTAACAAAATTATGAACATATATAATATTATGAGAATGTCATCATCAATCATGCAAGGTCATTATATTCTCTGATTGCTCTGAAATTTTAATATAATATATATAAATATGTCAAGAGACTCGTCGTAAAATTTCATATCAATCTAACAGTCAGATTAAAAGATATAATTGATATTATAAAATTATTTATTATTTTTAAAAAAATTATTTGGCCGGAACAAAACCGGAATGTATAAAAAGAACAAAATACATGGAAAGACTATAAGAACTAGGAAGATATACATGAAAATCTGAAAAATAAAAATAATGAGTTGCTTGAAAATATGATAGATTAAAACAAGCGAATGAATCATTATATTGTATTATTAGTTGTTTCTCATCTTTAAAGGATTAGGAAAATGAAAATGATATTCTCAGAAAAAAGCTAAAGACTTAACTTTAACTTTAACCAGGTTTACTCAAGGTACAAAATAATTGAAGTATTTTATTATAAGGACAAAACAAAAACCTAAATGTTTTTTATCACAAATGCGTGGAAAAATAAAATAAAAAAACGAGCGTGATAATCAACCTACCATATATAATTGTTTTTGTACATATAATTTATACAATACAAAAGGTTATTTATCTTATAAATATAGATAAAGTAAAACAACATTTCTAAAAATATGATATGGATATCAAAAAGTACAATGACTAATAAACAAGGAATCAATATTAAAAGAATATCTAAAAGTATTTCTCATAGGAATCCTAGGAATGGAGAAGCAAGAAAAGTGTTAAAAAAAACACATAAATCATGAACAAAGCAAGACCTTAGAGACAACTTGCAAAAGATAATGACCTCACTTTTAGAAACATGAAGTTGAAAAAAAATGAAAATGGTTGACGATTATTTTTATTGGTATAATTTTGATCCAATTTTGTTTATTGAGTGTTTCAATTAATTCTTGTTTCTTCTCTTTATTTACCAATGAAGATTAAGTTTAGAAAAACTTTCCATAAAAGAAGAAAGTTTAAACTTTTTAAATTAAATTATTATAACTTTTTTTGATGTATTGATTTTACATCTTAAATATAATTGAAATTATTCATTATGATTACAAAAATTAATTTTAATTGCCTGAAATTTCTCTACTAAGATTATTGATTTCAATAGACATGTATGAGTTGATCTGCAGAAGCCATTGCAAATAGAATGATTGTAATAACCATCCTAATATTTATTAAGAGTTTTATTGTAAGTCAAATAATATTATTTATGGATATTAAACTTTTTTTATATGTGTGTATGTGTGTGTGAAAACATTTTACTGGGTTTATTCTTGTATCTCATAAGTTAAGAATTTCTCTTGAAGTAATGATAAAAAAATATTAATATTTTTAAAACGAGAAAATGTAAAGAATATGATAAAAATCAAGTTTAATTTGAACACGAGTTATATTTTATCCTCAAGAGACGTGACGTGAAAATAAAGAACTTGCGATCTATATAGCAGGTTTTGAGTTCAATTGAAGGTGTATAATAAAAATCAAGTTTAATTTGAACACGAGTTATATTTTGCCCTCAAGAGACGTGACGTGAAAATAAAGAACTTGCGATCTATATAGCAGGTTTTGAGTTCAAGTGAAGGTGTATATCCCTTGTTAGAGTCTGAAATAACTGAAATTTTACTCACTCACTTAGGCTCACAAAATATGTTTTCCGGAGAGTGAGGTTTCATTGTATTAAAAAACAATTTATATTTTATTTTTTAAAATGAAAAATAGTGTAATATAAACACATTAGTTTTCTTAGTTGAGAAAATAGAAAAATTTATTGAAAAATAAAAATAAAATCAGAAAACTGAGAATGGAAAAGGAAAATTGTTACACAGAACAGGGCCTTTTAGTTTATTTTATAATAATAATAATAATAATTATATATTAACTGGAAAAAAAGAGAAGAAGAAGAAGAAGAAGACAGCAAGGAAATTACCCTCTCTCTTTCAAGTGTTTAGAAAGTAGAATCTAAAATCTCTATTTATTTATTTAAGATCTGCTCTCATCACTGACTCACTCTATCTGCGGGTGAGTTAGCTTTCGCGTTAGGGTTTCATTTCATTACCTGTAAGCTTTCTCTCTCTTTTCGTTTGACTACATAATCACAGCTTCATTTTTGCTTATTGCTTTATTAATCGGCTAGGTTTTGGTTTTGCAGATACTTGACGAATTGAATTGAATTATACAGAATGGTATCTTTCTTTCTTCATTAATTATTATTATCATTCCTTTATCTCTCTGTGCTTGTGTGTGTGTTTGGCGATAAAATTTGAGTTTACGAACCTAATTGAATGGATGATCAGAATTACCTAATGGGAGCTTTCAAGCCTTCATGTAATATCTCCACCACTTTTTCCGATGCAAAGAATCGCAAGCAGGTATTTTTTTTTATTATTATTTTAATCAATTGGATCCATCCATCTATCATTGCTTGTAGTTGTGGACTCATCGAATCAAATCGCATTGGGCTGATTGGCAGGTCCCGATGAAAAAGGAGAATGGTCAAACAGTTATGGTTCCCCTCTTCCATAGTCAAGAAAACATTGCCGTAAAGGTGCGCCGTTGCAACGCTATAGATCTTGCTTAACTCATTTTGGCCGCTTCATTAATAAATTTACTCCTTTTCCTTTCAGATTTCCATAGAGCCTCTCCCAGGGAAGAAAGTTGATCACAATGGTGTTAAAGTTGAGCTTCTTGGCCAAATTGGTTAGTCAAGTTTTTTCATTGCTTAGCTAGCCATTTGCAACTGCTGTGCCTGTCCGTCGAGTTGCATGTTTCATTTCTTGAAACAAAATGGATTCTCTTTGTAACCCAGCCTCCCAGCAAACTTACCCATTTCTATTTCTCATTCATTCAGGTCTGGCAGTTGAGTTCAAACTTCAAATATTTTGTTTTCTTTGTTAATTTTCATATAAAAATATTGTTAAATATTTTTGTCCTCTTCTCAGGATTGTTTTTGTTAATGGTTCATGCATGATACAAAACCAAAACCAGACTAGTAGTTTTAATCCTGTCGCTGGATTGGCTCTCCCTGAATATTCTTCGTTAATTATATATATATAAGTTTCTAATGCTAGCTGTGCCAATATTATTATTATTATTATTATTATTATTATTATTATAATAATAATAATAATAATAATTTGTAACTACTTTTTTCTTTTTAAAATAAACATTAATGAATTTTATGAGTTTTGCTAGCTCTCCTATTTGAACTGCTATGTTTTTTAGTTGGTTGAAATTGGTTATTTTTTACTATTTGCAATTTAATGTGTCAGCTCTCCTGCATTCATGCATTATTTTGTCCCTGAATGGTTTTCCAAAGATTTAAGGAACGTTTTGTTCTACTTTGCAGAGATGTATTTCGATAGAGGCAATTTTTATGACTTCACATCACTTGGTGAGTATACTATAAATGATTTTTATTGCTTTAATTTTAGTTTTTTCGTTAGATGGCTCCTGTTTAGTATGTGGAAGTCTATTTTGTTTATTGCAATATTTTTGAAAACCTGATTGGATCAGCTGGCCTGACTTGAAAACCAGCGAACCCTTTAATTTGGTTTATGTTACCACCCAAGTCCTTCCTCGTAAAATCCTTGGTGAATTGTTTTGCCAATGATGAAACTGGTCACTGAAGAGGAAGCACAGTAATCAGTGGCATGGGTTTCCAATTTAATTTCTGGTAAAAAGGTTGAACTTATAATGGTTCAGTGTCCCAAACACATGCGTTGCTATTTGGAGAAATGGATACCCTACTAAGCCATCAGCTTTTTTTTTTTATTATTTCTTTACTCGTTTTGTTTACAATTGAAAAATAGTGTATACCATGCATGTTACTTTATCTGTATAAATTTCATGTTTTATGTTCCGTTGCATACTTTTATCTGCTATAAAAAATGCGATACTAATTATCAACATTATATGACTGCCCCCTCAATTGCACTCTGCTCAAGACCTTGGAAATAGCCATATTTGTACCCAGACAATAATTGATTGGATTTTAGACATGATTCCACTTTCTCTTGCTTTGCAGTCCGTGAATTAGATGTTCCTGGAGAAATATATGAAAGAAAGACATATCCATTTGAGTTTTCTACAGTTGAAATGCCTTATGAAACATATAATGGGGTGAATGTGAGGCTCAGGTATGCCACATATTTAGTCTTAAAATTTGCAAGTTAAATACTTTTTTCCATATCCTTTCTGTTGATTATTTCAAGGTGTTTTATGGACTTTGTGCTGTTAGTTTTCCTTTGCAAATTATCTCAAAAATTCAGCAAAAGCAGTTTTGAGAATGGTTATAGATTCTCTCTTTGTAAGTTTTCACAATCCAATTTCACCAGTCCTATTTTGCAACTAAAACATGGAAGCAATGATAAACATGGTAGCTCCATGCATTGTTTTATATGTCAAGGCACAGCATGACTTTAATTTGGTTATTGAGTAATTTAAAAATAAAAGGCTGCAGTTGATTACTTATTTCTACAATTGAAGCATAACTTCAAAATCTGATATCATTTCTTGATCATAAATATATCTCTATCAAACTGTCGGCATTTCATGTTTCCTTACCTTTAATTTGTCCTTTGAAGTTCAGCCTGTGGAGTAAAATAGTGTTCGTCACCTTTTCACCCTATTAATATACAAATTATTGGAGATGTGTTTTTTATGTTTTTTTCACAATTACCACTTCAATTTCTTGCATCAATAATAGATATAATAGTGGAGTACAAAAGGAGTGGTGGAATAATATAAGATTAAGAATAATCAGTTGCTTGTACTCAGTAAGGAGATCTAAAATAACTAAATTTTGGGAATGAAGTAGATAAATGGTATTAGTATTAATATACAAATTATTGGAGATGTGTTTTTTATGTTTTTTTTTTCACAATTACCACTTAAATTTCTAGCATCAACACACGATAGCATGGGGAGAATAGAGATAAGAGTGGAGTACAAAAGGAGTGGTGAAATAATATAAGATTAAGAATAATCAGCTGCTTGTACTCAGTATGGAGATCTAAAATAACTAAAATTTGTGAATGAAATAGATAAATGGTATTATAATAGTTAAATAATGTCTTAATGATCTGCTTATTTGCCTTCTACAGGTATGTTCTGAAAGTGACTGTCACTCGTGGTTATGCAGGAAGCATAATCGAATACCAGGACTTTTTGGTAATTTTTTAAAAACTGATCACCTTTCTCTCATGTGCGGCGGGCACACACAGTTTGATGCCTATCAGTATATCTCTCAGACTAATGGCTTGTATTTTGCAAATGGGACAAATCAAGTTGCATTTTCTTGTTGGTTTATGAACTTGTTTTTATCTGTATAGCAGAGTGCTTTTTTGTGTCTTTATTATGGAAAATTAGGCATTGACCTCATATATTTAGCCTGAATGGTTTCATAATAGCTGCATCATGTTTAATTCATTGCACACTATTCTCATGCCTTTTCTATTACCACCTTTTAAGTTTTCCTTACATTTTCATTTTTATGTTTCAGGTTCGCAACTATTCCCCTCCTCCAACAATCAACAACTGCATCAAGGTAAGTACAATTCTACTATCTGTACCTGAAACCTGAGCTTCACTGTCCATGTCTCAATGCATTGTGATGCCTCTGGTAGTTTCATGTAGACAATTCCTTAATGTACGAAGTAATGAATAGCAACCTCACAATAGTCACAGCATACAATAACCAGATAGTTTTGTGCCCTGGATGTCTATATTTTGGCAAGTCTAACTCTTTATATTCTTCCTAACTTGTGCAGATGGAAGTTGGCATTGAAGATTGCCTGCACATTGAATTTGAATACAACAAAAGCAAGTAAGATAATACAGATCCTGTGAATAGGCTTTCGCCAATCTCTTTATTTTTGTTATGCTCTTATTTGGGCTCTAGTAATCTAAGTGTGGCAGGACAATCAGATCTGTAATCTGAAAATTCTTGTTCTTGTGGTTGTTGGCTAAACTATGTTCAACTGGGGCTTCTAATCAACCAAGGTGCCTTTCCAGTCATTGCACTAGGGTGTGTCTAAACTGGGTGGTTCAAACAGTTTGCTTAGCGGCATCCTTGAGAGCTGAATTATTTAGTTGTAGAATTGATTGAAATTTCTGCTATGTGACTTTGAAGGATCTCCCTATTCACTCATTGGAAATTAAACTATGCAGGTATCATCTAAAAGATGTGATTATTGGTAAGATATATTTTCTTTTAGTAAGAATCAAGATAAAAAACATGGACCTTGAGATCAGGCGTCGAGAATCAACAGGATCAGGGGCCAATACACATGTTGAGACAGAGACACTAGCTAAATTTGAGTTGATGGATGGTGCTCCTGTCAGAGGTATGTTGAGACAGAGACAATTGCAAAAAATTTGAGTGAGGACATATCATTGTTTTTTGTTATTCAAGGAAATGACATACAAGCATGTGGATATTGTTTCAGGTGAATCAATTCCCATCAGATTGTTTCTTAGCCCTTATGAACTGACACCAACCCATCGCAACATCAACAACAAGTTCAGTGTGAAGTATTATTTGAATCTTGTTCTGGTTGACGAGGAGGACCGTCGCTACTTTAAGCAACAGGAAATTACAATATACAGGCTTCAGGAAAGTTCTTAATTATTGTTTTATCCATTGAAAAGAGCATAGATGATTAACTGTGACACCTTTTGTATAGCCTTGAAATTGTCGGAGAGGGTCTTGTTTTTTTTATTGGTCTAGAATGTTGTCTGCACTTGCTTGGTTACTCCGTTGATTGTATATTTGCTGAAACTGTGTACATGGGTCACATGGAGACCTGTGTTTGCTTTCTTGCTTCACTCATAAAAAAAAAATGTTTTTCTTTTCTTCTTTTCTGTAGCCAACTGTCTTGGTCAATATTTCTGCTAATTATTGGTCCTCATATATTGTCTGGAGAGTGGTTAACACTTTTTGTGCTTATTTGGACAAGTCCTTGTTTAAATCCATTGCCAAAAAAATGCTTGCTTGAGAATGGAGAGAGCGTGTGGCTAAATCTGACCCCACATACCATGTTCACTTTTCAATTCTGTTCTGTGTGCTTATGCTTCACAGCTGTTCGTTATCCTTGTTGGTTGTTTTGGGAAATCTGAGATTTCAAAGTAGAGTTGAGGTGTTTATAAGTATGTTCATATTGTTTTTTATTTAAAAATGTATTAAAATATTGTTTTTTATTTTTTATTTTTAAATCTTTGAGATCAGCATGTCAAATAATTTGAAAACACAAAAAATAAAAATTCTATTAAAAATAAAAGTTCTTATTTTTTTTTAATTAAAAACACTTTCGAAAAACTTTACCATTCTAGGGCTGTCAGCCATTTCTTACTCAATTAATTACTGATTTAATCGGATTCTGCAGAACACAGAAAGGTCGTTGAACATTTATGTTTCAGTAAAGACCACCATAGTACCTGCTCATTGCAGGCGATAACTTTATAAAACCTATTTAATATTTTAATTAATTTAAAGATGAATCAACATTAATTGTAGTTTTTTTTTTAATTGAAGGTATATTTTGTAGTATTTAATATCATGTGCACACACACACATCATGAGCATATAATTGAATTTGATAAATGATAAATCAATTATCTTTATCACATAATATTAAGCTGCTTTCTTTCACAAGTTACTAGTGAGAGCAAGAGCGCATTCATTCGAAAATGGGTGATTTCTGGAAGAAATATATAAAAAATCCACAGGGTACAAGATTCTTAATACAAGAAATGAGTGGATAAACTTAAATAAGATAAATAAATGTGTAATTACGGGAAGTTATCTTGAATAAAATAAATGAACAGCTACGAAAAGTCATCTTGAATGAGTAGCTACTGAAAATTAGATCGAACTTTTCTATTTAAAAAATGAGGCAAGACAACCCGAAAGAAAAAACAACTCAACGATGACGATTACATTGTAGTTCAAAAAATATTTTATTATAATCAAAATATAAAGTACTCTATAAATATAAGTAGTTCTTTCATAAGTTATTGAGTTTAGTTTACATTGAAGTGGTTTTAATCATTTAGTCACTTCTTCGGTTGAGCTATTGTTTGAGTGGAAGTGGATTTAATCAGATTAATACTCGTATAATTATATAATATATAATTATATATTATATAATTATAAAATCAAATCATAAAATTGCAAAGCTCTCTTAATAAAGACATACATAAAAGAACCTACATTAAACACTACACAGGCCCTATTGTTTAGTTTGTGTAGTCCATTATGGTAGTGCTTAATTAATAACTGAAAGTCTAAGATAAAATGCTAACACTAATAAAAAAATCAATAAGTTTTGTTTGAGAGGAGCATTTTACAAAGCAATATATTGATGGGGTGTGAAAGCAAAAATAAAATCGTTTTTCCATGATTCTTTATAGTAAATAAACATCTTTACTGTTTTTTTAAAAACGAACTAATAAATAACACATACATCACATGAAAATCTATTTATTCATGTCCACAAGCTATACACAGAAATAAAAATCTAAGACCTTTGGTTTTCTATCTATCATCTGTCCAGAGAAATAACAAGCCCCATTAATGGCAGCCCCAGCCCCTATCAATAATCTCTAAAGAGTTCAGGCACCCTCCTGCCCCTGTACAGGGAGGTGCCGAATTGATTAACGAGAGGAAAATCTCTTTCATGGTTCAAACAAAAAATGCATCACACTTCCACCTCAACCTCCATTCTTTAACATGATTTATCTTTGAAAGCAAAACTACTACAACACAAAGGCTTCAAACGAGCAGACCCCATCAGCTGACCATTTCAAACGGATACAGGGGACAAGGATTGGTTCTGCTGGAGTGATTTCTCGCTGGCATCATCCAAAGCGGATCACAATACATGATATATCATCTTTACTCTTTCTGGCTAGTGCCTCGGCTGTCAAGCGCTTGGCTGCTGCTTTTGGATCTTTGATTGGTTTCACTAAATCGACTGCCTCCTGATTCTTCATGACCTGCAGAATATTACAGCAAACCAGTTGGTATATGGTAATAGTGACTTTCAAATGTGGCATGATTTCAGTATCATGCCCGCTCAATGGAGGAAATTTCGGGAATAGCAGTTTCATTGCAATTCAGGCCTCTAACAAAAATCAATGAAGTAAACATGTGTGATTCGATGGTTCAGCACTTTGTTCCAGACTCCAATGACAAAAGGAACTGCAACTTTCATATGCTAGAACGCCGACAGCGAACTTAGATCAGAAGTTTCGGCCAAATTGATGCATTGTGTTCCTTGACTGTCACGGTGTCAATTCTGTGTGGGTTTGAAAATGAATAGGGTTTTGATGTGATCAAGCTTGACTCGTCTAATTGTAGCAAAGCTCGTGCTCAACTCATATTCATGACAAGCCAAGGATGTGAAGGTTGAACTTTGCCTTTTTACCATTCAGTTGGGGAGTTTAACCTCGGTCCTGCTGCTGTGTAACTGTTAAGGAAGTTATGAGCACACCAATTACTATGATCATGTCCTACTTGATCATAGTTAATGATACCAGAAAGGGGGTGGGGGGAATATGGAAAGACGGATAAGTGGAGGACAGATTATGTTCAACCATTTAGAGATACAAAAATCACAACTCTACAAAATCACCACTCTAAGGGGAATGGACAAGGACTTAAAATCCCGAAATTTAACTTGATTAGAGTTTAGGATAGTTCATGTCTCAATGGAATCCACCAAAGAGATACAGCACTAAAAACAAGGTGCCAAGCTTAACTTGATTTTCATTAAATCAGCAATTCTCTCTATGCAATTCTTGGATTATGACGTGTATATATAGATGAAACTTACAAGTAAAAGATAAGAAAACATTGACAAGTGAAGTACTTTGAAATATTAAAAGCCTACAATAGAAAAATTAAGCACCTCAAGTAGAAACCAACAAGTAAAATGACAAAGCATGAAACTCTACCCCCAGAGGCAAATTTTCAGACTTGCTAGCTGCAACTTAAAATCCAAGGAAATAGATTTTTTTACAAAGCTAACAACATGTGAATTCAAGTTCATTCTAGCCCAAAATGTTGATTTTATTGACATGGCAATTTTTGCCTAAGCCTACCTCATCACTAGCATGTAATCTCTAGGCTTAAATCTTTAAGATCCTAGTGCTAGCTTGTTGAAAAATATGGAAAGTCCATTTTCTGCAACTTTGAGTACCATATGTGAATTCCCATTTGTTTTTTGTGATACATGTTAAGCTCTTACGTCAGTTAAGAAATGGAAGATCAGGGACAGGAGTTTCAGCAGAAGGGTATATTTCTTTTTGAGGACTCTAGTTCGTGCTTAATGCATAAACTTAATAACCAACACGTCATAATTACATACAACTGTAGATGGAAAAAATGAATTAAGGAATGACTTCAGATACTCAATAAAGATGAAAGCCTATTGAACATTGTTATTTCCTGCAGGTGCATGAATAGATAGAAGTTGACAATTACTGGTAAATACAAATCAATATTTTCTAACATGTGTGATGCAGTAGTTAACGGTTTTCAATGTTCAAATTCTAATGGTAAGCCATGTCATTTGAAAGGGTTCTAGGTGTGACCCAACTGAAGTCCCATTGTTTCTTTGTTTCTAGCAGCAGATTATTTGTTTAATCCTACATCACTCAAACCTTAAAATCTTTTTATTTTTTTCTTGTAACAAATGTCTTAAAACCAAATGGTAAAAACTAACTACAAATTAAAATCAATCCCACCCCTTAACATGTTGAAAGAAATTCCAACAAACTGAAATGGTCAGGAGACATGGTAAGAGCTTCATGGTAAGTTTGTTAAAGTTGTCAACTGTTCTTAAATAAGTATATCCAGGTGATATCACAAGGATGCATAATCTGAAAATGGATTTACTAAATTGAATATTATCTACGATCCCCGATTCCATCCATAGTTCTACTACGTACATCCTCATTGTTTTCTGTTTACTTATTCAACCCATCTTTTTGCCCAACAAATCCTTCCTATAAATCAATTAATTGCCATGTCAATCACATTAATTTAATTCACCTGCTGATAGTAGATAATATTTTGGGTTAACACGCCGACAATCTTAAGTTCCTAGGTCCGTCCCCAACCAAATGTAGTCTGGTGCCAACATGACAACAAGTGTCATGATAAGTGGCATAATTTCATACATGGTTGGAGAAAAAAAACATGGAATAGATTGCATGATGACGCACAAATTCAAAAACTATAAGTTACAGATACAAAAATGACTGACCTTCCACAATCCATCGCTTGCCAAGATGAAAAAGTCCGTAGTTGAGACTATAGGTACATGTTTTACATCAGGCTCTGAACTTAAATGCGCTTTAAGGCTATGATCCCCAAAAGCTCGTGCAACTGCAAGTTGGCCATTGACTCTAGGCACATCACCTGGAGAAATTATTAGTTTATTCAGTAAGAAGAATAGCTGCAACCAAGCCTTCTTGTGACGAGATTATAGTGGTGGAATATGTTTATATAATGGAAATGATAACCCAATTAATTATGTGCAGCAAACACAGTCGGCATAATGTTCCACCAAAAGAAAAGGAGTCATGAAAATGAAGAGAAAAAAAAATTGTGATATGTTACCAGGAAGCGCTGTGACAAAGCCACCCTTCTTCTCAATCCTTTTTCTTTCAGTGTGTGGTTCATGGTCCACTGTAAGTTGACGAGCACAGCCTCCTTCACAAACAACAGCTCTAGAGTCACCAACATTTGCAATCCATAGGTCTTTGCCATCGATACAAATTGCAGTGACAGCGGTGGAGCCACCAGGGCCTAATTGCATCGAGTTCTCCAAAATAAAATTATCAGTGGAGCGATAAGCATTCTTGATGGCGGTGGTGGGATCTTTCCAGAAATTGGGCTGCAAGCATCATCACAATTCACAGGAAAATAAGAGAGTGAAAGGAGTCATAACAATAAGTGAACAACAACAACAACAGAGATAGGATGGAAGGGAGGACCTCGTCAAGTATGTTGTTGAAAAGGTTATCTTTCAAATAACTAGGGACACGATCGCCAAGATGACCGTCGAAGATGGCGAATAAACCAAGCTCATGATTCTTCTTTTTCCTGTATTCAGCTACATGGTAGTCCTCCATGTCATGACCAGACTTGCCCTCGACCAAGTGGAAGCCATGGGACAATTTCTTAGTGGAAGATTTACTTTTGCCTTTACCAGAAGAGTCTGAAGAAGATGAAGAATTGAGACAGGCACCACACTGCAATCAATCAGTCAATCAATTGATGGGTCAAAATGTTTCTTTTTTCCCATCCCATCCCACAGAAGCCAAATAATATTCATTGTGGAATTGTGATCATACATACTACTACATATGCAAACAACTGGTAAGGTAATATTTCTTTAAAAAGAAAAGAAATAAGCTTTTTGGAAGCAATTCGATCCATATCTTTCATCATAAATAGATGGATTCGTCGAATTGATAACAAATAAATCAAATCCATGATGGTTACAAGAACAATAAAAGAGGAGGGTGCAGCATCTGAGATTATATTTTTTAAAAACCAGAGAGAGTTCAAAGCTGGATGATACCTTAAACTTGTGAAACAAGGTGGAGGTGTGAGACTGAGAAGCACCTGCTGTGGCAACTGATTGTCTACTCATCGTACTGATACTTGTCTGTCTCCCTGTCTTTCAATCTATCTATCTCAAATCTGATTTGATACGGTCCTCCTCCCCCTCCTCCTCCTCCTCCTCCTCCTACTAATATTAGCTTTTCTTGTATAGATATGGATACTGCGCGCATATATCTAGACGCAGAAAACTCAAATCAAAGAAAAGGGAGTGATTGGGCTGAGATTCTTACCGAAATCTAATCTAATACTAGACTGGTTCTGGTGCTGGGATTGTTTGACTCGATAGATGAAATTGTGATGATGACTTAGACGCTACGACTATTTGCTAATCTCCGGGTCAGCTCTGAGAGATTAGACAGAAATATTTATCTCCCGGTGTTCCTTTTTTTTTTTTTGTCCTTCAGCGGTGCAGGAAAGAGGAAGAGCTTACGTGGCGGTTGCCAGATGAATAATTTATTTTATTTTATTTTTTTGCCTGCCTTCCGTGTTTTTTATTTTAATCCTATTTGTTATTACCGTGTGTTTATATTTATTTTTTTACATTTTTAAGTGATTTTATAACGTGATTTAAAATTAAAAATTAAAAAACAATCACTGTTGGGCGGCCGTCAAACAAGCAAGCTGACCTCTATTGCAGGGCATACACGTGTAACACCGCCATAAGCCAGCCAGTCAAAGAAAGACAGCTAAGTGAATCATCAACGCACACACTTCTCCTTCAATCGACAAATGATGATGGTGAATAAATTAGTGCGAGGACGGCGGGGCGCACGCGGTTTCCTAATTGGAATTTTCTCCAAATCTAACAAAGACAAACCTGTTCTCGTCTGCTATGAATCGGTCAAACTTGATGACCTGTTTCAATGTAAAGTTTTATTGATTGGTCAAAGTTTTTATTATTATTTATTTTAAATAGTTTATAAAACTAATCTTTTTATTTATAAAATTGTTATTGATGTCTTCCTTCTTAGAAAATTCATGTCATCATGACAATATTATCTTCTCATTTTGATTTTTTATTTTATTTTCTATTGACTTTGCCTATTATTAATTAATTAATCAATCAATCAATTAACTAAAAATCTAGAATGAGTGGGTTTTATATTGTTTACCAAATTGCTTAAAAAATTTAGTTCTTTTAATTCGATCCTCAATTTTTTTCTTCTCCGTAATTTCATCCTAATTAAAGACCAATTAATTTTGATTTCTTAAAGAATAATGAGATTAAAAGAAGGGAGATCAAAATAAAAAAGACGTCAAACATGAGTGGCGTCAAATGAGTTTAACAAGAAATACATTCTACTTTTCAAACTTTAGAAATAAAGCAAATTATACAATTTTCATATCTCAATATTCTTCAAATTCACTTTTAATACATAAGTTTATTATTGTTATTTTTTACACTCTGATTGAGAGGAGAGAAATGGGTCGCTAAATTCTTACGATAAAACAAATATATATATCGATGACAATGATTTAAATCACCAAACACAAATGAAATTTATCTCAAGTTACTTCATTTGATGAAATAAATTCATATTAGATGTTTTTATACCTCTAGGATTCATAAAAAAATATACACGAGGTTTTAGATCAAACACTCTCAAGCCCTGAATTTCTAGGCAAGATCAAATGACGTGTCGTCTGATAATTTTTTTCTCCAAAAATATAAAGTAGACAAGTGCACAAAAAAAAACCTAGTCATGCGGGCCCGTCCTTAAACGAGCCAGACCTGACAATACCTGACTTTTTTTTCTTTCTTTTCAATTATTTTTTTATATAAAAAATTATATTTATATCAATACCTCTTCTCTCTCTTATTTTATTTATAAAGTTTCTTTTAAATGACAGTGATTCTTTGTTTATGCATCTAATTGTTTAAAAAAAATTCTATTCATCTATAATTGTTTTTAATGTTTTGGGTTTTGGGGTGTTTCTTAGGTATTTTTTAGGTTATTAATAGTTTCATCAAGGTTCTTATGGTGTTTTTCTTGGGTGATTTGGATAAAAAATGGTTGGACAATGAGTTTTCTACTCAAAAACTCTCCTGCCTTGATTTTTCAACAATCATAATAATTGAATTTTAGGCAAAAATAGACAAATCATCTGACTCAATAAACCATCATTTTGGTTTATTTTTTTTCTATAAAAAAAATACCCATTTGCAAGAAACTATCTAAGGACTAGTGCACACTGCACAAGCCTAAATGAAATGAGTTACACAACTGGGCTAATAAGGGGCTAATAAGGCCAGACCTTTTTCTTTCTAAATTATTTTTTCATTTTCTCTAAATTTTTTTATGTTTTCTTTCAAAATTATTTTTTATTTATATTTAAATTAAGATTAATCTTTTATTTAGTATTTAATTTTTTCATAATTTTTTCAATCAATATGTTTTTTCAATTCGTTCCATGAAATACATACATCATTTTTCCATTTCACAACTAACAATATAAAAACAATATAAAGGAATAATATAAAAACATAAAAAAGGAATAATTTATAGCCGGAAAAAAAAATCTCTGAAATTTGTAAAAGGCTAAAATGAAGAAATCACTTCTGTTTTGTTTAATATACTAGCCATGGCACCCGCGCCTCGTCGCGGCCGGAACCATATTTTTTTTTAACGCAAAAAAATATTAATTATGTGTGATTTTTTTATTATAATATAAATTTGGATAAAATAATAAATTTGTGCAGAAATCTTATGAAGTGCAGTTTTTTTATAAAATATATGAATTTTAAATGAATATAAATTTATCTGTTTGGTAAGTTTAAATGAAATAACCAGTATAAAATTATCATTATCATTAAAAAAAAAGCAAGAAAAATCGGATATCTGAATTATTGAATACATTGTATTAAGATTAATTTATTTTATAATTCAATTTAAATTAAACACAACAAACAGGATATAAATTGTGAAAGAATATGCATTAATCAAAAAACAAAAATAAATAGTTAATTTTCTATCTCCAAAAAGAAGAAAATATAAATTGAAAATTCATCCCCACGTTACTGTCATTATCATCACTATAACAGTTAAAATTATTATCAATATTACTTCCCAAATAGTGGAAATCATTAAATTGACCCGAATAATTAATAAAAGTAGAATATTTTGTCAAAAAACAATAAAAAAAATAATCACTAAAATTATCATTATTATTGTGCAAACAATAAAATCATAAAATCGTCTGATCCAAAAATCAGATAAAAATAATAGAAAACCAAAAAAAAAAGAACAAAGAGAAAAATAGAACAATATTAATTTTAAAATGATCACCAATATAAATTAAAATTTCAGAATTGAACTGAATAAAAATAAAACACCAATAAAAAATAAAATGACAAAAATTCAAAACAAAAATCAAAAGTTTAAATGAATGCATATGGACAAAAAATAAACACTCTTCAAGAAAGATAGAAAAAAAGAAAGGAATCAATATTAAATAAAAATTAAAAGAATAAGTGCCAAAATGAAAATCAATATTTATAATTAATTCCAATTAAATGACAAAACTGCAACAAATCAAAACCTTGGGACAGGAAAATAATAAAGAAATTTTTAAAAATAAAATACAATGTAACCGACATAAATTAATATTTTAGAATAGTACGTATAAAAAATAAAAACAAAATCTAAAAATACAAATACATAAAATAAGGACAATTTTTGTCCACAAATGAACAAAAACACCAAAAGAATATATATATATATATATATATCAACCCATTTCCTTCTCAAAATCTAGTGAGTTCCATCATGTTTAATTTAACATTTCCAGCACAGTTTATAGAATTTCTACTTCAGACAGTTAATCCGATGGCATGGAAGAGAATCTAGGAAGGCAAATAAGCATAGAAAAGGACGATTGGGATATATCAACCCATTTCTTTTTGTCATGGCGTGGGAAAAACACTGTGGCAAAACACTTTTATATTATAGGTAATTTCTAAGGATCATTTGCAATCATTGTGTCTTTGCTGCCACCTTGTCTTCTTAAATTAGATCTACAGATTACCATAGCAACCAGTACGATGATTGTTTCACATTTCCCACCATGGAAATCCTACGCTGAAAGAAAATCCTCTCCATTTGGAAGAGATTCATGGAGCACCGCAAGACAAAAAAATTACATAAATATATCAGCAAGCCCTCGAATGAAAGAATCAGAAAGGGAAAAACAAAACAATACAAACAAACAGAAAGAAAGAAAGAAACCTGAAAGTGGCAATCCGAGGTATACGCCACTCCTCAGGAAAGTGAAAGTAAAACACACCAAGAACAAAGAAGCAATTTTGATGATGAGGAAGCAGTATTTTTATGGTGGAAACCTAGCTAACAAGTATTAGAAGGTTATGGTGGCGGTGCAGCTTGGATCATCGATGATGACGGCGGATATCAACTAGCATTATCTTCAATTGGCCGCCTCCTCCTCCCAAGTTGAAGAGCGCTTTCGAATTTCGACCTGAGCAAGAGAGCACCCCTGCTGCTGCAGATAACATGAGTTGCTGCGACTGTTGACGCAGCTGCCGCTGCGCTCCGAGCGCTATTAGGGTTTGTCATTGCCGTCGCGGTTCCTTGCTCATCTTCATTTACTGACGATGCTAATAATGAAATCCCTTCACCATCAAACAGAATCGACCCTGCATCCACTGACACCACCAGCGAGCTCCTATGGAACCTCAACCTGGACACCATCGCCTGAGTGACCCCTTTGCACCTCTTCACCTTCAACTTCACCAAATTGGGGCAGCCTCGCCCGACAGCTTCGATCCCTGACTTTGAGACATTGGGGCAGTTCTTGATGCATAGCTTCTTCAAGGCCAGGAACTTGGAAGCGATAAATGCCATTTCCGAATCCTGAACAGAATCGGTGTTGCAGAGAGCCATCCGCTCAAGCCCGGGGCAATTGGAAGCCAGGGCATTCAGAGATCGAATAGCTATGGGAATGCCCATAAGTACCAGCTCCTGCAGTTGGGAGCACTTGTTGGCTATGGAAAACACCCCCTCATCACCAATAGTCCTGCTACCGAACCTGCTCCAAGCATCGACGTGTAGCTTCCTAAGCTTCTTGCAGGAATTTGCAACTGCGGATAACCCATCGTCAGTACAATCAGTGGTGCGGCTGAGGTAGAGAAGCTGAAGGTCAGGGCAAGAAGAGGATATGGCCAAGAGGCCTGCATCGCCCATCTGGACGTTATCCATCTGGATCTCAGAAATGGAAGTGGTTTTTCCATGGAGACTAGTCTCGAGGACTCTGTCCCAGTTACCGGAGCTCCTGCAAACAATGAGGGTTTTGATGGAAGCGGAAGCTGAGAGAATTAGAGGGATGAAGAGGCGAGCATTGTGAAGATCTTTGAGGCACAGCCGCTCCAGCCTCAGGCTCTTGTAGCAGTAGCCGTGAACATCCTTCTCCCTTTTGGCAGCTCCAGCAACAATAGCACCAATACTATTACGATGATCATTACCACCATCATCGCCACCGGCATCCAAAGCTCCAACCCACAACGACGACGCAGGGGTACTGCTAGTGGCATCTAGCTTTCTCAGGCGCTTGAGGGTGAGATCCTGGAGAGAAGGGCAGTTCGAGAGAAGGGAGGTGAGGCCTTTGGCACCAAAACCACAGGATGCAAAGGACAGTTTTGTGAGGAGAGGAGGACGGTGGAGAGAGAAAGCATGCAGGCCATCATCAGAGATATGGACGCAGCCCTTGAGCTTGAGCTTCTTGAGAAATGGGAGAAAGATGGGAATGCGAGAGAGGGCGTCGTCGTCTATGCTGAGGAGCTTGCGGGAGCACTTGAGAGACAGGATGGAGACAGTGTTGAAGCGAGAGAGAAGGGAAGGGAGGCACGGAGACATCTCGGAACGAGCAAGCAAGACCAGGCGATTTCTTGACTTCGAATCAACACATCTCCATCTCTTGCAAACAAGAGAGCAAGAGTTCCTGTCATGGCAGCCCAGCTTCCCAAACACACTGCCCAGGCACTCGTCAGGAAGACTTAGGGTCAAGTCGTCGTCCCCGTCAACAATACTGCTGTTTTTCCCAATGATAATAGGCCTGTAAATCTCATGGTCATTACTGCTCGAGCATGAAGAAGAGGATTGCCCCATCCCCGGTCCCTCCCTCTCTCCTTCAACGCTTCTTCTTCTTCTTCTTCTTCTATATTCTAGAAATTACAAAAATAAAAAGAGGCACTTGCCGGATTATTTGAATGGATTGCATACAAAAAGGAGGAGGATGGAGGGTAGTGAGCTTTTGTATCCGCCATGGTTAAACCTTGTCATCATTTACTATCATTAGATGGATTGAGAGGCACTACTACTACTCCCAACAAACGGTAATTGCCATTTCTATTCTCCGGCCCGTTGTGTTTTTCATTTTCTTTAAAGGAAAAAAGTGGCAGGGAATAGGGTTTGTTTGGTTTGGTCACCGGGGGAGCCTTGTTCTTTCACGGCACAGTGGCACACCACCCAAATCATTGCTCTCACCAAACAAATCCTTATTCGGAATAGACCAATTGATGAGACAAAGAAAGAAGGGGACACCCGTGGTCTGGTCTAGGGGTGGGCGCAACCTTTTCTCCTCAAAAGCGTGGGGTCCTGTGTCCTTCCAAAGCCCTCATGCTGTCTGCTTCCTCCAATGGCCATCCTCCACGTGTTCCTCTCTCATCTTCTTCTTCTTCAAGCTTTCTCTTTTCACCTCGGGAGAGGCAACACTCTCCTAGACAAATGGCAAAAGTGTGGCTGATGCGACAGCTACTGTGACGGGACGGCAGGAACTTCCGAAACAGTGCCGCTTGTTGTAATTCAAAAACCTAGAAGAAGAAAAAGAAAAGTTCTCCAATCCTTTTCTGCGTCTCTGGTTTGCAAAGACAGTTTGAACCAAAACCTTCCCGGTGAAATTCGCATGCATTCCCCTCCTCCCTTTGTTGATTTCATCTTCTTGAAAGCTAAGAACAGAAAGAAAAGCATGAACAAGGGCACTGCTCAAACTTAAAAACTACTGCAGAATTTGTCATCTGACAAAATGGTGTCAACCTGTACCCAAGGAGCACGAAGTTCGATTCCATTTTTGTTTTCTAGTCTCGTGAAAGGGTTTGTTGCTATATGCGGGTTCATCTTATTTTTTTGTGTCAGTAATATTCACTGCTGTAAATGAATTTTAAGCTGTGTATATATATAACGATTCGTGCTGTAGAGTTGAAGAGTCAAATAAGGTGATTTTATTTTAATTAGATTATAGAGAAAATAGACAATAATAATGCATGAATCAAATTAAAAATATGATTATGATGACCTGTAACACAAGTAAAACCTGGTACAAAATAAACCATTTTTTTAAACATCATTTAAAAAAAATTAAATTAACCTAAGTTTAATCCTTCCGACTCATGGCTCGAGTTTATCTTGTATCAGGTTTTAAAATTAAGATGCAAATAACTTATCCTTAAAGCAACTCCAATGAGTGTGCTATATAAAAAATCAAAAATGATAATAAAAAAATATATTATTTTGCTTCTTCAATGCTTTTTTTTACATATTATAAGAGAAGTGTTAAACAAAATGCTAAAATAACATTTCTCTCCCAAAAAAACAAAATAAAGCATTTAGTTCTATGGATTTAACACAATTGGCTTTTCAAATGACTTTTTTCCATAAGAGTATTATACATGGTAAGAGAAACCATATTTATATCATTTAAAAAGTTATTTTATTAATTTAGCTCTTCAAAATAACATAAACCTTTGGAGATGCTCTTACAGCCAATCCCACAACTAAAATCTCAAGTCGAAGATAGAACACACCAGGAACAAAAACACTAGCACGTAAACACAACATTTACAGCCCTCTGTTTGGTTGCCATGAAATGGAAATAAAATTTCAGCATTACATGAATGCATGGGTTAATTTTTTTCAGGCCCCGGACAAAAAGAGACGAGGAAGAGAAGAAGAAACTTGGGTGTAGCATACTTCGGTATGGGCATAAGAGAACCACCAGTAATTTCATAAAGTAAGGTTGCCCCCTCCAATATGTACTTGTAAGACAGTGTTTTGGGATTCACAGATAAGTCAGTTGTGAGAATCTTCCACATTAAACACACATCTGAAGCTGGCAAAGAGTTAAAGACTTACGAACCAAGTAGCTTCTTCCATCTGGCATAACCTAGAACAAGCAGGAAAAGAAACAAACATCCAGTAGAAGAACTTCCCACAAAGTAGCCAAATATCCCATGTATATGATACAATTGACAGGGAATGTTCATCCCAAACATCCCAGCTATCAGGGTGTCCACTGCAATAGCAAAAGACGCAATGGTTAGTACCAGTTGGAGCTGGATGAGTTCATTTCGCTGGTTGTCAAGCTGAATATTGACATAGTCTTCTGTGTCGTCAATATACTCGCGAACCTGAAAATTCAAGAACCCCGTTGACTTCAAGAACATGAAGCTAAATAATCACCACAAATGGATTGAGCAGTCCATTAATCTAATCATGGATGCAATTGAATGGATGCAATTGAATAGCAAAGCATTTTATGCCAGTTTCTCACACTCATGATTTCCTCATTGAAAATTTTTCACCATTAAAAGACAACAAATTATATAAGCAGAACCCTGAGTGGAGTCGTCAATTCTTTAATTGTTATTCTTGCCTGATTGGGATTGGCATATTGATTTTTGTATGACACCAGTTGCAGTTCAATCAGAACTGACCAGACAAAATTCTGTAAAGTTCAAAATCCCATGAGCTTCTCAAATTACATCATCCATCAGTAATTTAGCAGTCTGAAAATTATAATAGAATACTTATAATTTTAAGGCCAAATATGCCCCTTATAATGTCATGAGACAAGCACCTATTTAATTTTGACCAACAAGCTTGTTTTTGGCCCAAGAACATCCTTAGCGAATGACCGGTGTAAGAACTGACATTTATCAAGACAATTATTTGCTCAACATTTTGTCAAGATGCAGACAAGGAGGCAAAACTCACCGACAATATTTTATTTCGTGTTCCATCTAGCTGCATAAAATAAGCCTCAAGCAACATTTCCAAATCCTCTACATCATCATCATCATCCAAAACGCTGCCAGTCACCATACTTGCACTTCGGTTAGAGCCAAGTCGAGGGAGATGTGGTGTAGCAAGGGTTATGCTATTTGAAGCTGCAGAACCCACCAAGGCCTCAGATTGCTGATTCTGAATCCACTTCCTAGTCAAATACAAATCTGCCATATCTTCATTGTCATCCAATAGATGCTCAATTTCATCCCTCACCTGATATTAGAAAGATAAACGATCCTAATGAGAAAATAAGAGAGTAAATTAGGATGCAGCATCAACTGTAACATCCTTGAAGAAGTTTGTCAGTACATGTATAAATTTTTTTTTACCACAGTATTATTCAAGCGACAGTTTCAAGAATTATGGCGGGGAAAAAAATGATAAGCAAAATTTATAAGAGATTCACAAACATTTCCCACAACAATTTCTAGCAATACATGATTAGTGTAAATAGCTTCATTAAGACTTTTGCATGAAGTTTACGTACATTCAAGCATATATAGGAAGAGAGGAAGATTGTACATGTGAAATAATGTACGGTAAAGTTAGGTTCTTTAGAATGCATGAATAATTTCTACATGCCAACTCCCCTGTTCTTATCCATGCATCTCCGGTAAAGTTAGGTTCTTTAGAATGCATGCATAATTTCTTCATGCCAACTCCCCTGTTCATATCCATGCATCTCCGAAATTGCATAATTCAGCTGAGTAGAATGTTTATTATTCCTATGATAACTGGAAAAAGATAAGCGGAGGCATTGTATCAAGTTCAAGCAATTGGATTCCAAGTTCATAATGAAACATGAAAAAAAGAGGGAAGAATCGTTCATAAGGGACGGCAAATAAGATGCTGGATGCTTTCTTCATCTATCTTGAACATGTGTGCACACCTGGATTTATAATTTATTGAGAGGAGAGAGGATCTACAGGAAAAATTGATAAAAGATTCCATTCAGATATGTTCTAGCTTAAATCTTCTATAAATGCATCTAAGAACTTAGAAAAATGAAGCATTAGTTTTCAATGCTAAGAGTAAAGCTGTGTGTATTAATATTATCAGTATCAGTATTATTTTGTTCGACAATGTAGTGTTTTTTTTTACTGCACTATTTAAGAGAGATTGTCGAGCATGGCAAGTATTTAGATTACTGTATTGGAAACTACCTACCTTCTGCACACGAGCAAGCAGACGAGTGAGATTACTTTTCAAACTGCGAACATGTTCAAGATTCTTGGTGCTAACATTCCTGGCCAATTCATCCAGCACGGGATAAGCATCTCTCTCCAGGTCTGCCACATTGGAGTCCAAGTAGGTACAGACAACCTCCAAAGCAATCTCCAGAACGTGAAACTCAAATGGAAGCTCACACTGCAAACCTTCAGCAGCTTCAGGAACGGGCAACCATTGGCCCCCGGTAGAAGCATGGATGCCTGCATTCCGAGAGACCTGCTGGATGTTAACCGCGGTCTTATGAGGAAGTTGTTGCCTTAGCTGATCCACAAATGGAAGAACCTCCTGGCAAAGAGGATCCAAAATCAGGACTTCTTCAGCAGTCACTATAGCCCTTATAAACTCTAAGTTGACAACCATGGCTTTCTCCCTGGCTGGAAACAATAACAATTTATTTATTTATTTTAAAAAAAAAGTAAAAAAAGAAGAAAAGGAGAATAAGTAAAAGAGGAAGGAAATTACCAAGAATGTTAGAAGAGTGAGAGAAGACAGGGCCAAGAATTCTCAAATCCCTAGGAGGAATGGAGACGCGCTTGATAATGGCACTTTTATCACATTCCACCAACTCCGAATTCCCCAACCTATCAAATCTCATCCACAGCCTGGCTGCTCCTCCGGCCTTCTTCTTCCCCTTCCCAGGCCCCGTCGATGACCCAACAACCAGACTAGTGTTGTTGTTGTTGTAACTAGAATCAATTGGTTCGGGTGATCTCAACGGTGGAGGAGGCGGAGCAGATGGTGGTGATTGCAGGCCCAAGGCCTTCTTTAAGCGACGACGGCTGTTTTTGCGGAGAAAGAAAGGCTGGTCCTTCCCCATTTTTTATTGTCGTGTTTCTTTGAAGAAGGAAAGAGATGAGTTCACTGGAAACCATGGACAGCCCCCAAGCAGCAGCGGAAGCGGCACATGCTCTTAACTAATCTATCAGTTTCTTTTGGAATTAATTTCTTCACGAATACACAGCTAATACTGTTGTTGTTTTGGGTTTTGTGGATGATTGATTCTATTGTATTTCTAGGGAGCCAAATTAAAAATCGAAAGGGAGACCTGCTTGTAATCAGATGAGAGGGGGAGTGGTGATCGGACCTGATTCTAATGGCGGCGAGATGAGAGGCTGTGTGTGATCGGACCTGATTCTAATGGTGGCGAGATGAGAGGCTGTGTGTGATCGGACCCCACCTCTCCACACTGCCGTTTTCATTTTACATTACTAATTTATATCATATATTACAGCAACAATTTGATAGTTTCATCGGGTTACAACGCGAGTCGTCTCGAAAAAGATTTTAAAAAATTAAATTATGGAGAATCTTTTGGGAGCCAACCTTTAATTTATTACATAGTTTGTATTTCAAACTAATTAAAACATGTATTTTTTCAAGTATCATCTACGTCCATGTAGAGTATCCAAAAGATAATTTAAATGATAAATAATACTATAATTTGATTTTAAAAAAGTCTTGATATGATTTTTATATAAATATTAATATATCAATATATTAAATCGACTTGATTTTTGTAATTTACCCCATCAAACCAACAAGATAGTTCATGAATTCCATTGCCTTTAATTTTTTTTAAATTGATTTTTACTTAATTATATAATAAAAAATAGTTGTTTGTGAAATGAAGCATCAACTCAGTGTTAAGATATTTGTTTGAAATTGTGATAACTTCTCACCAAACAAACTAAAATAAAACTTGAAGCTCAATTTTTAATCAAATCAAGTTAATTAGCTAAATTCAAACCATAATAATAGTTTTACTTAACTATTTTTTTATTTAATTATATGATAAAAAATATTTATAAAATCAAGCATCAACTTAATATTGAGAAGTATTTGATAACCTCATAAAATATAAGCAAATTATAAAGCTCAACTCTTAATCAAACCAAATTAACTTGCACAGCCCATGATCTAAGTTATAAGCTCCATTTGATTTAGGCTGTGTTTGTTTTCTGGAAAGTGGTTTCCGGGAAACCACTTTCCGAACTTTCTGTGTTTGTTTGCTATTAGAAAAGTTGGTTAACGAAAAACACTTTCCAGTCAAAGAAAAATTTGACTTGGTTTTCAGGAAAGTGTTTTCCTGAAAAATTTGGGCGGAAAACACTTTCCGGAAGTTGTGAAAAATTTAGAAATGTCATTATTTGCTGATTATATCAAATTTGATCCTCAAACTTTTGATTGCTATATATAATTTGTTTTGAATATTTATTTTTCAATTCCATCTCTTAAAATTTAATTTTTATATTAATTTTGGTCCTTATTTTTATAATTGCTATTTGCTTTTTTCTTATCATTTTTTTATTGAAATTTTTTATCTATCAAATTTGGTCCTCATTTTTTTTATTGTTACTTATTTTATTTGAAATAATTTATGAAATGTTAATTATTATTATTTTAATTTATTCACCTTTCATTTTTTTTTTAATTTTTTAGATTTGATCTCTATTATTTTGATTATTATTTATTTTATTTGAGATAATTTATGAAATTATATTTTTTTTCAATTTCATTCTCATTCAACCTTTTAATTTGTAAGATTTGTTACTCATTATTTTAATAAACTTGAGAAAAATAAAACATTAATAAGTTATTTTTCCAGCTCATTTTCCATGACATAACCAAACACTGGAAACTGTTTTTCAACTTATTTTCCATTACACTACCAAATATCGGAAAATACTTTCCCGGAATTCACTTTTCACGAAATTCACTTTCCAAAAAAAAACTACTTTCCAGCAAACAAACGGGGCCTTAATTATCTTTTATTTTCTAAGACTATTTTGTATTTAATTAACAAAAAATAGATACTTGTAAAATTGAGTAACAATCAAATACCAAATTATTTATTTCAGATTGTGATAAACCTACATAAAACAAATTTAAATCAATCAAATATTGAAAAGTAAAAATAAAAAAAAAAAACTAAAGGTTTAATAATAAAATTGAAAGAGAAATAAGAAAAATCAAAGGAAAATAAAAGTCAAACGTGTAGCAATAAGCTTTATTAAAGAGTCATATAAATATTTTATAGGAATCCATAATCATGGAGAGAGAGAAAAAGAGGCATTCATGTCGAAGATTTGACTATTTCCACGACAAGTATCCATACCCAGAAGCAACCTTACTCAGACACGATCCATTACCACCTCCCCCTCCATCCATACCCAGAAGCAGCCTTACTCAGACACGATCCATTACCAACTCCCCCTAAAATAAAAGACATCAAGAATTGACCATCTAGGAGGTGCTATCTATATGATACGAGGTTGGTACTAATAGATTTGTTTCACTTGTAATTTCATGTTCGAGCTTTGTAATTGTTAATATAATAATTACTAAAAACTTGTATAATTATTAATTTTAAAACTCGTAAGATTTATTAAAATATATATAAACTGACCCGAATATCACACGTTTGTCGCACGTCGCCGCGCGGCGTCCCGGGAGGGATCCTGGCTCTCGCAGTGGAGTTGAGAAGGAGTCGCCACCTGGCTGTTGAGGGTCGCTAGGAACACCCGATTTGTACTGGTCTGCTCAGAGATTCAAGGGTAAGGGACTGGTTGCGCAAAGGGAAGGTATTAGCACCCCTAGTACGCCTTACCCTGGAACAGTTCTGGACAGTGGCAGCGTGTCTGGAGGCAGTGGTGGCGCGTCTGCCCACGCGCCACCGTCACTGGCGGAGGTGCAAAACAGGGGGGTGGCTGGATCGGCTTCTTCTCTTCCTTCTCTCGCCGGTGGTGGCCTCCACGGCGACCTGCGACGCAAGAAAACACACAGAAAACCAACACAAACAAAGCAGCTGGGTTCCTCTCTCCTCTCGGTCCATCCTTCTTCTTCTTCGTCTGCTCTCCTCTGCTTCTTCTCGCCAGCAAGGTTGTCTCGATGACCTGCAAAACAAAGCAAAATACAAATAAACGCAACAGGCAGCTGGGCTCTTCTCCTCTGGACGCGTTCGTCTTCTTCTTCTTCTTTTCCTCGTCGGTGAGGGGGTTTCCGGCGACCTGCAAGAATGAAGGCAAACAAACACAAAGACACAAAATCAAACCAAATCAATGTTTCTGCTCCCTCTTCCCTCCTTTTAAGGGTAGCTGTGGGACTCGGTTCGGGACTGAGATCTGTCATGGGCAGGGGATGCCGTGGGTGGCTTGGAGAGAAAATGAAAGGGAGGTCGTGTGGCTGTGATGGGTGCTGTCATGGCTGGAGAAAGAGATGAAAATGGGGCTGCTGTGAGGAGGACTGGCGGCTGAGGAAGAGAGAGTGAGGGAGGTTGGCCGGAGAGGGTGAGGGGGAAGAAAGAAACGGTGAAAGGGGCTGCAGCTGCCAAGAAAGGTCTGGCGGCTGCAGCCCCAACAAATGGAGAGAAAAGTTTAGGGTTTTTTTAGGGTTTTTTTGAATGAGTGTATTTTTTTTTGTCCCTATTTCTTGTGGCCATGCACTCTATTTATAGAGTTTTGTCATGGGTAAAATTCAAAATCAGCCCTTAGCTTGCGTGCTTGTTTCAATTTGATCCTTCATTTCCAATTTGTGCGATTTGACCCTGCATTGACTGTTAAATTCTCAATTTGTTCAATTTTTCCCCTGTAACAAGATATTTTTGGATTTTGTCTTTTTTCTATTTTTTCCTTTTTCTTCCGAAACATTAAAATAAGTAGGTCAAAATTTGGGTAGCAACAGATGCCCCCTCTTTACAATGCTTACGACTAAAGTCTTGCAAAAGACTTTAAATAGTAAGCGTTATAAAGAAAAATAGAATGGTGGAGATGGTCTCGTTATGATGTGTGACCTATCCAGATGACAGAATAGTTAGGAGGGTCTCAATGGTGACGGGTGACCTACCCGGGTCTGATTATGACGGGTGACCTGCCCAGATAAAAGAATAGTTAGGAGGGTCTCGATAGTGACGGGTGACCTACCCGGGTCTGATTATGATGGGTGACCTGCCCGGGTTAGAAGAGTCTCGATAGTGACAGATGACTTACCCGGGTCTGATTATGACGGGTGACCTGCCCGGGTTAGAAGAGTCTCGATAGTGACGGATGACTTACCCGGGTCTGATTATGACGGGTGACCTGCCTAGGTTAGTAGAGTCTCGATAGTGACGGATGACTTACCCGGGTCTAATTATGACGGGTGACCTGCCCGGGTTAGAAGAGTCTCGATAGTGACGGATGACTTACCCGGGTCTGATTATGACGGGTGACCTGCCCTGGTTAGAAGAGTCTCGATAGTGACGGATGACTTACCCGGGTCTGATTATGACGGGTGACCTGCCCGGGTTAGATGGGGTCTCAATGGTGACGGGTGACCTACCCGGGTCTCATTATGACAGGTGACCTACCCGGATGGAAGATGGGGTCTCAATGGTGACGGGTGACCTGCCCGGGTCTCATTATGACGGGTGACCTACCCGGACTAGATGGGGTCTCAATGGTGACAGGTGACCTGCCCGGGTCTCATTATGACGGGTGACCTACCCGGATGGAAGATGGGGTCTCATTGTTACGGGTGACCTACCCGGATGAAAGATGGGGTCTCAATGGTGACGGATGACCTGCCCGGGTCTCATTATGACAGGTGACCTACCCGGATGGAAGATGGGGTCTCAATGGTGACGGGTGACCTGCCCGGGTCTCATTATGACGGGTGACCTACCCGGACTAGATGGGGTCTCAATGGTGACAGGTGACCTGCCCGGGTCTCATTATGACGGGTGACCTACCCGGATGGAAGATGGGGTCTCATTGTTACGGGTGACCTACCCGGATGGAAGAATGGGTCTCATTGTTACGGGTGACCTACCCGGATGAAATTGGTGAGGAGGTGAAGGTCTCTTTATAACAGGTGACCTACCCGGTGGAAAATGGAGGAAGAGGGTCTCATTATACTGGGTGACCTACCCGTATGAAAGATGGAGGTGAGGGTCTCATTATAACGGGTGACCTACCCGGTGGAAGATGAAGGAAGAGGGTCTCATTATACTGGGTGACCTACCCGGATGAAAAATGGAGGTGAGGGTCTCATTATAATGGGTGACCTACCCGGTTGAAAAATGATGAAGATGGGGATGCAATGCATGATGATGCATGTATACTTACCTGAGAAATATAGGTCCCCTTTCTTTGATGCTTCATTGTCATAAGATGTCTTTGTCTAATCTCCAAAGCTTTGTTGTCATTCATCCACCGAACTTAAGCACATTGCTTATTCTGCTCTCATTATTTATCAAGTTTAACATTGCCCCCAAGTGTGGTGTTGCTTGATTCATCGTGAATGAGTGTAACAAGTCATTCATCTTCTTAGATTCTCTCAATAACAGCTCTTTGGTTTGCGTATGTTTTGCTAGCAGTCATTGCAAGGCTTGCTACTGCTGTTCTCATCTTGGATTGCCGATCCGTCATGGAGTTTTTTCATCAATTGAAACATATTTCTTCATGGAATTGTCAACTCATCAAAAATGCATCAAAACTCATCGGTGCATGCTCTGTGTTATCATCAATAAATTTCTCTCAGCTCGTGAGAAGAGATGCAATGCTATCATCACCCACATTCATGCGATGAATTGCACCTTGAACCGATGCAACTATTCGGCCATGCAATCTGAAACTCTTCGTCGTAGACTCAATTTCTTCTAAGCAAATTCTTCTTAGTCTATGCAAAGAATTATGATGTTGTCATTAACGAGGTTCTTTCTGTCTCCCATATTCATGCGGTGACCTGAACCTTGAGTCGACTGGCTTCGCAACAATTATCTCACAATCAACCTTTATGGCGTGCATACTCTTCAACATTTATCAAAATGCACTCATGTGACAATATCTTTGGAGACAAACAAATCTGCGAGTAAGCCGATATTTCAGAAATCTGACGGTGCCCTTCAAATGTGATGTTAGTCTCAAACGCTGTTGGAGCTTCTTAAGCCATCATTCTCTACTAAGCAATTATGCCTTGAGTTAAATCTGCTGGTGCTCATTGATGAATTTCACTACATCATTATTTGCTTGTGCTTCTTTGCCCCCAAGCTGATGTGAAATTATTTGGATTCCTATCAAGATCCATATTCTGGCCTCTGACTGCTGAGCTTTACAACCAAAAACTGCCAATATCAAGGATTCTGCAAAATCCAGTCACTGTCTTCTTTGTTTGTAAATCTTTTTGTTCTGAAATTAAATCACCAATTCAAAAGATCATGTGCATCCAAAGTCTAATTCTTGAAATAAAATCAAAAAGATGTCATTTGTTGAAAATCAAATTCATTTGGTCAAATATCCAATACAAACCTGTAATTATCTTATATATATATTTTTTTTTTGCAAACAGTAATCGACCCATTATGAGATTGAAATCCTCTTTTTATGGGGTTTTTTGTGTTTCAATTCTAATCTCGGATTTTGGGGGTATGTCATGATGGAGTGATAAATTGCGGTTTTCAAAACAATTTAGAGCTGAGTAAAAACTTGAGGTTTCAGTTGAAAAATTTGTCTCATTTTTCAGTACTTACTTTATCAATATGCATAACAACTTGCAACTTTTTCATGAAATTATAACTCTTATGGAAAAACTCTAGCAAATTTGGAGAGCGCCATTTATCAGTTAAGATTGCTTGCTTGATCAAGAAGGACTTTTACAAGCATGTAATGAGGCTATGGTTCATGGCTATAAAAGAAAGGATATTCATAGGCTCAAAAGGTGTTTAAGGGTTTCAAAGACCTAGGATCACCATCATCTAGTCGATTATTTTTCTCTTGTTGTCCTTGTAGAAGAGACGACATCAAAATACGTTAATTATCTTAACATGATTTTTTATCAATCAACCAATGCACTAAGAATCTCTACAACCATGTCATTCCTTTCATTGACAATTTCAAACTTAAAAGGGAAATACTAAAACCCGAATCATCATTTGTCATCAAATGTTATTTCATCTCTTGTTGCACTCAATATAGTCTAAACAAAACAATTCTGCAAGATCCTCATTTGATGGATAACTTATCTTGAAGACTCGATAATCTTAATAACATTTCTTCCCATGTGAGGTTTGACCACAGATACCAACGGACATTGTATAGTTCAATATTCTTTTTTTCTTTTTTTTTTCTTTCTTTTTTTCTTTTTGAACTTGTCCTTAGCATCGACTCTTGGTTTTTTGTCATGACCTATCTCCATTTGATTGTACTCCCATGTTGGGTTTACGTTCTTGAACACCCCCCTTCTGTTGATTCTAATATTGCACTGTATCCTCAAACTACAAATCTCTTATTTACCCCCGGTGTATTTGCCCCCAGTGTGAGGGTGTGATCCATGTCGGGTGTTTTCAAAGAAATATAATATCAGGCTCAAATTGGGATTGACAAGGGATAAATATTTCAAGAATAGTGAAGGAAATAAACAAAGATGGCCTTTTGTCATTTCAAGCAAAGTTGGTTTTAACTGATAAATTTTGACCTCGACCAATGTAATGATTTGGACGTACAAGAGTCATGATTCGCGGGTCCATAACTACCGAATCCATTACATGTCAATATGCATACTAATAAAGCTTAGTTCTATGATGTGGTTCAAAAACTCGGTGTATGGGCTCAAAAAATTGTTTGGTCACCTGGTATTGGTCATCATGTCATTTAACAGAAGTTGGGTCAATTTTGCAATCAAAACACTTTTAATTTTCAAAAATAATAAACTTTAAATTTTGCATTTAGAGTTTGATCAAAACATTTTGTCAAAAATAAGAATGCAAACATCTCTTGATTTCAAAACAACAAAAAGACAAGGAAAACACATGATTCAATGAACTGATGATTTAACCACAAAACAAAGTGATAGCCGATGAGATTCCATGAGAAAATTATTGACGATGCGACACTTTTCACAGAGTTTCCAAACAATCTTATCTGCATTGTCACTACTCATTGATCTCGCTTATGCTCGCGATGATTTATTGCTGACATTGTCGACGATAACATCCTCCCCAAAACTTGACTTGCCTTTTGCTGATTAACTTCCACACTTGATTACTGAAATTCTTGCAACTATTCATCTCTCTCATCTGGATTATGTCGCAAAAAAAAAGCAATTTTTTATGCGCTTCACCGCGCTCTTCATTAGACATAAGAAGTGAATCAAGCTTGGAAGCACTCTTGTCAAAAAACCAAAGTGCGCAAATCATAAAAAAATTCATCATACATCGAAGAGACTCTTTTTGCGGCAAACTCGCTTCTTCGAGCAATGTAATCTTGCAGTGCACATACTTTGACTTCTCAGACACCGGAACAAATTCAACAGTATCATACTATGTCTTCTCACTCAAGATATTTATCTTCGCTTTAACAGACAAAATTGTGCACAAAATAACATGGTCTTCTATGCGTGGCGGCATAAAACTCCTTGATTGACAGTGCCACAAAAACTCCACATGATCCGGAGAGAAATCAATTGATACTTAAATGGACTGACAACTTCTTTGATCGATGCTTGCTTTCTGAAATGGACTCGTATACGGACTACCCGCACCCCTTCAAAGGAAACCCGAATTGTCCACAATCTCCCTTGATGATTGCATTAACACTTTGCAGATGATATCTGGGCATATGTTCCACCTGATTTCACTAGCGAGCAAAGAACTTTGTTGTTGGCTTGCAGACGAAACATGAATGATGGCTCTGTATCGGTGTCAGTTCTTCTCAGCAACGTCAACTGTCCAATGACTCTTGACCCTTCGGAGGATAACAAATTGAGGGACCCCTATTTCAAAACTGTGGGAATGCATGTTGAAATGCATATGCATGTTTTTTTTGGTTTTTTTAGTTTTTTTTTTTTTTTGACAAACTTGCCCTTTAGATTGACACGTGGTCGTAACGACTGCATGCTAAACAAAAATTGTGAGAATGCATGTTGAAATGCATATGCATGTTTTTTTTTTTACAGACTTGACCTTCGAGGAGGGACACATGATCGTAACAATTGCATGATAAACAAAAAATATGGGAATGCATGTTAAAATAAATATGCATATTTTTTTTTTTTGACAAACTCGTCTTTCGAGGAGTGACACATGCTTGTAACAATTGTATGATACACAAAAACTATGGGAATGCATGTAAAAATGCATATGCAAAATTTTTTACAGACTCGTCTTTTGAGGAAATGACACATGACTGTAGCAATTGTATGATAACAAAAATTGGATTTCTGCTTAAACCCTGCAATGCAAATTTCCTAGGCGATGGCTACTGTTTCACCCAAAACTCTTGAATTCAAAATGCCTCGAGAAGAGTTTGCCTTAATGCAAAACGGAATGAAAGGAGCATACACCCTAATGATTGGTTCTAATCTTTGCACAACAAATGGTGAGTTTGCTACTTTGGTCTCTAAACAGGGTCTCTTGCTGTCCCAGTGATCACCCTCGTAAAGGCAATATGGGGTCTTAGCAGATAATGGGATGATACGTATACCAATCACTACCATCTAAGCTCTCAGCGAAGAGTTGGGGTATACACAAACTTCAACCTTGACTCAAGTCATAGGTAAGCTGCTAGTCCCCCACGTAACTTAAAGTTGCAAACCACAATAATATAATTGAAATAAATTAACAATGCATGGACATATGTACATATGCACGAAAATAAAAAATGCGAAAAACTTGCTAAAAATAAACACAAAAAAAATTCAAACAAATTGAAACAAATAAATCACATCAAAATATTCAAAGCTTAGTCCAATATTTTTCAGAAAAAATACCTTCCCCAGTGGAGTCGCCATTCTGTCGCACGTCGCCGTGCGGCGTCCCGGGAGGGATCCTGGCTCTCGAAGTGGAGTTGAGAAGGAGTCGCCACCTGGCTGTTGAGGGTCGCTAGGAACACCCGATTTGTACTGGTCTGCTCAGAGATTCAAGGGTAAGGGACTGGTTGCGCAAAGGGAAGGTATTAGCACCCCTAGTACGCCTTACCCTGGAACAGTTCTGGACAGTGGCAGCGTGTCTGGAGGCAGTGGTGGCGCGTCTGCCCACGAGCCACCGTCACTGGCGGAGGTGCAAAACAGGGGGGTGGCTGGATCGGCTTCTTCTCTTCCTTCTCTCGCCGGTGGTGGCCTCCACGGCGACCTGCGACGCAAGAAAACACACAGAAAACCAACACAAACAAAGCAGTTGGGTTCCTCTCTCCTCTCGGTCCATCCTTCTTCTTCTTCGTCTGCTCTCCTCTGCTTCTTCTCGCCAGCAAGGTTGTCTCGATGACCTGCAAAACAAAGCAAAATACAAATAAACGCAACAGGCAGCTGGGCTCTTCTCCTCTGGACGCGTTCGTCTTCTTCTTCTTCTTTTCCTCGTCGGTGAGGGGGTTTCCGGCGACCTGCAAGAATGAAGGCAAACAAACACAAAGACACAAAATCAAACCAAATCAATGTTTCTGCTCCCTCTTCCCTCCTTTTAAGGGTAGCTGTGGGACTCGGTTCGGGACTGAGATCTGTCATGGGCAGGGGATGCCGTGGGTGGCTTGGAGAGAAAATGAAAGGGAGGTCGTGTGGCTGTGATGGGTGCTGTCATGGCTGGAGAAAGAGATGAAAATGGGGCTGCTGTGAGGAGGACTGGCGGCTGAGGAAGAGAGAGTGAGGGAGGTTGGCCGGAGAGGGTGAGGGGGAAGAAAGAAACGGTGAAAGGGGCTGCAGCTGCCAAGAAAGGTCTGGCGGCTGCAGCCCCAACAAATGGAGAGAAAAGTTTAGGGTTTTTTTAGGGTTTTTTTGAATGAGTGTATTTTTTTTGTCCCTATTTCTTGTGGCCATGCACTCTATTTATAGAGTTTTGTCATGGGTAAAATTCAAAATCAGCCCTTAGCTTGCGTGCTTGTTTCAATTTGATCCTTCATTTCCAATTTGTGCGATTTGACCCTGCATTGACTGTTAAATTCTCAATTTGTTCAATTTTTCCCCTGTAACAAGATATTTTTGGATTTTTGTCTTTTTTCTATTTTTTCCTTTTTCTTCCGAAACATTAAAATAAGTAGGTCAAAATTTGGGTAGCAACAACGTTAATGAAAAAACATCACTAGGCTTGTAAGGTATTCAGTGGATCTAGAGATTAATTGTGGTACATATAAACTGACTCAAACACTCCAATGATAAAAAAATTCCCATGTGTCTAATCAAAGTGCCAATCATCTCATTTTCTTTATGGACTAACGTTAGATTCCAGCTTCGCCGCATCAAATATATCTTTTTTTTTTATTTGAGCAAATCCCACTAGTTATTCTTTACAAGTCCATGTTAAACAAGTAAAATTTAATTACTCTGAACTCTTTTTTATCATGTTCCACTAGTTAAGTATATTCCGACCCAAATCCAAAAATTACAATACAAATCTCAAGCCTTTTTTTATCACGAAAATCCAAAAACTGCAATACAGATATTAAAGCCTTTTCTATCACAACGAACCTCTTAAAGACTCACATCAAACATCACGAACAAAGTAAACTACCATAACTCCGTGTTCAGCCAAAACCCAAGCCACACCTGAATTGCACCTCAAAACCAATCCGAAACCTACAATGTTGGTGATGTTTCTTCTCACAATCCACAATGAGAAATGAAGAAAAAATATAGTGTTTTGTTAATAAAAACTAAACCACAATACACTAAAATGATTTTCTTTTTTTTCATTCCCCTACAGTTTATGGAATTTACGTTTCAATTATAAAACTACATTTTTTTTTAATTTTCATTCTTGAATATAAATAAAAGGAGGTAAAGTTATTCAAAAATGAGAAGAGAAAGAGAGGGCGATTAGATAGTGACGTCTTGAAAGGATACATTTCACATATTAGAAATATTGTTAAAAAAAAACATATTTAATCTATATAAAATATTAAAAAGTACAAATGAATCATAATAACATCTTTAAAAATTAAATACATATAAAATAAAATAAAAACAATCATTATTTTTAAAAAGGTTAAATAAGCACAAAAAATAATCAGAGAAGGGATCTAGAATAAAAAAAACTATTCAAAAAAAAGGTATTAATTTAAAACAAAACAAAAATTAAAAAGAACACCAATAAAGCTATCTCTAGTCCCAAGATTACATGCTTTTTGTGGCTAGAATTTTTGTCAATATTTTTCTTTTTCCAACACAATGTTAGATCTAGAATCCTTCTTTTTTTCAATGTTGCTTTTACCTAAAAAATTACAAGCAATTAATTTTCAATTTAGATTACATTGCTAAAAAAAAAAAAAAACTTGAAGAATAAAATGAAAAAAAAAATCCAGAATATCCACAATAAAAACTTGAAGAATAAAATTTGTCAATAATTTTAAAAGCAGCGTATTGCCTGATATATTACATTTGCCTTAACAAAGACAAGTTCGCTCTGTCAATGACATTATCATGCATTCCCCTCGTCGGCTCCATTCACTCCATCTTGCTGGGACAAAATAAATTAGAAAACCTGTTAGCTCATACACTTCAAATCCCAAAAACTGTTCTGTAAAATTTGTTCAGCTAATCTTACATCATGTTAAGCTCCAACACAGGTAGACCAATGCTAAATTCTAATTTTGATGCTGGTTTATGTAAGAAACATTGAAGACTTACAACCATATACAACAAGGAGTACAATTTTTCTCCTCTCTTTTGGAGGCTAATAAACTTTCAACGAGCCAAATCAGCTCGAGACAACATACACCAAGGATACACAAAAGTAAATCACCTACAAAAATATACACGCAACGATGTACCTCAAGCTAAAAACTGATTTTTTGTGCAGCGTTTCGTTTGCCAATGCAATGGTTTGGGCGACTGCAAGAAATTCAGAAATTCGTGCATGTAAAAAGAAATCTTTGAAAGAATTTTCTCTATTTTCTGGTCACCAGGTTGCTCAAACTAGCCTTTTCAACCTAGAAAATCACTCAGTGGCAATGTCGTATCAGCTGGAACACTTGCTCCCTGGTTATCTGGTATTTGGGGTGGCACTGCCGAATCACTTGCAATTGTTTCCGGTATACTTTCCACTGGAGCAATCTGATCCGAATTACTTCCTGGGGATGAGGTAGGAGCCTTATCATCAACAGTAGGTTTGCTTGCTTCTGATGGCAGTGGAGAACTTTCAGCTTCTGGTGTAGTGCTAGGAGGTGCATTTTCTGTAGCTGCTGAAGTACTTGTGGTTGCAGCAGATGCATTTTCTGGAGCTTCTGAGGTTGCTGTAGTTGCAGCAGATACGGTAGCTGCTTCAGGAGTGGCACTGGGAGGTGCTTCTAATTGTAACGGTTTCTGCTGTGAACTCTGTATACCAAGAGTTGGTTTTTTCTGAGTGGTAATTAGAGCAGAAAGAGATGGCATTCCTGGTGGAAGAATTTCAATTGGTGGCTTCTTCCCGGCTTCTGCCAAACTGGTAAGCTTAGGTTCCTCAAGTGAAGCCAGAAAGGCAGACGCGGCATCTATCTTTTTAGAGGGAGCATGGTCAACCTCTTTCTGCAGCATTTTGTTCCAGGTCTGAACCAAGTTCTTGAGTGTTGGCCGTCCATGGGCCTAGAGATATTCACGCGGAAGGTCAGAACAAAAATATTAATCCCAGGGTTTAAATATAAAAAGTGCATATAAACTATTCATACATGGGCATGAAGTACAGCCTCAGCAAGCATCCCAGTATCCTGCCATGACTTTTCCATGAGAGCATTGTCTCCCAACACTGCAGCAGAAAATGCTGCTTCTCGTCCCAGGCCAGCTGAAATCAAATTGCTTACCAGACCCTGCAGCGTGTACAAGATATTGCTTTAAAAAGAAGAGATAAAAATAAAGGCATCAACAGCAAAGCATAAAATTGAAAACCATTGAACACTTCGTGGTAGGCAGGACCTGGCAATAACCACCAGCTTGCTTGCTTTCTTGAAATACAAAGCCATACATGATAACCAACCATGCACCCCCCCCACCCCTTTTCTTTCTCTCATGTTGATTTATTATGGTCAAGTTGAGAGCAATGCCTAAACTACCGTAGTGGCTTCAATTCGGTCCTGTACTTCTGGATTAAATTTTGAGAATCTAAAACCTCGTATGTACGAGGAACCATAATATCAAACTCTTAATCATTTTCAACGAAGAATAATATTCAAGCATGCATTCACAACTCAACGAATCAATATTTGAAAATGCAGAAATATGCCGGCACATACATTCAGCCTTGTCAACTCTCCATGATTTGCCAGGCATAAAGCAAGTCCTCTTAATTCATGGCCCTGTAAGGCTCCTTTCACAGAACCTGCAGCAGCTAACCTCTTGAGAGCTTCACGAGCAATATCAACTTGAGCCGTAGCATCTGCAGCATCAATGAGATCCAAAAACTCCCTTGCGAATTTCACTATTCCTTGAACAGCTTCAACAATATTTTCTTTTTTAGCTGTTATGTTGAGAATGTCATTCAAATCCAGCCCAATACCATCTTGACCTATGTCCCTGCTGTTGCTCATGGTAAGAAGGCACTGAAGAGCTCTTTTCAAATCATTGCTTTGCATGGCCAGATCAAACTCCAACCTATGAATAATATAGATTAGTAATATAACTTAATTGCAAGGGGGAAAAAAAGAGAGTAAGCACATGCTGCAGAATGCAACAATAAAATGCTCTTAATGGACTTGAATTGGCATTGTTTAAACTTTGAATAGAATCACTTGAACTTCATTTACTATATCAAGAACTGAAACAGTAATCAACAATGTAATGGTATGTGTATTTACGTAAGTTGTTGAGCTATGTTTAAAGACATGATAGCAGTAGACAGGTTGTTTGCAATACAAGGGGACTGTGTGTGTGAGAGAGGGAGGGGGTGAGAGAGAGAGACAGAGAGGTTTGCAAGGCAGACCTCTTAGATATTCCAGGTAAATGCAGTGCTTCAGTAGCATAGCCCATCCCCATCATGAATTGTGCCAAATCATCATGATGTTCCCTACCAAGCCTACTTGCCCTGCATATGAAAGAATACAGGTTATGAGAGAGCTATAATCTCTACAGTAATAAAGCATTTCTGAAAATCAACTGTAACTAAACAGGGTGAAAAAAGGAAATACCATTTCACTGCACTAACAGCATCCCCATAAGCAGCAAGACAGCGGCAACGAATACCGGGATGATTTAGGGATAAGGCGTGTGCACACATGTACCTACCAAAAAGAATTCACCAATCATATTTTATTCTCTTATATGACACAACAGATTTGCATGGTAGACCTTAAAATGAAGATACTAGCTCCAGTTTTTCAAAATGGAAATAAAAATGTCATGGTTCAATTTTCTATGTGCCAGAGTACTCAGGCAACATGCTATAGCTATTACAAACGATCAGTCATAATTTGTGCCTTTTCTTGTTGATATTAGTAAGAACGCTCTTCTATCATCAATTCAAAAGACCACTTTACACGACCAGCCCATGGAATTAACTCCCTAGCCTAAACTCCTAAACTTTTGCAGCCCCAAATTTACAATTAAGGACGATATACTTTACATGATAAGTGCAACTTATTCAACAAATTAAATAAATTGAAACAAGATTAATGTAATGAAGTACACAATGTGAGTCAGAGGGTTTCTCAAACAGAACAGTGGAAAATTTCTGCAAATTGAGTTAAGAAGCCGCTGAAAGAAACTTAATTCAGTCAAAGGAGGTTCAAGAGATAGATTCAGATTAATGTACTTGTGCACAAAAAAGCAACATATGGACTATGACAGCCTTGTGATAAAAGAAAAACGAACAGTATAGTGGTGATAATGGAGGTAATATAGCTACATAAGAAATGGAGATAGACTGTGAAAGTTAAGTTCTCTAAACAAACCGTTATAAATAGATGTGATAACACTCAGTACATTTTTTCAGCTTGAACATCCATCAAAAACATGAGAAGAGGCAAACAATGAGATAGTCAGTTATGTGGTCAATTTCATCATGGAAAATTAGGTGGCTTGAGGTTTGTCTTAAAAACAACTAGAAACAACAATGTTGCTGGCACTACTGCAAGTTAAAAAGTTTCTAAATAGATTGACACTATACAACCACAACCTAAAAACTATGCATGCAAATCATAGCGAAGAAGGTGAATAGTAAAAGGGAAAAGTTGAGCCTTTGCATCCTCATTTCCTAACAGCAAAGGCTATTGGACTAGCCCTAAATCTTGGAAATTCTTGAGACAAAGATCACCAAATTACCTATCAATAAGCCAAAGAACTCCATCTCTCACACCCACCACAACTAGAGGTCCTACTGGTCGCTTCTGCTCTGTTGGAAAACGAGTAACTGCCACTGAGACCCCTCCACCACCAACAGCTATCTCATTAACTTTTTTCTCTTCTATCTCCCTTGGCATTGCTGAATCATCTCCATCAACTTTAGTCTGTTTTGGCAATGTTAAGTAAGGTGGCACTGAAGGAGCATGCTGAAAAGATGCTAACCGGACTACCTGAAAGGAAGATGAACTATTCACTTAAAGCAAGAAGAAAACCAGATTTTTCTAGTCATGCAGTTAACATGGTACAAGATAAACAAACTCCAGGCTGATAATACTTCAAGCAAAGAAAATAAAAAGTAAATGACAAAAAGAGCATCAGTTAATTGATTGCTTTCCAAGTGTTGGTTGCTGTCTGAAATAATATATTCAACAGCATAACACAACTTAATGAAGCCATATACCAGCTCGATTCATTTGGCTATATAACATATGAAAAACTACTTGGGCCAAACTGACAGGTGTAGAGACATTCAATATGACTTTTATCTTTATTAAACAGTTAGGACGATTCAAGCTTTACACAATGAAATAACACTGGAACTCCAGAAGTTCAGTAAGTTAATACACAATCTGGAACAAAATCTTTATTGCTCCCTGGAATTTCTCACCACTACCTGTGAACGCAACACTTAAAGTCTTTTTCGTCCCTCATCAAATTGTACACAGGATAGGTAAGGGAATTAGGATGAAATAATTGCCTTGTTTTGATAAATGTTGTCATCTAAGTAATTGAGCAAATCTAATCCAGCAATATACCTCTACTGAACAAAAGACAAAAAGAAGAGCCAGATAAGAAGCACCAAATTTTCCCAATATACCCAAAAAGATCAATATAAAAACATAATTAATTAACACCAGGAAAGCTATAAAGTTATTAAACCTGTAACATCGGGGGCCTTAATGGTATTCGTTCTTGGGAAGCAGATTGCAGACCATCTACTGCGATTAGGGCTAAATCTCCATGCTCTGCAACTGCTCTAGCCTGTGCCTCTTTCATTTTCATTTCCTCTTTCCTCTTTCTTGTTTCTATATCAATTGCCGCAACTCCAGCATCTACAAAAACACATCTGAAGAAGAGTTGTGTGTTGGACATGATCTTGTCAAAATTGAGATTTCCAAAGAGGCATGGAAAGAATAATAAGGCAAGAAGAAGAGAATATCTGATGTAAACAATACTTAAAGGGAAAAGTATCAAAATACTCCATGAAAAAGCCATGATAATTGAACAGGCCTTTTGCTCATATTAGTGCACCTATTGACCCAGATAACATCAGAAAATTATAGTAAAAAAATGATACTGGTTGAGATGTAGAGCTGTGTGCTTTCACGGTAAAACTAAAGCTAACTTTTGCAGGTGTACTTCAAACTGTTTGACCACTCTTAGAATTCTCTCTGATGTCTGGTCACTAATTCAAATTACCTTTCTTTCAAAACTTAAACCTCTTTGACCCACGTAGTCAGCTCTTTTATATTATAACTTCTCTTTCTTTTTTGTTTCTCTTTAACCAAGATCGATCCTTCCTTTCCAAAGAATGACCCACTTCAATTGCAAACCATTAGTTTTTCAGAAATAAAATTTTTATGTCTTTATTTACAAAATCTCAGTGACTTTCACAGCCCACATGTTCGATTCCAGTTATCAAACATAGAGGCAATTGAACATTAATGCAACATACTATATGTATGCATGATTGTTTCATTCATCTAACTCAAAAACCCTTCAATTAATTAAGTTGTAATTAATTATTAAGTTATTTGGAAATTACCCTTAATGTCCTAAATTAAGTCATTTTTTACCATGCACATATTTTAGGCAAACACACCAAATGTTTCTGCTTAAACTCTTAGTATAATATACCAAGCCAGTGGCTGCCAAAACCAAGAATGGAATCACTTTAAGATGTTCACCTTGCCATCTCCAGTAGCCTCTCTATGAATCCCAAAGACAAAGGCAACAAGTAATCAATGTTTTTAACCTATCACTTTGCCACAGTATCAAAAGTGTTCAAGTTATACACTTAAGAACAAGAATCGTCACTTCATGCATATTTCTCAAGGATACAATGATCTCCAACTTTCTCACCTAGTACAGCATTTCAATGGGACCATAACTGAGTAGTGCCCTTTGATTCCTTACTACTATCAGTATCCATGGTAATACTAGATATCCAGCACATCTATGGGAATAGTATTGTTCAAGTACATTCAGAAAACATAATGGTCTATCTATAGGCATGTGAAAGGAGGAATCCCGGCCTATGTGCTCATATATACATTTTATTACTCTTCCTTTATTGTAAAAGCCCCATTGCCTGAGATACACATTGTTTATTTATTAATTTTAGTATTCCAAGTCCCCTGTGAAACTTGAATTAATGAATCTAAAAGTTCACTTTGGTGTATTTCTGTAGATCTTTTTATTTCCTCCAGGAGCAAGTGTTCAGAATAATATGGCAGCTCAACGCAAAACCAACGTAATATATGAAAGAGAAATATAGAAACTAAGATTCAAACTAAATATCAAACAGAATAAAAAGTGAATCAATAAACAGATCTTACTCAATGGTAGTTGGCGTGGCCACAAAAAGCTGTCTCCGATGCCAAACAGCTCCGGTAGCATAGGGAATAGCAACATCTCCAAGATATCTGTACTGAGGCCGCAAAGAAGATATGACAATATACTGCTGATACGCAAAAGCACAATACTCAACTGTTTGGTCCCATGCAGTCCATTCTGGATGAGGAAGTAGACCACCAACAGGTTGAAAAGTTTCCCAACTGTCAAACAAGCACTCAGAAGGATCAGCGTGCTTAAAAGATCTTGCTCAGCATGGTAAAGGATAAACACTTAGTTCATCTAGATATATAGCAGCATAAATACACCCTAAAGGTAACCTTAGTCACCTAATATTTGATGTCTAGTATCGTGAAATTGAACTAATGGCAGTCAACTAAACGGATGACTACAATTCACCTATAAAGCTGAAAGTTTTGAGGGGCTGCCTCAGCAGGAGATTTATGAGAGTTAAATCCATCATCGAGAGTAGTAAAAGAAGAAAGGCCACTGCTTCCAAATCCTGACAAGGGCATAGACTGAATAGTTGAAATAGCTGTGGCTGCTACAGGGCTAATCCTCCGAGATGTTCGATAGGCCACACCTAGAAGTGCCCCTCCATGCAAACCAATAACCTAGAAATTGCATTGAGTTAGAGAACCTTACAGTGCTCCATGCAAGAAAATGATTGACACAATCCTGGCCTTAAATTACAATGGAACATGTAGAGAACACCACATGATATACAGCACTAAAGACAAATGCTTTTCCCTCTGTTTAACAGCACACGTGAGCGCGTGTGCACACAGGAGTTCCTACAGCATAAACAACACAGATGAATCCTACTTCAAGATAATCCCATATTATTTTCCAGTCAGTGGTGGGAAAAGTACTTCAACACATTTAGTTAAACTCAATATTGTTCATTTATTATGATCAAAAGATAAACATGAAATCAATAAAAAAAATGATAAAATAAAAATTGATGAAGTAAGAGAAAGGACATTGAACAATCACTCCAATTCAATGTTACTAGTCATATGTTTGAGTTTACAGGATAATTGAAAGAAAAATAGGCATGTGATATTTACAATTAATTTCCTTGAGCCAGTCATTTCAATAACCAGAAAAGGAAGACGAGCAATACAATACAGGAAGATGAAAAGGGTTAATAACTTTAGGTCCTTTTATAGAACTAAATTCCATTGCAATTTAACTTTAAGAATTACTGAAAAAAGCTAGGACAATTCTGGATAAGCCTCAGATACATCAACAGATGAGAGCAAAAATAAAGACCGCAATCACCAATTTTCAGTGCATGGAAAATGAAAACGAAATCCTACCATGGATTATTTCAGAAACACATGCACAAGACAGACTTTGATTTAACAGGAACTATACGAGTGCCATAAATTGTGAGAAAGACAGTACCGGTTCACTGCGACCACCAATTGACCTCATTAATATATTTGATGTTCCGTCATCCAGCAAGATGCGAACTTGCACAGAGGCAGCAGAGGCAGCAGAAGCAGCCACTGCTGCAGCTTGTGCAGCAGCTGCAGCCGCTTCTTTTGCTTTTCTTGATGAACCCCCCTTCGGGATTATTGGCATTCTAGTAGGTAATGCAGATTCCAATATAGCGAACCTATCACGACATGTATCCCAAGCCAGAAGCCTTGCACTGCCTGAATCTACAACGGACCAGTCACTCACCTTGTATACAGTGAAGTAAGGAATATCTGGCCACACAATTGAGAGATATCTGCAACCAAAATGTTTGGTAAGAAAGCAATGTCATGTGTACACCAGTTATAAACAAAAAAGAATGTCTAACCCACTTAATGGACAAATAGATAATTAGTCTTAAGCCAGAATACAGAATGTTCAGAAAGGAAGGATAAATATATTTATTGATATAGCTGCCGCCAATTGAGTAAAAGGGATGGTTACACATATATCTTCTTTTTTGCTTCAAAGGAAGAAAGAGACAAATGATTGTAAATTTATGTCCATGTTTAAAAGTAAGACCTCAGATGATACTTTACTAAAATTAGTATTTTTGACATGCATGAAGCTGCATTGACTTTGACTACTGCTTCCTCTGTTTCATTGGAAGGAAGAGTATGGAATCATTCCTTCTTAATTGCATCCCTCCCTTTCTCTTATTAAAAAAGACAAAAAAAATGAAAGAAAGGGTCAAGGTGACTTACTTCCCTGAACTGCTTACAGAAAGAACTGAATATGAATCATGAGGAACAGGTGTACTGATATGCTTTTTCATCTGCTTGACTTGCAATGGTTCGCCCAAGTCTCCCCTGTACTTTCCAGTTTCAGATAATGAACCATTACTTCCAAGAGATGGATTTGGTGTGTTAGACAATTGGAAATTCAGAAGCTTCAATTCCCTTTCAACTACATAAATGGCAGAATGCTCTCGATTTCCTGTTGGTGTTGGTATGGGACCTACAGCTGGAATAGATCTAGCATCAAACTCGCTGACAATAACACCAATATTGGTTCCAGTCGCAACAAGGTGGGGCTGTAGAGGATGTGCGACCATGCAATAAACCTGCAGTAGCAACCTATGGGTGTCAAACAGAAGGCATTCCAATTCAGAAAATTTAAAAGGACAGCACATTACTTGTGAAGGAGCATAGTCCGATAAATACACAACTGTATCAACCCAAGTTCAATTAAAAGAAAGTCATTATTGGTAGAAATATCAATTTTCAGTGATCAGCAATTCTAATATGTAATATTGATTAGCAAATAAGAAGTGCCCCGTTAATTTAGAATTGATCAAAATTAGTATTATCCTTTTAAGGAATTTGTCAGGGCAAAGGAGTGATTCAACCGACCTAAAGGTGTGAATAACAAACCTTCACATTTGTTGATGTAGGTTTGGCATCCAATCGGGGAGTGAGAACCATGGTTAAAAACATAAATACATGATTTTATGGCCCAGTTTTCAGAAACATGCAACATTGTTATAAAATAATCATACCAGAGAAGCCTCTAAAAGAAGAAGCTGAAAAAATGTGAATAATTAGAGTTGCAATGCAAAATATAATGCTGCTATTATAAAAAGTTTCAAGCATCACTCTGTTCCTCCCAGTTATCCACCAAATAATCAATTGAAGCTTTTATTTAACAGTACCAAGAGAGGCTAAATTTGACATAGAACTCATGATATAAAGTTGCTAAGGAAAAGGCAAAGAAAATAATTATATACCCTAAGTTTCTTGTTTGGTGCAAGAACTTGAGGGGGGATTAGTGAAGAAAGCTCGCACAATGGCCTTGTAAGGGCTGAATAGGTGGGGTGTTCAATGGCCCTGCAAAATGTTTGAGTCGTTGTTACAACCATGATACCCATTGTACACATCTTTGATGCAAAATTGCAAAACACAGTTGTTTAGTAATCATCAACTTTCAGTCAGAGCATACAACAGTAATAGGAAAATTATGCATACCATATATGAGAATCTTTGACACAAGTTAATATATCTAGGTTTGGAGCTCGAGGGTGGCACCAAGATGCCACGCTGTGGCATGCAAGTTTTGGAACAGGTTTAATACGCCGCAACTCCTGCACACCACAAACAAAAAAGGGATAGAAAGAAGAGAGTGTGTGGTATTAGGTAAGGATGGAAAGAAAAATAAAGTACCAAAAAGCCTTCAACTCAAATCTCCATAAATAAAAAGAGATTTTCACATAGCTTAAGAAATACTGGAAGGCTGTTACAGCACCTTAAAAGAGATTGTGTCCCATATAGCTAATGTTTTATCCGCACCAATGGTAATAAGTTGCGGAGCACCTCCAATTACTCTCGAAAGCTCAACAGCGACAACCCCACCATCATGTGCCTATTAATAAGGTAAATTAAAGCATTAAATCCTACTTCAGCTGTACTAGTTTAAAGAAGCACGACCTGTACAGCATGAATAGGTTGGAACAAGATTAAATGTGCACATGCTTAGAAATCATGTATAAACAAAATGACTTGGCAAATAAAACTTGAACATAAAATTTACAACTCAAAATGCCAAAAGAAACTCATAACAAAAGTCATGTTTGACATATTTGCATTATTTCTTGGACAATAAGTGTGACGTTTTTTTCTTTATTTTAGCTGCTATGTTGGAAATCTTGCCTCTTTAATAACAGGTATCATAAATTCTTAGTATAGCTAAAGTTAATGTGCATGAACATACAAATCAAGGTTTAAATTTCCTTTAGTTGTGTGGTGTAGAAAGGGGAGCAGCATGATGCATGATGAAAGAAGAGTAAGAGTGCTACTTTTAAGCTTAGCTTGGGTACAAGTTCTCTTGAATCTTGGCCATGGTCTGCGCTCCAAAGTACAAGTAAACCATCACTACCACCCGAAACAAGAAGAGCCTGCAATCAATAACATAGCAATTGTAAGCAAATATGAGTTGCATGATGGCATAGATCATATATAGCAAATACAAGTTAATTGAGTGGGGGGGTGGATTAAGGTGTCCTCCAAGAGAGAAAGGAAATATAAAAACAGAAACTCAACAAGGTTTTACGGTCCTGTTGAATGTCAGGTAAAGGAACCCCTCAAAAGCCCATGAAGAGGCGCACCAGAAAGAGTACAAAAAAACAATTTATCCATTAACAATTTCTTTTAAAAAATGATCCTTTCAAGTTCTGTACTCTTTATTCCATCCAAAGACCCAAATGGCAACATTGATAGCACAGTACCATATATTCTTGCAATCCTTTCCTCATCCAAACCCTAATATGTGGGTAGATAGGAATACCTCCATTGAACTTGGGATTGCCATAACTCTCAACACCAAAACCAAGGATCCACTCCATGTATCCTAGGTCACTAGACAATCTAGAAAGGTCTATATGCCTTCCTGTTATGAAGCACATTACAGAAAGTAGGGAACAATGACTATTTGAGTCCCATCAAACCTTGAAACCTTCTCTTGAAACTGTAATGCTCCGAAATTTTCCAATATTAACTCATACTCAAATCTCAAGTGATATGCAATGACAATGATGCTCCCGCTCTTAAAGATCCATAATGAAGTATGCCACCAAAAGTTATAAAACTCACATGTTTCTAAGAGATCTGCTGTCTTTTAAACTTTTTACAAAACTAACATCCATGTTATGACTGATGGTGCCCAGGCCAATGATGAAAAAATGAGCAAAAGATTAGCACCCCTCCCCCTCTCTCTTACTATCTATAGTTTCGCTTTCCATATCCAGATGCATATTTAAATCTGTGCCCGTCGATTGCCTGGTGCTGATAAAAAGCGCTGGCATACTATTAGCACCAAGGGGCAAGGATCCAAGGTGTAACACAAACTGCAGCCGCATGTATTTATGTACATGCAACAAATGCAAGAGGAAAAGATTATAGGGAGGAGAGGGCATCCTTTAAAGCAAAAATACCAATAAGGAGTCTAACAGTAACTCTGGATGACGGAAAATATTAAGCAAGACAAATTTAGCAATGGTTAATAAAGAACTACCTCGCCAGAGGAAGCCATGAAGGTCATCAAACAAGAAATGGATCCTTTATGACCTCCAGTGTATCTGCGTACAAGCTGTAAGTAACAACTATTACCAAACAATAAGAGGTGAGTAATTGCATACAACATACCAACAACTAAGCCACCCACAAACCTTCCATGATATCATTGAAAGAACTCTGATGACACCATCAGATCCACCAAATGCAACTAGCGGAGGACCATCACCAGTAGTAGATCTGCAGAGAAACTCCATGCTGCAGAAGAGGACAAAAAACAAAACATTCATTGTACCGTAATATGATAAACATACAGGAATTAGCACGTCCATGTAGGTAGTTGGTAATCATATATAGGAAAAAATCACTGATCCTACAAGACCCCAGATATGCAAAACCTATGCCGTAGAGCACCAAAGGAATGCATCACGCAATCCCATTTGCCATATCAAGATTTTCAAAGACACGGCAAGAGAACATTAAAAAAAACTTGTTTTCCATAAAAAAAAAAAAAAAAAAAAAAAAAAAAAAAAAACTAGTCAACTAAGATACAAAGAGAGGTAACTCCTCTTTCTCAAAACCCTTTCAATAAAAAAAAAACCCTCTCGCCCTATAAAATGAGCAGGAGCCCCCTGTTGTAGCTTAGAAGGAAATCTATAAAAAGCGATTCTGCTTGTTTATTTGGAATTTTGGTTTGATACCATGTTATCTTAATATCATTACAATAAGTCTGATCAAAGACCAAACTGCTGTCTGTAAATTTTACTATCATGTCTACATGAAACAGTGGCATACAAAAGCCAAAAATGCTAGCTGATAACATAACTAACAGCAGTTTAATTAGAGATATTTATTTTCAAAAGTGAAAAATGAACATGACCAAAGTGAAAGAAAGAAAAGGAGGTGGTGAAATCGTGGTAAGACTTGCCAGATAAGTGACTTGTTGTCAAGTTCTTGCTTAGGCACATCACGACCACGCATGGTGACCAAGTCCAGAAAGATGGCTTTGTTTACACAACAGATGACAAGGAAGTGTCTTCCTTTAGTGGATGGGGCTGGAGAAGAAAATGCTGAAGTTACAGTGCTGGCGGCAGAAGGAGCCTCCGCAGCGGCTGACCGATTACGCCATAGTTGCCAAAATCGGACATCATCATCATAAAAGTTAACCTGCTGCACACTTTTATGTTTTTTTTGTTTGGTTTTGTTTTAGTTATCATACCATTCACTTATAAAAAATTTCAAAATTTGATTGAATTGAAACAACAGGTAATCAAATCCATTAATTACCTCCCTCCACGCATGGCTTCAGTAGACTTCCCCTTCGTCTCTGAAAAAGATAAAACAAAAAAGTGAGATGAATTAAAAAATAAAAACAGCAGCAGCAGTTGGAGGGAGAAAGGTTAGGTTAGGACTTTGGAAGCAGTACCAGATTCACCCTCAGCAAGCTTCTCCAACTTGGCGCCGACCAAACGTCTCTCGTCGACACCGCCGGCTTTGAGCTCGTAGATAACCTGGCGGTGTTCCCAATTCCAAACGGAGACCCGATCGGAGGCATCGGCAGTGACAAGCCATGGATGCGTAGGATGCAATTGAATCTTTACGATCTTATCATTGCTGGGTCTGAATGCTCTTAATCGCAGCATTATTTCTTCCTTCCTTCCGATTCTTGTAAGATCTGATCCGATCCGATCCGTTTATCAGCAGATCACATTACCTGGTCACTCGAGATTTTTCATTTCGATCGTTCTAACCCCCCCATAAAAAAATTGGACATCAAAGGAACTTATAGCTTAACAATATAGCTAAAATTAACTACCTTGAGGACCACTCCTTAATTATCTACTCACGTAAAATTTCGAAAAATGGGTTGTCAAACAAAAATGCTATAGTGAGTCTTTCTTCACTGTTCTAGCATCGAACAAAAAGGCTGCTCGTTGATTCTGGACAGTGTTTGATGAGGTGACCGCCGGGGGCAAATATGCTGCGGCGTTAAAGGTTGCCGCTGCTCCTCCTTCCGTTTGGTTTTTTAAGAGGTGTTTTGGACTATGAGTTGTGTTTTGGACCGTGATAGAGTAAATAATAATTATTTAAAATTATATCAAAATATTTTTTTATTTTTTAAAAATTTATCTTCAACCTAATATGTATTTAAAAATAAAAAATAAAATAGTGAGATCGGGGTGCAACGAATGCACCAAATAAGGTTTCAGAGGGTATTTAACATTAAATTTCAAGCTGTTGTTTTTAAAATAAACAATTCTTCAAATCAATTTTTTTATTATTTTAATGTATTGATATTAAAAATAAATTAAAAAACATATTATTATAATGTATTTTTTAAAAAATATTTTTTAAAATATAATTATTATCATAAAATCAGACAACATCGTCCTAATATACTTTGTATTTTATCTTTACTATAAATTTAAAATGTATAGTTAATTAATATTTATTGGAGTTGTTCAATTAGAATTTTTAGTTAAAAACGAGTGGTATACCCGCGCGATGCGGCGGGTTTTTTTTTATCTATGTAGAAAATTGATTGCTTTTATATGTATTGTATTTTATTATTTTAATATTTATTTAGTATAATTATATTTAAGAATACTGATATTAATTTTTATCCTTCAAAAAATCCAAAGTCATTTTTCCTCTTTCTCAATATATTTTTAGGCGATAATATTCAATAAATATCAGACATATTAGAAATAAAATTATTGTAATTTGTTTTTAAAACATAAACTTAATTTTTGTGTGTGCTATAATTATTTATTTGCCGTCTAAAAAGAACAGTCTAATGGAAACGGGAAGTGACTTGTATATTTTTTAATTTGACTTGTAGATAATGCAGGTAAATTTGTCAACATTTTTTTTTAGATGTTTTTTTTTCCAGTAATATTAGCTCTAAAATATTAAAAATGAAAACATTGGAAATTGTTGTAAGGAAATAAACTTAAATAAAAGAGCGAATTGCCCGCGCGATGCGCTGGGTTTTTTTATCTATATAAAAAATTCATTGATTTTATGCATGTTGTATTTTGTTATTTTAATATTCAATGAGTCAAATTATAATTGATAAAATCTGTTAGAAACAGATGTTTTTTCCACTAAAACATATTTGAATATTGCTAATACTAAAAATATTTTGATAAAATTCGTTAGAAATGATTTTTTTTATTTGTAGCAAATTGATTGTAAAATTTATTGCTCATATTGTTATATTAAAAATATTTTAGAATAATAATAAATAGGTCTCACATATTTATAAGAAAAACATAATCATTATCCTTATTTTGAATGTCTTATCTATAATAATAAGAAATTTCAACACTTAACAGTATTAAAAAAAATTCAAAAACTAAATAAATGGAAAAACAAAAATAAATATTATTAGATTTAAAAAAAATGAAATGAATAATAAAAAAAAGAGGAAATAGAAAATATTATTTTTGAAATGACTACAAAAAAAAATTAAAATGTAAACATAAAAGAAAATAACCTTAATAACAGTTGAAATAATAAAAATTGGTGAGACCATAATTATTGTTAGAGAAAAAATTGCCATAAATTTTTTTTATATAATATTATATTAAAAGCATTTCAGAACAATGATATTTTTTTTTTCCAAAAAAGCAATATATATATAATTAGTCTAACATATTTAAAAGAAAATAAAACTTACAAATAATCATTATCATTATTTTGAATGTTTTATCTATAATAATTAGAAAATTCAATACCTAACAATATTAACAAAAAATAAATATGATTATATTTAAAGAAAATATTTTACCTGAAGAATAAAAAAAGAGAAATAATAACAAATATTGTTTTTGAAATGATTACCAACACAGATTAAAAATTAAAAATTTAAAAAATCTTAATAAGAGAGGAATAAAAAAATTGAAACAAAAACTAAGAGCATGTATATATATGGACAGAAATAAGAATTATGTAAGAAATATAAAAAAAAAGGAATTTTTTTCAAATGGTAATGAACAACGAAAACCACAATTGAAATAATTGTTCATTACTGTTTGAAATTGCAATATCCTTTAGCTATTTTATGAAATAATAGTAGTAGTTCCCGTAAGTTGACCCGGACACCCTGTTTATAAAAGAAAAAATTATAAGTGGGAAAAAAACAGGAAAAAAATTCAAAAAGATGGCTTTGGGGATTATTCATGGCACGTGTAAGTTGTCACAGGCATCACAATTATAAAAAAATGTATACGTGGGGGGGAAATCAGTGAAAAAAATATTAAAAAAAATGGATTCGAAGATTAGTTGTGGTGCACGTAAGTTGTAACGGATACTTTGGTTAAAAAACACAAAAAAAGAAACCCAATTAAAAAAATATCAAAAAAAGCTAATCAGGACACCCTGGTTATAGAAAAACGAAAAAAAAAAGTGTAATTGAAAAAAAAAGGAAAAAATGTTACAAAAAGATGGGTACGAAGATTAGTCATGGTGTGTTTAAGTTGTCCTGGCCACCTCGTTTATTAAAAAAAAAGTCCGATTATAAGAAAAAAGTGCAAGGGGAAAGAACATTTTTAAACAGTAATGAGAGAAAAAATATCAGAAAATAGCCGCGCATTGCGCTAGGCTTTTTTGATGTAGTAAACTGATTAATTATTTAGCCTGCAAAGAATTATTTAGTTGGTAGATAGCAAATTGTAATCGCTAAATTCTGTTGTATTTTTTTTTCTGTATTGAATTAGTTGGTTGTTGTTATCAGTTTAAGTGCTCGGATAATAATTCAGTTGACAACTCTCAAAATTATAATCGATAAAATCTATTAAAGATGAGTGAATTGTATTTTATAGCCAATTCATTAATGGGTGAACTTGCTTAAATATTTTATCGATTTATGTAATTTGCATAAAAAACTATAATTGATTAATTAGTAGGCGTGTTTTGATTTTTATGAAAATTATTTAATTGGTGGACGTAAATTTGCAATTAATAAAATGAATAAAATATGAATTTTTTTTTCTTGTATCGAACTTGTTGATGATTGGGTTTATTTTAACAGCAATGAACGATTTAACCAGCAGAGAGTAAAATTGCAACCGCTAAAATCTATCAGAGATAGATTATTTCTGGTTGATTGCTATTTTGTGTCGATTTATTTAATTCATGGATTGCAAAACTGCAATTGATTGATTATTTGGTGTGTCTTAATTGTTTTGACAATTATATAATCGGTTGATAAAAAAAAATACAATCGATGATATCAATTAGAGATGAATAAATTTATTTTTTGTAGTGAATTGGGCATTCATTGGCGGTTGGGTGTTTTGTAATGGTTTGGCTTATTATTCTCTGTTTTCTTTTTTATTTATTTTTCAAGTCAAATAATTTTTTAGAATCTAATAATATTTACGGTTATAAAAAAAAGTGCAAGGGGAAATCACCTTTTTAAACAGTAATTAGAAAAAAATTGTGGTGCGCATAAGTTAACCTGGAGACCCCGGTCACGGGGAAAAAAATAAGCGGAAACAAAAAAATGGAAAAAAAATGTATAAGTTAAACCAAAAAAGGGATAAAAAAGAAGAAACATGGTTATAAAAAAAACGTGCAAGGGGAAATCACCTTTTTAAACAGTAATGAGAAAAAAATTGTGGTGCGCATAAGTTAACCTGGACACCACGGTCACGGGGAAAAAAATAAGCGGAAAAAAAAACAGGAAAAAAATGTATAAGTTGAACCAAAAAAGGAAAAAAAATGGATCCGGAGATTAGTCATGGTACGCGTAAATTGTCATTGATATCCTAGTTTAAAAAAATAATAATAAGAATAATAATAAAAAAATAAAATAAAAGGGAAAGCAAATTTTCCAGACAATCATTTTTAAAATCAGTATTGTAGAAGAAAAAACAAAAACACAATAATTTAAAAAAAAAAATCATAAGAATAATAATAGAAAAAAAAAGAGAAAGCAACTGGAAAGTTGCTTTTAAAAAAAAAAGGAATTTCAATAATAATAGAAAAAAAAAAGAGAAAGCAACTGGAAAGTTGCTTTTAAAAAAAAAAGGAATTTCGAAAAAAAAAAGAAGGAAAGCAGTTGCTTTTCAAATAAAACAAAAAATGGAATTTAGGGAAAAAAAAAAAAAAAAAACAATGTCAAAATTTCTGGCAGAGAGATTCGAACCCTGTGCGCTGAATTTCCAGCGCGCAAGCGAACCGCTCGGCCACAACTACTTATCTGTCAATTTCACCATAAAAAATACAAAAAGAAGCCGTATGTAAAAAAAAAAAAAAAAAAAAAAAGTGCACAAACTCTCGCGCAGCACCGGAGCAAACTGCACGTCCACAGTGACTATGAGTCACTGTGAACAGTGCTCATCACTGTTGAAAATCCCGTAATCTTTTAGATATATACTAATTATATAATTTATAAAAAAAAATTAAAATATATTTTATTAAAATTTATCAAACTAAACAGAAATGATAAGAAACTATGGTGGTGGAATCTTGTGTGAAAAGTAATTCTTTCTTTTCTTTTTATAACCATAGTAACACATACCATTCCATTTCAAGAGATGAGTGTTGTCAAAATTCTTTTATCAAGTTTCTATCTTCAAAGTAACTCAATTTAATTTTTTATATAAGAAAAAGGGTTAGTGATTACTCGACATGTCAACTTATCATGAAAAATTATTATAATAATTATTATTATTATTATTATTATTATTGTAAGACTGTTCAAGGACCGGTAGAACATGGATCTAAAAATTCATCCTCAAACAGTGAAAATGAGCCCACCTATCATGAGTGAGCCGTTGGTTAAAGTTAAAAACAATTTAGCTGAAGGGGATTCTATTCTGTTTCGGTTAAAATTGCCAAAAATATTTTGTACCAGCTACAAAAAAAGATAAAATAATAGTATTTTTATCTCGGTTTAAATTTTGGTTCATTCTAGCTAAATACCGACCGAAACGTTTTGTTTTCGTTCCGCCCGTTCTGTTTCGGCCAAATAATGTTTTTTTTAAAATAATAAATAATTTTACATTATCAATCATATCTCTTAATCCGACTGTTAGATTAAGATGAATTTTTACGATGAGTCTCTTGACATATTTATATATATTATGTTAAAATTTCAGAGCAATCAGAGAATATAATGACCTTGCGAGATTGATAATTGCTTTCTCGTAATATTATACGTGTTCATAATTTTGTTCAGAAAAATCATTTTATTGTGTCTTTTTTTAGATTAAATTGCACAATTCTAAATAATTTTATTTTTTTATTCAAACTAATTTTTTCTTTTGAATTAATATATTTAATTATATATATAATTTATATGTGTGTGTGTGTATAGACACACATAAACAGTACAGCTCCGAAATAGAAATATTATATTTTAATTGAAAAAATAAAACATCAACCACATCTGAGAAGAAGATGGTGACTCAAGAGGTTGGAAACCCTGTTGCACTGCAAGTGTTTGATGTTTATTGCATTATCTTAATTTTCTTGTGGGAAACATAATATACTGGACTGAAGATCTAGCAATGAAATTCGTGGATATGGGCCTAATCCAATGATGCCCCTGAGTTTTTTTTTCCATGTAAAGGTTCAAATTTGAAATAAAAAATAAATGCGAGGATAACCTAGATTGTTTTTCATTAAGGGGAAGAATTGAAAAGAAAAATGAATTTTACAGAATGATCCATGAAAAAAATAAAAATCAAAAGAATAAGAAGCACTTGAGAAAATAAGAAATCATAATAATGGATTCAAGGATGAAATTTTAATCTAACCAAAAGGACAAGAATTAGAAATAAAAAAATCAAGGACCAAAGTTGAAATATCTGTAAATAAAAGAACAACTCTAAAATTTTGATTCGATAGCGTGAATTTTGAGAGGATGAGAGAGAAGGAAAAAAAAATGAAAAGGTCATCGGGGACACATGCTTGCATAAAAGATGACAAGAGCTGCTGACGTAGAAAAGTAATGTATTTTTTAATTGTTTATATAAAAAAATATTATTTATATATTTTTTTTAAAAAAAGTACTTTAAATATCTATCATAACCTCAAACATGTTATTAGACTACTAGAATAAAAAAATATCCTTGCTAAGTGGTATTGTTCTTTTGTATTACCATAATTGTCCTATTATGCTACTTTATATGATTCTTTTGGCCAAACATGAAGAAAATTGTTTACTTTAGTTAAACCTGATATGAGATCTAAGTGGAAAAGAATCTAGGTTACCGGCCGAATGAGTTGATCTAGATTAATTTAAGTTTTTTTATTTATTTTATAAAAGAAGTTAAATTAACATCATTTTGGAAAGGAAAAAAAACCAACAAGTTTTGACTTGGGTTTTAGTTTAGTTTTTTCAAGAATTTTTTGGTGTTTTTAAATCATTTTTATATATTAATATTAAAATATTTTAAAAATAAAAAATATCATTTTTAAAAAAAACAACAATTATTTTCTAAAAAAAGCAAGACACAAGATAGAAGATATCTTTGCTTGAGGAGAAAATGTCATCGCCCGGACATTGATTAATCAACGTCAATACTTGCTGTGGTGATTTTATTTGACATGAACAAGGTTGTCGGTTTCTTTTTGTTTTAACCGAAATATTTTATGTTAGTTAAAAAATAAGAGTTAAATATCGGCTGAAACATTCCGGTTTTGTTTTGCCGGTTCTGTATTGATCAAACAATATTTTTTTAAATAATAAATAATTTTACAATATCAATCATATCTTTTAATCTGACCGTTAGATTGAGATGAAATTTTACGATGAATCTCTTGACATATTTATATATACTATGTTAAAATTTCAGAGCAATAAGAAAATATAATGACCTTGCGAAATTGATGACGATATTCTCATAATATTATACGTGCTCATAATTTTGTTCAGAAAAATTATTTTTTCGTGTTTTTTTTAGATTAAATTGCACAATTCAAAATAATTTTATTTTTGTATTTGAACAAAAAAATGTAAAAAATTTATTTATTTAATATTATATACACACACACACACACACACACACAAACAATATAACCCCAAAACAGCACGCCGAAATACTCTAAATCGAAATATTCTATTCTAATTGAAAAAACAAAGCACCGACCGAAACAGAATTAATAATTTGCGCTGGAATCGTTTTTTGTGCAAGAAAATATGAGGAGAATTAAGACAAGAAACTATAGGACAGGTAATACGAAAATTGATGTAAAAGGCTATAAAATAATTAGTTAACCAACTAGCTAGTTGTTGCTTTTTAAAAACATTTTGATAAATCGGAGAGCAAACGTGATAAATCAGAGAGCATTTTCTGCCTCTCCTTTACTTATTCTTGTGTTTTAAGAAGTTACAGACAAGTCCTATTCTATATAGGAATCCTTTCTTTGACAGGGAAGTAAATTTAATCCTCTGTCTACAATTACGGGATGCTAAAGTTAATTACTTGTCCGATAGAAGTTCGTAGCCTTCAAGCTGACTACTTTTGGTGATTCTCGCAACAAAACATGAGTCACATGACTGTCATCTACTACAAAACATCTTCTCCTGCTATCCAAACCAAGCATGCATGCATGCATAAACAAACAATCGACTCATTTATAGAGTTCATCACCGTTTTTGACGATTGGCCCTGTTGAAATGTCAGCAACAACCGCAAAGGATCACATCAAAGCGGTGTGGATTGAGCGCTTAAGCTCCGCTCTAAGGACAGCATTGGCATGCTCCGTCGTGGGCTGCACCACCCTCTACGGCCCTGCAAAACTGAGCCACTTTCTTGCATATCCAGCCTTTTCTTACGTGACAGCAATCCTGATCGTCTCGGATGCTACTCTCGGTCACGCTCTCAGAGGCTGCTGGCATACACTATACGCTACTGTTCAAGTAATGATCCCCTGTATACTGAGCTTGCATGTGATCGGACCAGCCAGGTTCGGCAGTGGCCTTGCAGCGGTTGCAGTGGCCATTACTACTTGGTGGCGCTGCCAGAATCAACTCCCTTGATGGCTAAGCGGATTGCATTTGGGCAGACTGTGATTGTGTATGTAGGCGTAGCTATCCATGGTCCGGAGGCAGGAGTGGTCACGCACCCGATTCATGTGGCTTCGAGCACAGCCTTGGGAGCATTGGCTTCTGTTTTGGCTATGCTGATTCCATGCCCTAAGCTAGCCTACTGCAAGGTAAATGCGATAAGTTTTTTGCTGTTCTTCTTCTTCTTCTTCTTGGAGCCTCTTCCTAGGATGTCAATTTACGGCGGCGGATGCTTTTGTCTTCCCGCAATTTTAGTATAATTAGAAAACTCTAAATGATCCTTAATTGAATCTTGCGTACGTAGTTAGTAATAGAGAAATCGAAGAAAAGCTAGCTACTGTATATCACCAAGAGTTTTTGAGTTCAAACCTCTTGAATGTGAAAGAGTGAAAAAACTAGATGAATTTTAGGTCCATGCTGATCTTAAATATGGATATATCACACTTGAAACAATTTCAGTTCCATAGTTGAAGCGACAAGTTGACCTTCCCTGTAATCCATTGTCATAAATACAACATATATTTATTAATTAACCATGCATGCATGCATCATCATATAATTAATTAGAAATATCAACCAACTAATTTGACATTTTGCATTCAAACCAAAAGGAAAAGACTAATTTGACTGCAAATTTAGTATATACAAAAGCAATTAATTAAGGACTCCGACAAAACCTAAAAGACATACAGGTACCTTCTTATTGCGTTAGTACTGATAATTATATATATATATATTGATGGTGATTCGTAGCATATATATTTTAGCTTATGGTCTCTATATATATTCTATTACGAACGAATCATCTCCATGCCGGTTGGAGAACATTTTTAAGAAATTTATAAGGTGGTTTTTGAAAATAAACTGTTTTTTTAAAATATATTTTTAACTGTGTGAGTGGGGTTTTAGCCCCCAAAAAGAAAATTCCGCCATATATAGGGATTAATATTATCGCAAAAGCTAGCCGTGGGATGTCCGAATGTCTCTTAAGCATGCAGTTCTACTTTGAGAAAGCACGATCGAGGATATATGAAGCTATTATTGTTCCCCAATATTGCATGCCTTGTCCTAATCATCGCTCTTCTCTCTCTATCTTCGTGGCCTCCGATGGTACGTACCTTGTGCTTCAAGCTTCAAAGTTTCGATTTTCGAACCGACAACTCCTAATAATCCTATGAACTTTGAGAAAGTTTATTCTCTGAAGTTGCATTTTACGGACAGATATGTGTGCTTCCAGCCCGAATCCCACAACCCACTAACGGTGATGACTAAAAGCATCTACAAATGCCATCGTGCTCAACGGATAGTTATATGCCATTAAACAAAGCGAGTTCTTAAGCAATCTCATTCTTTCTTTTTTTTATAATTTTAGCAGAAAATCTTGATCTATAACCTTTAGTCTATTAGAGAATAATATAAATCATATTATAGAGCCTCACTTACAAGCTTAAGCTTTTAGGTGAGATGGTTCCTTAACATGGCATCAGAGTCTTGTTGACCGAGCGGTCACGAGTTTGAATCTCACCACCCCCATTCTATTTGATAAAAAAAACCAAGCACAAGATGATGTGGGCCTGTGCAAGTTTCAAGCCCAAAGGGTTTTCACACTGAGGGGGTGTGTTAGAGAATAACATAAATCATATTATGGGACCTCACTTACAAGCTTAAGCTTTTAGGTGAGATGGTTTCTCAACGGATAGTTATATACATGCCATTAAACAAAGCGAGTTCTTAAGCAATCTCATTCTTTCTTTTTTTATAATTTTAGCAGAAAATCTTGATCTGCAACCTGTAGTCCTGTAGTAGAACATTAATCTCTCCTCCCTTAATGTTAACTACTTTCTTCATTCTTCTCTGGATGGTAAAGGATTACATTCAATCTGTAGGTTTAGAGATTTTACATGTACAGCTAAATCATAAATTAATTAACACCATTGGCGATATCTGCAGGTTAGGAAAACGAGCAGATTATACGTTGAAAATGTGTCGGAGAGATTGAATATCTATGTAGAGGCCTTAACCGCCCAAAACATTAATCAAGCTGCAACCGACGTGCTTTCCCGAGCAAAGTTCCTCCCTGTAACAGGAGTCAAGCATCTTCAAACTATCAAAGATAATCGAGTAGGTCATCTCTGATTTTTCTAGTTATTGCCATTACCCGCTTGGGACTTGAAAGGTTCAGTTGGCTAATTGTAGTCGTTTCTTTGTGAACAGGGAGGGATGGTTTGGGAGAAACCACAAATCAGAAAGCTTGACCCTGGAGAAAATTTGCAAGGCATCGAAATACTAATGAAAGGAATGGAAATTGCTCTTGATTCATGCCCTTCTTTTCCTCTTAGCATGATAGATGAAGGGATCAAACGAGTGCTGCTCGATGTGAAAGGAAAAATAGTCCTAAAGCTGCAGAACGCCAAGTTCTTGGCTCCTTTTGATGCAACAACAGCTCCGGTAAATGCTGGAGAAAGTTATATTTTGGCCCCAAAAATTGGTGGCGCAACTCAGGCTGAGCTACCAGCTTTCTTCTTTTTGTATTGCCTGGAACTCCTCTTGAGGGAATTTCCTGTTGCTGGAAATCCAGAGTGCAGTTCAGAGAACACCGACAAGACTGATACTGGAGATGTAACCAGTAAAAGAGATGAAGAGAAGGCAAACCTTAGAAAGACTTGGAATTTTTCAACTATCAAATTACCAAACATGGAGAGGTTGACTTTTGCAATCAAGAGTTCACTTTCTTTGGGTTTGGCTGTGCTACTCGGTTTGATATTCAACAAAGAAAATGGGTATTGGTCTGGACTCATCATCGCCACCAGTGTTGTCACGGAAAGACAAGCAACTTTTACAGTAACGAATGCTCGTGGGCAAGGGACGGCGATAGGATCGGTTTACGGGATCCTGTGCTGCTTCATTTTCCAAAGACTTGTGGACTTACGGTTTCTCCCTCTTCTTCCCTGGATCATTTTCACCAGTTTTCTAATGCACAGCAGGATGTATGGCCAGGCCGGCGGGATTTCAGCTGTGACAGGAGCGTTATTGATCTTGGGTAGGAAAAATTACGTACCTCCAAACGAGTTTGCTGATGCCAGACTCGTAGAAGCTTGCATAGGATTGATTTGCTTCATCATGGTAGAGATTCTATGGCGACCAGCGAGGGCTGCAACTCTAGCAAAGACTGAACTTGCCGGGAGCTTGAGTGCACTCCGGGATTGCATCAACGATATATCCCACCCCGGTGCCGGCCAGAAGAGTGTGCTGTCATCTTCGATTCCATCATTGCGAAGAAAGCATCACGAGGTGAAATCCCGTATCACCAACCTGGAGAAATTCATCGCTGAAGCTGATGCAGAGCCTAACTTCTGGTTCTTGCCCTTTAACGGTGCTTGTTACCGCAGATTACTGGTTTCTTTAAGAAAGATGGAGCACCTCCTGCTGTTCGTGGCCTTTGAAATCGAGACTCTATCACAAGTATCAGATCGGCTACAAGAACTCATCTACAATATCTATCTACATCCGTTGGCGGCGGAGGTTGGCTTTTCATTGAGCTCCATTGGAGAGATGATTTCGACCAGTTCCTTGCGAAAGATAAGCATATCTGATCGTGATGATATCGAGTTAGGAAAATCATCACCAAGTGCAGATGTAGTATTCTGGACTTTCATTCTAGATGGAGAAGTTGAGAATTCCATTCCCCAGCATTCAAATGAAGAAGCTGACGAAATCGAAAAACGCAGAGGCGCACAGAAGCTTAAGAGCCGGTTGATCCTTGGCATCTACAGCCTAGAGTTCTGCATCACTGGCCTGATAAAAGAAACACGAAAGATTGAGAAAAAAGTGAAAAAATTAGTTGCAAGGGAGAATCCATAAAGCTGCCACTTCAATTTTTCACAAAAGAATCAGTTGTATGGTAAAGAAACAAAGTAGATGAAAATGATATAGTGAAATAATATATATGTGTGTGTGTTAGCAAAGCAAATAAATAAAAATACTAGTAATGGAAGAGTGGCCGCATATCAAAAAATATAGTCATGATGGATAACTTTCAGTTTAATAGGTTCCAGAGCTTTAAACAAAGCGTTTCCCCTCACTTTTTTTGTTTTTATTTTCACCATTATTCTTTATAATTAAACTTTTTTTTATTTTAAGTTTTTTTTATGTAATTTGAAAAAAAAACAAATATTCTACTTTTTTTATTTTTAGTCTTTTTATGTAAGAAAAAAAAAGAGTCATTTTTTAACATTTAATCTGTAAGAATTGAGTTTCATAATTTTTTTATTTATATTGCTCAGTCTAATAATTTATATAATGAATTTGAAAAGTTAATATGCACGACATCCTTTTTTCTATTCTAATTTTGATTTTAATTTATTTCTTTTTAAATTATTTTTAAAATTTATATCTATTTATGTTTCAATTAATATCCTTCCCGTGTTTTTTTTTTTAATTTGGCTTCTTTGTCCATATTTAAATAAAGGTTTTTTAGAATATTATTTTTTACGTGTTCAATCACTACAAAAAAAGGGTGCCGTTAGCAACGGAATTTTGCAACGGCAAAATTCCGTTGCTAAATTTGCATCCGGAAATTGTTTTAGCAACGGATATTCCGTTGCTAAACCAATTCCAGAAAAAAAAAAAAAAAACATGGTTTGCAACGGATTCGTCGTTGCAAATTTAATTTGCAACGGACAATTTGGCAACGGATTTGCAACGGATTATCCGTTGCAAAATTTACCGTTTCAAATGAAAATTAATTTTCATCACCCCGCCGCGCAAGAAAAAATTTAAAATATTGAAAAAAATTACCACAATTTAAATTAAGCCCTCTTCCTCTTTCTCCTCCCAGTCTCACGCAAGCTCACTCTCCCCGTCTCATCTTCCACCTCCATGATACCTCTCCCTCCACACCCCAAGGCCTTCACTTTTCCTCACCCATTTCCCTCCTCACCTTTCCACTCCTCTCCCTCGCTTCAAATCCCCTCCCCCCCAAACTCACCATCTCTGCAATTCACTAGAATTCAGATGTAAATTTTGGCAACTGCTTGGAATTTGAAATAGATGCAACCAACTGCAAGCAAGGCAGGTTGTATTCAACTATGGGGTTCATTGCAATGCTAACAGGTTTGTGGTTTTACAAAAATCGGTTGTGGGCTTGAATGGTTTTATTGGATGAAGCCGGTCCCCCTCTATTTGATTTGTAGGATTTGTGTCCAAAATCGTACCTTAGGGTTTCTCTGATTAGCGAATTTCACCATTGTTGATTTTTATTGGACAGTTTTTTTTTTTAATTCTTGTTTGCCTTTTGTCTGATGAGGATGATTTTGCGGAGGATGAGGAGGAAGAGGACGACGACGATGATGAAAGAGACGATGATGAAGAGGATTATGAAGAGAATGGGGATGAGGTAGAAGGCAATTCAAGGCATCAAAACGGGCATGGGCATGGGGAAGAAGATGACCATGACGAGAAATCATCACGGAAAAGGCCAAGAAAGGAAGTATTTTCAGCCACAACATCTCTGATGCAGCAACTGAATGGGGAAATAATGAGCGTGCTCCGAGATGGAGGAAAGAGTTCACGGGAGAAGAACCAGTGGATGAAGCTAAAGCTGATGCAATTAGAGGAGCAGCAAGTGAGCTACCATTGCCGTTGCAAATTGATTAAAAAATTAATCAAAACAAAATATTTATTCATAATTAATTAAAAAATAAATAAATTCAAAATTGATTAAAAAATTTAAAAATTTAATTTGCAACGGATTTTCCGTTGCAAATTTCCATTGCAGATGGATAAATTTGCAACGGACCAGCCGTTGCAAAATGTATATTTGCAACGGGAGAATTTGCAATTAGCCGTTGCAAATTATTTTGCAACGGATAATCCGTTGCAAGCAAATTTGCGGCGACTTGTTTCTAACGGATAGAGTCCGTTGCAAATGCCGTTGCTAATATTAATTAGCAACGGCTTTCTTTATAATTTGCAACGGCTGGCGCCGTTGCAAAGAGGGCCTTTTTTTTGTAGTGAATTTCTTAAGATATTATTCGGATTCATCTTAAATTTTGTATGTTTTATAAAGATGAAATATTATTTTTTTCTTAATACGGGTCGACAATCGGTCATTGCTCAAGTCGAATCAAATATTTCGGAGAGATTTCATCTTAAAAAGTTGAAAATCAGAATTCAATAGCTAGCAAATGAAGAGCACAACCCTCAATACAATATAATACAGCAAAAGCAAAGACGGGTCCTTAAAGCAAACGAAATCGAACTAAAACTGAAGTTGTCGTCTACATATGGCATCCACCATGCAAAACCATAGATAGGTGAAGGCACATTTTTACCTCCAAGTGGTGCATCCAACCTTTCAGAATAATAGACGCAAGTATCAGCTTCAACAAACTGCAGTAGATTCAGAATACAGCACAGAATGGAACACTAGACGCAAGTATCAGCTTCAACAAACTGCAGTGGATGACAAATGGCTCGACAGGAAGCCATTTTGTTTCTATTTACAAAGCAAATTGCAACATCGGAAACAGGCAGTGCCGGTTAAAATTTATAAAATCAGTGGCAAAATAGATGCACAAAGTAGGTAACAAAGTGCTCAAAGTCATGATCACGACTGATAAGCAAATCCCCTTCACACTAAAGTCATCAGATAGAAGCTTTATTTATTCACAGAGCTTCAGAACAACGTACAGGATGTGTGAATGAAGGCATGCTCATAATGCCTCTGCAACAGAATAATGAAACTTGGCAGATGAATTTTTGAGGAAGCTACTTCCACAATAGTCCGGGCTCCCAACACCAAAATCATCAGAGCCTTCAGAAGCATCTGTTTTATAGCACTTGTCAGACCTCCCACCAGATTTGCGAAATTGCCTCTTGTCTTTGCCACCTAGCCCTTTTGATGAGCTACCCTTCTGCCCTTTCTTTCCATTTTTCTTATTGTGAGTGTTATCTTTATCTCTATCTTTCCTAGACTTCTTTGGTTTGCTTTTAACACTGTGAGACAAGGAGTTGGGAATTGGATCATACACATCCGGGGCCCATGACACGGTCAGTTTCCTTGGTGATCCTTGTTTTTCTCGGCTACCCTTCATTGCAGAAACAAACTTGAAAAAAAAAAACAAAAAAAAACAGAGAGGACCAAATTAATTGCTAAGGCCTAAATATTGAACAGATAGCAAGGCAACAAGTTATCCTAACTTATAAATATGGCATGATTCTTTCAGAATAAACTAGCTCTAACAGGCCAAGGTAATTGTCATAGAAACTAATGAAAGGATGCTAGAAGGATTTATGATGCCAGTAGCATTAGCAATTTAAATTGTGAATCCTTCTGTTTAAGCCAACCCTATAAAAAATCGGTGCCTTTGTTATTACCTTGGACATGCTGCTTGCCTTGTCGAATTCCTATCAGTATTTCACTCATACATTTGCATATTGGTTAGGAAATTAGCAGCAGAAAGGACTGATTTGAAGATGAGGAATTAGTAACCTCATATAGCACAGTATTCATCCCAAACCAACAAGATAATACAAGTATATTTCAATGAATCAAATACATTACTCATGCATAACAAAGCACCTTAACCTTTACAACTACTCTTACATAATAAGACCACGTTCTAGCATGCCCAACACGGGTCTCTCTTTGAAAACACCCAAGTATATTGAACTTCTGTTAGGAGTAGAGCATGTGTGGAGAGTCAAGTCTCAGATCAGGTGTTATGTTTTCACAAGCATTGCATCACAATCATCAGTAATAGCAAAAAAGAATTCCAAAAAATCCATTGGGAATAGAAAGAGAAAGCTTACAGGCAAACGGGTTGAGTTCAAGTGAGGAAACTCCTCAGGGAACAATAGTTGCAACCCAGTTTCAGGTACATTATCTTCTTCATCTGAAGGAGCCATAGAGGATGAATTGCCATGGCACTTTTTAACAGCTTGAGACCCAAACGGTTCATATCCGTCGCTGTTATCATCCCCATCAGATGTATATGTTTCTTCTTCAACATCTTTTAAACTCACAAACCTGTTAAGATTGCTTTCGAGTTCATCCACTAGTACTTCACCAACAGCATGACTACGAGAGTTCATGTCGATTATAACACCAAATCAATAAACAGGAACTGAACTGCAAAATCAATAAACAGGAGCTGCAAAATCAACAAATTATGAAAAAAAGAATGTTTCTCTCCTCAAAAGTCCTTCCATGTTTAACATATAGACTCCTGTATCTATATCCAAAAGTTTTGATGCTATCATATCTGAAAATTGTAATAACACAAATCACAATCCCTCGGTTTCATATTAATCATCCATTGACCATTCAGCAATTATTTACATTAAAATCAGCAAACAAATGGAATATGCAAAACTCAAAATTGACATATCACACAAAAAATATCGCATCATCAGATGCCATAATCAAAGAAAAACGAACACACTAAAGAATCTTACCAAGTCTAATAAAATCCTCGAGACAAGATTTCTGTTTCTGACTTCTCGACAAATTCCACTTAGAAGAGAGCCGAAACAAAACCCTTAAGAGAGAGAGAGAGCAAAAAAGGCACAAGAAAAGGAAAGTAAGCGAACAAAACCTAATGTTAACTGAACAGATGACTAGCACGCCAACGTTTCAAACGATGGGAGCACAATCCACCACAAAACAGAGTCAAATAATAACAATAGGGGACCAAAACAACTTTTTCTATGGCGGTTTCCCTGCGCATATTTATTTGTTATGCCCCCTTAACACACCACCGCCACCACACCACCCCCTTCCCTCCTGATCTGTAAACGCTCACTCTCAAAACCCTAATTTGTCAAAAAAAAAATATAAATCAACTTAAAAAAAAAAAACGATTGTCGCGGAGCTCGTAGCGATTAAATGTTCGTCGACGAGAAGTACAAAAACCCTAAACCTAATTTTTTTGAGAAACAAATAGTAAAGAGATCGGGGGAGAGAAGATCAGAAGATATTTTCCTTCAGGATCAGATTCTGACTCACTCACTCTGCGATAGGGTTTTGTATTGTTTTTAATATATAAATAGGGGTAGCGGATCGTCCGGTCAACGAATCCACGGGCGATACATTTGGGCTCTTTCTTATACCAAATCATGGACGTCCACGTTCTCCTTAATTTATTCAAATGAATCAATTATTAAGACCCTCATATTCCGTTTTTTTAAATACATTCGAAAACTTTTTTTATTTTAAATTAACAAATTTTGATATTTATATATTTTTTAATGTATTGATATTAAAATTAATTTCTAAAAATAAAAAATATTATTTTAATATATTTTTTAATGAAAAGTACTTCAAAAATAATTTCAACTGCACTCTCAAACAAGCAATTAACATGAGAAATAATTTAATAACTGTTTTGCATTTTATTAATAATTTATAGTATATTCGGTGGATAAATTTGGAAATTAGCATATAAAATCAGAATAAGTAACCAAATGCAAAAACAATTTGATAAAATAGAACATTTTCAGATGTCATGTTGGGAATTGTTGATGTTATTGAAATGTTGTCGTTGTGACACTTTATTTTCTTCTTATATCATTTTCAAAATAATCGAAGAGGAGCAAAAAATTTTTTTTTTTTGGTATTTATGTTTTCATGTTAGATTATACGTTTCCTTTTTTACACACAAAAAAAAAAGAAAAAAAAAAGAAATGGCCTTCGCTGCAAAAATAGAATCAGGGAATTAGGGGGTCTGAAAAATAAGTGATTATTTGTTATCTTATGATATAGTTCTATGTCTCTCATGGAAATTAATAGATGTAGCAGTTGTGGACCAACGATGACATGTAATTGATGTTGTGGGTAGAAACCATGACATTTAATTGATGTTAAATATTATTTTATTAAAACTTTTTATTTTTATGTCAACTTATTATTTAATTTAATTTTTTGCACTAATTTATATATTTATCTATATTTGGTTGGGTATAAATATATTATTATAAAATATATATAATTATTTTCATTAATTCATTGTGAAATAGTATGGATGGTTATGGGAGGGAGAAAATAAGAAGAAAATGAAAACATAACAACCACAATTATAAAAGAGAAATTGTCAAAAAAATTCTAGTATTATCCATGAAAGTTGTGGATGGCACTAAGAGAAAGTAACATGTGCCATATAATCAACCAATTTTTTTTTATTTTATCTTTCATTCTTTTAAAACTTTCACTAAAAAAAAACCTTCATTCTTAGATGACTCTTCAATTTAATATGAATTCCATCTGACAAGGTTCAACCAAGAAGAAGGGAAAGGAAAGGAATGAGATGGGTGGCCATATCGATTTGGCTCATTATGGTCATGTTAGGACCCAAGTTACAAATTGAATAGATTAACCGGGGTTGATTCAATGTGGTGTTATCTCTTCGTTTCAATTAGTAGAGTTGATTTTTTACTTTACCCTTTGACAATTTATTATTTCACAATTGAGTTTGGTCAGGTTATAAACAGAGGTAAAATTAACAATAAAATCAAAATAATTGATTATGTTGTGACTAGGTAGCTTGGTTAAATGGGTCAAGTTGAGCCAACTAAAATACAATTGAATTTGAAACTCAAATTATGCAAAAGGACATAAGATAAGGTGAGGTTAGATAAATAAAAGAAAAATGAATTATGCTAACAACTTATTTTGTTTCAATGCAATTTTTTTAAAAACAAATATTGACAAAACATCTATTATCTTTGTGAAACTCAGTTACTCTCATATTTTGCATTTTACTTTAATTGTGTTTTATTTTAATTAAAAAATAAGGCAAAAATTTATTAAGCCAAGTAGCATAACACTACATCAACGGTATTATCTATACCAATATTAGTGATCTATCATAATCATCTAGCAATATATTTAGCAAATCATTCAACCTTTTTGGCTTACTAAGTTTAATTCAATGATTTGGCTCTTATTAGTCGTATTTTTCATTGATATTCTCTCTCTCTCTCTCTCTCTCTCTCTCTCTCTCTATATATATATATATATATATATATATATATATATCACGTCTTATTTTTTGTTGTATTTTTTTTTTTCAACCAAGCTTTATAATTAATATTTGGCATCTAGTTCACTTTGATGGTTAAGAAGGTTTATTATATTTATGAAATATCAAAACATTTTTTTATCGGTATATATTTATATGTTTAGCATTACTTATTTATGGTTTTTCAAGTATATTTTATGGTTGGTTAATCTCTAAAATAAAAAATATAAATAAATAAACAATAACTTTACTTTTGTGTTATGTTTTACTTACAAGAATCGTTTATGATCTCACAAGCAATCTTACATTAGTATTGTGTGTATTTGTAAACTGCTCTTTCAGTGTTCAACCCAGAGTTCATGCTTATTTATAAGAAGCTGAAGCTCTTGCAAGTTCAAATGAACAACATGTCTAATAAAATAAACAACTTTTTTGAGAGAATGAAGTCCATTAAAACTTTATAAACGAGGCAATATAGTGAGTGTGGACATGCCAATAACAATTATCAATGTTATTGAAGAACCACTTCATTATATAAATTACTAATGTGACTATAATTAAGATCATCATGACCATGATGACCTTGACACTACAAAAAAATCTAACAATAATCGTTAGTAGCCAGTTCACCATAGAAACCACTAACATAATTATAATTAGGGTCACCACAATTATAATGATCAAGGTATGAAACACATCAAAGTAAAGGCCATATTTTTTTCATGGTCATCTTAATCCATAGATTTTCTAGGTAGTTTAGTGACATATATCACTTTTTTAGTTGGTATAACTTGTCTAAAAATTTAGAAGTAAGGTTCTTAAAAATAAAAGGTAGTGGTGTTGTCCAACTATATTGGAAAAGTATGGAAAAATATTTGCTTAGAAGAGGTCAACCCTATAATACTAATTGAGTTGAGATGAAATAAAAGTCACATGTAAAATACTCGCCCTAATCCTATAAAAAAATCTTTTAGAAAAAAAAAAAAAACTTTAGGCAAGAAAATAAGTTTGTCAATAAGTATGTGCAATTAGGAAGGATGAGGCAACGATATTGAGTAAATTTTATAAAGCCTTGATTGATATCTTAGAATAGAGTTTGTATTCTCAAATGTGAATTTCCTTCACCAAGTTTACACCTTAGTGCATGACTATGAGTTAGTCATGAAGAATCAATGGATAAGATATCAAAACCCTTGTATTATCCCAATAAAGTCCTAATTAAAAACACAATAATCCTTTATTAAGTGCTCTATTCCATAAACTTAACCCTAGTTTCACCTAGGTTCTTAAGGAGGACAAAGGTAGAGATATCTTCAATTGAGTAACTAAGATAAATTCAAGTGTTCAATGTTTTAGATGTAGATATTAATTACTTAGTAACCAATTATTCCAATAAGACTTGATTATTAAAGAGAAAAAAGATTGGGATAAAAAGGACAACTATAGTGATTAAGTATATGTACATGATTTAGAGTATTTTTAGGATCTAAACAAAGGGGATAAGGATTATCACAATCTACTAAGTTGTGTTAAATCCATATATGTTTAAATTAAGCAAGATATGGTAGGATTTAATACAACTATATTGGGAGCGAGTAGGTGTACCTTGACACAATCTAAATGAATTGAAGATTAAAAAAGAATTGCTTTTTTTTACTTACATTAAATACAAGGATAAAGGTTGTAAGATCATTATAGATAATGAAAGTTACATCCATACAATGTCTCTTGGCAGTGTAATATGTTTAGATCTAATTTGCTGACTATTTTTTTTTTAAATGTCATCTTGGATTTTTATGTTTAAAAATCCAATCCATGTTTTTGTCGTTTCTTTAAGTTATTTTTAGATTCACCAAGTCAATTAGATTATGTTTAGTCAATTCTTACACAATACCAATTTAAATCTAAGTTGCATAAAGATTTAGGTTGAGAGGTTTCAAAGTGGAATTATTGTGTTGAGTCTAAACATTTTTATTATGTTTAGAAAATTTCTGGTTCAACCCATAACATCGTGAAATTAGTTATTTAGTCTAGTTTATCATCATTTTATTTTTTCTATGTCATAAAAAAGTATATAATTATTTATTAAGATAACACTATAAAATTCACTTATTTAAATTAAACGACAATCAATGTCCGAGAATTTAAGCTTATTTGATGTTACTCTCTCTAAACTCACATTGATGGAGTTTATTTCATAACCCAATACAATAGTCTTAGAGATATTATTTTATAATACAAACCTACTTATTAAAACCATTTAACTTGAAAAATATAATGGTTATTATTTTTTAGTGCTTTTTTTTTGTAAACTACTTTGATTTTATCATATAATAAAAAAATAGATGATAGTAATATCAAGTACCAACTCTAAAGTTTATTTTTATTAAGACCATAAAAACCATAAAAAAATCATCATTAAATTAATTTACCAACCAATTCAATATTGAAGGAAAAGATAAAAAAGATCAATAAAAAATCAGATAAAAAAATGGGTTTGGTTGGTAAATCTGCCAAACCCTTTAACTGGATAACCTAGGTCAACATATCAAATATGTGAATCGATTCATGAACTTTAATGAGATTAGTCACTTATTTTTCTTAAAATTATTTTTTATTTAACTATACGACAATAAAAATAAACAGTTGTAAAATTGAACATCAATACAATACTAATATTTTTTTTGAGATTGCGATAATCTCATGGAAAGTAAAACAAAATAAATAATGAGTCTAGATTCCCAACTAACTCAATATCAATGAATGAAAAAAAAAAAAAAAGTTAAACTTGTCAAACCCGTAACTAGGTCACATCGCCAATCGATGAACAAGTTAATGGATTTCATAAAGTTCGATAACATTTTTTTCGTGGAATTGGTTTTTTAAAACTATATGATAAAAAATGACCACAAAATCAAGTTTATATATATAAAAAAGCTTCACCAAACATGCGAGTAACATCTCACAAAATCGAGCACCAACCCGATTTCAGAATATTTTTTGAATACCTTAATGACTATATAAATAATAAATTAAAATGAATTATTATCTTGAAATCCTAATAAAAACATAATATGAAGACTAAATTAAAAATAATAACAAATTGACCAAAAAATATATAAAATATTTCAAAACAATATGGATTTCTATTGTAAACCACAATGTTTATAGGGTTAGATGACCCACATTATGTTGCATGTTAACCTAATTTTTTCTCAATGTAAAAAAAGGATGTCAATGCGATGTAAATGTTTTTAAAAAACAAAACAAAAACAAAAACAAAAACAAAAACTTTGATCATTGACTCCATTGAGTTTAATTGATTGAGTTTAATAAGTTTGTTTGGTTTTAATTATATGATTGTAAAATAAAACATTGACAACAAATAAAGTAAAAACAATAAATAATGATTCAGTGTAAATATGATTCAAAGCAGAAGATGGACACTAACTGATGTTATATACATATATCTTCTATAATATTTGGAAAAGATCTTCATGATCTAATTCGTCAACAAAGTAAAAAATAAATGAGATTGAAATAATATCATATAAAGAAAATGAAATAAAATTGAGTCTTAATTCTTAGTAAATAAAATGTCAAAGGTAGAAATGAAAAAAAAACACAACCCGAGTCTATATGATCCAACATGCCAAAGTCATAATCTAAAATGAAGTACAAAATTGAATAAAAAAATAAAAAAAGAACAATGCAAAAAAATTGAGTTAACCTCGATAAACTCTTTTTTTTTTGGTATAAACCACGCGGTGTCCTAGACACTGGTCCAGACTAATCCACGTTCGCACCGGGTGGGCCCCGAAGGGGTGAAAGTGCTCCCCAAATGGCCAGCTCCATACAAGAGTAGGGATTGAACCCCTGACCTCTCTTAAGGGACGAGAGCGCCCTCACCACTCACGCCAGGACCCCTTGGGTACCTCGATAAACTCATTGAATCCATGACCTAGAATATGAGATTAAGATAACCTATTAAATAAAGTTAAGAACATAATGAATGTTAATCTTTAACCAACTCAACATTAAATAATGAAATTAAAACAATTAACCTACAAACATCAAAGTCGACCCAATCTAGTATCTCAAACTTGTGACACATGATAAAAGACCAAATTACACCATAAAAAGGTAAACTCCAACAAATAACAAGCTCAAATTCCCAACCAACCAAAATAATGAGGGATAAAATTGAAAAAAAAATACTGAAAGATCTCGTACAAGAAAAATATAATTGAAAAGAATAGGGATCAAATTTAACACAAAAAAATGAAATCAAATGGTAAGGGATACAATTGAAAGACAATTTCAATCAAGAAAATGATATGAAAGTAACAAATAAGGATAAAAAGCATAGTGATTAAACTCGATATAAAAATAGAATGCCAAGAGATTGAATAAATAAATAAATAAATAAATGACTGAAACCAAATATATTGCATTGAAAATAATAAGAATTAAATTTGATTCAATCAGCAATTATCCCCAAGACAATATGCGAATTACAAAAAATACAAAAAAATGATAAAAAAAATCTTAAATGCAAAGTAAAAAAAGTATAAGTTCAAGGTATTTAAGTTATTTTACAATAAAAAAATAAAAATAAAACCTTGTAAATTGGTTAGCGTATAGGGAAACGCTGAATTTTTTTAGTTTTTTTTAATTGTAAATGAAAAATGGTTTAATTACACAAATAAATTAGTGTGGTACTAATGTATTATTTTTTAGTAGTAAAGGATTATTTCTCCCTTCTGTTGGCGTTCAGCATGATGAAATCCAAACCTCTCTCCTCACCCAATTGGTTCATTTCGACACACGCGGATCGTTCACACTCACTCATGAACCGTCGATGGCAAATAATCCAACAGTACGAAATTGTCCATCCAGAAAACCAAAAGGTTCTCTCCATCTCTCTCACCAGGCAGGCCCCGTATTTATCTGCCTACAACCCCATCGTTCCCTCTCGCACAAATCTAGCTGGGTTTCTGTTTTTCTGCGTCTGCCTTGCCTGTGACACAGAGACTTCTAGCAAGCAGTCGTAGCAGTTATGGAGACTGGTGGAAAGGTGAAAAAAGGAGCAGCAGGGAGGAAGGGAGGCGGTCCGAAGAAGAAACCGGTGTCCCGCTCCGCCAAAGCCGGTCTTCAGTTCCCCGTTGGTCGGATCGGTCGATACTTGAAGAAAGGTCGTTACTCTCAACGTGTTGGATCTGGAGCTCCCGTCTACCTTGCCGCTGTGCTCGAGTATCTTGCTGCCGAGGTATAAAATTCTCGTTCTTACTTTTTCAAAATTCATAGAGATGTTTATTTAGGGTTGGAGTAACTGTTGGTTGAAAAATCAGAAGAGCTGAGATGATATTGAACATTTGGGTTTGGTTTGCTGAATAAAAAGAAGGAATTTATGCACCTAACATTGCTTATTTGCTCTCTGTGTCTACCTTTTGCTTTCTCGATATCATCATTACACTGTTGCTGATGATTCATCTGGGTTTTGCGACTGTTTGCTGGTCGATTGATTAGGTTTTAGAGCTGGCTGGAAATGCAGCAAGGGATAACAAGAAGAACAGGATAATACCAAGGCATGTGTTGTTGGCTGTTAGGAATGATGAAGAACTCGGAAAGCTACTAGCTGGTGTGACCATAGCTCATGGCGGAGTGTTGCCTAACATCAATCCTGTTCTTTTGCCCAAGAAAACTGAGAAGGCAGCTAAAGAACCCAAGTCCCCTTCGAAGGCCACCAAGTCCCCTAAGAAGGCATAGCCTACCACTGGTGATAGATTATTTAGTTTTAGCTTTATATATCTGTTTCGTCGTCTGTGTTGTAATTTGCTTTTGATGTGCTTGCCTTGCTTGTAGGTAAATCCTTTTATTTTGTTTTTTACTTTTCTAGGATTTATTTAGATCCATGGAGTTGGCTCTTTAGTTTAACTCCGCCATGTACAACATCCTCGAATGAATGAAATCAATTGTTGTGTTCTAAATGTTTTAGATAGATCTTCCCGTGTTCAAATCAGCTGTTTGCCTGCACAACATCCTGTAGCTCGCCCCATGTTCCTTGTTGGGGAGCAAAAAGTAATGTTAGAGATGGGCTACGGCTGTGAAAATACAAGGAAAAAAACCATTAGAAGAGAAACAAAATGCATGAGGAAGAAAACCATAGAACCGGATTAGATGGTAACACTTTTCTTGGTGGGAAATAGGCTTGTAAGAAGGGATGTTGATGAAAGGAATTGGGCGTGGATTTTGAGGGGCTGTGAGGAAAAGTGGTAGCGGTGTTTCAAATTTAAAAATATATTAAAGAAGATATATTTTTTTAAAAAACAAATTGCTACAGTAATAGTTTCTGAAAAATAAAACATTTAGCCTAATGAAACGTTTAAAAATGTAAAATATACCTCGAAAAATCAAGACAATTTAAAAAAAAAACATCAAAAGGAAAAAACACGGCAACCTCAGGGTTCTCGAAAGAGTTTTCAATCTTCAAAGTGGGAGAACCAGAGAGTTTAGTCGTTTAAGTTGATGTTTGATCTTTGGTGGGGAGCACCAGCTTTCATGGAAACATGATCATAAAACCATTCACCAAAACCTCACCTCCTAAATTCATTGGCTGAATGGAGGGGGCAGGACGAGTCAATCTACCCTCCCCTCAAACTCACTGATTCCACCAGAGACCTCTACTATCAGCCATGCCACTTAAGGAAACCGCCCGGTCCAAAACAAATCACTTAAGGACGCCAGAGATCCTCCCCCCCTTAACCCCAATCGAGGGGGAAAATAGGGAATGCCTTGAGCAGAACTGATTTCTGTGTGAGATATCTCAGAGAAAATACTAAAAGGGTGTTTGAGATGCGTTTAAAAAAAAGAGTTTTTGATTTTTTATTTTAAATTAATTTTTCTTTAGTGTTTTTAAATCATTTTAATGACTTTCTGAATAAAAAAATACTTTTAAAAACAATCTTAACCACACTCTCAAATAGACTCTAAATAGAGAGGATCTTAGCCATAATTCGTAATATAGCATTGCAACTATACTAATAACCATGTGTTTCTCATAACCTGGCAACCATGTCAAAATAAAAGATCAATAGATTAATGATGGGCATACAACCACCAAATGAGAGGTGAAATGCTCCAATCGAAACCATACAATTTTTTCCTGGCCCATGCACGTTTAGCTATGGCAAACACTAGAGGGATTCAATCAGCCAAACACCCAAGCCTTCATAAGATTGATACCTCCACGTGGATTTCACAAATTCGTGTGTGATAAAGAGATTTATATATTAAGTGAACAGAAAAATGCCCGCGTTTATGCTCATCTTGAATAAAAAACCAGTCAAACAAAATGAAGTCATTCAACATGAAACCTTCTTCTATATTACTCGAATTATACTTGAAGTTCAAATGTATTCCAAGGCAGATGCAAGATCAATCTCAGGAACTGCACCATAAGCAGACTGCAAAATAACAACCAAAGCTCAAATCTCCATGCAGCAATGAGTATGAAATACTGGGTGCAGCCTCCACTTGAATACCCAAAAGCACTTAAAAAGAGTGAAGTCAATGGAACCTGTCAGTTTCAGGAGGGAAAGAACAAAAAAGAAACCCACGAATTAGTGCATCTTGATCCAATTTGCTGCAAATTGATCAGTGGACATTAGATAGCATAACTATACACGACTAAGGTTTGATCAGATTCCCACTAGATGTGAAGTAAAGCAACATATAATAAGTATAACAATATACACTGCAGAAAAAAACACACAGCATTGTTTAAGAATCCTTATGCAAGTTCCCCTACATTCACCATGTTCAAGATTTGAACTAGGGCAAGTTGCAGAACAAAAGCACCAGTGTCCAAAGTTCATAGGGCAGGCAGAGTTGCGAGGCAGAAATGATACTAATCTAGACTTCCTCGATGCCTTTCCTATAGACATGCTTGGTCAAGACCAATAATAATGTATACTTACTGTCGAATAATGAGCATGTAATGTATCAATCTGATGCACATGTACCCTCCCATCAAGATCAGTATATTTGTCAAGCTGAATTTGATTAAGTTTATGGTGTCTGATAAACAAGTCCAGCTCTACGGTAGCAAACATCTTGACATTTTAACTTTAAAGTTACATGATCAAAAGCTCTAGCTTCATAAAAAAAAGAAATTATCTAAATTATGCCCGTCACTTCAAGGACTCCCTAGTTACAAAAAAAAGATGAAAACTACCTTAATTATGCTCAGCTCATCACTTGCATTATCTATCACTGAAAGATGTTGCCACTGGTCAATTTGATTTCTATTGACCCCTAGATTCTGAGACAGCCATACTATACATCTCCTCAATGAATAACCTACATTTCATGAATATAAACTGACCAGATATATTCAAAAAGTACTTCTGTGAAAGTGTTTACCTTGACAATAACCTCAAGCTGAGGGATATGGTACTCCCTCCCAGCACTAATGCAGGAAAAAATGGTAACCAGACATCCAATAGTTACCAAAGACACTACTGTTGCTAGTAAGATTAATAAATTTTCATTTCCATCACTGCAGCAACCACACAGTTCCCTTCTGATATGTCCCCAACCTGCCACAATTGCTCTAGGTCTGATTCCACAATGACTTGATCATAAGTCATTAAATTCATTTCCAGAATCACCATTCTACGGGTGGCAAGATGAAAAACACTTTCAATTCCAACCTGTATTTCTTCATGGCAACCATTTCTAGTTACCATACCTGCCGTTTTTTTATCCCTACACCCATTTTCTTACACTATGCTTTCTTAGTCTGCATTATTATTATGGGACTAAATACGATCCTTGCAATAACTTTTTATCAAAAATCAACATTCTTCATACTTCCAAGAGGAATAAGGTAAACTTTCCTAAACGCGTGGCATGGTGCCGATGATTTATTACCATTAGCCAAAAAAAAATCTCATTTTTTTGGAAGGGTATGCAGCATAGTGAATCTGCACAATAATAATCATATAAACGAAGCCTAGAAAAAAAAAGCTCATCATTATAAATCTCTGTAGTGAGATAAAACTAATACTAGAAAACTACAGAGACACGCATGATAAACACACACGAATAAGGTAAGGAAGTGGATGCATACACTAACCTAGGAGAACCCGCGCTGATGATCCTATGAAGAATCCTAGCAGCACCAGAATCCCCACCATCAATCAACTCTCTCAACCCCAAATTCCCTGTTTTCTCCTCCTCGTTCTCTTCCTGCTCCTGCTTAGGCGTGGCGGTGGTGGAGGCGGCAGTCTTACCAAGAAGCCTCTCGAAGTAATTCCCATAAATGTACTCGGGGGTATACCCATCCTCTTCATCAAAAAACATGATATGTCCGTGCCACTCCCATACCCGATAATCCGATCCTTTTTCCTCGTGAAACCCAACACAGATGTGGTGCTCGCCGATTGTAACAGCCTGACCGGAGTTGGGTTTCAATGAGTCGGTCTTGCCTGAAAGGATGACACGAATGATTTCCTTCTCGAGCTTGGACTCTTCTTTCGAGAGCTGGGTTTTGCTGGTGTCATCGTCATCGTCATCTGAGGAGTCATCAACGTTGAAAAGGAGGTCTTCGAGGGATTGAGAAAGGTAAGGGTATTGAGGAGGAGGAGGGTGGATTTGGAGGCGACCCATTAGGGTTTGGAGGAAAAGATTGTCGAAGTTAGTGATTGAGCTCATGGTGTTCATGTTTTGGCTTTTTTGAAATCAACAAACAGATTAGATAACACAAGGGTTTTAGCTTTTGGTTGAAGGAAAGGAGAGAGGGGGGAGGGTTTCAATTTGGAGGGCATTCATTATAAGTTTCTTTTTTCGATAATTCACAATTAGTCCTCGATATATTTATTTTTCTTAATGTGGTTCCAAAACTAAATCCTTATCTATTGAGTCCCCTTACATCCATGCCCCCATTCTCATAACAAGCATGTCTGCCAGCTGCTTATAGGCGATGCAGGAGAGAGAGAGAATATACATATTTCTTTTATATACATATATTAATATTGAAGGTTGAAATTAAAAAAAATACGAATAGATATTTCTTTTATATACATATAAAAACATTGAAGGTTTTTTTTTGAAGGAGATGGAGATTTAACAAATTTGGGATAGGTGGGCAGAACACTGGAATTCGACCACAGACAATAAATTCTGGGAAGATGTTACAAGGTAGGGTTAGGGATGAAGAGTGCGTAGGTTGGATGAGAGGAAGTCAACACATGGACGACAAAAGATAAGCCGTCAAGTGAAAATCTAAATGACAGCTTTCTCTTGGCCATGAACTAGCTAAACAGAAGCACTTCATAGCTAAAGTCAATCATTCAGACAACCATAATTCTTTTATATACATATATAAATCTGAGTTGATCATAAATTTAGCTGATTAACTCATATTTACCCATGTTAATACAATATACTATCATCCTAATAATTTAAAAAAAATATCATTTGATGTGTTAGATTTTTGAAATCATTTTTTTTTCAAAAAACAATATCACGAATAATTTAATTAATTTAAATAAATATATGCACTGCGTTTTAAATTTATGAATATAATTCGTTTCCATATCAAAAGTAATGCGTTGAAAATAAAATTTACCCAGCACATTATTACAATGAGCAGGCCACATAGCTAATAAACACTAGTAATTGCTGACACAGCTTCATTTTTTCACCATGTGAAAAAGTAATTACTATAATTTCTCACGTCCAAAATTAATCATAAATTCAAAATAAGTCAAATCAATACATACAAATTAACAAATGAAAAAAATAAAAATAAAATAAGGCACCATTATGAAGTCGAGCCAAAACCACAATTTCTTTTCCTTGTTTTATCGCTATGTATTACAAGTGTGAAGCGTGCAACACTAACATAATCGTCATCATCGTATACATCTTCAAGCATCGGCCTGTCATTTTTGTATGCTGGAACATCTATCGCCTGAGGCTCTCAACAATGTAGTCCGCGTAAAGATTCCTTCAAATAGCACGAGAATAAAACCGCAATCCATAAAAAAAATCAAATGACAAGATGAAGAACGCAAGGAAATGAAATATAATAAATAAATCTGCTAAACAAAGTTATTGGTTGCTAAACCAAGTTCTTAGTTTTGGCAACAAGTTAAATGTTCGAAGGCTAGTTCGTTAGTGATTTCAATCCATTAATAGAATAAACAGCTTTATCAATAAAAGAAAATAAGGCAAAGGCAGCTGCTTGTCTCATCAGGAAACAGATGTCTTAAAGGGTGTGTGAGTGTGGATTAGAGTCTCGATGAGAGTTGTCACTTACATTGAATGCTGAATTGCCTCAAAGGCATCAGAGGCCGGCAGAAAGTCATTAACAGCAACCTCCTTGTTCTCATTTTTCTTGTCTGAAGATGCCGTTAAGGAAGAGAATTATCTTATTTCAACTACTTCATAATAAGGATTAATGCAATGCTTCTAGAGATACTGCACATTGTTCCGCTAGCTAAAGTTTGATCTTTTCTATGGACTTGCAAAGAATTAAGAAATAGTTGAAAGGATACAGTCTTCAAAGAAGCGACGGATCTCAGCTAAACGATGTGGCGGTAGTTCCTTGATATCATTGTAGTGGCGGTATTCAGGATCATCAGCACAAACCGCAATGATCTTGTCATCTTTCTCACCCTAAGTTTGTCAATGTCAACAAATATCACTAAATAAAAAGCCTTCTGTCCACTAAAAAGGAAAAAGACCATACTTTTTTCCAACTGGGGATATGTACCTGATCAATCATTGGCATAAGTCCTATAGCTTTAGCACGAAGAAAGCATCCTGGAAGAACTGGTTCCTGCATATATAAATTTATTTATTATCAAATGATAAAATATTTCACAAGCTCTGTATATTTCAAAAATTGTTCTGTATGCATGTTCACTTGCTGAAGTCATGGTGTGCATAAAATAAATTAATAACTGTTTTTGAGGTTTAAACTGCGGCAAACTTCAAAGCTTCAAAGAAGCCCATGAGATTCTAGGCAATCATGCAAACAAGCAGACACGCATGACAATCAAAAAGGAAAAAATAGGGATATTTGCAAGAAAAAGTTGCATCAAACAACATGCCTGCATGATAATCAAGACATCCATGGGATCATTGTCCTCACAAAGTGTGCGGGGGATGAAACCATAGTTGTGGGGATATACAACTGAAGAGTACAGCACACGGTCAACCTGCAAATACAATATTTTAGCAACCTGTTGTCAATTAAGGAAGGGCACAGTTAGGGAGATTGTAACATGTTATTACCTTGATCAGTCCAGTTTTTTTGTCAAGTTCATATTTCACCTTGCCCCCTTTACTTATTTCAATCACCTGCACAAATTTTTCATGTCATCAACAGACCTTGCTTGAAGCAAGAACGTCTAAAGGACTGCAGCTTGTTTACCACCAGTCAGTCAAACTTCTCATGTCTTCTCTTTTTATATATTTGGTGAAGATACATAAACCATATATTCAAGTTGCTTAGTTGAATCTCATGGATCTACAGGCTATTGGAAAGCCAAGAAAGAACAAAATTCTATTTGAATTGAACTCAGCTCAGTTTTTAAGAGAGGCTAAAGAGATAGGACAGTTGGGTTCCTGTACTTCTTCTCAATTATCTATTTTGATTCTGAGGTTACATCATTTTCTGCTATTATCAACAGACTGATGCCATGCGACTAAGAATGCAAAGGTTCTTTGGACTGTAAAAAGATGGGGTGTATGTAAGGGTGAGAATGCCTGATATGAGCAGTGAGAAGAAGTTTGACTTCTAACCTTGATATAGACAAACAATGGTGATGTTAGAGATAACACAGATATATTTTGGTGTGTTTTTTTTCCCTTTTTCCTTTTTTTCTTAGTTTATCCGTATCAGTTTTGAAGGATTTTTGGTTACTGAGAGTATGATCACTACAGTAGGTTTTATCTTACATTGATGAGCAATTCTAGAGGTTGTTAGACACGACGTCCATTTTTGGAAGAGGGAGGTCATGTGGATGCCATCAAGGAATAAAGGGGAAGGGAATGATGGGGTGTTTGGTTATACACGGGAGAGAAGTTTTGAAGGATAAAACTACTCTGACGTAAATAGAGTTCTCATCTCTTGTTCAGTTAAGGGAAGCATGTTTAAATTTAGCTACAGATCAATTCAACTGAATCCTGCCAATATAATTCAATTGCATCTACTCCAAACAACAAGAAAAAAAGATTAGTGGAAGAACAGATTTCAGGTATATCAGTGCCTGACACGGCAGCACAAGTATTCCTTCTCTTTACCACTCTTGTCAATACAAGGTAATAAGATTGACGTATTTGATGGTATTTTATAATATTAATCCACAAGTATCCGAGAAACACTACGAAATAAAATGGTGGTAGAGGTTCAATATCCTTACACAGTTGAATATCTTTGGAGCTTCAGGTCCTGAATTGATATATCCAAAAAAAAACACAAAAATATAGTATGTTATTCTACCAACAACAGAAGGAATAATCGTTAATCGAGCATTAGTTAATTCTACATCACTTATATTGACATTGCATACCAATCTCCAGATCATGCCAAGGATGAGCAGCAGCAGACCTCCTATTCATTGATGAAAGCATCCTTTCATTAAGAGGAGGATGTGAGGAATGGCGAGAAGCATGAAGTTTATCGGGTGTCTCAATAGGAGGAGCCATGTCTATAATCTGACAACACAGACATCTGGTAGTTTAGACACTGCTGAATTCGGTGTGTACTCAGAATGCACGTGTAATCTACAATCTACTTAACCGCTCATTTTGCAGGCATCGGTAATCTGTTCTAGATCCTCATATCAAGAGTGCATCTAAAATAACAGCATTGAACATGGACTAGGACAATAACCACATCGAAATAGATAATAAATTAGCATTAATCACCTGCTTTTCTAATCCCCCACAAGTTTCCTCGTACAATATGATGCTTAAATAAAATAAAACGAACGCAGTTTCGGACAACTTGGTAACTGCAGTCTCATTATTAAACCTTTTAAATGCAAACAGAAACTCATTTAACTTTCGAAACTGAGCTAACACACCAAACAAATCGACCGCTTTGGTATCATTTTCCAATCGACAACCACTATCACATAACAACTTTGTTTTGGTTTTCAAAAAATTTAACATATCGTCGGTTTCTGATTTTTGTAGCCATTGTATGCATGTTTTGGCTAAAATTTCTCTCTGACTCTAATATTTTGAAGAGAACATAAAGAATCGAAAATAAATGAAAACATGAAAAGAATATAGAATCAAAAAGCATAAGATCCAATGAGCTACACGGCTGGCTACAAAAACGAAGATCTTTTTCTCCGCCCTAAAATAATACTCTACAACAAACAGATCCATAAACAGAGAAGAGAAATCATTTAAACTCGAATTCGATTTATACCTGTAACACTGGTCAGGGAGACGGATTGTCGGTTTGGTTATAGTAATCTCTTCTCTGAAACGAACAGAACCTAAGGAATACGCGCAGATCTATCCGCTCTCGGAAGAAAGAACGAATATTTGGAGAGGAGAGGAGTAATAGTGAAGGAAATAAACTCTGTTTGTTATAGAAAGCGCACGGGTAGACAAATGAATGTTAAGACGCGTTGTCTTCCCGCTCTCCTCCCCTTTTCCTCTTTTAAAGGTCCTAAAAAAAGAAGAATTGATTGGTTAAAAGAAAATGAAGTCCTCCAATTATAATTATACTTCTCATTGAGTCCATCGACGTCACGATTAAGCAATTGCATCCTACTATTGCCACACGCTTCCCTCAATCACTGCCCATCATGCACACAACCGTCTATTCTACGCTATGAAAAATAAATGCTAATGGAAAATGGCATGATTTTAAGAAAATATCACCGTACGAGAAATCATATGATCTCATTTGCTCCTAATTACAATCACGATTAGTCTATGCTGGCGGCATGTGCAAGAAAGTAGATAAAATCCTGCCACTAATTGATGCTTAAAGGGATGAAATTGATTAAAATATGATAGATGTAACGTAGAGTGTATTAATTTTGTTGGTCAGGAACTTAAATATAGTTATCACCATAAGCAGGGACTTATTTGTAGTTACAATCCCCAGAAGAAATTTCAGCTCATGGAATCCACGTTTATTCGAATATCTATTATCGAATGTTCGCCAGCTGTACCGATTAATTACGTGTTGAGTAGTTATTGGGCATTCGGGTTTTTCTCTTGGGCACCGACGAAGACGTTGACAGAGTTCCTAACGGTCCAGAGGCGCTGTCCGTTCAACATTCAACTGGACGTTAAGGAGTCCTCCTTCTTTTCGGTATTCTATTAATTTAACACAGGGACATGTGTTGAAGAATTTTACTCGGAAGTCGGTAGACATGGAGCGAGAATAACGTGTACGGTGTCGTTTCTGTTTATTTATTTTTGGTGCACATTCCGGAGCGAGCTCGGTGCATTGCTGCTATTTTTATTTTATAATAAAATACATATAATAAATTATGGATCGATTATTTAATTTTTCAGATGGGAGAATAAAAATCACCGGGCCTTAAATTAAACCGGGGAAGGAAAGGTGAGGAGGTGGCGTGGAAGCAAAGGTGTGAACCGGTGACAGGCAGCGTATCAATTATTCTACCCTACGTACAATTCCTATCATGCCGGATCGCCGTGGGAAAACGTACCCACTACTCCAGGATTGGTTGGCCTGCACTTTTTTTTTTTGGCTAATTGAATTTATTCTTGGAGTCAATGAGGGTCGCTCAAGGCCAGCCGCCTCCTCTGATTTCTTCAACTCCCCTTCAATTCTCACATTCTGATGTCAATTGACAAGGTCGCACCCTCCATTTGTCACCTGCTGCTGGAAGAGCACTTCCCACCTCATTGACCCTTTCCTTTCTAATTTTGGTCACGTTTCGACGTCCGAATCAAGTTGTCAATTCTGTGTTGATGGGTGATTTATTTTTTATTGAAAAGTAATGATTTGGTTTTGGAGTGTTTTGACAAATTATTTTGCGTGATACTGTTTATGTATATATATATATATATATATATATATATATATATATATATATAAAATTAAATATATTAATTCAAAAATATAGTTTAAATTTTAAAAAAAAATTATTTAGAATTGTGCTATTTAATCTAAAAAAATACAATAAAATAATTTTTGTGAATAAAATTATGAACATGTATAATATTATGAGAATGTCATCATCAATTTCGTAAGGTCATTATATTTTCTAATTGCGCTGAAATGTTAACATAATATATATAAATATGTCAAGAGACTCCTCGTTAAATCTCATTTCAATCTAATGATCAGATTAAGAGATATGATTGGTATTGTAAAATTATTCAATATTTAAAAAAATACTATTTGTCCAAAACGGAACGGGCAGAATGAAATAGGAATATTTGGGTCGATATTTGGCCAAAAAATATGGAATGGACCGGAATTTAAACCAAGATAAAAACCACGTCGTTTTGTCTTTTTTTTAACTGGTACGAAACATTTCAACTGAAACAGAACAAAACTGACAACCCTGGTTCGAAGGGCTGGAGGCTGGTGGAGTTGCTGCATTAAGGAGTGTTTGTTTTTTTAAAAAAATATATTTTTATTTTAAATTATTTTTTTTTGGATATTTTTAAATAATTTTCATGTGTTGATATCTCAAAAATAATTTTTAAAAGATAAAAAAACATTATTTTAATTCATTTATAAACAAAAAAATACTTTAAAAAATAACATCAATAACAACACTTCCAATCTGGAAATTAGTTTTCTTTCGAAAACGCTGGCATGTTGTGTATTGTATACGGGGCAAATTGCAATGTTGATGCGCAGGATTTTTTTTTCTTCTTCAAGTTAATCGGGGTTATGTCGAGTAAATTCTGGTATAATTGATTTATTTATTTAAAAACTATTAGTAATATATAAATATTTGATTCTACATGTAAGAAAATTTCGAGGGTCAACTGCAAGTCAATAATATAGCCTCGGCTATTCCTGCTCACACCATTCAAATGGGTTTTCATGGTTTACAGGCCCAAGTCCGGTGGGGGTCTGGGCCCTAGACAAAGCCAGATTGAATAATGACTCTTTGCTGGTGAAATTGGGCTGGCAGGCCCAGACAAAAAGATCATTCTTGATGGATTTCAGATTTAGATGGAGGCATATAAGTTCATTGTGGATAACATTCACAGAGAACTGTCTACCTCGGCTTTGATGGCTTACTCTCTTTCTTTGATTCTATTTTACATCGTGTTTCAAAAAAAAATTAAAAAAAAAAATTAAATTTTTTTTATTATTATTTATTTGACCAGAATCCTAAATCATTATCTTTTTTAAGTGTTTGATCCTCTCACTTGTCTACTTCTCAATCGAGATTTCCCACTTTCAAAATCATTATCTTTTTTAGTATAACGAATATCCATATAACTAATGTTTTAGATACAATTGATTCGTTAAGAATTTGGTTTTGTAAAGAGTTTCTAACTTTAATTAGATATGTATTTATTTTCTTTTACTTCAGCCAAACTTTCAGTCTTATTATAAAATGGAACTTTGATTTAAGTTTTCTAGCATTTTTTTTTGATAACCGGAGTGTTTGGGTCAACTTACGCGCACCACAAATAATCCACGGACTCACTGAACATTCTGCAAAACCAGTGAGCATGTAAGGCACCGCGGGGGTGACAAGCGTGCATGGTGGGACTTGAACCATGGTGCAGAGTAAAGAAACAAGTCTCTTTAATCGCTAGGCCAATACCTACTTGCTTCTATTAGTTTTTATAAGCGGTGGAGAAGGGTGGTCGGCTCCTTAATTTGCTTTTTATATATATATATATATATATATATATATATATACTAGTGAAAAGTCATTCATAAAAAAAACATGCATGGGAATCTGATATATAAACTTAATATTTTACAAGATTCATAAGAAAAATCCAGTTTTTTTTACAGAAACTAAGTGTATAATCAGTAAACTGACATGGCATCCAGTTTTTGAGCTGCTGCTAGTAGACGCCGGCAATCTTCTTCTTGCTCCGTTCATTGAATGATATCCACAACTATAATTCAGAGTCAGCAGTGGTGGGATGGGATTGGTGGCATCTGCACCAGAACCACCATTATGGAGGGCAGCGTTTTTCCACGTTGGATGTGCCATCAACGAAGGACAGCTACAAAAGTGGCCAACAGATCGCCAATAGTTTTAGATTGTTTTTAAAATTATTTTTTTAATATATTTTTATATTTTAAAAATTATTTTAACACTAGCATATAAAAATATCTAAACACACCAAAATTTTGAGTTTAAAATAAAATTTTTTTTTTAAAAAAATATTTTTAAAACAAATTGCGAAACACCGTTCATGTGGATTGGAGTAGCAGTGCCTTTGTTGTAAAGCAGAACAGAACAAATTCTGAAAGTATTAAAGTATCAATGACACAGATTTTGGTGCCCCATGAATCCTTGACCACTCTCGGACCGCCCTTGAGTGGACTGAAAAGAATTGCTCAGCAGGGACATTATTGCCTCTAGGGGTGGAGCCATGATTTTTTTTTTATAGTGGGCAAACCTAAAATGACAGATTGAAGGGTGTTTTATTTTTTTTAATCACCGAGGATCTTTTTTTATCTCATAGAATTAGATTATTTTTGCTCTATATATTACTTTTTATATAAAAAAACTGTTCAAGTATTGTTAATGTGTTTTTTAGTTAAAAAATTAAATTCTATAAAAATTAACATGACATAACCTGTTAACCTGACAGGTATAAAAATAACCTACACGACTAATAAAAATATAATTTGCTTAAAAAAAATCAAAACGACATCTTTTTTTTTAATATGAAACAGTAATATATTATATTAACTCAGATTATCCTGTTAAATCCACTACACAAGTTGTGATATCCTGATAAAGCTATTGAAAAAAAAATATTTTTTTTATTAAACTCAATTTGTAATCAGCCCAACATGGAAGAGTAAAATTAAAAAAAAATCAATTAAAAAAACTCAAATCAACCGGCCTAACCCACAACTTGGATCATAAAAGCGTGATAACCACATAGAAATAATTTTTTTAAAAAACAAATATGAATCTTTATTCTCAATCAACTAATTGTTGAAGAACTGTATTGAAAAGAAATTATAAAGCCCTATTCTAAAGTAACTTACTATTGAATAATGAACCTAAAAAAAAATAAAAAAATCTAAGTTAACTTGACTAATTTGTAAAACTAGTAACTCAGGTCAGGAGACCGTGATAACCTTATAAGAATCAAATAGAAAAAATATAAATTCTTAATAAACTCAATGTTAAATGTTGAAATTAAGAAAAAAAATAACAAAAAAAAAATAATTAAAGTCAAAACAGCAAACCTGCAAAACTTTTAACTCAATTTATAAGATCATGATAACTCTGAATTTAAAAATAAATAAATATTGAGTAAACCTAATATTGAAATATTAAGTAAAAAAATTTGAAATTAAAAAAAATCCTAAAAAATGTTGATGCGTAAAATAAAAATGGCCTTGTCGTTTTACATTGTTATAACAAAATAACAATGCCTTTTCGTGTATATTAATAATTATGTTTATGTTTTTGATGTTTTAGATCATTTTAATGAGATGATGTTTAAAATGTTTTTTTAAAATAAAAAATATTATTTTGATGTATTTTTAAACAAAAAATACTTTCAAAAATAATTTCAACAACACTTTGAGAGCGGTACTAAAACACAAATGTAATTGGCAATCGTGTTATTGGATGAAGAAAATCTGATAAAATACAAACATCAAATAACTTCTAAAGCACTTTAAGGCCTTGTTTGTTTCAAGGAAAGTGAATTCCAGGAATTCACTTTCCTCACTTTCCAGTGTTTGGCAACACTTTAGAAAAGTAGTCAAAGGAAAGTGATTTCCATCACTTTCCCGGTCAACATTTTTTAAGCCTTAACACGCGGAAAGTGTTTTCCGCTCGTAACGAGCGGAAAACACTTTCCGCGTGTTACATCTCTTTGCCTTATCCTCTCTCACGTCCACGTCGTCTCTTTCTCTCATCGACGTCGTCTCTTTCTCTCATCTCATCGTCTCTGCACGTCGTCTCTTTCTCTCATCGACGTCGTCTCTTTCTCTCATCTCATCGTCTCTGCACGTCTCTTTCTCTCATCGTCTCTGCACGTCCCTCATCTTTCACTCATCTCTGCACCGCCTCTCGCCTCCTCTCGCCTCCCTCTCCAGTCCCTCATCTCTTTCCCTCATCTCTCTGCACCCTTTTCTAAAGCAAAAACAGACCATCTCGCCTCCTCTCTTCTCCTCACGCCTCCCTCTCAGTCCCTCATCTCTGCTTAAAAAAACCCTAAGCACCCTCTCGTCTCTCGCCTCCTCTCGCCTCTCTCTCGGTCCCTCATCTCTGCTCTCGACACCCTCTCGCCTCTCGCCTCTCTCAGTCCCTCAGTCCCTCTGCTGCTCTGCATCTCGCCTCCCTCTGCAACTCACAGCAAGAGAAACCAGGTACTCCCTCTGCATCTCAATCTTTGAAATTGCCGAGAAATGTGAGTTTTTGATGATATGAGAAATGGGGTTTGTGGGATTTGGGTTACAATTGATATTGCCGAGTATGGTAATGGGTGTGATTGCAAAGAACCCATGTTTTGATTTCGGTTGTTCTTGTTTGTGTTGATTTCTTGACTTAGTATGCAATTGTCAATTTGCCGAGTATGGTAATGGGTGTAATTTTCAATGCTTCAATCACTGCCACTGTAGAATTTCAATTTCATTGACTGTCAGCCTTTGTAAGTTTCAATCTTTGAAATTGCCGAGAAATGTGATTTTTTGATGATATGAGAAATGGGGTTTGTGGGATTTGGGTTACAATTGAAATTGCCGAGTATGGAAAGGGTGTGATTGCAAAGAACACTTGATTTAGATTTCGGTTGTTCTTGTTTCTGTTGATTTGTTGAATTTCAGTGCAATTTTCAATTTGTGCTACTATCTAGTTTTATATAAAATTTATTTATTTGGGTCTTAATTATGTCATTTTAGTATATAATGTTGAATCAAACCATGTATTGAGATCTTTTAGCAAATTTTGAATTGAAAATCTTTGACTTAGATTTCTAGCAATCTATCAAGTTTTGTATCTTCCTTGTGAATGTTGGATTAACTTGATATCTCTAAAGTGATGATTTAGATGGTGAGTGAAAAATAAAATTTATGTTGGTGAATTAGATGATGATTGCAAAGAACACGTATTAAAATTTATGTTGGTGAATTAGAGAAGATCATCCTGCAGAACTACTATCTTTTATAAGGAAACTACCAAAGAAGGTATGTTTCATAAGTTATAACACACCCATATTTGGGTGTATCATAGACCTTTTTTATGTGATAGTGATGCTGTTTTTGTCAATGCTCTCATACAAGAAGGGTTTTCTATGGATGTTGCACAGGTATATTCTGAATTGTCAATGCTTATTCATGATACTCATATTGTTGTTTGGCTACTGCATGAAAAATGCTACTGTTGCTATTGTAATCTATGTGAGAATCTTAATTCACATTAGTAATAACTTTTTCTACACCATTTCTGCTCCTAGCTTGATGACTTTCATGCAAATTATATGGACAGTCTTCAGAGACATTTCCTGGAGGATGCGATGGCAAACATTATTTTTTGCCCCCATAGATTTAATTTTAATAAAATGACAATGACAAGTTCTCCTTGGATACTTCATCAACTCTTGTTCTGCTCTGAAAAACAAAAGTTTGTGTGGAATTAGATGTTAAAAGATAATTAGAAAGATCAGGATAGAGTAGTATATATGTGATCCGATTCAAATTGGAAAAGATGGTTTGAAATATATTATTATGAGTAGCTGTTTGACTGCTGAATTCAGAAATATCTTGCTGGAGTTTCAATCTGAATATGCAGGAAAGGAGGTAAAAATCATGTCTAGGCAATATAATTCTGTCTACAGCTATCACATTAACCATCCATAAATATTGATTTTACTGATGGTTGGTTGTATACAGCCTTTGCCGTTGAGGGACAAGTGAAAGAGAAGAGCAGGTGGTTCACATCATTGATTGACTTGACAAGAAAACTGAAGGTATTGTTATGAGTTTTGACATCTCTCTGATGGAATATCTGGTAATATGATACATTATTTAAAATAAAAAAAATCATTTACAGGTCATGAAAATGGAGCACATCAAGTTATCAGAGGAGGCACTGTCATACAAAAATTGTGTTGCAGATATGGAAGAGATGAGTTCTACTATTGTGTCCACAAGTAGGTCAACGTGCTAATGATGTCTTGTCCATGTTAAATTTAGCTATGTTTCTTCTGCACTTTCAATTCACCTGATTTGTTATGACAGTGAAGTAGCAAGTGGATTTGCATGAGGATATTAAGATTAAAATTGTTGAAGGAACCAAGGAAAGAAAGGAACTGTACAATGAGGTTCTTTTTATGTCCAGTGGCTGGTGACTAATCTTAAAAGAAATGGCCCTCCTGCCCTGCCATCCTCAAGTTTCTCTTGGATGTTTGATCTCGATGGAATTTCTGAAATGTACCAATCGTACGAAGAAACAAATTTGTGGTAATCGAAATATTGTATGATTTTGTATAAATTTGTAATTTCTATATTTATGTTTGTAATTTGAACTAATATGTATGTCAATGACATCGAAACTTAATATTTATGCATGACTTTTTATTTCTTGATGTTAGGTATAAATATTTATTTCTTGATGTTTATTTTATAGATATTAAAGGGATAATTGCCTTTACCCAATTTTTATTTTTTTTTATCTAAAATACCCATCAAAATATTGTTGTATCTATTTATCTTTTCAAAAATACTTCATACCAAAAAAAAAAACCCAAACATATAACTCTCAACATAAACTAATTTGGCTTTCTTAATATGAAAAAACAAATTATTTTAAGCTTTTAAAATTGAATAATTTTTACTTACAAAATATTTAACAAGCTTATTTCTCTATAATATGATATGACATATATTGTAATATTTTATAAAATAAGCTATGTATGAATATAGGATATAATAAAAAAATTCATCATTATATTTATTTGATTTCATTTTTTTTTATTTAAAGTGATTAAATATTTTATATTAAATATTTAATATACATAGGATAAACTTGAAAAAAATAATAATTTATTAATAAATTATTTTCCAGTTCATTTTCCATAACACAAACAAACACTGGAAAGTGTTTTCCATAACACTACCAAACATCGGAATTCACTTTCCAGGAATTCACTTTCCAGGAATTCACTTTCCCCGGAATTCACTTTCCAAAAGGAAACCACTTTCCAGCAAACAAACGGGGCCTAAAGCACTTTAAGAGAACACATAATAACATCAAGAATGAAACAAAGAATAAATAAATAAATAAAGTTTGGATAAAAAACTAAAAAGATATAGCAGAAAGTAATTGCACAAGTTATAATTGGAAGGTGCTAGTTCCGAAAAGTTACATAAATTACCTATTATGGTATATATATATATAAAAAAAAAGGTGACGAGCACTTGACTTTCAACTAATAAAACACGAAAAGATTTCTCTTTTTTAGATAACCTTTTATTTTTCTGGAAAAGTGATGTAGATTTATTTAAAAGATTATTTAGTTGTGTGATTGAGGTTGTGTTTTTAAAGTGATTTTTGTTTATAAATATATTAAAATTATATTTTTTATTTTTTTAAAAAAATATTTTTAATATTTACATGTTAAAATAATCTAAATAATTTTATTTTTTTCAAAAACAATTTTAAAATTAATTACCAAACAATCACGCCCAGCCCAGGTAACTCACAACCACGTATGATTATGCTTGAGTGTGGTCGTTCAGGATCCCGGTAACCGCCAATCGAATGATGTTTTCCGATGTGCTCTTCCAACGATCAAATCAATAATTTTTTCTTATATATAAAATAATAATATTCCAAGTGCCTGTATTAGTCTACTTTCCTTTTATATACCCCAATCCCTCTTTTTGCTGCTTTGTCTCTGGTGGGATGTCTTGTGTGATCCTCCATTGAAAGCAGTATTGTATACACGCTCAAGTTACTCTTCTTATCTAAAGATTATCGGTTTGAGTTTTAAAATTTTCTGAATTATTAAAAATTAAAAATTAACTGTTTAGTTTAGAATCTATAAAATTAGTTGAGACATACACAAGCTAGCCTGAACATTTCTATTACAAAAAAATATTTCGAATAATTTTATATATTTTTGAGAAAAAGACAACTATTTTACGTTTCTAAATCATATAAGACAAGATTTAAGATTTATCTCGGGAGCACGTAAAAAAAAGAGTAAAGTATGAACTCTAATAATGGAAGGAGTGTGAATCACACACCACAAACTCGCATTAAATAGAATATTATTAAATTGTTTTCCAAAAATGGGATTATATAATCATGAAATGTGGTTGTGAATGGAGTTCTACTCATCAGTTGAATGAATTTAGTCATAAATTGTGAGCATAACTTCTAGCGTATCTTATCCTAATCACATCAGTACTTGCCAGGGCAAGTCACGCAGAATGATTATTGATTATGTAGTTGAAGTTGTTTTTAAAAATATTTATTGTTCAGAAATACATAAAAATAATTATTTAAAAAAAAATTAATTTTGATACAGCATATGAAAATGATCTAAAAATACAATAAAAATAAAAAAATTCAAATTTTACTAAAAATATTTTTGAAACGCAGTGATAAATAAAGACTTAAATAACATTAATAAAGGTTCAATGTCCATCAACAAAGCCCAAATGGTGCACCGATCTCATATTTCTATTTTTTTTCTTCAGCAGATTATGCTTTTCTTCCTTTGGTTTTTCTCTAGTGTTTTGTCACTTTACTGTATTTTTGTACAATAAAATGTGAATGAATACAAGGTGGTTTCTCTCTGGTGTTTGAGAGTGAGTTTCCATATTTGGATGTTGTGTTTGTCTTAAAAAAAAAATATTAAATTTACATTCTTTTCAGTGTTTTATAATGATTTTGTTGTACTAGTATTAAAAAAATACAATATATTTTGAATAAAAAATACCCCACACCACAATTATGAACCCTAACCAAATTAAATTAAATAATAGGTGTTTGACATTATGTTTTAAAAGTATTTAAAAAAAAAATTATTTTTTTTTAAATTAAAAGTTTTTGGTTTTTTTAAATATTTATACGTTCTGAAATTATTTTGACAACATTGGCCATATACTTGGTGAGGTCACTATGCATATTGCATACTACTAGAGTTGGTAGATTTATATATAAAAAATAATTATTATACCAGGCGAGCCCCTCGTATTTGCTCTACAAAGATCAGTGCTCCTTGGGTGGAGGTTGCTCGCTCCACTTTATGATCGAACTGTGGAGAAAGAAAAAGTGCAGATAAGCTTTTACAGGGAACGAAACTCTCGTAAACTTACAAGGGTGTTTGGTGCTGCGGTTTATCTATGATTTTGAATATGTGTTTAGGTTTAGCATCAAATTAATTGATGTTTTTGTATGATTTTGATATACAAATATTAAAAAATAAAAATATATTATTCTGATACGTTTTTCCAGCAACAAATATTTTAAAAAACCAATCAACCATACAGAAATCCTTTGCGTGTTACAAAGTACAGACCAGACAGGGAACAAATTAATATCACGTAGAAAGCAACTCCACTGAAAACAGGGAGGCACGACCATGCAAGGTGATCACACAGGACAGCAATGGTCAAGTTGTAATGGAATTCTGATGAGCTAAACGCATTTGGTCTGTGGGTCTGCTCCAGGCCCTTTAGACATTAGTGGAATCTGGAATCTACGTACATGGTACGTCGTCGGATCATCGTTAAGGGCCTGTATAAAAGGAACCATGGCTGCCATCCTATGGTCTCATAAAACCTGCTTGGTGTCTGAATACGTTTGGTTTTTTCTATCAGGTTTTTGAGCCTAAACTGTTTGGTTGATATGAAAAACTTTGACAGGGCAAAGCCCTTCATCGCTGTCACATTCCTGCAAGCTGGGTTTGCAGGGATGGATATTCTGTCCAAGGCTGCACTGAATCAAGGGATGAGCAATTATGTGCTCGTCGTGTATCGCCATGCCGTTGCCACTGTTGTTATTGCCCCTTTCGCAGTAATTCTAGACAAGTCTGTCTCTCTCAGACACAACTGAAACTGAACAAACAATGATGTCTTGTCTTAATTTCTATTCGTTTTCTTAAACAGGAAACTCAGACCGAAGATGACTCGCGCAATCTTCATCAAGTTGGTCGCGCTCAGCTTACTGGAGTAATATTCTGATAAGGAATCTGATTTTTCCTTCTTTTTTCATTTTATTCTTTTGATTACCCTTGACCATGTAAAACATCTACCTGGGCAGGCCTGTTATCGACCAGAACCTGTATTTTCTAGGGATGAAGTACACAACAGCAACATTTGCCGCAGCTATTGTCAATGTTCTTCCTGCAATCACCTTTGTAATCGCCTGGATCGTAAGGTAACTATGAGATATCAGGTGCAATTTAGCTTCACTTCAGATGATGTGGTAAAAGATAAATGAGGATATAGATGAACTGTAAAAAAACCTGCTAGCATTACTTAAAAATACTGTTTCTTCTTGCCCAGGCTTGAGAAAGTGAAGATCGGATCTCTCCACAGCCAAGCTAAGTTGGCCGGGACCATAGCAACAGTTGCTGGAGCAATGCTGATGACACTGATGAAAGGGCCACTGGTTGAGCTCTTTCGGACGAAAGGAAAAGATTATCATGAAAACGGAACCGGTGGGATTGATCTCCATAGCTCAATCAAGGGTGCGCTGATGATCACCGTGGGATGCTTCTGCTGGGCCTGTTTCATGATCCTGCAAGTAAGTTACCAGCATGCCTTGTTTAAAACACAGTTAATCTTCTGTTAGATCTCCTCAGCAATTTTTTTAACCTCTGATTCATTTCTCCAGGCCATCACACTGAAATCCTATCCGGTAGAGCTCTCTCTGACGGCTTGGATTTGCCTGCTCGGCACAGTTGAGGGCACGGTGGTGGCGCTGGTGGCAGAAAAGGGAAATCCTTCTGCCTGGGCTCTAAACTGGGACATGAAATTACTCGCAGCAGTCTACAGTGTAAGAAAATCAAACAAGCTATTCAGGAATAATAAAGCCCACGTAATCTTGATCAACCCTAATTAAAGCAATTGCTCTCATCAGAGTATAACTCTGAAATGAACGCTCAAAAACCATTGTAGTGGTTGAATTAGACTATACCTTCTTGATTGAAAAAAAGAAAACTACTTTCCTCTGCTGTAAATGGCATATCAGTGCTAACAAATGATACATAACAGAGAAACAGAGCACCTTAATTACTTCTGTGAAATGCAGGGTATTTTCTGCTCAGGGCTAGCTTATTACATTCAAGGAATAGTAATGAAAGATCGAGGGCCCGTTTTCGTTACAGCTTTCAGTCCCTTGTGCATGGTTATTGTTGCTGTCATGAGCTCCATCATTTTGGCGGAGCAGATGTTCTTGGGAAGGTATCTCTATAGACACTGTGCTCGATCACTACAATTTCGTGTGTGTTCAATGTGCTTATATATATATATATATATATATATATGTAGATCACCAAGAACTTGACAAATCTTGAAATTTTACAGGATACTCGGCGCCATTGTCATAGTTGCAGGCCTATATCTTGTAGTATGGGGTAAAAGCAAGGACTACAAGTCTTCATCCCCGCCGGCTGAGGAGCAGACAATACCAGTAAAACAAACAACAGTTGCGTGAAGCGAAGGGGAGAAGAACTGGGTTCATGAGCATCTCGTGAAAAGAGGCAAACGAACTACGATCAAGATTTCAACGTCCGGAGGAATTGATCCACCCACCAAGCAAACATGATTATAAGAGAGAAGCAGTATCAGACATTTCCAGTTTGCATCTCCACAACAAAACAGCTTTAATTTTGTTTTTAACAAGAAATAACTAATCATGCTTGGGCAAATGTTGAGTTTCGTGAATTATCCATTACCACATATGTAACATGTAATTGCTCCCCAATTGTAACATGAAAAATTGCCCCAGCAGTAATCTATTACACCCTTGATGTTCCTCTTACAAGGTTGGAGATTATATATATATATAAACTAACATTCATATTTAATCTATTGAAATGATATACTAAAGACAGGACCGGATTTTATTTTATTTTTCCTTTTTCCTTCATTTCCTTAATTGAGTTGAAGAAAATCCCGTGATCAAACCCATGATCTATCTCCATAATCATGAGTTTGAATAAACAAGAACATGAGTGTGTCATGGAGAGGCATAATGACAATTTCTAACACGATAATGTCTTCTTCGATCAATTTATCACTGTAATCATCCCTTCTCAGTGCTGAGATTTTGGTGGAACGTCTCTTGTCTGTGTTAAGACATGTTTTTGAAGGTGCTGGTTGGTGCAAGGATCTAAATTTTCGTTACTATATAAATTAAGCATTCCATTATAAAAAAAACAAATGATTACAGAACACGTTCTCACTTTACTGATACATTACAGAGTCGAACCTTAGCAGGTTTTTTTTATAATTCTTACTAGAGAAGAAATTAAAAGTACAGAGTCAAGAGGAAGAAAAAAAGTTTTCAAAATACAAAGTTTGATTTTGTGTTTAATCTCTGATTGAAATGGTTTTTGATGGTCAAATTGGGTTTTAGATGTTAGTTCTGAGGTTTTTAATGGAAAGAAAATAAAAAAACTTGAGAAAACAGATGTCGGTCGCCGGAGACAGGAAACCCGGCGAACTTTACGGGTTGAGGACAACCCGAGACACGATACGTCATCCATATCTTGAATTGGGGGACGACGTGTCCTCCACTTGACAAGGCTTGGCACATGCCGAAAGTCTGCAGGCATCATAGACCCGTTTTGTTGACCGAAGCGAGCAAAGCGCACGGGGCAGGTCTCTTTGGCCTTTTTTTTTTTTTTTTTTCCTTTTTGTCTATTTCAAGCACACTTGCAAAGATTTATCACGAAACCTTTTTTATATATATAATTTATAAAAAAATCCAAGAAATTGATGGTAACTTCCAAATAATTTCTAAAAATAAGAATATTTTTCTTTATACAAAGGGACGAAAATATGGCGGATAAGATGAGCTTAAAATCTTTTTTTCTTTCTTGATTCATCGATGGCGTGTAAACTTCTTCACGTGCTTGCTAGAATTGATGGCAGCACCAGAATTTGGCACTTACTGAGGTGGCGTGGATAATAAATATGTCATATTCTTTTTTAAAAATAAAAATTCACCACAAATATACTACATTCTTGATCCATACATTGCATTATAGTGTGTGTCTATATATATAAAATAATTGAAAATTATTCTCTATAGTAATAATAGTTTTCAATTTGAAAAAAAAAAATATATCCTATTAGTTATTTTTGCACTTTGTGTTTTGTTATTTTAAAATAATAATTATATTTAAATTTCAAACAGGATAGGATGATATCATTAACTTAATCGCCAATTCACTCCTGAAAGTATCTTTCTCTACGAATATTTTCTCTATACTCTGATATTTAATTAGAAATTTTCTGGGCTATTTGCGGAAATCTTAGCATTCAGAATCAGATTTTGGGGTTTTAGTTATTTGCACTTGGCATAAGTTGTATCCAAGGGGCATGACGTGGTGTCAAAATACTTGAAATCTGTATTACAGGTCTTGGGTTTGAGTCAGAATGTATTCATCTTATAAGAGTTTGGGACAACCGATGTTTTACTCGCTTAACTTGAACTCACAAAGAGTGTCTAAACAAGGATGAAGTTTCTTCGAATCCAATAAAAACTTGGCATAAGCTATTTGGAGACGTGTTGTTTTTCTCAAAACTTTAATTTTTTATATGCTTTTATTTATTGTTTTGATGTGTTGATACAAAATATAATTATAATATATATATATATATATATATATATATATATATATATATATATATATATATTAGAGTATAATATACATTTTTGATATATTTCCAAGCAAATATCATTTTAAAAAACATATGCTATTATACTCTAATATCTATCTGAATTCTAAAACGGGAGGGACAACTATGAAAACATGGTGTATACATGTTTAATAAAAGTCCAAAACAACAATGGCTTCTCTAATAATTTTATAAATTTAATATTGCAAAAATTATTTAATCATTAAATAAAATATAATTCAATATTTTGTTGACTTTTTTTAGGTATAACTGTTCTGAATATATAAACTTCTGGATTTGAAATACAATTTTTTATAATAATAATAATAATGATGATGATGATGATGATAAAGATAAAATTAAATTAAATCGTGGGAAGTTTAATGTGATTTTCTTTTATCTTTTTATATACCAATCTTGTGGGGATATTGACTGAAAAGGCAAGAAATACCAGATCACAAATGAGGACTATTAAGCTAATAAGACCTCAACAAGGGTAAAAATGCATGCCCAATAAGGCTACCAATGAGTGATGATTTTTATACAGGGGCTGCCATTGGACAGGAACCGTAAATTAGACCAACTATATGTCTATTAATAGTAAATAGTATGTGCATACCTATTAATAGTAAATAGTATGTGCATACATCCTCCTAAAACCCTCAGTCAACAAAACCCTATACCGGTAGCAATTAAGTTTAATTTCTAACTAATTTAACATTAAATAATAAAAACTTAGAAATATATTAATTTTAAAAAAATATTAAAGTAAAAAAAAAAAATGGGTGTCGAATTTAATTGGAGAAAAAACCTGAAAAGGATAAAATTGTTTTAAAAAGATTAAAGATTTATCTCAAATAAAACAAATACCAGTCACAAGAATGTGACTCAAATTTGAAAGATTAAAAAAAAACAAAGGGATGCAATTGAAAAAAAACATTCTAATTTTATGGATTATACAATATTGAATAACAAAATCAAGAAAAAAAAAAACTATCAATTAAATAATTAGCCAAAGAAAACAAAACAAGGAAAAAAACTCAAGATAACCAAGGTCATTGAAAAGTTGTAAACAAGGCAAATAAATAAAAGCAATAGAGCCCAGTTTTAAATGTTAAAAGATAAAAGTAAAAAAAACATGAGATTAGACAAAAGGAAAAAAGAACAAGTGAACCCAAACGAAACTCATAAACTTGGGCCTAAAATTACAGTAAAACCTCCTTCCCTGAGGCAAAAATGTAAACCACCTCCTAATAATACATAGTATACACCCACAACCACCTATTTATAAATAGTATGCACCTTAATTATTTCTTTATCGCTTGCAAGCTGCAACTTTTTTCTAGATGAGGCAAAAATTGCTGGTTAGGCAGTTGCAATTTCTTTTAGATCAATTTTGTCAAAAACCATTATTGTGGTTGAATTAGACTATACTTTCTTGATTGAAAAAGGAAAGAAAACAATCATTACTCATTAGATTATAAATAAAAAATATACACATGTTACAGCTTACATCTGTTCTAAATGATATATCACTGCTAGCAAACGATACATAACAAAGAAACAGAGTACCTTAAGTTTGTGAAATTCAATATTTTCTGCACAGGACTAGCCTGTTACATTCAAGGGCCTGTTTTCGTAACAGCTCAGTCCCTTGTGCATGGTTATTGTTGCTGTCATGAGCTCCATCATTTTGGCTTACCAAATGTACGTGGAGAGGGATCTCTATAGACATAGTGCCTGATCTTATTACTAACTAGCTTATAAGCATGCTGAACACACAAAATCACATATGCTGAAATGTATATTTGGATCTTCAACGTATGCGATTTCTTGTTTTCAGTGTGCTTATATGCTAGTAGCAAGATATAGCACTGTGTTTATAGACATGCTGTCCCAAGCTGTTATGAAAACAGGCCCTCGTATTATGATGGTTTCCCTTCATCCTTTCCATATATTCGTTGAAGTTCACGGGTTGCAGCCAGAAAGGATTCTGAAAAGGAAGAAGAGAGTATGTGAGAGAGAAGCCGGTACAGTAGCACAGAAGAATTATAAAACAAGTTTGCTTTTCGGGAAAAAAATGTATCAATAAAATAACTACAGCAGTAAAAGTTTAACTAGATAGTTTCCATCACCTTTCCAAAGACAAAAAGACTTCTGGTTGATAGGTGAACCGGTTATCATCTGGATAACTTCAAACAACATATTTTGAGGTGTACTCCTTAGCTCTTGAACAATGCCATAGATAGTCTTCCCATTCTCAAAATATATGTGATTATTTGGATGTTTAGTTTTGCAAGTAGCATGCCGCTCAAATTCATAAGCATTAACTACCTACAAAAAAAGTATTTAAAATTTCAGATGCAAACTTATGGAGATGACAAAAGAAGCAAAATTAATGTCTTTTTGTATACAGGGGTATATCTATAATTTCTATGTTTACTGGAAATCCTTGAAAACTGTCCTAGTCTAGGTTCTATTTCTATTTAGTATTCTATTTCTGCGTAATCAGCTTTATTAGGTATTTCCTACTTTATACAAAAAGAATTAAGATATAAATGGATTTAAAAATAGCAAGATTAAATATAAAATTTCTGTAGCCATGAGGACTAATTGATTTGTTTTGCTAAACTGTAGTTATAATTAACGCAAGAACTCCATATAAATAAAGGTTATGTGATCTTCAATGCAGAGAGAATCAGTTTGTGAATAAAATTCCAGTAGCTTTGCTTTTGATTGTGTGACTCAATCTTTAAACATCCCCTAAAAGTTAAATCCGGAGCTATCTCCAAAGCTGTTCTGCATCACACTCAGCATACTCCACACAATTTCTTCACTAGAATATGATAAAGAGTAAAAACACGCACACACATATTCAAAACTTTCCCTTGATTTGCTCCAAAAAAATAGAAAAATAACTTTCCATCGATAAAAAGATCATACTGAACACCTTGGAGAAATTGCATGTCTGACAGCCACACAAGTATCCAGAACCTTTTATAACACCATGGAGCTCCTTCTAACATAGATATGATGAACCAAACATGTCAATTCTCATCAAAGGATAAAGCAAACAGAAAGATGAATACATAGAATTAAGTTTTACCTCCTGTGACCATGCCATATATTTTACAGGTACTCCATCAAGCATACCAGTGGACAGCAAACTTCTAACATTTGAAGGGAAGTTGTTTGGGGGAACCTTCTTGGCTGTTTTTATATCTTTTTTCTTGGAAATATTATCAGTCCCCGACGTAGCTACATGCGCAGCAGATACAAGTGCGTCCACATTTGATTTAACCAGTTCATTATCATTTCTTACCTCTGATCTTTGAAAAGAAGGCTGGGACATCAACAGTTCATAGCTTGATGTAAGCTTCCCTGAGCAATTTGTGTCATCATCATCATAGCCCCCAAAGGATATTATGGTACTCTCTCCCTTATTGTGTGACTGGCCAATTGATAGACTGTCGTTACCATCTTTGTCAAAGGTTTGATCCATCGATAACACACCGCTATTCCCTTTACTGTAGATGTGCCCCATTGAGATGGTATTTTGATCCACCTTGCTGTAGGTTTGACCCATAGATATGGTATTGTTCTCACCATTACTAAATACATGACCCATTGGCATGGCATTGCCATTTTCTATGTACATTTGACTGATTGATATGTGTTCATCACCCTTGTTACAGGGTTTTCGCATTGAAATAAAAATGTTATTCTCCCTGTCATGAGTACCCATTGACATGCCATTCTCATTCTGTCTGTTATAAGCAAGACCCATCGATATAATACTTTCATCTTTGTCATAAGAATGAGCAACTGACATGGTATTACTATCCACCCTTCTAAAGGCATGCTCCACTGATGCAGGCATGACATTCTCAGGTTCTTTGACCTGGCTAACTTTCACTTTTCTAATCCCTCCATAGTTTAAACCTGATCTTGGATCTTCCAGCATATGAGGCATTGATAAGCCAAATGGGGAATCATTACCATATAAATGCTCGTCTAACTTCCTGCCTATGCTGTTAATTTTTCCTGAGCTGACTGCTGCAATGCTTTGGTTATCGAAATCAACAACCCTGTTTGTCTCAGAATCTAAAAATCGTTCAGTGAAATGCCCAGAGACTGACTGAAAACTAGAAGCATTGCCCCATGGGGTAACATTTGTGTTTAGCATTCCTGTAAATAAACTGTTGGTTGGAACTCCGATTGCCTGTTTCTTATTGGGAAATAGCTCCGCCTCAGTACCATCCATCAACCACTGGTGAGAATGCTTTGACTCGATTCTAGAAGAAGAATTATCGTAATTAATTTCACCGTCATTTATACAGCCAGCACCTTTAACCATCCAAAGACCTTGATTCTGGAAAGACTGCCAAATAAACCATTAAGAAATGAGTCCCTACCATGTCAGTACCCTAAGATAGAATAATCACAAGATCTCCTTGCCAAGTGGGTACCTAATTATGCGAGCAAGGAATAAAGCTAATAGAACTCTCTCCCTATAACCTAATACTAGAATTTGTTTTCGCTGTAAATATCAATTCATAAAAGCACATCCTTCGCATGCATGGAAGAAACGGAAAGCAAGTGCATTGTAATTTACTTACTACGCTCTCTTTTCAATGTCTTTGGTCTTATAATACTCTTTTCCACTCCAAACACTTAAATCACTAAGAACCATTTTAGAAAAATAACAACAATAATTCAACTATGTTTAAGAAGTTCGCAGAAAACAATTCAAGCATTATCTTATTGCATAGCTTAACAAATCAAAAGAAATCAGTCAACCGCTAAAGTTACATACATTATTAGGCAAGAAAAAAACATACCATTTGCGTCTATGACTGTTGCTGTCACGATCGAACTTGCCCACTTGAAATATCTATCTGCAGAAATACATGTGATAATAATCGCCGTTATATTGTTAGCAGCAGGATAAGAAGAAACGCACGCAAATACCCCACCTTTTCAGGTGATTCAAAAGAAGAAGAAAATGAAACCGTGGAGTTTTGAGAGAACCATACGATGTGTGATTGGAGGTGTAGAATCTCACCGGAGAAGATACGTCCGGAATCTTACGGGGAGGGATGGGTGGCGGGATCTATTTATCAGCATCACAATTACAGAGCAGAAGGAGAGGCTTTTGATGTTTTTTCAGAGGAGGCATTATACGATGGTGCCCTGCACGATCGCAAGGTCGTGAAGCCCATCTCACTGTACACGTGGACAGGATTAAGGGGTTTTTTAAAAAACAAATCAAGTAAGTTTCAGGCTATTGTTTTCAAAATTTAGAAAATACTACCCTCCGCATCTGTATTTCATCGCCTAGACTATTTTTAAAAAATATATTATATTTAGATAGCAAAATAGGATAAAAAATATTAAAAATCAATCACGATAAACATATAATAACCATAGTTAAGACTAGGTCAGCACAAGATATGTTGCTATTTTAATTTTATAACCCATATCATTAGACCTGAAATATTCAATCTAGAAAAATTATAAAGTTTGATTTTCAATAAATTAAATATTAAATTAAAAAAAATCAATCAAAGAGATTTAAGAAAAATAGCAATTCAAATAAAAAATAAATCAATACACATCGAGTTAGATTTTTTTATATTTTATTAGAAACTCGTGTCAAATAAAAAATCAAGATAATTTTTTTAATGATTTATCATCTTACCCAAGTTATAGTATGGCAAAAAAAATCTTCGTGCTTTTAATAATATTTTTTGAACTTTTTAAAATAGATAATTCTATTTGCAGTGGAGTGCAAACAAATTATCTAGTCTTATTTAAATATACATTATGCTAATTGAAATGCTTTTCCATATGCTCATTTTGTTATTACTTTCACTGACATATTTTTTCTTTTAAATAATAATATATGCATATAAAAAAGAAAATTGAAGGAAACAAAGCAAGAGATTGGTGCTTCTTCAGCAGGAAGTTGCAGTAAACTTATGACAATATTATTATTTTCTCATAAGTTTTTAATACTAAACATTTAGAAAAACATTTAATAAAGTGCGTTTACTCACGCACTTTGATGAGCGTTTTCCGTGAGATACAGCAATGGCGATAGAGCACCAGGCGTGCCCCTTCTGACTATATTCAGTTGACCCTCCTCCTCCTCCTCCTTCTATCCTACCTTCTAAACTAATGACATTCAGTTGACATCAGTGAAGATCTATTAAATGACGTCGCATGATGTTTTGGGATCTTGCTCTCTGCATAAACTAATGACATTCAGTTGACATCAGTGAAAGGAGATCTATTAAATGACGTCGCATGATGTTTTGGGATCTTGCTCTCTGCATGGCTCCACTTTGCTCCCTTCTCTACATTCCCGTGCTCCTTCAGACTTTCCAAGGCCACCACTGTTCTCCTTTCTTCAATGGAGGCCAAGCTGGGCGCTGCTGCAATAGCTCGTCTTTTAGGTGTTGTCCCAGAATTCTGATCAACCTGTGTTGTTCAAAACAAGACCCAGTTCTCCATTTACAACTTCTCCAACAATGCCTAATAGTAAATTTAATTTCTGCTGAACAGGAATGAAAAAGTGGTCTGACAAAAATTATACAAAGTGCATAATCTGACATCAAAATGCTCCACCGGTTTATCTCATCAAACTCTTGAAGGTTTGTTTTTGTTTTTCCAAGGAAAAGGTTAGGTAAGATAAAGCCGTTCTAAAACGTGGTTTTTTTGAAATTTAATTAGCAATAAAGAAGTGTACCAGATAATCTTTCGTGAGGCACTTCTCGGCCTTGCTTCTAATATTTGATATCCGATCACCATGGTTTTCCTGTGTTGACTTGAGCAGACCCTGGCACAGGGAAGTAATGGAGTCTATTTCCTTCTTAGTTTCTTGATCCCGCATCATGGAATCTGTGAGGTAAGAAGTGAACGATTGAGACACCAATTGCAAATATCTTTTAGAAGAAGTGACTGGATATTATAAAATTACCATCAACTCCAGCCATCACATCAGCAATTCTGGCGTCAAAATCTGCTTTCATAGCAGAGGATGCAGATAAAAATTCTTGATGTGCAACATGATTTTTACCTACTCTATCCCTGCAGAAGTAAATTTTCAGCTGTGGTTTAAAATTCCTAAGAAGGTGGAAAAAGGAAAGAACGAATTCAAAAGATGGTCAACTTACCTCACAACAGATTCTATCTCTAAAACAGTTCTCTCTTTGGAATTGTTCAAGAATGAATGAGCATTTTCCCATTGTTGCTTAGAATCGTTTGCCTTTTCTGAACTGCATTTACATGAGAATATCCAATGTTATTTGAGAAAATTATTCAAGTATTTTTTTTTTAATTATGTATCATTTTCATTACATTTCGTTACATGCAAGGATTGAACATTTTGTGATATTGCTATTGATCAAAACACCTTTTTCACCTCTGATATACGCTAATGTTGACCCCAAAATTTATTCCTCCCCTTCCCAATGGTGTTTCAATAGAAAACCACTCTTTAATTTGTTGAAGGTGTACCCACAGAACTTTCTTTTGCAGGCAGGTAAGGTAGGATTGAAATAAATAAAAATAAAAAAATCCCTAAAGGGAACATACCATTCTTGGAGGAAATTTTCCATGACAGTTTTCGATTCAGCTACCGAGAATGTGTCTTCCATAAAATGTCTCTCCATTTTTTCTACATATTTACTCAACCCCTCCTTGGCATTGGATGAAGCCTTCTGCATGTTGGATAATTCCCGCTGCAATCTATTATTTTCTCGCATCTTTGTGTCATAGATGTCCCTTGATACCTCTGACACCTACACATAATTATAAAACATCAAGCATGCTTCCACCAAATGGTTTCTTAGAAGTAAGGGATTGAATTACTCACCATAGCTGTTTTCTTAGAAGTCAATGATGCTAATATTCCTGCTATATTTTGCAAAGCTTCCTTTTCTTCTCTAGCAGCCTTCTCCTGTTCAGAAGAGGTGGAAGTTCATCATCTTGTAATGTCTCCTCATACCTTCGAAACTAATGTGTACTCTTTTTTTCTTCTTGAGAAAAAGTAGCGTGCACAGTAATCTAATATAGTTAACTTACTTTGAATATCGTCTCAAAATTAGATAATTGGTCTGATTGTTTGATTTGGCTTTCTTCAAGAAATGCCATGATCTCGGAAGCTCGAAGATGGAGATCATTGTAAAAATCCACTGTCGCCTTTGAAACTGCTTGAGCAGAAGCAAAACTACGCTGTAATCCCTGTTATTTTACCAGGGTTCATGAAATTTCGACACATATGCAAGGAGTATCAGTAGCGGAAAGTTGACAATGACGAGCATCAGAAAACGAAAAATTATGCATTACCTTCTCTTGTTGTCGAGTGGAGAGAGCCAGTAGCTGTGATTGGTCAGCAAGAGAACTATGGATCTCCTCAATAACCTCCTTGGCCTCGGACAACATGGTGGCAAGAAACTGTAAAGGGGTTCAGGATATGGTCATTTTGAATCCTAGACTACCATAACAAATCTTAGAAAATAATTCTCTAACTATGACTGCATACTTGCTCAACGGTTCTCATTTGAGACGAGATTATAGTATTTATCTGTTGCAAGTCAGAGGAAGCTTTATCTTGCGCGGTATTGGCAAGGTCTTTCAAGGCTGCTACTCCTGAAGCATATGTCTCACTCATTTTCTTTATCCTAGTTTCCAAGACTTCTGTTGCCTGGTATTCATGATGAATGTAAAATTATCAGCCAGATAAGACCAGTTAAGTGGAGAATATAATATAAACTGAGAACAATACTCTTGCTCACATCGGTTTTGCTCGCAAGGAATGATTCAACATGTTCTTCCATACATCTTAGATGTTGCCGTTGTTCAGAAACTGACCCCAAGATTGTCTTATGCAGGTCTATTAAACTCTGGTCTAGATGTGAACCAAATGTCAGAACCATGTTTCTATTTTCTACTTCCATCTTGTCCTTCTGATCTGTGGAAAGTAAGAAACACTTTTACTTGCGGCAAAATAGACACAAAAGCTTGTCGTCCAGGAAGTCTACAAACAAAAGACTAAAGTCGGAAATAAATGAAGTTCTCATACCTAATCTGCCGAATAGTGAAGTTATATCCTCTGATGCAGTTTGCAAACCGATGCACAGCTCCTTTGCATGCTCAATTAAAGAATGTTCTGTTTATGTAGTGATGTATTAAACATGGATGGAAAAAAAAAAAGCTTGGTTCTGCAAATGATCAATCAATTTACTTACCTGAGGATAGAAGCTTCGAGATGATGATCTCTTTTTCCTTTAGAGTTGAAGTGATTACCCTAAGGTTCTCCTCAAGATCCAACCTTTCGTTGTTACTTTTCTCCAACGTCATCTAAAGGAACAAAATGGTGGCAATTAGAATGATGTCCAGAAGAAACACAGAAAGTTGAAAAGAGCTGCACATGGAGAACATAATTACCTTACAATCCATTAGCTCCCTTTCTACATCCATTTTCTTTTCCTTCTCAGTGAGATAAAGCTCATTATATCTTTCAACTTGCTGCATTAAGAGAAAGTGAATGAAGTCACCTAAATATTAGAGGGAAAAAGAACCACAAAGAAAAGATAGAGACAGCTAGCAAGATATACATTATCTCTGAGATTGAGCTCATTCTCCAATTGCTCTATCTTCTCAATCCTCAACTGTAAGGTATTGTAAAGTGATTCAGTCAATTTGCTAAGCAGACATGGGAAGAATCATTAATGACAGGTTTCAGGTTTCATAAAACGAATCAGGAGCTCACTGATGATGCACACAAATTCAGAAATGTGGTTGCCCATGTCATGAGTTTCATTTAAGAAGGAAACTACTAAAGATAGTGATAGTGATTCACATGAGAGGAATTAAATATGAATTTCAATTAAAAATCCACCTTCTTTTCAGCTTCATCTAGGGCAAATTTGTCATGCGGAATATAAACCCCATTCTTTTCCCTTGCTGCGCGAACATCTGCATTAACGTGACCATGCCGTAATAAGAATTCAAATCCAGGTTTTACTATTATGATAAATGGACTAAGAACGAGGTGTGTCATCAGACCTTCTTTCAGCTTTTCAATATCTAAGTAGAGATCCTTGAGCAATACAGCCTTGGAAACTCTTTGGTTTGCCTGCAAGATAAAATTTAGTAATTCAGAAACGGAAAGTAATAAATCAAACTATCATTTCAAAGAGGCAAAAGAAATAGCTAAACAAACCTCTGGTTTGTTTCTTATGCTTTTAGCCCGATATGCATAATCTAGTGTGCTTAGAGTTTCTTCCAGAGCATGAGCAGAAGGGGAAATTGTAGCAATAATGCAAGTTTTTGTCCTTCCTCCCAATGAATCTCTTAATAGCCTCGTCAGCTTGCTATCCCTGGAAGCAAAATGCAGACACTCGTCAAGGAAATGTGAACGGTAGGAGATAGAGATAAGATTTAAGGATGAATCATGAACCTGTAAGGTATATGGGCTGAATGTTCCACAAGTGCATTTATAACACGACCCAGGGTTAGTAAGCTCTTGTTAATCTCCCCTGCTTCTCTTGCACGCCCCTGCAATTTCGAATGCTAATCAAATTTCAAAACTGTTCCAAAACTAATTTAAGATCCAACATTCTTCTTGCAGCTTGTTAATGAAAGTGAAAATTAAAATGTTCGAGAGCCATTGTAAGAATCTAAAAAAAAAGAGTAAGTATATTAAAGGCTTGGAATTCATCCAAAACTGCAGCCTGAGTCGACTATCCAGCAGATAGCAGTGGCCAGACCTAGTTCCGTCATCGATTATTCTTCTAGCAAGTGTTTTAAAAAATCAATTAAAAATCTCCATGTGGAAATCCAACTTCATAAAGATCAAACACCAGAATCAGCCATAGAATAAAGCTAAGAATTAAGTAGTCCTTCCTACTACTATTCCTGATTGGAACCAACTGCATGCAACACATTCAAGATTATTGGGCAAGTTACTGAAACAGCAATCAAATTTACTCAAGAGACTAGCTGATCCTGCCAAATCAGCTAGTATATCTTTCCGTACCTCTCTTGCACCCGAACGAGAAATATTCTCTGATCCTGCCAAATCAACAAGATTAAGCTTGCCACATTTAATGAGTTCCTCCTCTCCAACAGCTGCTTCTTTTACATGGATGGTGATGGAAAAGACAGAATGAGAGCGACTGCAAGAGTAACGAAATGAATTTAGTAAAGTGTCTTTTCTAACTAGATTCGTTCACACAGGCAAGAACAGTAACAACTACTCAAGAAAAGTAAAATTAACCTGCTTCGCTTGTTTAACAATGTATCTGCTGTGCGCCTTTTGGCTGCTCCTCGTTCTAAGAGAGTGTAAATTTCATTGGCACTATAGACAGCTTCTTCTTCAAGACCTCTTACAACCACACAACCCTTCCCATCCTCCATCAAAGAAATGGGTTTCTTTTGCCTATCTTCCGCATTTCTAGAAGGGTCTTCTTGAGCCAGTAAATCGGTTATTTCTTCATTGTACAGCTCCAAAAATGTCACTTTGATGCTATAGTCAGCATTTTGGGCCTCCAGTGTATCAAAAATTTGGCGAATTGCTCGTGGAATAACTCCAGCCTCAGCTGGCAAATCCCCACCCTGCAATTGTTTAGAATGAAAATGAAAATATACTTAATCAAAAGAAACCAAATATTAACGGCACGACTGATTCTTCCAATACCTTATTTCTCTTTCCACCCTCCATTGTATACGTCTTTCCGGTACCCGTCTGCCCGTATGCGAATACTGTGCAGTTGAAACCCTCAAGAACTTCATCAACAATCGGTGCAATGGCCTGGTCATATATCGATCTCTGCTGCGCTTTGGGCCCAAAAACCTGCACGGCCAACGTTTAAAGCAAAGAATACTAAAAGTCTCGAAAGAAAATCGCAGTTTTCAGATACAGAGGATCAAAGTGGCATATGATTGGCATTGTTACCTTGTCGAAGGTGAAAACTCTATCTACTTGTTTGTTAGCTATACTATGCAAGACAGTGACTTCTCTTTTATGCTCGTTACATGCGATCACCTTGGCGACATTCGTTCTTTGCTCTTCATCACTTAAGGGTCTGAAAAGGAGGATTCTCGATCAAATGGGATTTCCTGCATTGTTTTGATCAAATATTGAACTAATAATTTATTCTCAAAAAACCCACCTGCATCTCAGCAAGACTTGCACGTTCACCTCTTTATCTTTGTCCTGACGGGCAGAATTCCAGTCGTGGCCTCTCGATTCAGGGCGGCGCCTCTCCGGCCGAGGCGTGAGGAAGGGAATTGGAGATGGCATTAAGCCTAACCCTACCTTTCTAGATTGATCAGGAGTCAGTGACATCATATCTCTTCTTTCTGTAAGCAAAATTTAAGAATGGAAAGAGCTTTATAATCGTATCTTCTTTTTTATCTCTTTTGGATCAATGTTTTTTCTAAAAAAATTGAATCGGAGATTTGTTTTAGGGTATTTTATGTCTGTGTTTTCAAATGAGAAACGGCTAGTCCACTTTTTGGTTTGCTGTGTGGAAAGTTAGAGGGTAGCCGTTGAAGTTTGCGTTTTTCAAAAAGAAGGTGGGGCCCTGTTAAAAATTCAAATCAAGAGCCTCTCTCACTCATTGCTGATGGCTTTCTGTCCGAGTCCGCTAAATTTTGAGGAACCAATTATTTAAGTCTACTTTCTAAAATTTTCTAATCAAGTGTTTCTTCTTTAATTTACTATTTATTTATCTATCTATTTTTGTTCTTCAATATTAGGGCTTTTTGCAATCAACCTGTATTAAACTATTAATATAAAAAAAAATTAGAAATTCATAATCTGTAAAGATTTGCTTGTACTTTTAAAAAAGGACTTCCAAGATACCTGACCACTTGCATTTTAATAATAAAAAAATGGCTAGAAAAAGAAAAAAAAGAAAAGAAAAAACTATTTAAAAGACGCTTTTAACCTTGATTGTGGCATGAATCTTTGTAGCTAAAAGAGGGATAGAAACCAAACTAATAGGAATTGAAGAGTTAGGAGGAATAAAAACAAAAACCTTTTTATGGCTAGAATTTTAGCCAGCGTATATTTTTCTCTCTCTTTTCACTTTACCGTGACTTTCTTTCTCTTATCTCAACATTCAGGGACTAAAATAGAAAGGTTTAAAACAACATGGTAAAAAATACAAAACAAAAAACTAAGAGACCAAAGCGAAGTTTTTCTTGCATCTTTTGAAGAGTGCAACTTGAAAAAGGCTTTGTTTTTTCTATTATGTTAATTTTTGTCATTGTTGTTTTAATTTTCTTGACTATTATCTATAATCCTATTTTGTAAAACCAATTATAGTTTGTAATTGTATTAATTAATATTAATATTAATGTTAGTAATTGTATTTGCATAGTTTGTTTTTGCAGTTAATTGTAAAAATAAATATGACTTTAGTTTGTGTTTGGTATTATAGTAACTTTTATTTACATGGTTTTAAAAAATAAAACTTAAGAAAAATGTTTTTAGTTGTGATTTTTACAAATAAATATGTACTTGGTTAAAACTTTTGTGAGATGATTTTTTGTATTTTTGTAGACTTCTACAAAGAGCATATAATTTTAACTCGTATACACAATTATATATAAAAAACAGAAACTATTTAATTAAACAAACATTTTTTTCTCTTGAAAAAAAAAACCATAATTTATAACAATACCAAATCATCTTTTATGGTCTGCTTGTGAGTGTGGTTGTTTTTTCAAAATGATTTTTGTTGATAAAATAACATATAATATTATTTTTTAAAAATATATTTTTAATATTAAAACATTAAAATATTTTAAAAACACTAAAAAAATTAATTTAAAATAAAAAATAAATATTTTTTAAAAAATATTTTTAAAATGTAATTCCATATGCAGCGCCGCATCCCCGGGAATTATTTAGGTGCTGAGTGGGGCTATCTATTGGGCCTCGTTCTCATTGGTTTATAGGCTTTATTTCTGGATTGGGCCTGAGTTAGATTGACACGGATTTAATTATTATTATTTAAAAAAAAAACCTTCAAAATCCTGATGTATATTGAAATAGTTAAACAGCGAGCGAGATACGTGTTGAAACAGCGAGTTGGACAGCAATCGTAACGAGCATTGACAGGCCACGTGTAAGATACGTGTCAAGAGAATTATGCGCACGCAAAATAGCACGTGGACTGAAACCGGCGTCGCTCCCATCTCTCATAAAAACTCCGGGTCCCACCATCCCGCTCTTGAACTCCAGCAGGGTGGCGCCACCAATAGCTTAACTTAGCTTCCCTTCCCCTCCCTCAAGCTTGGTTGATGGCTGTGCAAGTTTTCTCAGTGCTAACTTTAGTAAAGCAGTGAAGATCTACAGCAGGTATTCAAGAAAGAGACGTCCTCTACTTTTCTACCATTTTCAGTCAGGTGTAAGCTTCCTCTACCATTCTCACGCCATCTCCTTCAATTAATTTGCATTTTTTAGTTTTTATATATAATATAATGCTCTGTAGTGTTTTGTCAATTCGTTTCTGAGTCAATAGTGTTTTTTTTTTTTAAAAATAATAATAATATATAACTTCACCATGTTGTTGTCGGTTGAACTTGCTTTCATGCCGTTTTCTTCTTCAGAGTTTACAAATCCAAAGGGAAATTAAGTAATTAACCTCAGCATTCACACTCAAGAAACTGCGCGATCAATCTTTTCTAACCAGTTCATCCTCGACGTTTGCAGAAGTTCGCTTCAACTTCCACTCAGAGGACACAAAAAATTAAGAAGAAAACGATGGTGGTAACAGAATCAGAGTTGAACTCGCAAAGTGAGGTCGAATCGCCATTACAACCGGACCAGCAGCAGCAAACCAAGAACCATCCATTATCGTCTCTTTGCAGACAATCCTCCATTTACTCCCTCACTTTAGACGAATTCCAGCACACTCTTTGTGAGAGTGGCAGGAACTTCGGTTCAATGAACATGGACGAGTTTCTTGCCAATATCTGGACTGCCGAGGAAAATCAAGCCACTGCCACTTCTGCCAACATGAGCGGTAACAATGAAATCATCATCGACAACAATGCAAGCCAGGTTTTGAATGATCCATATGGTCATAGAGGGCAGCACAGTTTGCCTAGACAAGACTCCCTCTCTTTGCCGGCACCTCTGTGTAGGAAAACAGTGGATGAAGTCTGGTCTGAGATCCAAAAGGGGCAGATCGGTGGTGCTGCGAATAGTGGCGGTAATGTGCAAAATCCCAAGACTGCCCCTCATCAGGCGACTTTTGGCGAGATGACACTGGAGGATTTTCTGATCAAGGCAGGGGTCGTGAGGGAACAGTGTACTGCGCCATTTCAGCAACAACAACGTGGGCTGTACGAGAGTACTAACAACAATAAGCCGGCTGTAGCAACAGGTTTCGTGGCTAGACCAGTTTTAGGCATGGCCGCGGGGGGTGGGGTTATGCATCAAGGGTTTGCGGCGCCCATAGGAGAGTCACCTGGTAGGACTGGTGGTTATGAGCTGCCAGCGGCATCCACAGCTGCTGTTTATGGTGGGAGAGCAGGGAATGGTGGCGGGTATGGACAGGGTCATGGAGTGGGAACGGTCGCACCACTGAGTCCAATGTCATCAGATGGGATGGTTACTCATTTCGATAATTCAGGAAACCAGTTCGGGATGGATATGGGGGGGTTAAGGGGGCGGGAGAGGATTATTGATGGGCCGGTGGAGAAGGTGGCGGAGAGGAGGCAACGGAGGATGATCAAGAATAGAGAGTCTGCTGCAAGATCTAGAGCTAGAAAACAGGTACTACTATTTTCTTACACCCTCTAAATATCAATAGACTTAGAACATCAATCTACGTATGTCCTCTAAATATAGAACATGGATGAATCAAATCAAGCGCATCTGTGAATCCATCAGTTTATACTTATATATATACATAATGAGGGCGAAATGTACGAGTATCTTCAAATTGAGTTGATGCACTGATAATTCTCTCAAGTTTTCTTCCCCCTTTGAGTAAACTCTGCTCATCGATATGAACAACAGATCAAATATTCTTTATAGCTAGAAATTATGATTAATTTTGTCTGTCTTACAGGCATATACAGTTGAACTGGAAGCTGAGCTGAACCAATTGAAAGAAGAGAATAAGCAGCTCCAGCATGCTCTGGTATTTCGAGATTACATCTCTTAGTATTGATCTGTATGTTTATTTCTCAATCATGTTTCTCTTACTGGTCTCATCTGTGAGCAGGCAGAGCTTGAAAGGAAAAGAAAGCAACAGGTATCGTGAATTACACATGCCGCCATTTTTCCGATTCCATTTCTAGAGTTCTTATCAGTAATGCTCCCCTTCACTTTCATATTTCGAAATTCATGACGTGGCAACCTTAAAACTGCTCGTATAATTCTTGGTTTTTATCCCTTTTTATTATTATTATTATTATTGTAACCTAAATTTCAAGTGCAGTGTTTTGAGGAACCAGGGATGAAGGCGCACACAAAGGCCCGCAAGACGAAAGAGAAACTGAGGCTGATGAGAAGGAATTCGAGCTGTTCTTTGTAATGCCACGTGAAAGTTTAATCTGCGAGTCAATTTTCCACGAGTATTAATTGTTTTAGATCCTTTTCTTCTTGTTTGTAATTTCATACTTTTTGTGTCATTTTCAGGTTTTAATTTCAGAGGGGGACGCAACAAGATCATCGTACCCATGAAGACAGAGGTCGGTGCTCGCATGAAATCAGACAAATGTTTTTATTTTTTTGAAATGTATATTAGCAGTCGTGTCCCAGTTAACACGAATTTGTATTAACACCAAAAAAAAAAAAAAGAATTTCCGGTGGGTGTCTGAGAGCGCCAGTGTAGGCGCCAAAACTGAACTGGTGATATTAGGAGACGTTAGATAGCAAAATTTTATTGTATTTTGAAGGTGATCATGAGGTGATTTTTTTCTTAAAACAGTTGAATAGGGTGTTTGTTTAATTTACGTTTCAAGAATGTTTTTTTTTTTAAATACATCTTTTTATTTCCTTCAAATTAATTTATTTTTAGTTTTATAGATTATTTTAATATATTTATGTTAAAAAATTATTTTAATATATTTTTGAATAAGTAATATTTTAATAAATCATTGATATCATGTGCTCATGAATCGGACTCTTTACGTGTGTTTGTTATGCGATCATCTATTAGGTAACTTAGTTTTATTAGGTTAGGATTAAAGGATTTGTTTCTGTTAATATAATAATCATTAGAAGTTCATATAATAGTTCACTTTAGGATTTGTAGGATTAGTTGAAGTGTGTCCAGCCAATATTAATTAAAAAAATATTTGTTATATTTTTTTACCATTATTATTTAATTGTTTTTATTCCAGTAATTGCTCACTCTCGCCCTCATTTATAGTTCAATAGTGTCATCTTTATTTGACGGGGAGGATTTATAGGTTCAAGGCAGTCATTCGGAATGAGCATAAGGTTGATTTTTTTAAAAAAAAAATAATGGTTATTTGAACGGTAGATGTGATACTTCAATTTTGGTAAACTTAGAAGTCAACTTATCATAAGCAATCTAAAGAAAAATAATATTTCATCATGGATTTGGGAAAGAAAGAGAAAGTTATTGATTGACTAAGAATTATTGATTGACTAAGAATTCGACCGTAAAAAAAAAATTTATTCTTAGTGTTGATGAGTTTTTTTTATAAAAGAAATTTCATTGAGATATTATTCTGATTTTATCTTATTTGAAAAAAATAGATTAAGCTTAAAAAAGAAAAGTAACTCTTAGTTTAATATATTTTTCTTAACCAATTTTTGGGTTTTTTTTTTACTTGATAAGCTTGTTTTTTAGGTCTTAATTGGTATTTATTAGATTTCTCAAGGTGAAAATAAGTTCAAAAATAGTTTTTAAGTTCAAAAATAATCATTCAATTTTTCAACCACTACTGTGATAACAAGATTCGAGGCAACAGGTGACACATTCTTTTTTTTCATAAAAAATAAAGGCACAAAACATGAAAAATGATGTCATCTTGGATTTGTTTTTTAAAAACAAATCAAACCATACTTTCCCTTGTCATTTGAGCTGTTTTGGGATCCATCAAATCAATTAGGTTACATTAAAACAATTTTTATATTGTTTAATTTGAACATGTAATAGAAAAGGAGTCAGGTAAGGAGTTTTTAAGACTGATTAATTCTTGGTGGCCAATATGTTATATTTTTATGTTCAAGAATATTTTGATCAAACTTGCATTACAATGTTTGTTGGTTATCTAGTATTGTAGAACAAAAAGATATTTTAGGATTGTTCTGTCCCTTACAATGCAATATGTAAAAGCTCAATTTAGTTTTTTAGAATTTAGCAAAAGTTCAATTTAATTCATAAGTTTTTTTTTATTTTCTTTCTTATAGTTTTAGGTGTTTGCTTCTCATTTTCCTTATATCCATGGATTTTGAGAGATGAGAGAAAAGGCATAAAAGAGAAAAGAGAGAAAGATCTCACAATATTTTTTTTTTTAAAAATGATAAAATAACACAAGTAGAATTGTTTTGGGAAAAGAATATAGTTTTGTGAATGTCACTATTGTAAATAGTAATATTTTAAAGAACTTGTTAAAATAATTTGGCACAAATTCCAAAAAAAAGATTTGAAAGAGAGAATAAAAGGAAAGAATTAATGAAATCTTGAAAGCCCATTGAAATTATTACAATGACATCTCAAATATCATAATAAAAATGTTAACTATATGAATTCATACAAAAAAAAATTACTTGACAATGCTCAAAATAGGTCACAAGTATCTCATTTAGGATATGGAAAAAATATAAAAGAACAAAAATGACTAACATTTTTTTAAATGTTTCTTGGATTTTTTTTTCAAGTTTACATATTTTAATAAATAATAAATTATTAATAGTTATTATGTAATGGCAAGTAAGTGACAAGTTGACACCAAGGGTATTGTTTTTATGAGATTAGTTATTTTTGTACACCAAAGTTTTTTAAATTAAATAAATAATAACAACAAGCTTATAAATAAATAAAAAATAATTGTTTGTGCTTTTTCAAAGTGTTATGAACATACAAAGTTTAGAATGTTTTCTATGATTTACAAAACAATTAAGATAAAGTGTAAATTGCAATAAAGTATAATGTACTTAAGATAACTTTTCTCTATTATCATTGTGAATAAAACAAACTTATCAATATAAAAGTTAAAGTAAAAATTTAAAAATGAAAGCGTCTAATAAGTATATAGTATAGTTATTATTATATTAGCAAAACATAAAACAACAAGACCACAAAACATTATTTAAATAGTATTTTGTGTTTTTTTTTTCCAATCCTACCTTTCAATTCATTCTTTGTTCGAGTATTATATATTTATTATAAGTGGGGTTTTATATATTTTTTTTATTTTCTATAAATTTATCTTGATCTCATAATCAAGATGACAGATTTAACAAATTAACTCAAGTTGAGTTGAATTTTTTTTATATTTAATTAATTTTATTTTATCCTTCTTAAATTGGTTTGAAATTAAACTTTGTATTTTTTCTACAAGATTATATTTATTTTATTTTCAGGATCATGAGTTTAACAAGTTGACCAGAGTTAATTCTATTTATTTTCTGTCATTTTTAATCAATTAAATATTGAATAATAAAATTATTTTTTAATTAAAAAATTTAAATCAACCAGGATAACCGGTTAAACTTGCCATCTATGTCACGAAAATATTATTATAAAATTAAATCAAGTTTAATATTAAAAAATAAAATATTTAATGAAGACAATTTAAAAAGGTACAGTAAAACCCTTGATTGGAATTCTTTTTTATCGAAAAAAACAGAAAAGAAAAGGCAAACGAACTGACCGCCCGATCCTTTTCGGCCCTTGGCATGAATAAATCTAAGCTGGCAATGGTTGAAGAGAAATCTCAAAGGTTTTTCCTCTCTGTGCTTAACCACCCGTATGCCATATGGGTCCTCTTTTAATTTTATGCCGCTGCTGCTTTGAATCTTTTTATCTGTCTTTAGCATTATGCAACCATTGCTGGGTTTTGCTCCAGTAATTTGTCGGTCACGTCTGCTTTTATAACTCTTTTGATTGTCTTGTCTGTTTTTGGCTAGCAGCTAGGTATTCTGCTTTCATAGAATAATTTGGTTCGTCGACTCTCTTTCTTTTCTGTGGCATAGAAAAAAATGGCAGCTTGTGTTTCACCATGTTGTGCACTCTGTGATTGTAGAAAGCCGACGGGACTGTTGAGTGTTATTGGAGCGGGAATGAGAGTGTCAAGGGAAAATCATCTGGGGATGGGGAGAGTTGGGTCTCTTAAAAGGACTGAATCTAAGTCCAAGTCTAATAAATTACCCCAATTTGCTAGCAAAATCCCCCAACAATATCCCAACAGCAGCAGCAACAAGGACCCTTTTCTTAATCTTCATCCCGAAGTATCAATGCTTAGAGTTAGAGGTGAGGAGGGGAACAACAAAGTAACCACCACCGCCCCTGGAAGGAATGAGTCTAGTCCAAGTAATCACAATGGAGCCAACATAAAAGTCATCGGTGTTGGAGGTGGAGGCTCTAACGCAGTCAATCGCATGATTGAAAGTTCAATGAAAGGTGTAGAGTTTTGGGTTGTGAACACAGATGTCCAAGCCATGACCATGTCTCCCGTCTTCCCTGAAAATCGTTTGCAAATTGGTCAGGACCTTACTAGAGGTCTTGGAGCTGGTGGTAATCCGGAGATTGGGATGAATGCTGCCAAAGAAAGCAAACAAGAAATAGAAGAAGCAATTTATGGTGCTGACATGGTCTTTGTCACCGTAAGTTTAATTTCTGTATTCTACAATTTAGTTTTATTGCAAACTTTGTTTTATTGAAAAGATGCTTATTACCTATTTCGTTCCATGCCAACTTTTTTTTATCTTCAACGTTTCTAAGTAATATTGTAACTTAAATTCTTGCTAGTCATTTGGTGTGTATCCATCTGTGGGGGACTTATGAGATGGCATGCATCGAATAGTGTTGAGTTGGTCTTCCAACAAAGTTTCTTGAATGCATATTTTGTTTTACTGTACCCTTTGTTTGAATTTTTATTATGCAATGAATGTTGTTCTCTCTTGTGCAACTGTTCTCTCTGCAACAGTCTCCCACTATTTTAGTTTTTTCTTCTTTTTTTCGTATATTATTGTAGCATATCATAATCTCTAGGTTTTAGTACACTCTCCATTAACTCACTTATTTCCATGCTGTTGTCAATTTAATTTTTCACGTAAATCCATGCATTGTCTAAAAACTCTAGAATCTATTTGATGCTATTAGTGCTATAAAATACATAGCTGAGCGGCATGTAATGTACCCCTGGATTTCTCTTTGCACCTGTGGTATTAGTGCTATAAAATATAAAAATGCGTAGGACTAGGACCAAGCTTGCCAGAAGCTGGGTACTGTGATATACTTTCTTACTTGGATGGATATTTGTTACTCCCTTTCTTTTGCTTTCTTGCTTGAAATTTTTAATTTGGTAACTTCAAATTTGAAGGCTGGAATGGGCGGAGGTACTGGTACTGGCGGGGCTCCTATTATTTCAGGAGTTGCAAAGTCAATGGGTATATTGACTGTTGGTATTGTCACTACCCCATTTTCTTTTGAGGGACGGAGAAGGGCAGTTCAGGCCCAGGAAGGAATTGCAGCTTTGAGAGACAACGTTGACACATTGATCGTCATTCCAAATGACAAATTATTGACTGCTGTTTCCCAAAGTACCCCAGTAACAGAAGCATTTAACCTGGCAGATGATATTCTGCGACAGGGTGTTCGTGGTATCTCTGATATCATTACGGTATTAATACATACAGCTATTGCTTTGAAAACATTATATTTGATTATTTTTTCTATTATTATTGTTTTTGTTGCTGCACACAAACACACGCATCTAGGAACCTTTGTTTGTTGCTGTCTGTCATCTTGGAGCCCTTTTCATAATAGTTGACCTTATTCCTTCTAAAATTTATTTGAAGAGTCAAAACAATATAGGTTATGTGGATGATTCATAATGCACTCTGCCAGAAACAGTCTGCTGTCTTCATTTTGGAAAGCTAAGGTGCTCTATAAAGTTAAGATTATCATTTGGATAGCGATGCTCAATAAAATTAACAGTAATGAATTCTTACAGATTAGAATGCCTCATAAGACTGTACCTCCTAATATTTGTGTTCTGTGTCGCCAAAATGTAGAATCTCGGTCATCTCATTTGAACTACCTGGTAGCATGGATATGTGGCAGAGATTGTTTGGAGTTGAATCGTGTCTTGGGTGATCCCAATCATGTCGGCTGTTTGTTATTGGTCTCTTTTGTGGATTTCATTGGGGAGAAAGGCTGTAAAATGTTATGAAAGTTCACTGTTGGTGCAGACTGTAGGTCTGTTTGAATGGAGAGGAAAGTGAGTTTTAGGATTGGTTACTGTTTGAGGCAACTGTTATGGCCTTATGGGAAACTATTGATTGGGTTGCGGATTGTCTTCTGGGCTGTTTTCATGAATTTCTTTGAATATTATTTCCCTACTGTTGATAAGGTTGTTTTCCTTACTTATTAGTGGTTTTATGCAGTGGGGCTTTTAGGGGCATTTCCATAGTTGATATTCAAAGGGATTGGACTGCCTTTTTGTCTTCTAGCTTTGTTTTTTGTTTCGCTGTTTAGAGGTTGAATTATTCTCCAATTTCCCGTTGCACATTTACTTCTTCCAAATATCATCTTTTCTATTATTTATCTGAAAAGAAAAAACTTTTCAAAATTGGTGCATTCGCATAACACATTGACCTCTAGACATGTCTTGATACCATTGAGGTGCAAGAACATAAAAACTGTATGAGCATTATGTAGGGAAAAAGATTGTACATTGGTAAGGTAATGAATATGAAGGTGATTCTTCTGAATATCATATTTAGCTTTCAGGGACTATGCCCTTTGTACTCCAACTGGTGTTGGTTTCATGAATTGCAGGTTCCTGGATTGGTGAATGTGGATTTTGCTGATGTGCGAGCTATAATGGCAAATGCAGGTTCCTCGCTCATGGGGATAGGGATTGCGACCGGTAATTTTAGTTCATCAGAATTTTTCATTTCTTGCCTTGCTTTGGAAAGAAAATAACCATTGGGCCTTGCACAAAAGTAGGCTTACTCAAAATGAAAGCTAAGATTCTCAAGCTCTAAGGTTACAAACCTAAGAGAAATTTTTGATCTACAAAAAAATCTCTAGTATTCATTTATCATCAGGATTCTTAATATATAAATAAACTAGACATCCTTATTTATAATAGTTCTAGAAATACTTTACAAGAAAATATTTCTAATTAAAACTTAGTTAACTAATAGAATTCATTTATCATCAGTATTCTTAACTAACAAAATACTAATTAAATTAAAAGTCATAATCTAAATAGAAAAAAGAAACTAAATACATCAAGGTAAATAAAGACAATCCCGAGCTTTATTTAAAGGCCTTCTCGATCTTCAATCATCACGAGATTTTAATCCCATAAGAAATAGAGCCTTCAGAATCTTCTGTTTAAATTTCAGTTCCATGTAATGGCTAGATTAAAAAATTATGCTTGATTTACTAAACTACCTGGACCTTTCTTAAACTTCTCAAAACCTAAAAATCTTAACTATTAATGAAATAATGCAATAAACTTCATTATACCAAGAATATTGAAGAAATTTCCCCATGCTAGTTATATCCAAGGCATCATCCTAATTAGATTGAAACTTTAACTTGCATTCATGAATCAGATGGCTAATGTAGATGGAGGAATGTGTGCAGGTTCTTTGATGTGTGTAGGCAGTGTCGTGCCTCAGTAATGCCTTTACAAGAGAGGGGGCAGATTAGTTAGAACTTGAGATGAGGAGTGGGCATTCTTAGTGGGATAGGATGTATCTGATAGGCTTGAGAGAATGCATTGCTCTCAAGTACAGTGTGAGAAGCTACAACATCCGCACAAGAATTCTGGGTTTTAGAAACCAAAGGCAGTTTTGATTGTTTTTCATTAGTCTAAAGGTCATTTTTGTCCAAGAATGTAAGTCCTGGGCAGATTTCTTTGTTATAAGCTGCAGGGTATTTTGCTTGCGAGGACAGAATCCAAATTTCTGTACACTCAAGCAAAAAAATAAAAAAAATTGGGTAATTTTGAGACTTTGCAGGAGGTACAGTTTTAACTTTGAAGGTATCTTATTCTTCAATTTCAGACTACATGTACTAAGTCTATTTAGCATTGAGCCCGAGTCCCACTGAAAAAGGCCAAGGACTGATGGATTGCCCGTCATGAGCCCCACTCCGAGCTTTCCAAACAAAATCTTCCAAATCATCCCATTAATATAGGAGTATGTTTCAATCTTCCAAACCTTATGAAATTTGGCGTGTTTTCTATTGATCCCTTTAGGTTTCTGGTTTGGGGACATTCTCATATAGGTTCTTAGTTTTGGTTTTTTTCAATGCTTGACATTGAAAGAAAGAGCTACTTTTTTAATGTTAAAATCCAGATTCCTTTAAATTACATAATTTCTAGACGTGCATTAAAAAGTTTATAAGGAGGTAATATGCATTTGCTTGTACACAGTTAACGTTGTTTTCATTTCCTCTTACTATAAACTTCAGTAATTGATGATGCATTTAAGAGCAAATGAAATTAGATGGAATATATATCTTTTCATGCTGATGTTTTTTTTAACGATAGTATTGTCTGTTTTTAATGATGAGTTGATTGCTGAAGATGCCCCCTCAATACCAGTATACTCTTGCTCAGAAAGATGGAGCCTGGTCAATTCTCAATTCATGGTTCATGCAAAACAATTGTTTTGAGACTTCTTGTTTCTCTGTAGGTAAAACAAGGGCAAGAGATGCAGCATTAAATGCAATCCAGTCACCTTTATTAGATATTGGCATAGAGAGGGCAACTGGAATTGTGTGGAACATAACTGGTGGAAGTGATTTAACTTTATTTGAGGTAACTTTCCCCCCCCCCCTCCCTCAGATTATACTAGTAGTGATGGATGTCAGATTCTAGATTTGTTTCCTATGTTGTGAGCTAGGGTTCATTATTTACAGAGGTTGAATGGAGCTTGTTTAGGAAGAAATAAGGAGAAATCAAGTACGTGAACAGTAATTAGGTTATATAGCAGCAATACGTTTTAAGCAAGAAAGAAAAGAAAATAGAAGAACAAGACAAAGGTAATAAACCTTAGGCACTGAACCTTTAATATAACTCTAAAACTCAATTCTGTTTCATACTTATACTCTGTGCTAAGAACTCAGTCTTACAAAGGTTATGTAAAGAATGGGAGATTGAGAGTTAAAAGAAATGAAGAGAAGAAGAACTCTGCAATTTTACATAAATGATACTTCATAATACTTGAGATTCCTTTACATCATGTGTTATTTATACCATCATTCTAAATAACTTAGCGAAATTATACTTCATAATACTTGAGATTCCTTTACATCATGTGTCATTTATATCATCATTCTAATTAACTAACTGATCATGTTGCATTTCTTAACTACATTTATCCTCATTTTCTAAATGCTTCCATATACTAATTAACTATAACAACTTTTCCTGCCATTCTTCTTCTTCTGGTATTCCTTCTTGCACACGTTACTGCTACTGTTTGTAACAACTCTCTCCCTTTATAAACATTCTTGTTCTCAAGAATGGATGTCAAAATCTGGAGATTGTAGCTGAAGTTCTTCAAGATTCAAATCCTCCCAGGTTGAATCTTCAATTAACAAATTTGACCATTTGATTATACCTGCAGCCACAACCCTGTTCCCTTTTTTTCATAATCTTTCGTTCAAGCACTGCCACAGGATTCACCCTCAATTTTCCTGATTCGTCTGTCACTAGAACTGTTGAGCTACTATTGCATTACTTTCAATCTTCTTTTTCTGCAAGGAACATGAAACACTGGGTAGATATTAGTTGTTGCTGATAACAACAATTTATATGGTACCCTCACAGTCTTTTGAATGACCTTATATGGACCCCAATGTAACGTGGATCCAACATCATATTTCTCTTTAAGGCCACAATTATTTGTTTATAAGGTTGCAGCCTTAAGTACAGCTAGTCTCCAACCATAAATGCTCTTTTAGTCCAACCACTTGTTTCATCCGGTTTCTCCATATCTAATTGCCTTTGTATTCATTCCTTCCCTTTTCTGCAGTAATTCCCAATTGCAGCTAAAGTAACTTCTGGTAATGCCTTCAGTAGTTGGTGGTGGGTAGCCATATATAGCTTGAAAATGGCTCATTTTTATCCTAGAATGATAACTGAAATTGTAACCCCATTGTGCTAAAGTCAACCATGACCACCACTATTTAGGACTTCTTGGACATGCAGCTTAGGTATGTTTCCAAGCATTGGTTCACCCTTTCATGTTGTCTATTGTCAAGGAACCATTACATCTAAAACCTTAAGCTTTTAGGTGAGGCCACAAGATATGATTTATATTATTCTCTAACGCACCTTCTCAAGTGAAAGTCCTTTGAGCTTAAAACTTGCACAGACCCCACATTACCTTGTACTTAATTTTTATCAAATAGAATGAGGGTGGTGAGATTCGAACTCGTGACCGCTGAGTCAACAAGGCTCTAATATTATATCAAGAAACCATTTCATCAAAAAATTTAAGTTGTTAAGTGAGGCTCCAAGATATAATTTATGTTATTCTCTAACACCTATCAAATTGTGGATGATAAGTAGAACTCATGAATAATTTGACCCCTAACAAACCTGGATAGTTCCTTCCAAAACATATGGGTAAACACCTTGTCCCTATCTGTCATAATGGTCATTGATAGTCCATGAAACTTGTAGAAATGATTTAGAAATATCTCGGCTACCATCTTTGCAGTAAAAGGGTGTGATAAGGCAATGATGTGACCGTGTTTACCTTAAGACTTTGGAAGTCCTACAAATTTCATTGTAATGTCTCTTCAGATGCCACTAGGTACAAGCAAAGGTTATAAGCAAGGTTGTTAATTCCGTTATGTTTCGGCCGGAACGTTCCGTGCCATTAAGAAAACCGAGATGAAACGACATCGTTTTCATCTCGGTTTTAATTCTAGCCCGTTCCGGAAATACCGGCTAAATTCCGGCCGAAACGCCTCGGTACAGTTCCGGGTGTGCCGTTTCGGCTACATAAAAAAATCATTTTACTTTTCAACTCTTAAACCAACACACATCCTAAATATATTAGATGTCACCGACCTAAGATCATTTCAGGTGAGCAGATTTTGCATGACTTCTTGATTTAGTTTTATAGACACAATTCTTTGCTTTGACATCTTTTTATTCGATGTGGGATAACCTTCAACATTTAAAGCCACAAGATGTAAACTTCTTGGACGATTTCAGCGATGTGGGAATTGGGATAGCATGTTTGTCCAGCTGGACAAACTTAATTGATTTGTCCGGCTGCATGTTTGTCCAGGATGTGGGAATTGGGATAACATGTTTGTCCAGCTGACAAACTTAATTGATTTGTCCGGCTGCATGTTTGTCCAGCTGGACAAACATGCTATATATATATATATATTAAAAAAATAAAAAATAAAAAAAAATAAAATTGTTGCATCAAATTTTGATTTTATAAAAAATAAAAATTATATTTAATTTTTTTGTTTTTTAATTTTTTTTCACATATATAATTAATTAATTATATGTAAATAGTACAACCCCGAAACGGCACGCCGAAATGCTCCGAAACCAAAATGTTCCGTTCTAATAGAAAAACCGGAACGGTATTGACAACCTTGGTTATAAGAGCCTTGGATAAGCCACCATCTTCATTTTTACTTTGTAAAGGTTGTCGATACCGTTTCGGTTGGCGTTTCGGTTTTTCTATTGGTACGGAATGTTTCGGATTCAGAGTGTTTTGACGTGCCGTTTCGGGGTTGTACTGTTCATAACATAGTTGTCAATACCTTTTCGGTCGCCGTTCCGGTTTTTCGATTGGAACGGAACGTTCCGGTTTCGGACCGTTCCGGCGTGCCGTTTCAGTGTCGTACTGTTCATATATATATATATATATATATGTGTGTGTGTGTGTGTGTGTGTGTGTGAAAAAAATAAAATATTAATTTAACAAGCATAATTAAAATTCAAGATAAATTAACTTTAAATTATACAATACAAACACAAAGTCAAACAAACATAAATAAATATAATTTTTATTTTTTATAAAATCAAAATTGATGCAACAATTTTATTTTTTTATAATATATATATTTTTTTATTTTTATTGTTTTGATTTTGGTTTATTTTTTATTTTTTTATAATATATTTTTTTTTAATTTTAATATATATATATATATATATATATATATATATATATATATATATATATATAGCATGTTTGTCCAGCTGGACAAACATGCAGCCGGACAACAAATTAAGTTTGTCCAGCTGGACAACCAAATTCTCAATTCCCACATCGTTGAAATCATCAAAGAAGTTTCATCCCGTGGCTTTAAATGTTATCCCACATCGATTAATAATATGTCAAGGCAAATAATTGTTTCTATAAAACTAAATCAACTTGACTTGCAATATCTGCTCACTTAAAATGATGTCAGTGACATCCGATGTGTGCTGGTTTAAAAGTTAAAAAGTTAAATGATTTTTTTATGTAGCCGAAACGGCACACCCGGAACGGACCGGAATTAAAACCGAGACGAAAATGACGCCGTTTTGTATCGGTTTTTTGAACGGAACGGAATATTCCGGCCGGAACAGAACGGAATTAACAACTATGGTTCATAATTAGTTAATTAATTAAAAAAATAAAAAAATAAATGTAATTTTTATTTTTTATAAAATCAAAGTTGACACAACAATTTTATTTTTTTATAATATTTTTTTAAAAATTTAATATATATATATATATATATATATATATAAACTTTCGATTACATTTACATTGATTTGTATGCAGCTAGACAAATCAATTAAATTTGTCCAGCTGGACAAATCATTATGCTATCCCAATTCCCACATCGGTGGATTTATATATCCAGCCAAAGAGTGATGTCTATAAAAATAAATTAGGAAGTTGAGCAAGACCTGCTCGCCTGGACAGATCTTGAGCCGGTGGCATCCAGTGAATTTGGATGTGTGCTGGCTTAAGGGTTGAATTAGTTAAATAATTTTTTATATAGCCGAAACGGCATGAATGAAATATTACTGGTATGTATCGGCCAGAATTTCCGGAACGGGCCGGAATTAAAACCGAGACAAAAATGATGCCGTTTTGTCTTGGATTTTTTAACGGAACGGAACGTTCCGACCGTTTCAGCCGGAACGGAATGGAATTGACAACCTTACAAACATCACACTCGACCACTTGTTTCATTATTTTTTTCATCAAGTTCCAGTAAAACACAACTTTGAGCCTTTTATAAGAATTTTGAATCCCAGCATGGCCACAGTACAGGAATCATGAGCTATTTTGACTATTCTTCTTAGTTCACCTTCCTTTCCAGTCACATTTCTTTCTTTGTACTTTATTATTCCATCAGGAAAGCTATATTTAGGACAATTGTTAGCTACACTAATATCCCAATAATGGCTTCTTGTAGTTGGGAATCATTTTTGTAGGGATTCCATAATCTTTTTATACCATGTTGGTTGGTATAACTACTGACAAGGCATTGCAACCACCCAGGTCTTCTATAACATTTTCTTCAATTGTTCCCAGTTCTTCATAAATCATCACCCTTCTTGATATGGCATCAACAACCTCGTTCTCTTTCCCTTTTCTATAGAGAATCTGATACCTCAGTCTCAAAAGCTTGGTCAACCCTTTTCTTTAATTTTCTGATCTAGGAAATATTTCAGACTTTCATAATCAGTTTTAATAATAAACTAATCATGCTCCAGGTAATACCTCCATTTATCCACTGCCATCAAAATTTCCTGGTATTTTGTCTCTTATATAGACAATTCCAAATGCTTGGAACATAATGCTTTTGCGGAAAAGCCAACGGTTTCTTTTCTTGAGTTAAGTATTGCCTTTATTCTTGTAACACAAACATCAATTTCTCGTACAAAAAATCCTATAAAAATTCGATAATGTCAATATTGGTGCATCAAATAAGGTTGTTTTAAGCCTTTCAAAAGCCATATGTGAATCCGTACTCCAATTGAAACAATTCTTCTTGAGTAACTCAGTTAAAGGTTTACTAATAATGCCAAAGCCTCTTATGGGTTTCCGGTAACCTACTAACCCTAGAAATCACTTGAGCTCCTTGATTGTCATAGGAATAGGCTAATCTCTTACTGGTTCTGTCTTCTTAGGGCTTGTAACAACTCCTTTAACTAATAAAACATGCTCTAAGTATCTCACCTGAGATTCACAAAAACATTTAGATTGCCTAGCAAACAAGTGATGTTCCTATACTTTCTCTAGTACTGCCCTGAGATGGTTGGCATGCAATCAAATGTAGAATTGTATGCTTAAATATTATCAGAGAAAACCATTACATTTTTTTCTCAGCAAAAGCTCCACACATTGTTCATCAATGCTTGCAAGGTTGTAGGTGTATTTGTTAGCTCAAATGACATCACTTTGAACTCATAATGCTCATGGTATGTTTAGAAGACAGCCTTCTCAACATCAATATTTTGCACCCTCATTTGGTGATAACCTGACTTCAAGTCGAACTTTGAGATATATTGCGATTCATGCATTTCATCCATCAAGTCATCTATTAATAGAATTGGAAACTTGTTCATTATGGTCAGTTCATTTAGTTGTCTGTAATCCACACAAAACCTCCAACTTTTGTCTTTTTTCTTGACTAACAAAATTGGAGAGAAAATGGGCTACTGCTAGGTTGAATTATCCTGTTAAAAAACATCCCCTTCACCATTTTTTCAATTTCCTCCCTGTGTATATATGAACTTCTATAAGGTCTTATATTCAATGGTTTGACATTTGACATCAGAGGAATTTTATGATTCAATCCCCTTACCAGAGGCAATTTTTTTGGATCCTCAAATACTGGTTCAAATTCTTTCAGAAAGGCCTTAATCATAGGATTCACTTTTTTTCCCCTTGAATTCCTCCCTAGATTCAATGGAAAAGAATTGTCCCACAAAGCCATCTTTCAGATTTTTCTGAACTTTAGATGTTGTGATTAACTACAAACTATCCTTTTCAAATATGTTTTAAGCTCATCCATCCTTCCTTCTTTCTTAAAAGATAATTTCATCTTTGATGAAATCAAATAGAATTGGTGAAAATGTCTTAGTCAATTCACCCCTAAAACCATGTTACACCTCCCTAATTTCAATAGTCTTAAACCTGCTTGAAATTTATGCCCTTGCATCAACCATTGAAATTTTGGGCAAATCTTTTGCTATATTTCAATGTTGTGATCGTGCTTTACTGTGATCAATATAATCATCTCCATCTTCATAATCTTAAAGATTTTCATATGACAACTGCAGGTAAATGCTGCAGCAGAGGTTATTTATGACCTTGTAGACCCTACTGCCAATTTAATTTTTGGAGCAGTGGTAGATCCATCACTCAGTGGCCAAGTAAGTCTTTGCTTTAGCAGGATTGGTGTTAGTGTCAAGATCTTTACTGTTGCTTCCATTTGGGGTCGTAATTAAATGGTTCATTTAGAGGCAGGAAATCTTGGTGTGGAGGACAGTTCTCTTTTATTTTAGATTCCCCCATTGATCACTCCCCACTCAGTGAACCATGAGCGCGCCTGTCCTAACTGCAATTATTCGGCCCTGCCCCTGTTTTTGGCTCAAGGGCAGGCATTGGTTTGGCATCTGGCTGTCAAGCAAAGTCCACCCCGTAGATTATGAATTTTTTTGTCCACATCTCAATGACTCTTTTCTTTCATCCTTTTGTTGTTAGCTAAACTGTGATGGAGAAAATCAAATTGTGCCCAGTTGTCTTGCACATGCTGACATATAAGAGACCTGAACTCCATGAATCTGAACTCCCTGACCTTAATTTTAATGTGTTTTAATGAAGGTTAGTATAACTCTAATCGCAACTGGATTTAAGCGTCAAGAAGAAAATGAAGGCAAGCCTTTCCAGGTATTGCCTCTCTCTCTCACCCACTTCCTCCCTCTCACTCCCTCTCTCTTTCTCTCTCACTCACTCACGTACACGCACATGCATTTCGATAATATGATTAGTTGCATTCGAAATTCAGGCAAGTCAGCTAGTACCAGGAGATGTCACCTCTGGAATCAATCGGCGACCGTCCACTTTCACTGAAGGTGGTTCGGTGGAGATTCCCGAGTTTCTCAGGAAGAAGGGTCGCTCTCGCTATCCCAGAGCTTAATTATATATTCTCGCATGGCATGCTGTTCTGGGATATATATATATATATATACATCTGTAGGTTTCAAAATAGCGCTCTCAGTGGTTTCAAAAGTGTGTGCTTGCTGTATAGCATCCATATTAACTATGTTTTCCAGATTTCTTTGCATTGTATATTCATGATCCTTACGTGTTGTTCTGCTTCCTTCACAAATATTTGAATAAGTTGCAAGAATTCTTCTTGGGCCACAGCTCTCGATTGTCTCGTGCAGAGCTTGAACTGTGCTGAAGTCAATGCCTTTGTCACATCAGGGAACAACATGAGCAATGAAAAGCTAGAAACCACGATAATAATCAACCTAGGATTTTTGGGTTTTGTCCGGAGAAGATCATCCGGACCTGAATTTATCTTAACCATTTAAGATATTGACCAAATAAAGTTCTGTTAAAGGATTGAAATTGCTAATCGAAGCATGCAACATTCTTGTGAGAAGACGAGGCGATGAATTTTTTTAGTTTTAAAGGATGGTTGGTTGAAAAGTTGCTAAGGTTTTAGAGTAAGGTTATGTTTGATATTATGTTTGTATTTTTGAAAAAAATTAAATTAAAATATTTTTATTTTTTATTTAAATTAAAAAAATGATTTTAAATCATTTTTATGTAATAATGTTAAAAATAATTTAAAAAAAAATAAAAAGTATGCATCATTTTGATATGTTACTATTTCAAAAATGATTTTAACTACCGTCCTAAACCGACAATAAGTTTATTAATGTCTGGAGTGGAAAACAATAATTCAATGCAACTATTTTAGTTTTCATTATTCACAGACAGATGGTTGCATTGAAAACTGTAATATAACATAAACTAGATTATTTTCCGTACTTTGCCAGTTAAATTTTGATGATGAATTTAAAATATAATGTATACACCCCATAAAATAATCTTCCAGAAATATTAAAAAAAATATAATGTTAATGAAAACTAGATCGTTAAATAATAAAAGAATCACAAAAGGGTGCATAAAAAAATGATTGTGGATGGAATACAGAATCGTATAATTTTATTTGAAAATAAATGCAAAAAAATTAGTAACTTGATTTATTTTATTGGAATAATACCCCAAAAAAAAGATTTTATTTATTTTATTTTATTAAATCTAAATTGAGTTTTTTTATATATATAAAAACCTACCAGGTGGGCCTATAAGGCCAACTTCTGGCCCAATTACAGGCTAGGTCAAGTGGGCTACATCTAGTGTAGTTGAACTGGTATTTTTAAACATGGTAGGTGGATGATGCAATGTCCACCCAGTATATTTTTAAAATAATATCAAGTAATATGTCATCTATGGTGGCAAATAATATGTCACCTAATACACATTTTAATCATCAAATCTCAATTAGTCTAAGAAATTCAACAAATAAACACCTAATAGACCTCATTAAACCCATTTATAAACTTGAATTATCATTTAATTGGTCCAAAAATAAAATACCAACTTGAATTCTAAAACTTTTCAGTCATAATCCAATTTCTAAGTTTTTCTAAACTATAATTTCATATTATTATCTCTCCCATGACCAAATATCAACTTATTATTGGAATTAAAAAAGAACCATGATGATCTCATAAGAAAAATTATAATAAATTGTAAAAACACAATCGCTAACAAATACAATGTCAATGGACTAAATTGAAAAAACAATTCAAATGTATAAAAATTGAAAAATTATATATATATATATATATATATATATATATATATATATATATATATATAAACTTCATAGATTTATCAAATCCAAAGCTGACGTGTAGGGGTTCAACGCAACTTGCTAGTTATAATAATGCAATGCAAATACTCATCATTAGACATGCAGGAGATCGGTGTTTCTTACCATGTGACATGATTAAGTATGACCTCATAAATAGTTTTTTCTTAAAATAAATTTTATTATATTTGTAGAAAGATAAAAGAGTAATGTAAAAAATAATCATTAATACAGTACGTAACAGGCTTTGAAAAATAAACTCCGGGATGTCCATGGCTGGCTACCCATGGGTCACCATAACTGATCTGCCAATAAAATCACAAATGATACAGCAGAGTGAAATCTTCCAAACTTTCACGTGTGTAGCATCATGCCGTCCAATCATATTCCACGGGTCAACTTGTCTCCCTCCTCGTGGGTCAGACAATCATCTCTCCATATCTTCTCCTTCTCTCTCGATCGACGCGCGCGCGCACACGCACTCGAGTTCTGGGTAAACTTGATTTTGAATGATTTTATTTTTATCAGCAGGCAAATGAAGCTGCTGCTGCTGATGGTGATGATGACGGCGGCGGCGACGACGAGGATGGTGGTGGGCACTCATGAATGCCTGTTCTGCGCGGCCATGCAAAGGCTCTTGAGCACTGCCATACACATTTATGGGAATAAAAGAGAACGGGCCCAGCCTCCCCCATCTCCTCCTCTCCTATGATTTTCTTCCATCAAGGGAGGCTCAAGATTGCTGCAAAAAGCAGCAATCATTAATGGAGGTTGAGGGATTAGTAGGGGAAGAGACCATTATTGTTTCTGTTTGTCATCATTAGCTGTTTCAGATCAGAGTTGTTCTACTGCAAATTTAGCACTTTGGACATTTCCTACGCTTCTGTTGACCGGAGTTGTATTTTGACTATTATAGGGTCTCGGATTTGGCTCCTTTCGAGGGTTCTCGATCTCTGTCGTTGTTATCTGCATGTAAATTGTAATCCATACCACACTCCCTCCGAATAAGTAAAATCATTTTTTTATTTACTTAATAAATTATAAATTAAGATACAACTTTTATCTAATTTTAAAAATGTTGTTTTCTTTAGGCTTTGCGAATCACTTTTTTAATATTTTGAACAATATTCATAGTTTATAAACGCACCATAAATCATTCAAAACAAATATTCATAATCTTCACTCTATACGGCATATATGTGTATTTAATGACATCTCTCTTTATAATAATTTTTTGATAAATCAATTATCCAACTTGGGAGTCTTGTTCATAAGACATTTGGATTTTTTGGTACACATTATAACAATTAATGTGTACTTTTTTTTATAATTCATTACATATTACTCTCATACATAATTACTAAACAAGGTAATACAAATATAACAATACAAGATTTAATTTTATTTAAAAAATATAGCATAATTGAATGATTTTCTAAATAACAATGTAATTACAAATTTAAACAAAGGTTTTATTTTAAATTAAACAAAATATATTTTTGGCCTAGAAGACCAAGCCCACGTGTCTAATCTCAAAAGCTAAAACCCCAGGTGTGTGGTGGTCTAGACTAAGCCCACATGATTGATACTTTTTTTTTATATTGTCTGTTTGAGAGATGGTAAATCTAAACGTGGGAGATTTTTTTTAATTCAAGTTGAACTGGGGTTCTTTGATCGATTCTTGAGATGTTCGAGGCTAATTTTTTTGAAACAATTTCTATTTGATAAGGGGGTTTCATTTAAATTAATTATAACAAACAAATTATATGTTATCATAGTCTTTTATTTAGAGTCGATTTTTTAATACTAAAAAATGTTGGAGAGGCTACAATTAATTCTTTTACATTAAAAAAATAGTTAATAAATCATGGCAAAGCACGACGGGCTAAATGAGTAGTCTATACCAAGTGTAGTGAAGTTTTGTGCTAAAAAAAAAAGCAATATCGTCGACAAGCCAATAAGCCATGTCTCTACCTTGTCCGGCTCATTGCGGACACGGTGATATCCACTTTATTATAGAAAGTAGCCGGAACCTTCTGATTTATTATAACCACAGTGGTGATAAACTTTTTGCTAGAAATCTCTGTGATTTAATTTTATTTTAAAGTGTTTTTTTTTCTTAAAATGTTTTTTTTGTTTAAAAATAAATAAAATTAATATAATTTTTATATCAATCTATTAACACTAAAACAAATAAATTTTAATTGAAGAAAAAAGAATTTTATTTATTTATTTTTTTAAAACACAAAAAAAAAACCTTTAATCTACACCAACGTGGATGTTAAATTATCTTTAATTTGAGGAGAATAGTTCAGTTAATGGGAGGAGAAGAGCGTAATTAACAGCAATTAAAACAAATTCCACATCTCTTAATTCCATGCAAATCTCAGAGGAGGTGGAGCTTAGGGGCAGTTCAGTCATTTTAGATAAAACAGCACCATGAATAGTAACCCATTATCATGATTTACCGATGCAAGCATGTCCTAACTCCTATTATGTGGGGAATCCTTCGGGACCAGATGACCATTTCACCCCTCTGAAACCCCATTCTGCGAGCCATCATGTTTCACGTTAAAGGCACTCATGACCCATGAGGGCTGTGGCTGCCCAAACTATCATCCAACCCCTCCTCTCATCATTTCAAATATGAACCTCACTCAACCATTAGTATGGTGCTTCAGTAATTAGATCTTGAAATTAAAAGTTTTGTTTTTAATATGATTTTAAGTTTGAGTTTTATATTTATTAATATATATATATATATAATTACAGGAAATTTAGATGATTATTAATTAAATAAAATTCATAAAATTAATTAAAATACACGAACAAAACAGATCTGAACATATAAACCTCACTCGCACTATCACACACTGTATGGGTGCGCAAATGCCTAACTTATTAATTATTATATTATAGTTGCAAGGTTGCAACACATGAGTAACTTGCCCTACACTTTATTTATTGGAGTCAGAATTATATTTTTTAAAAATATAAAAAAATTATTAAGAATATAAGATATATATTAATTCTTATTCTTCTTGGTATTATTATTATAATTATTAAATTGTTACAATCATTATAGTTACAACTACTATCATTATAGTAAATAATTAATATTCAAGTCATTATTGTTATCATTATCGTCATTATTATAAATATTTTTGCTATTAATGATATTCTCAATATTAATTTATAAGTTATTGTTATTATTGTCATAAAGTCATAATTACTACCCAAAATAAATATTATTAGCATAAAAACTCATGTGATTTAAAGATCAAATAAAAATTAATAAAAAACAAAGAACAATGAAAAAAAAAATTAGAATGATTATCAACACAAATTAGAATTTATGTACTAGATTGAATAAAAACTAAAACCTCAATAAAAGAGAAAATGATAAAAAAAAAAACCAAAATTAAGAGTATAGATACATAAATATGAAGAAAAAATAGGGATTTCCCTAAAAAGAAAGGACTAGAAAAATTAAAGAAATCAAAACCAATAAAAAAATTAAAAGTATAAAGGCCAAAATGAAAAATAAAATATACGATCAATTTCAATTGGATGACAAAATTGAAACAAATTAAAACGAGCAAAAAAAAATCAAGAAACTAAAAACAAACCAAAAATTAAAAGAATAAGGATCAAAATAAAAAATAACATATATGATCAATTTCAATTGAAAGACAAAATTGAACTGAACCAAAACTTTTATAAGAGAAATTAGGACAAAAAAATCAGAAACCAAGGAATGAAATAAAAAAAACCCATAAACAAAGAGGACTTATATGCATTGTTGATTATAGGAGAGAGAAAACAGGAAAAAAAACAATTGACCATCGACAAGTCTTAAACCACCATAAACCGACACACACACCACCATGCTGAAAAGACCATGGTGGCACATCATGTGAGATAAAGGTTGAATATTTTGAACCATTGTATGACTTTGCATGCGCCGTTTGTACGACTTGAACAAAAAAATTTGTCGGCACACTAGGCAGATGCGCCAATGATGTCTTAAAAAAATGAAATTACTTAAACATCATTTGAAGCCTGTGATATGAAAATACCAACATACCCTTGACGCCAACTCTTTGCTTTTGTTATTTCCGAGGGAACATTAATGTTTTCACTATTCATTAAACTTGAAAAAACAACAATGCCCCCATTGACAACTCTTAATTTTTTTTTCAAGGGTTGATCAGTCAAGGTTTCTTTGTTCAATTTCAAGTATAAGACTGTGGTTTTACTATTAAAAAACCAGAAAAAGATACAAACACCTCTAAACAATTAGTCAACAATAACATATACAATGAAAAATATCAAAAATACCCTCAACACAAACAATAACTTTTAATGGACTGAAAGATACAATGTAATTACACAATTAAAATCCATAATATAATGTAATGTGTCTATGTGTGTATATATATATATGTCTATGTGTATATATATATATATATATATATAGACACGCGCGCGCACAAAACCGCCATATGGATGGATCGATTGCGCCATTGAGGCGGTGCAAAACTACGGCAAGAAACAATAATGAGCAACAGTCGTCAAAGGAAGCAATAATAATTTTGAAAAACTGGAAGAGGAAGACTAAAAATAGAGAGGAGAAAAGAAGTAAAACAAAAGAGAGTTGATGATGGGAGGAGGTGAGGTGTGGTGATGATGGTCCGAACCAATCTAAACCATCATTGCGAATCTCGGGACGGCCTAGCCCACCAGGCCACCATCATTTTACAAGCCCTAGGGCCAAAATCCCATTATTGTACCTTCGATTCCGATAATGCCGATTTTGGTCACCATATCGCCACCACCATCATTCACATGACCTCATATTTCCTCCGCCATCATCAGTTCAACACCTACTCATCACACTTTTTTTCTTCCAAATTTCTGCTCTTCACCGGCCGCCTTCCTAGCTTACACATGCATGATTGCTGTGTCAGGAGAGAGAGAGAGAGAGAGAGAGAGAGAGAACAACCAACCCCTATCCAATCTCTCTCTCCCTCTCTCTCTCTCGCCTGTAAATTTTCCAGCCTAACCTTTTGCTCTATATATTAACACTCCTCGTTCGTTTTGTCCCTCGCCTTCTCATCACCCAGTTGGTTTCTGTGTTTCTTGTTCACGTTACTGCTGCCACTGCTTCCAAACCACATTGTAGCTCCTGCTGCTGCTTCCTCGCACGAAGCTCTGTGACCAACAACATTTGAAAAGGTGATCTTTTTTGATAAGATAAAGAGTGGAAGAGAGGCCCCCACCTTCCCATTTGTCTCGTGCTTTTATGTTCCTTGTTGCCTTCTTCTGCTAAGTACATGGGTGTACTGCTACCAGTTTTGCTTGTGAATTTTGGTTGATTGTGCTTCCTTCTCTGTCAAAAAACAGATTCAGCTTGTGTGGCAAAACATCATGTTGGGATCTCTTTCTTTCTTTAATCTCTCGTCCTAGGAGGGAATGTCGTTAATCTGTAAATAGTTTCTCCTCGGATTCTCCCGAGGTTTTCTTTTTCTTTCTAGCTTTATTTAACTTTCGGCACACTCCATTAATTCTTTATGCTGCTAATTAACATGCACATAGAGAACTACAGAATTTTTAAGATAGGCTGATGATGCGAGGTAGACACAAACACGTTCAGCCTCATGTTGCCAGTCTTGGTATAAACCTTTATGCTTTTCTTCCATGTTCGGGCAGCCGAAAGAGATTAGTTTAATGAGTGCAATTTCAGACATCTCTTATTCCATCTCCACAGCTGCGTCATGTTATTAATTTCCTAGACCTGTTCTATATATTTCTCAAGGTGGTCCAAACATCTTTGATCAGTCTGATATCCCCTTTTGTTTTTGTCTCTGTTTTTTTAAATCCATATCATGACCGTAGCTCATAAGTAGTCTAGAATTGGCAGGACTAGCTTGAAATCCTGCTGCTTCTCCTTTTCCTTTTTGTACCATTACACGCCTATATTTTGGTAATTAATGCTGTCTTTTCTATTTCTTGTTTGTTTGTGTTTTTGGGTATATCGGTGTCAATTTCGTGTTTCATGTGTGTTTCCTTTCTACCCTCTTCCCCCAGATATTTCCTGCTGAGGTTGCTAATATCACAATATCCTTTTTTGTATGTATTTATAAATGTCGTTTTGGTTGCAGGGGACAGTATATATTTCGAAAACAGCCATGGATAGAGTGAACTCCAATCTGTACCTGCAGAACTGCTACATCATGAAAGAAAACGAGAGGCTGAGGAAGAAAGCACAGCTCCTCAACCAGGAGAATCAAGCACTGTTATCCGAGCTGAAACAGAAACTCTCCAAGCCAAACTCCAAAGGCAACACTTTACCTGACCTCAACCTCAGCTCCGGTTCCGCCCCAAATCCTTCCGGCTCGAACTGATCCAGCAGAATAGATATCATGACCCCACTAAGGCTTGCTTGCCTTTTTTGTGTTAAGCCATAGTCCCAACTTTACTAGTCGTTTCTGTCTCAGTTATTTAGGACACTAGTGGTATCTTTCTAGCAGGTTTACTTTTTTCTTTTTTTTTTCTACTTCCTTGTCTATCGCATGTTTCTGAACTAGAATTAAGGATGTATCATGCAGTGTGCTAGAAAGGAATATAATGTAATTGTAGCTTTATACCTTACATCAACCAAGCTACTCTCTCCCTCGCACGATGAATGAACAGATTTTGTAGTTAAGCCCGGCATCAAATCCAAGTAAAAAACGTGAAAAAGAATTATTAAAACAAATCAATGGAGCCCTTCTTCAGAAAGACTGTCTAGCAAACTTTACTCGGAAGTAGTTCTGAGCCCCAGGAATGGTGGTGGTTTATGACTCTGATCAGCACAAGAACAGTTACAAAAGCAGCTCCGATTAAACTGTGTTTATTGGTGGGATGAAATATTTGTTTCTTCCTCCTCGGAACCGAATAGATTCAAATTATCAGTAAATAAAACCGTAAGTACTTGTACAAGGGTTGTGTAACGGTGTCTTCCACCATTCATTCATCTTCTTAATGAGATTATCTCAATTAATTCGGCCAATCGGAGTTTTGGGAACGCCGTAATTTAGTGTTTTTAAACTGTTATGATATACTAGTATATTCTTAAAAACTGCACTGCAGCTGCATATTTATCAAACAATCTCTCGAAACATGCATTCTTCTTCCTGTGCTATAACGGGATATATATATATATATATATATATATATATATGTATGTATATATATATATATGTATGTATATATATATATATATATATATATATGTATGTATATATGTATGAAGAAGCTAGAACCAGGTTAGGAAGGGGGCTTTTCATATAGATTCTGAATGATGGGAGGATCTAATCAAAGGTAACGTCATCAAGGATTCAGAGAGAAAGTCAAAACGAAAGTTTGAAAAGCAGAAGAAAAGGCCAAACTTAACGCATCGTCACGGACACGCACACGTACAGTCACCGGCTCCTTGCATCTGTGCTCTCTCAGATTATTTCTCCTCTGCCAACTTAAAAAATTCATCGAATCTCTCTCGCTGCTTCCTCATCATCCTGCTGACAACTTGAAAAATTGATTGCATCTCTCTGCTTCCTCATCCTGATAGTGTCATTTAGTTTTATTTATACACACACACACACCAGGTAATTGTCCAGGCTATACTACCTGTGAAATTGATTATTTTCTGGGTATAGTATTGGTAATGTATTTTCTAATAAACAAATTAAAACATTGAATTACTATAATCTAGTTTATTTAGCCGCTTAAAGATAGTAGCTTAAATAACTAAGAAAAATATAACTTAACTAAAAATATCAAATGAAACTTTTAAAAAATAATCTAAACTACAACACATTGCATTGACTCAAATCAGCTCATGTTAACCTGTAATTTTTTTTATATACTAGGAAACCTCACTCTTCTAGAAAGCTCATTTTATGAGTCCAGATGAGTGAGTAAAATCTCGATTATCCCAGGTTCTTATAAGGAGTGTGCGCCCTGACTCGAACTCGAGATCTGCTGTGCAGATCACAAGCTATTTGTCATCATGCCACGCTCCTTGAAGACAACCTATAAAGTATGTTATCCAAGTTACGAGATTCTGATAACCATAGAGAAAATAAAAAAAATATTCAACTTAATTCTCATTCAATCCAATATTAAAGGATAAAATCAAATAAAAAATCAATAACCCGAGTCAACCCGATAAACCCGTGTGAGAAGACTAAAATAACATCATAAAAAACATTATAAAGTATAACTCCTAATAAACTCAGAATTGTAAGATAAAATTGAAACAAAATCCAATTAAAAAAATATCAATTTTTATTCTTAAAAAATCAAATTGTAAAATACCTTAACATTTCATTACTACAAAAAATACCAAAATCTTTTAGTATATATATGTTGGCGCTCCGCAGCAGCTTTTCTTTTCCGTCACCGGGCCGAACTTATTTAAAGTTTCCGCCTGATAACTGAAAAGAAGATACAAACTTTAACAACTAACAATGCATAGATAGAAATGCAGAGGTGATAAACACACAGACAGCAGCTAAGACAACGAAAGGTGAATCCAAAGCTTGACCGACCATGGCAAATTTACTTTTCAGCGCCAAAATAATGGAGAGGAAGCCTTAAAAGTTGAAGTAATGAACTGAAAAATCTTTAAAACCAGGTCTTGAAAGTGAATTTGTAAGGAAATACTCTGTTTTTTCTTGATTAGTCGTTGTAATCGGCTGAAACATAATACGCAATGCAAACAGCCCCATATGATGATATAGGGACAAATAAAACCAAGTAAAATGCTTGATTCATGCGAGTAAAATAAAATAAAAATTAGAGCTGTGCGGGGAAAAAACGGTATCCATCCGAGAAAAAAACTGGGAAGATTAAAAAGGATTTGGGATAAAAAAACTGAGGTACTCTTTGACAGCAGGAAGGCTGATAACCGAGATGCAACCTTTGGAGTAGTGATAGTGAATTAGCTTGATGCAAAACAACCATGAACACCAAATGAGGAAATATAGAGGAGGTGAAAAAAAACTCAAAAAAACAGGCACAGACAATGTATAACTGAGTAGTGATGATGAGTTTAACCGAGATCCGAAACTCAGAAATCAGAACACAGAATGAATAGCAGAATTTTTATTTTTTTCATGGGAGTATGCTTTTAATTGAAAGAAGCATGAGAGACTTGAATTGCGCAAAGAAACAAACAAGATTCAACTATTTCCTAGGATTTGAAACTGCGATGAAGGTCTGGGAGATGCTGAGAAAATCCACTGTCCGATTATACAGTTCAAAACATGCTTGTGACAAAGCTTTGATAATACAACAATGTCAACAACCTACATTGTATTGAAAGCAATTTTCTTTTCCCAACAGAAACCCCAAGAGAATGTGCGAACACCATAACATAATGCCGACGCTAATGGACTTTCATGGATCATCGGGAAAATTACAAATGACTAGAACAAGCACAGAAAAACAAGCTAGCTGATCCTGAAAAGAATTAGCAAGGAAAGTGGCATGATTAAAAGCAAACGATGCTGGCATAGGATTGTTTTAAAAGGGAGCAGAGTCCTGAAAAACTCAGAAATTGTCACTGTGAGAAAGAAACCACGACAGGTGGAGTCAGCTACAGCTGCAAAAACCACAAGAACAGTTTGCAAAAAATGTTTTGCAAAGCTGAAGCCAAAACCCTCGGAACCGAGCAGAATGAGCCAGCAGTCATCAAGCAATCATGTGCCATGAAGGAAGAAGCTGATGGGCAATCTGAACTGGGGTTGAAAAACGGACGCCAACACCTAAATTTCTGTAAAAGAAACCATGCCAGCAGAAGAAAGATAAGAAAGAAAGAGACTCTGCTAAGCCACCGAAAATCCCAACTCAACAGAGGAAAAACTGTCCACAAAACAACCAGCCAAAAAAGCAAGTCCACAATCCAGCCTAAGAAAAACAAAAATCCTGTAGAGAGCTGTTTAAGTACTGTTGTGGTGAATAGAATTTTGTCTCTGAGTCTACAGTGTTTTTTCTTCAACGCTTTTTGTTTTTACGAGGTATTTGCCCTGCGTCGCCGTAAGTAGGAATAATTTTAAAAAAAATTAACAAAAAACTTTTTAAAAATATTTTTTTATAATAATGTTTAAAAAATTATTTATAAGATATTTTTTTGTTTAATATTAATGTTAAGTAATATAATTTTATAGAAATAAGATAAAAAATTAAAGATAATTGTAATCGTAAACTTATGAACAAACAATTGATAAAATATATTAAAGATAAATTATTTGTTTTCTACATCAAAATATGTTGAGTAAAAAACTTTAACTTCTTTAACTTTAACAAATAAACAAACAAAAAAAACAAAAAAAATATTATGAGAAAAAAAATTTATTTGATCTTAAGAACAAATTAAAATAACTGAAAATATTAAAGAAAAAAAACAAAATAAAAATAACAATTTTAAAGAAATAGAACAAAGGGAAACATCTCACTTCATAAAATCAAAAGCCCGTCATCAATTTCGAGCTTGAATCCAAACTATAAAAAAATCCAAATCAATTCAATTTCAAAGCAAGCTTGAGTTTCCTACAAAAAAAACATAGACATTGGGCCTGTTTAGGAGACAATGGCTTCCTCAATATGATTGTGTTTGGGGTTTGTGTTAGTGGATCAAAAAAAAAAAAAAAAAAGCTCATGTCAACCAAGATTTTTTATTCGTTGCAAGAAGACAGAAATATACTAGGTATATTCAGGGGAATTGAACATTGCAGTATCCAGGGGAGGGTTTCTTAAAGTATTTACTAAGTTTATGAAAATTTATTTCTATATTTTTTTTCATGTTAACGAATCACATGGTGAGACGTGTCATTTAAGTTTAAAAATAAATATAAAACTTACGTTTTTTGTAACAAATAGTAAGAGCCTGTACCATTTTGAGGAGCTTCCCATTGATGGCAGGCAAGTGACTGGTGAATGGGGGGGAAAATCTGCAACTCGGTACGGGAAAAAAAGAACGAAATTCAGAAATATATATATATATATATATATATAAAAGCCTGTAACGGGACACTGCAGATTCCATTTTCAACATTGTTAGTACACGTTTCAAATTCAAGTTTACACTGACGTCTTGCTATTTTTCCTCTCTTTTTTGAGAATCTGCAGCAGCTTAGTTTACAAGAGAAATAGAATGATGGGGATAGAAGATATAGGAAAGTCCAGGAGATCAAGGGCTCTCTTAGCTTCCAAAAATCTGGACTGCCCATGAAAAGAGTTGTCATGCATTAAGATTTGGGAACATATTGCCATAAAAGGGACGAGGAAAGATTTTACACCGACAACTTTTGAAGCATTCCACTCACCTCCCAACTTAATCTCATCTACAAGCTGAGAATGCCACCACCATCTTCTTTCAGCTTTAGGAGTTTCAATGTTTAGGAACAATATCCATGCCAGCATTCACAGTCATCTGTCCCGTCATTGTACAAATGAGGCTGTGTTATAGGGCAAAGAAGACATATGAAGGCTACAGCTCCTGCGATGAATGCTAAACTCACCATCCCTGAAACAAATTATAAAATCAATTTGACTAGTCATAATAATTAATAATGTCCAAAAACATTGAGATTGAGTTTAGCCAAAAGTATGGAGGATTTTGAGCAAATAAAGTTGTAAAGTTTTGACGAACAAGGGATCGGCAAACCTAAAGCAACCGCCAGGTTAGTTCATATTTCTTTTTTACTGTTTGTATTAAATGGATGTAAATTCCAATCCCCCGACTCTTCAAAAGTCCACTTTGGTAACAAACATCCTATCATGCTTCAGAGTCGATGTATAGAATCTAACAGTTGAAATCATGGTTCATCCTTCTACTTTCTTAATCTAGTCCCCCTCTACATTAAAAAGTGGTTCTTGTTAGCCATTCTATTATGAGTATTGCTAAAGGGAGATCTTAAACCCTCCATCTATTTTTTCCTTAAATTGACCAAGAAACATTCAACGACTCCACCCAGAGTTTCACGTGTATGGTTCAAATTAGAAGGAGAACGACTTATTTAATTGGTGAAGTATCCATACCGTCCCTCTACTAAAAGATATTAGTTACTAGCAAAGACACAAGGTTACATCATCCAAGAAGCCTAGAATCACTAGAAATTACTAACAGGTTGCAAAGAGATAAGGACATGCTTGTGCAATATGCTACAGCAAAATTATTCACGGAATCTATATATAGTCATACAATGAAATTGGATTGCTTCAGTTGCATTCCAGCAATTCAACTCACATACCTGTCCGCCTCACAAACAGCATAGGCAATCCCATAAAATTGCAAAATATATGAGCAACTATTGGAGCAACAAGATGCCCTACAAAGATGCATATGATCCATGGTCAGGGCATGATTCAAGATAGGGGGAAAAAATAAAAAGCAACCTACAACAAAGAATTAACTTTTAACTATTTAATGAACAAGAGATAAAAAGATCATACACATGTTGTCCTATACATGCTTCAAATATGTTCTTAAACTATAATTTCAGATCAAAACACGCAGTATCTGCTCTAAATCAACAATGAGCTCTACAGTGATCATTGAAGGTGGGTGAGGACTATGTCACAGCTAATTTTCAGAAATCACACATAGAAGGAAACAATTCGTAATGCAGTGTCTAATACTCCAATTATTTAATTAGACACCTGGCCTTGAATTGCTTTGGCCACCCTTCAATATGATGAAAAAACAAATATCCCAAAATCTGTAGCTAATCATTTTATGAATTGATATTTATGCACCGGTTTATGTTTGAATAATGAGAATATGTAAGATTATCAAATACATCTTTTGAGTAAAAATAAATTAATATTGAATATATTAATTAGCAAGCGCATGAGAATTCAAGAATTTTGGCATTGAAAACAATTAATGCTATCATTACATAAGGAGTTTTGTATGTACTAATGACTTCTTTTTTTTCAAAGATAATTTAAGATTTAAAAAGACTATATTAAATTGAATCTGGTTCCTTTTTTTATCAAATAATAAATGACATACAATTAACCTTGATAATTTCGGTAGTCTGGTATGTGAGTTACTGTTTACATTGAGATATGACTTACTTAGGCAATTTTATATTACTTTTGTCATAAAATTCTAAGATAAAAGCAAAATCATTTTTAACATGTTTTCCTTATCACACCTCCTTTCTTAGCAAAATCATTTTTAACATGTTTTCCTTATCACACCTCCTTTCTTTCATTTTTTTTTACATAAAAAAAGTAAAATAAATAATTTTTCCACTCATGATTCTATTATTCTGATTTTTCAAATATTAAGAAAATCAAATTCAATCAGATTTTGTTTTTTGCCAAACATATTAATAGAAAGACACTAGTAAACCAAGAAAAAAAATCGCCTTCATATATATGATTGTGGTTGGCTAGTAACTTCATTTGCCAGGAATTATGCTTAAAGGGCATATTTGGAATAGTAAAATTAATTTAATTTTACTTCAATGGGCAGAACTAAATTTATCAATTCTTCATTACTATGAAATGACCTTTTGAAATGTTTACCCTGTAAGATGAAAATCACAATAGAGTTTACGTGTTCCCTTAAGTGAAAGCTTCTTTGACTTGAAGCATGGATCAATAATAAGACCACTACTATCTTATGCTAAAATTAATTTGATCATGAATGAGGATAAAGAGGGTCTGAATTTCTAACCCTCACATATATTTCTTGGAAAGGATACTTAATTCGAAAGTTTAAACTATCAGATATAAGGCAAAAATAAGTTTTGATATCTTAACAATTATCAAGTCTCACATGGCTTACCTGTTCGAATGAAAAGAAAAGATGCATATGAGCCAAAGATCACAGTGTAACCTAGCTGAAGACCTGAGAAATACATACAAATCCATTTGCCAATGAGACATTGAGATCTAAAAGAAGTTTTCAATTAATCATGTTCCCCAAATAAACACATCACAAATTTCAAAACAAATGCATCATACTTAAGGCAACAAAACAAATCTATGTCATAGAAAAATTGCTATAAGGTACAAAAGACTCCAATCAAAAACAACAATAAGAAGCAGAGGATACCTACAACCATGAATGCCTTGAGCAAGCTATAGTTTTGACGGCCATAGATCTCCATCCAATGGTTTAGATGTGCTGAACAATAACAATCATACTTGGTAAGACCACATGCATAAAAGTAACTGTAGTTTCAGATATAAGATATAAACAACAGTACAGTTTTTTATACAGATATCAGAAGTTTAAACTACAGATGCTAAAAACAGCAGATATATTTAAGGAAGTGATCTATAATTTCTGATCAACTAAGCAAAAGTTATTTTGCACTGTTATGGCATGAACAAAAAGTATCAGAGACAAAAGTACACATTTAAGTAGACAATATAATATGATAACACGTTGATGTGTGATCACTTTATTCTTGAATTCTCTCCAACTCTTAATCATCTTCAATTACTGCCTAAATTCATAAGTGGTTGACATGCTGTATTGCCTTCAAAATAATCATTAGCAACAAGTATATTTACTACAATGCGCTTTCACCTACCCAAGCTAAAGAGAATGGGGCAGAGTAAAATGACAACATAGATCTCAAACCCTCCACAGAGAAGTAAAGGTATCATACATGCTCTGAACACCAATTCCTCGGTTAATGGGGCCTGCATATAACACAGTTGAAGATCAGTGCAATGATCAAGCTAACACCTTTTCATTTAACTAACATTCAATGCTGATGAGAACAAGGATAGCTAATTTTAGGAGACGAAGAAGCAAAGATAACTAATCCACTTCATCCTTCAAGATTTTCAAGCGGTCAGTTAAGGGGAAGAAAGGACCCATAGGTGTTCATACAGTGATAGATTAAACATCATTAAAGAATAAAACCAAATTACACCACTGAGTTGAATCTTCCTGTAAGCCATTAGGTGAAATCAATTTTAGGAATAAATACATATTCTGCATGGTGGAAATGTTGGCTGGGCACACTATCATACACAGCTTTATGCCTATTAAGTGATTGATAGCTCATATCAATGTACTCATGGAATCTATCAATGAGTGAAAGTAAAAGTGTAACTTATGAACACAAATAAAAATAGAGTAAGAAGCACACGTTTTTTACTCGCCACTCAAGCACATAGCACAACGTGGAATAGGAGGTAAAAGGAATGGTTGGTAGATAGAAAATGGAAGGGGGGGAAATTCTTGCCTGGTATGGGTCCAAACTACCCCACAAAAAATGAAAATCCATGACCTTAATTGCTATAGAAAGCCATTTAGTTAAAGTACACAAGCATCCATGCCCTATATTATCTTTAAAACTTGAGATCTTACTCCAATTAATAAATGAACTCACCACAACATAATTACGCCAAGCCAAGACATTGGAGGCAGTTGAAGACAGCCCAGCAAGAAAGTTCTGCAGGATAGCTTTGACAAAGTCAAAAAAAAATCCTTCACCCTGGTGCATGTGTTCCTTCCATGAATCCACCAACAATAAAGACTTGAAGACGAAAGATCCAGCATACATTAAAGAAGTCAATGAAAGAGGAAAGACCACAGCTTGCCACTGTTTCATACATAAAATTGCGTTTCAGAATGCAAGTTTTAGCAATCAGTCAGCCTTTTTTTTCCATCTGCAGGTCATACAAGAATATAACCCGATAATTACTATGTGTAAAAAAGGATAGCTCCACCTTCCAGGAACGCATTAATTCAACATTGACAAAGATAAAAAATATGATCAAGAGACTCACAAAATGGTCCAGTCTAATGCCATATACGCCGAGCAAGTAAGTTGCCTCCCTTTTCCTCAGCTAGAATCATTTATAAACAACAAATCAACAATGCAAGTAAATGACAGTATTGATGTGATGACGGGTATGAGAGAATTTTAAAGCACACTGCCGGTGGATAATCAAGGAAATGAAACAACTTACAGGGAGGAGGAAAGCACATAAAACAAGGGATATGAATGACGAAATAGCGGCGCATATGAACCGTCGGATCATAAATTCCTTGATAGAGGAAGGAGCCGGGAGGCGCAGAATCAAAGTGGGAGCATAGAGAATGGCAACATAAAGGAATGCCATGGTCGCACAGGCTACCACCGCCACTGGTTTCGAAAGACCCGTTTCTGGTTCCATTTTTAAGATCGAGTCGATGATTTGTGCCCTCTCTTCAGGAGGACGATGGAATTGGGAGATATTGGGAATTGAACAGAGATTACTAAACGAGGGATCGTTTAAACAATTTATGCGGTGCCGTTTTCCGGTTTCAATCCCTGAAACCATAAATAAATAAATAAGCGTTGTTTGGAAGTGTAATGTAGATTTAAAAAAAAAAAATTGTTAAGAAATACATTACAATATTTTTCTTATTATTTTTTAATAATTTCTTTTAACAATGTGAGGATTATTTTGACATAACTCATTTAAATTGATAAGTTTTAAAGATAATCTATATGATTGGTGAAAATATAATTTAACTTAAAATAAATATTTAATATGAATTTTTATATATAAAAATATGTTAAATCGATCTACATCAACCTAAATTAAGTTGTCAATACCATGTACAGGTTATAAGACAATGATAATCCTAAAAGCAAGTCACAATAAATTATGAACTTAATATTGAAGGAATAAATTGAAGAAAAAAAATCAATTAAGAAAAAGAACATAAAAATTACCCTAGTTAACTTGGTTGACCTGTTAAACTTGCAATCCAAGTCATAAAATCGAAGTAACCTACAGAAAGAAAATTGAAACAAATCATGAATCTTAAATCTCAATCAATCATATGTTAAAAAATGAAATTGGAAAAAAAATCACATAAAAATTAATAAAAAACAATTCATGTCAGTCTAGGTTAACCAACCAAATCAATGACTCGAGTCAGTCATGATATGAGGATAAACTTATAAGAATACAAAAAAAAGAGTTTGATTCTCAATCAACTTCATGTTGAAGAATAAAATTAAAAAAATGATCAATTATAAAAAATAAAAGCAAAAAGATTTGAGTCCAAACGAGTTAACTCGTTAAATTCATGGTTTGCTTCTTGAGACTCGGATAACCTTATAAAAAGTTAATTGCAAAACATTTTGGAATTCAACCTCTAATAAATATAATATTAAATGATAAAATTAAAATTAATAACTTGAGTCAAATTGTGACTCAATTCTTGAGACGAGGATAACCTCTTAGAAAGGAAATGAAAACAAATAATAAAAATTAACTCCTAGTCAACCTCATGTTGACTGGTGAATTTGAGAAAAAAAACTTGAGTCAACTCATCAAACAACCCGATCTAGGTTTTGAGATTATAATATCCTCATAAAAAATAATTATCAAACTTAATCCCTAATAAATACGTACGATGTTGAAAGATATATATAAAAAAACAAAGAAATAAACAAAAATCTAGTGAATAGTATATTTCGAGGAGGGTTACAATAAAATACCTTTCTCTTTTAGTTTTTTTGTTAATGTGAAAAATAATATTATTCTTTCTTTTCCAGGAGAGAAAAAAGAAATTGTTAATTACTTTGAGCATCATATAGTTTTATTATTTTATCACATGATAACTAAGTTTTTTAATATTATACTATGTAGCTTCAAATGTAAAGGTGAATAACACTTAATATTATACTAGCATTTTGTTTTTCATTTTTATGAATTTACTAATTATCAAATCTTCTCACCATCATTTAAGACAACTTATATAATAAGTTTCATTAACAAATCACCTTTTTTACTGATTATTTTATTTATAAACTTGTTGTCGATTTGCCAATTTGTTACTGATTTTTATCCAGATTTACATCAACACTTTTACATGCAATTCTTTCTTAATTATCATTTTCATGTCCATTATAATTCCTTAGAATTACTTCTCGTTATTATAACATATTTATGTTAAATTCTCTGAATTTTTTAATCTATCAAAATTGAATATCTATTATTTTTAAAGTTGGAAAACCAAAATGTATATTTTCTGAAACTTTAGGCATGCCACTCGTGTTTAATGTATTTTTAATTTTGATCCATATTCTTTTAATATCACCCTTGCTTAATAAATTCAAACCTTTAGCCTTCAATCAAGATCAAATAGTTCAAAATAAAACATTGAAGACCAAAATAGTTTTTAAAAATAAATAGTCATCCACAATCTTTATGATGGGTGAACAGTGTTGGTTGCACAAATTTCACCCCACATTTTGTTTTTAAATTAACAGGCTTGACATCTTGTGTTAGTTGTTAATTCTACAATAACATAAATTGGTATGTTACTTTTGGTCCTAATACGTGGCTCAACCTTTGAAGCTTGACAATAAAGTTGGGAAGTTAAGGAGTTTCTTGAGGTTGTTTGTATTTTGGTTTTTGGTTTTATTACATTTCTAGCATGACTTATTTTGTAACAAAAATCATATTTATCAGTATCACCCATTTTAAAAACAATTATATGAATTAATAATAAAAATATTATTAATTGACTACAAAAAGATCATTTAAAAAATATTAAAATCAACAACGGAAAATTTGTTATCTATAACAAATTCACAAATTACCAACCATAAATCTACATCTACATATATATTTTTTTTCTCAGTAATGGATTTTAGTTTTATTTCCAATGGATTGGATAGTTGTTAGTCATCCTACTTTTAGTGGTGATTAGTAAATCACCTTATTTTTTCAAACTTTTTTTTTAAAAAAAAATCATCTTATACTTTTTTTTATTGAATTCTATTTGACCTTTTCTTATCAATTTTATTCTTCAATATTTGATTAATTTTTAATCGGTATTCATAAATGATTTTGGTATGCTTTTAACGAGGTTATCTTATTCTCAAACAATCATCCTAACATTTGGCTAGTGCTTAATTTTAAGAACATTTATTTTTGTAATTATATCATTAAATAAAAAAATTAAAATTAAAATTGTTAAATTCAATGTAGTTTTTGTTCCGGTTTGATGGTTTGATGAGTTAAGCTACCAACTCTAGGTCAATCAAATATGTTGTTATTTTTTTTATGTTTGCATTTTACAAGATAACCTTAGTCTCATGGCTCAATCCATTAGTTTTGATTATTAACCCAGTTTATGTCTGGTCTTTTTTAAGAATCTTTTTTTTTAAATGTTCTTTTTAATTTTATTTACGTCATTTGACGTTGTCTTATTGGGTCTTGAGCTTCGTGTTTATTCTCTTTTTTTATAGGGTTATTCCTATCTCATATCCTAGGTCACAAGTTACTCAAGTTAACCTAGATTGATTTTTTTATAAAAAAAATAAATATCCTTTGCCATTAAATTATTGATCTTTATGCTTTGAGATTATTATTTTCATTTTTTATGTGGGGTTATCCTGAGCACGAGGTGGTCAAGTTAACTTGTATTGTCTCATAGTTTTTTTTTTTAAAAAGAATTCAGCAATATTTTTCTAGGTCTTTTTTTCAAAAAAATCATTTCCCGATCTTATATCACATTTTACGGGTTTATAAAGTTAATCTGACTTGACTTAAGTCTTTTTCTTCGACATATCTTTTTTTTATCTTTCAACCTTTGACATTTGATTATTGAACCTTGAGCTTTATGATTTTTTTAATTTTCTTTTTGCAAGACTATGTTAATTTCTTATCCTGGATCATGTGCTGGACAAGTTAATCTGGATTGACTTTATCATTGTTTAAACATCATCATTTATTTTGGAAATTTAACCTTGCCCATGACTTAGTACATGTCACCACTCTTGTAGTTTAAACTAAAAGAGGTGATACTTTTATCGTACACAACCTCACAAAATACTATTAATTTCAATAAAAACAATTTCTATATCTATATTTCTTTTTCTAGGTGGTGCTTTTATTGTGCACTAACTCACAAAACTATTCATTTCAATATTTTCCTTTTTTTTTTTCCTTTTTTCCTTTTTTCCTTTTTTGATTTTTTTTAATATCATACTTTAATATTAAGTTTATTGGAAATTAAAATTTACAATTTATTATATTTTATTTTATACATAGTTACCTTGGTCTCATAACATACATATGTGATGGATTTGACAAGTTCACTCCACTAACTCGAGTTTTTTGTATTTTTTAAGTGATATTTTTGTTAATTTTATCCTTTAACATTGAGTTGATTGATAATTAAGCTTTTATGATTGATTTTGATTCTACGAGGTTATCTCGTTGTCATGACTTGACTTGCGAGTTTAGTGAATTAATCCAATTAACTCGTGTTTTTTTGTCTTTTATTAATGATCATTTTTTTTCTATTTAATCCTTAGGAGTTGTGTTGATTATGAATTAGTTTTCATAATTTATTTTGGTTTGCTTTCTATGAGGTTATCTCATTTTTATTACTTAGGTCACATGTTTTGCAGATTAAACGGGATATACTCATATTGTTTTTATTGTGTTTTCTTTTTTAGATTTTATTTTTCATTTTAATCCTTAACAATGAGTTTATCGAGAGTTAAGTTTTAAAGGATTATCATAATCTCATGACCCTAATCAATAAATTAATCTCGGGTAACTCAGGTTATGTTATGTTATTTATTTGTAATGAGATTATCAAGATCATATGATCTAAATCACGAGTTTGACATGTTAACTTTAATAAAAAAATGTTATTTTTAAATTATTATTTTTTCCAATTTTATTTTTCAACATTAAATCAATTGAGAATTGAGGTTTAAAATTTGTTTCGATTTGTTTTTATATGGAGTTAATATGATCTCATGATCTGGGTTATGAATTTGACAGATTAACTCGAGTTGGTCCATATTCATCTAATATGCTGTCATTTCAATACTATTAAATAACAATAGTCTTACTTTTGTTAACAAAACCCTTTTTTTACCAGTTGTCTAGATTGTTTTTAGATTCATCAAGTCAATTAAATCATATTAGATCAACCTCCACGTAGCTAAAAAAAATTGTTACTTGAAAAATATTAAAAATACTTGGATATTTCTTTTGTAAGTTCAAAAAACATCAATCTAAAAGTAAATGTATTTATCAATAGCAATTACAACATTGTCCTATTTTTCTACTATATATTTTATTATGTTTTAATTTTCAATTATATTCTTTACTTGATATTAAAAAAAAAAAACATCAATTACACAAACACATTTATTCTATGATATTAGAAGAAAAGGAGCTTAGACCCGCAACAAGACGAGTCAAATAAAAACATCAGCACTTACTGTACAAATAATTCTTGACCTATTTATTTAAATGCATATATAATTTTTTTTTTATTTATAGCAATAATTTTCTTTTTTAAAAAACAAACATGTTAAAAACAGCTGTATATTCACTTTTTTATAAAATAAATTATCCGGCTGGGTACAGGGAAAAACATGTGAAGTAGCTGGTCAAAACCAAAACAGAACAGTGGATCAAGACAATTCAAAGAGCACGTGAATGAATTTACGGGTAGAACCCACAATTATTTTCATTGAATGTGACAGAACGTTTATGCTCATCCATACAGATTATTAACAAGTTCACATGTGAGAACAATACTGACCCCCTCGTTTCCTTCCATAAAAAATTTGAGTTGTAGCCTCGTATGATCAGGGAAAGGGGTCGCCGAGACCGTCAGCAAAGGGAATCTTCTGCTCCTGGCATCTTTCAAAGTGCAAGTCACATGAACCATCATTGTTTCATCAACAATTGTCTGACGTAATTGAGGACTTCATCCACATCAACAGACCAAGCAATTGCAACAGAAGAATATCCTGACCAGGGATTGCTTGTGTTCCATCTATAACAAACATCATGATTCGAGGAGTTGACATACAGTAAGAAAATGATAGCAAACTAGTTTGAGCTTACATTTTAAGTCCTTGGTCCATTAGCGTATGCCCAACACAGATGCCCTGCGTCTCGACCCTCACGACCCCCTTCTTGTATGTGAATAGATCGGGCCGAACCAGAGCTACAAAACTCACAGGGTCGTGGAGAAAAATGCCTGAAAACAGACATCAAAAGGTCAAGACATTGGTTAAATTGAGCAGCAGCAAACCAAACCAACAATAAACCCGAGGGCAGACGATGCAAAAAAAGATCACAGATAGACTGGAAAACTACCATAGACACCATCGGACTGCACGTGCCAATCTCTATAGAATTTGCACATGTCACTTAGTATTTGAGCATACTTCCCTTTGGATTGCCTCAATTCAAGAAGGTCCCCATCTGCAATTTAAAATGATTGTTAGAGAAAAAATGGTTCCATATCAACGCGAAAGATACAAGGAAAGCTCGACGAGGAAGTAAGTCCATTCCACCTGTAAATTTAACTTGGGTTGTGATATTTATTCCAACCACAGTGATGTTGGCACCGGAGGTAAACACCAAGTCTGCTGCTTCTGGGTCCCCATAGATCTACAACACAGAATATTTTCCTAGATGACATTTGATAGGTAAAAGGGTTTTTCAACTAATTGAAAACTAGTTTCCTTGCTCTGTAATTTGCTAGTTGCAGTTAAAGAAAAAGAATTATAGTAAAATAAAGACCTCAAATGCTTTTGAATCTCCTTTCTTCTGCAATGAGAATACTATTCCATCAACATAATAACATTAGCTATTCCATATAGACTATTTACTGGCAAACAAGTTGGACTGTTATATTATGCCTGAAGAGGCAGATAGACAATGGAATATGTTTCAAATTATGGCACGAGAATACCAAAACGAAGCAAAAATCAAAGAGATCATAATCCAGCACCAGAACTTACATTTGCCTCGGCTGCAGGGTTTACATTTCCCAAAGCAAAGAATGCACCTCCAAGTATTACAATTCTTTTTACCTTGCTAGCAAAGGAGGAGTCCCTTTTAATCGCCTGACATCATAATATGATAGTGATGAAATTGCAAGCTAGGGAATTACCATATGCAAGGGAAGGGGAGGAAAGGATGATGAAAGAACGCTCACCAAAGCTAGGTTAGTTAGCGGTCCTAGTGCTAGTATAGATACTTCACCAGGATACTCAGAGACTTTATCCACTAAAAATTTAGAAGCACTCTTGTCAATTTTCTTTGCTTTTGGAGGAGAAAGAAAAGTGTTCCCCAATCCATCAGATCCATGAATAAAGTCAGCTACACGTGGGATTCCACCCTAAGGAATCATTAGGAAAAATGAAAACAAATTGAAGTTAAGAAAAAAAAAGGTATGCAAAACTATTCGCATCCAAAACTGAATAAATTTAATGAAAGGATTACCTTGAGAGGCTCAGGACTGCCTTCAGCGACAGGAACATCTGGACGTCCTGCGATCTCACACTATCCTTTTACACATTAAAAAAGAAAAACAGAAAAGGAAAACGATAGTGGAGAATCGATCATGAATACATCCACAGAAAGAAAATAATGAAAGGTTGAATTGCTAATTGATTAGCTAACGTACCAAAAGTAAAGCATTTCGAGTGGCATCTTCCGTGGAGACGTTACCAAATATTGTGGTCAGTCCTAGGATCTCCAACTCAGGAGATTGAAAGGCCATCAAGATCGCCATGGTATCATCTATTAATTAACAAATTTACATAAAAATATTAAGATTTTTGTTTGACAGATTAAAATTAAAAAAGATTCAAACATGTTTTTACTTATTCAGTAGAAGGGGAAAAGAAAAGAAAAGAAAAGAAAAAACTCACCGATCCCAGGATCAGTATCGATGATTATTTTTCCAGGGTTAGCAGTCGAGCCAACTAACACGCCGTCCCTTTCTCCGTGATAATTGTTCGCCGTCCCATCCATGATAACGTGGTTTTCCGTCTCCGAACCCACAGCGTCGTCCACCACAATCTCTCTAGGAATCTAGGACAGGCAGTGATAGGAGTATTTATCTAGACAAGGAAAAGAGATAGGAGATGATGAAGTCGATGACGCTGAGATGAGCTGGTCACCGAACGCTGTTTCTGGACTGTTTCGAAACTCTTGTTGGCTTTGGTCGGTGGCAGGTGATGTATTCGTCGTCCTATAAAAAACAAAAAGGAAAAGTTTTTGGATAGTTTAATACGTAAAGCTACTGGTGATGACTTTCTGTTTTAAAAATATTTAAAAATATTTTTAAGAGATTTTTTTAATATATTTTTAAATAAATAATATTTTAAAAAACAAATATTACTATACACTTTGAAATTGAATTATCAACATACTGGATCACTTCCTTGAATACCATAACGAATGGACGATAATCTCCAGGTTTTTGTATAGTTGAAATCTATTTTTTTATTTAATTATATTCTAATATAAATAATTATTTATAAAAATGATTAAAATTTAAAATATATATTTTTAAATTTTAAAAACACAAGTAAAATTTATAATAATTTAAATTAAAGAGGAAAAATATATGTTTTTAATCAAAACTCCTTCTCCATGACCTATATTTTAGTAATATTTTATATTTATTTGTGTACAAGTGTATCATCTCCTCCGAACTTTAACCAATGATTTGGGGCATGGTTTTAAAATTTTTAATTTCAGTTTTGATCCATTTATAATATTTCATGTGGAGTTAATTCATTAATTAGTTTTCAAGGCCATGAAGTGCTAAAAAAAACTTATTTTATTTGCTCCTCCTAGTTCAATAATAAGCACGACTCCCATAAAATTATTTTTAATATGGTATATGAAAATGATTTAAATATATTATTTATTTAATTTAAAATAAAAAAAATAGAAATAAAATTATTTAAATATATTATGTCATAGAAATATTAAATTCAAGCAAATTTTAGGAATTAAATTTATTTAAACCTCGTGATCGAAGTGAAGCTCCTAGCCTTGCTCTCATGTCAGGGGCAATGAAGCCTGGCTCTCCCTCCTTTAATAATCACCATCCTGTCCAGTGTTTCCACTGATTACACAATTTTTCTTAATGGACCGACCGCCCCCCCACACCTCCACCTCCACCTCCACCTCCACTCCCTCCGTCACTAAGCAGCCTCCGGAAGCACAGCCATCTCAACCACTACCGCAACCGCAACCGCAACCGCTCTCCTCCACGGTCTCTCCAAACCCTAATCTCAACCCCACCCCACCCCCAAAACCTTCAATATCAGCAGCAGCAGCAATCACCACCACCCCCAGCAGCACAAGGCCTCAGGCTGTGCATAGGCCGTGGCAGCACCCCCACCCCCACGCCCAATTCCCGTCTGGCCCTCCTATACCGTCCTCCTCCTCCTCCGCGACCCCTTCTATTTCTTCGCCACGCGGTGTTGCCCTGGGTGTTCCTGCGCCTTCTCCCGCGTCCTTTTCTTCTTCTTTTGGTCACCAGTTTGTTGGATTGAACCGCTCTCCTGTCAGCGTGCCTGAATCCGTAGCCAACACCAGCAACTCGCAGGTGAGAATTTATTTTTCATTGCAAATTTTTGCTAGCAGAAAAGGAAAAGAATTGATGTGGTTATTCTATTCGTACTCTTATTATGGTTTGAGAGGTGTGCAGGTGAGGCAAGGGGTGATGGCTTCAATGCCTTTGAATTCTCAAATGCGACCACATCAACAGAGACCTGTTCAATCATCTCTTCGACCGCCCACTTCTTCCCCAAATACCCAAGTCAGAACAGCTTTCCAGATATTTCATCCTGTCTCTTAAACTTTCTTTCTCCCCTTTGTTGTTGGTTTGGTGGATGGAATTTTGATAGCAAATATTAGCAAGTGAAAGAATAGTGCTGGTTAATTTTGGCTGCTTTTGATCTTAAAAATATCGAAAAAGATCTCCGAAAATTGAGGGAGATATTGTGATATTATGTTAATGAATTGCTGCGACTATTTCATATAAGTTGGCCATATGAATTCATGCACTAGTTAATTCCTCTGTTATGTGTAGTACACACAACAAGTTCCATCTTAGCTGATTTGATCCATATTTAAATAATTTAACCCAGGCATTTTGTGAAGGAATTGTGTCTATGATACATTGCAGCACCATGGCTGGATAGCTATGGGTAGCCCCAAGTTTTGGAATTACTACTGTAAATTATTTTTATCTTCTCTGTAGCTATTTCTTATACACACTTCATGTTGGCTCTAATTTGAAACAGAGATTGAAAAGTTGCTTCGAGATTTTATTTACCACTTAGAAGTTACATGCTATGCAAAGTTATTGGGATCTTTTTTGGATCATCTTAAAACCATCAGCACTTCTTCTTTTGGTTTAATTGACTCATGATGGTGATACATGGTGTCTATTTGTTGATTCCATGTTCCTGTGACAATCTAACTAGTTCTTTGCTGGATGGTTTAGGTGAAATTAGGTTTTCCTCATCTTTGTTATTTTTGCTAAAAAAAAATTTTCTTTCTTTCAGAATTTCCCAGGGCATGTACTGATGAGATCCACACCAGTAGGTACTGCAGGCTCTCCAGTGCCAAACACATCACAAAGTTTGCAGTCCCCCAATCAGCTGTGGTTGTCATCTGCATCTCAAGGGAAGCCTCCATTGCCTTCCCCTTCATATAGACCTCAGATAAACTCCCCATCACCGCAACAAAGGTCACACATTCCACCACAACATCATTCCCTACAGACAACTTCACAGCAACAGCACATGTCACCGGCACAACCACAACAAGCAGAGCCTTATGGCCAGCAATTTCCACCATCAAGAGTCCAGCAGTCCTTATCCCCTCTGCAACAGGTTTCAAGGGTTCAAGGTTCAGTAAATCATAAGCCATCTTCCCTAGCAATGTCACATCCTAACACAGCACAACCATTGCCGCAAAATAGTATAGCTAATGCAGAAAGTGATGAATCTGGTAATCGGATTCTTAGCAAAAGAAGCATTCATGAGCTAGTTAGTCAGGTGCCACACCTTTCTCCTTTTTGTACTTGGCCTCTGTTTAAAAATCTGCATTGAACTGTCATTATTTTAATTCATGAATATATATATACCAAGACAAAGGAATGATTTGGTTTCATTTTTAATGCTTTGACTCAAGTATTCATATCTGTTTTAGCATGACCCTTTCCATTTCAGTCCTTCTTAATAAAAGACCTTCAGGCATTATTACATTCATGCTACTCCATAATAATTCACCAAGTGAGGTGAGGAAAATATATAATTTTTTAAATTATTTATTGTCCTGGACAAGTTTTTGATGAAGCAAAAGCATCCAATTATTTATTTTATCTTGACATTTAGCTTGTGAAATGATGTTTTGAATCATGGTTGTGGTATTGTGGACTCCACTACAGCCATGTTGTCACTGGCTGTCTTGGTGTTAGCTAGTGATGGATATGGCCTGGTGTTTCTTATTATGTAGTGGATTGTACTGATGTTTAAAAATTATAACCACAGCGCCTTGTTGAAATTTAATTTTTAGCAATCAATTTCATGCGGTTGAAACAACCATTTTGGACATTATGCTTGAATTCTTCAAATGGTGCAAGACAGTCCGTGACTTGAGTTTTGTGTCAGTGGATGAATTTATGGACTGGTTGTTTTAAAGCATGATAACTTTCACCTAGAGATTGCCTAGTTCATGCATCGTCTAAAAGAGGCATCAAAATGACTTTGGTCTGTCCTCACAACTGGACTCCAATGTCAATGTTACTATGTAGAGCTGACCCCAGCTAGTTTGAGACTGACACTTTGTTTTTACTGTTGTTTTGTTATCATGTAGAAATTTATCTGCAGTTTCTTTTTTTAATTTCTTTCCTTATTGAGCTTTCCTACTTGTACAGATTGATCCATCAGAGAAGTTTGATCCTGAAGTTGAAGAGATTCTAGCAGATATAGCAGATGAATTTGTTGTGTCTGTGAGTAGTTGAAATTACCCCTCCACCATCTCTCTCTCTCTCTCTCCCGCTGTAGGACTACTCTGCTCTGTAAACAGATGGTTTTGTTTGATTGTTATCTTGATTTGTTCCAAATATTTTCAGGCTGCATGGGGAATGCATATGCAGAATTTTTCTACTCTAAATATTACTTTATAGGAGATAAGCTGAGCTCATCCTGTTTATTGGAGAAAAAAAGGTTAAAGAAAAACAAAACAGTAGGTTGATTGATCGAATGAATGGGATTCAGATTCATTATAAAATCTCGAAAATTCATTTCTTTTGAAGGGCAGTGAACAAATTCAATTGAATATTAGGAAAATAATTGTGTTTGAAAGAAAATATTAAAATAGTTCATCTGGAGATCGAAAGAAGTGCAATTGATTAGTGAATTTGATTGCAAGCCTTCAAGGTGTTGCCTGAATTTATTAAAGCCATGTACATTGTACAATTGCTTAAGGTTCTCTTCTCCTTGGATTGTAGAACAAAATTCATCAAAATTTTCAGCTACAACTTTGATGGTAATATATTCAGATTAGTTTTGTTACCTGGAGCTTGGGTTTCAATGGTCTGAACTTTTTTTGTCTGGGCATTATATTCTACACTCTTTTAGTGATCTTCATTTTTGTCAACTGCTGTTCTTTTTGCAAAGCCATTCCAAATTAATTTGTATTTTTTTTTCTTGGTGCAGGTCACAACATTTGGTTGCTCTTTGGCCAAGCATCGGAAATCAGATACATTGGAAGCAAAAGACATACTTCTACATCTTGGTTAGTTCTGCTGGATTAGCCATCCATGGCTTGCTTTGTCATTTGTTTCGTATCCGATCTGATGCTAAATCCTAAGTTTTTCTATGTTTTTGTGCAGATAGAAACTGGAATATGACACTACCAGGGTTCGGTGGAGATGAGATTAAGAGCTACAGAAAACAGGTAAGCACTTTCACTTGAGTTCACTGACTTCTGGAGTTGAGGTCTGGCATGAGTCATTATTAGGTGCAAGCTTTTCGTTTCATCCTTCTCTGCTGATTTTGCATTGTGAATTTGCAGGTAATTAACGATGTCCACAAGGAGCGCCTTGCGGTGGTAAGTCTTGCCCCAAATCTTCACATCCAATATACATGCATATCCTGACATATACTTATGACAGCATACATGTCTACACGTTATATATTTTGTTGCTTCTGATACAAATTAATAATGTTATCTTTGATTGCAAGTTAGATAAAGAGGAGCCTATGATTTAGCAGTTGTAAAGCAGAAATCATTTCATGATTACTTTTCCCCTTTTGTCTTCCTTATATATATACATACGCACACTCATTCATATTTTCTGCTCTTGGTTTTGCCAGATAAAGAAGTCAATATTGGCATCTGAGATGGCAAATGCTAAGACCTCTGTGGGACAAACTGCTGGAAATGCAAAGAGTAGCATGACAAAGTCAAACCCTATCGTCAACCCTAACCTGAAAGTTACATGAGGTGTTTATTGTACTAGCTTTGGAAGCTTTTTTGCTAAAGGTAAGGCCAATAGTTTTAAACTTAACAATTCTTATATCTTCTCCGCATGAATCATGCATTTAGTCGAACATGCTTGATGAATGTTGGGGCATTGCTTGTAGTAAGACTTGCATGTTTTATAAATCATGTCACATATTAATGGTTAAGAGAGATTTGTAGTTTTTCTGGGCATTACATGTAGTAAGACTTGCATGTTTGGGCATTGCATGTAGTGACAAATTGATTTGAGTTTTTTTTCTTCCTGTTCTGGATTTTTGATGGAGATTAAGAGAGATTCGTAGTTATTAATAGACGTGGTTTGTGGTAGCAAATTTGGTGGATTTAGAGAGGAATGATTTTCTCATGGAGTTCATGGGTTCAAAGGAATATTTCTTCTATCAACACAGTCGAAAGGGAAGTAGGAGAGGATGGAGGGGAGAGATTGCATTGGTTTTTGAAACGAATAAATATTTTTGGACTTTTGATGTACATTTGAAACAAAATGGTGCTAAGGGCATTCAATTAAAATCATGAATGAAAACTTATGTATTTGTCGTGATGATACAGAGTCACAATACAAAGATACGGATCTGCCTTTTTTTTTTTACTCGTGAAAGAAGATTTCATTGTCTGTTTTGCAGCAGTATCATAGTATTGCTATTTAGGTCTAATCGATCCTCTTTTTGCAGGTCAAGGCTGTGGGAAAGATGGATGACAATCACCAAAACCATCCCTGCCTTTATTCAAACAATGCATGCGGAATCCTTTCACAGACGGACATGAATAGCAACACCACAAGGGATCAATTTTTTTTTTCCGGATGCTTAGACATTCTTTTTTTTCATTCTAGTTATTAATTTGAAGAAAATTAGAGACGCAATTAAATATCTCTGACTATTAACGACCCAGACAACTGATTCCAGGTTATGGAAGCGGAAGTTGCAATGCATCTGAGAATACTCATGTAGAGTAAGTTTGCGGTATAGAGGTGCTTGCGCAGCTAATGCTAACCAGTTTCTTTCCCATTGTTGTTTTTTTGCATTATATTAGCAGCTAACAAAGAACAAAAAGCTCTCTTTTTTTTCTTTCCCGTGGGAATTGTAGGAAGACAATTGAAGTGGTTTCATGAATCCAAGTTTGGGAACCGTAAATATTATTGCTCCTACAAGTAATTTGTGTTAGTGGACTTGTTTTCATAAGGCTTTGAGCTGAAATCTGTAAAAGATATGTGATTGGTTTTCTAAACGATTCATTGAAACATGAATTGAAGATTAACAAAAGGCTGCTCTGGAATTGATTTTGATGCTGTTTTGATGTTATTTCTGCATTTTCGATCCAATCTTTGGACCAGTTTTGATTGTCTTGATGGCCTGGGCCGCCAATAATCATCAATGATTTTGGCGTAGCCTGGTAAAATCTCATGCTCGGTTGTTTCTAATTGATTCTTGGTTTCTTGAAACCCTGGCCTTGGTCAACTTACTTGCAATAGGTGAAGGAAATATTTTTGTTTTAAAATGAAATAAAATAATTTTATTTTTTTAAAACAACTTTTCAAATCACGATTGAAAATACAAAAAAAATCAATTTAAAATAAAAAAATTTAAAACACATTTCCAAACAAACTTAATTAGCTGGGAGCACACCACAACATCCTGCTTCTGTACATACAGTTACTGTTAAGGTTTAAAAGAGAATTCTGAACGCAGCCGAGAGCAATCTTACGTAGAATGATGAATATTATGTAGAATAAAGATTACAAAAAAAAAAAACACCACAATTTTATAGATTTCTTGCAGCATGCATGCATGATAAAAGGTCAGCACGCACTGATTCTTTTTAGATTCACTCATCTAATCACCACCCTCCCCTTCAATTCTAGTCTCTACGAGAAAACAATCTTCAGTAAAAGAAGTTGCAGGCTGCTAGCAATAAAACAAAAATAGCAGCGATATTACATGTAAAGACAAATGCTTGTGGAAGAATAATCCTAAGAGTTGTATAAATTTGATGAAGTACCAAGCTGCTAATCAATTATCCGTGGCACTTGCTTCTCGAGCATAGATGTTCCCTTGAAAATCGTCAGCTGAAACTCCCTTGTATACTTCGACAGCTGAACAGAAACACGTTTTATAGTTGTTACAATGCCTGCAACGATAGTTCTCATCTAAACAATGAACACCCAATGCCATCCAACCAAAGTTATTGCTTCTGTAATTCTATTTATTGTTCTACAGTAATGTTAAGATTATTAAAAAAAATTAAGAAAATCCAAGGAGATACATGGTGGGGAAAATTGTTTATTTTGCCACAGTAGTTACGGGCAGCTTCACAGTGGCTGGGCTTTTTGGAGTCTAGCTGTCAGTCAGGCTATGACTTGTGGTTGAGGAGAGGACTAAAGTTTTTGACACCTTGATTTTGGGTTTTCTTGATGGTTTTGCAAGAGTGGAGTTCAAGTGTAGAGGGGGGAGCATGTTTCGCATGTATTTTGGAAGAATAATGTTTTTGGTGTCTTGAAGGTTGTGGGTTCATGTTGGTAAGCAGTTGGTTCTTGCAAGAGAGGTTGGAGAGAAATGAGCAATTGGCAATCCAAAAGTTTTTTTTTTTATAAAATAAAGCAGCTAATATGTTTAAAAACAGGGAAATTAAGACAGTAAATAAAAAGATCAGACAGAATTGCAGTTAAAATATAGCTTCAAATTGTCAGTTTAATACCACAGAAAATCCATGTAATTTGGAACCTCCTACATCTACACTGTAAATTAGATTGCCAAGGGATCACATCGACATGATCTACATAAAATGGAATTTGGTGGTTTAATGTTCATGATTGGTGCATACAAGATTCAAATACCTATTCTAGGTGTTCTACTCTGATTCTTACACAAATCCATTGCATTTCATGCACACACAATTTATTCTGTTATGGCCAAAACAAGGAAGCTAGCTATTTTCCCAATTTTTATGAGCATTTCATTGATTCATAAAAAGAACTACAAATTTGACCATTCATTAAAGATTAAAAGATAAAACATACTTGTCCCTCACTCATCTTTCTGAAGCCAAATCTTCTTGTCCAGATTGACTCCGCTTCCTCAGCTGCTGGTAGCACCAGTTGTTCCACATTCAGGGAGCACAATAACCTCTCAATGCACGAGAATAATGCTTGGAAATAACCCTGAAAGAGATTTACAGCATTAAGTTTGAAAGATTATTCATCAGAAGGCTGAGACTTAAAGAAAAAAGATCCATCGGGAAATAAAAACTAAAAGCTGAACTCCAGCATCCTCGTCCAAATTCCAACATTACACACTTACTTTCCCTTGATGCTCTCTGTCTGTAGCCACTAAAGGAAGCTCAGCAACCTCCTTACCGAAAATCCTAAGAAGACCAGCAGACACAACAACATGCCTGTGGATGCATCAAACCGCAACAATTACATTAAAAAAATCACCAATGGATAGAAAAGGAAGTTAAAAGATCAAACAAAACCAACATTTCATGAAATGTACCTTACAGTCAAAAGCACACAATACATGCCCCCAAATTCCTGGCCAGATATATTTCTCCTGCATAAAGTTAAAGAGAGAATTTTAAAGTTCTGAAAGTCCTGAGGAATTAAAAAAATAAGAGACTGACAGCCAGAACCAACAATTGATGATGCTAAACTAAGCATGTAAATTCTCTTCACAATGTTTTCTTCTCTTAATACTCTAGTTGGTTGAAAGAAAAGAAATTGAGAAGTAAAGACAGAACATAACATGAGTATTCTACCAGTGTAACATGGGGAGGGGAATGCATAAGGGAACAATTGAAAATAGTAATCCTTTGTTCCAATCCCTTCATTATCATGAATTAAAACTCGGGCCAAAAAGAAGGGAGAGATTTGATTTTCTCATTTCTCTTGTTTACCAAACATTCGTCCAACCAAATTATCCTTTGTAACCCAGAATGCGATAGCAAATGTCAAGTGAGAATAACTTTCACTCCCTAGAGCGCCTACTTTTGGCGATTGACATATGTGTGTTTTAAAGGAGCCAGACCCACAGAAGGATAAAAAAATTGCACCTTCATAATTCAAAACCATAAACATTTCCAAATGAGATACAGAAGATAAATTAAATTCTTGGAAAAGAAGAAAATTAATAATTAGCCTTAAATTTTGATGAGAAAGAATTATCATGATTTGAAAAGCATGACTGGTTAATTTCACATTGAAGATGAAAATTGATATCACAACAAAAGGAAAATGAAAAACACAGTACATGTTAATGTTAATACACAAAAATAAGTTTATTAATTTCCATCCAATTGGTAGAAATCACCTATTAGGCCTTTTCCCATAGAACAAGGCTCCAAGTCAGAGTGCAAATGAGTTAATCCACGTCCAATATGCTAAAGCAAGAGGACTAAAGGGAATGTGAATCCCTATCCCCACAGACACATGTTTTGGTTTCTTATGAAACATGCAAATCAAATTGAGATTGAAACACGAGTGAGGCTACTTTTTCTGCATACAATCTGAATGCAGGAGCAAAAACAGATTTGTTAGACTAAAATGTTCAAGCTGAAAAAACGTACAACATACCCATAGACCATAACAGGAATCAGATCACGGCCAGTTTTTGCAACAATAGGATCAAAACACTCCTGTTGAAAGGACAAATGAGCATAATCAGTAACACTACCACACATCAACTAAGACTACTCATGAATGTTCATTCTTACACATAGCACCCAAAGATGCTTGAACTTGCATAAGGGCAGGTGACAAACCCAACTCATGGCTTGAAATTATCTGTTTACCCTCAAGCATTTGAAGTAACAGCATGAACATGTGAAGGATGGAAGACCCCCCCCCCCCCTCTTTGACCTTAGCTAAGTCCTAACAAACACAATTCCTATCCTTTTACAGATAAGGAACTATCTAATTGTCCTATCATCTTCATCATCCTTCACATTGCAAGATTTAAATTACTAGTTTTTCTCAAAGTGGAAAGCATTAGTTCCTCTTCTTTCCCCTTCTTCTATTGATAACGGAGACCTAATGATTCACATGAGCGTTGAAAGAAGTTTCATTAGGTAACATCCAGCATTTTCTAAATGCCCTTTTGTTTGATATTTTTATTTTGAAGGTTCCTTGTCCATTTTGTGATTGACTCAGTGTTCAATTCAACTCATCTAGACCAAGACTCAATTCCAAACTGGTTTCAAGGATCCACTCCCACGTTCCTCCATTTTGTTCTGTTATGAGCTAAACACTTAATAAGTGTATTGAAGGACTCTCCCCATGAATTAAATGTAGACTATGCATTTTTCTTCCCACTGTAAAAGTGAAAAATATGCAGGTTTCTTTTTCTCTTTTGCAGAGAGGAAGAGAGAGATAAATAGTAAAACACAAATTATTTTTTCACTTCCCAAACTAAAATTTCTCGCATTAATATCTACCCCCAACCTCCAATTTTATCATTTCAATAAATGTACCCAAGAAAAAAGACATCCAAAAAATGATATTGAAGATGAAAAAAGAATAAAATTTAAGGCAAATTCACCCAGTTTTCTGCATAATAGCTGCTTGTGTTAGCGGGAAAAGGAAGCAGAAATACAAGAAGGCACCACAAGAACTTACTCGAAAAATTGCAGCAGCCCCTGAAAGCAAGGAAAGATCTTCTCGGTTGCGACTCTTTCCCATCAGAATTTGCCACTGCACATCATGTGCAGCTTCATCAACAAGTAGTCCTTTCTCGACATGTTTTCTATTTATGATATTTAACAGCGAAGCAGGGATTTTCTGCACTCCAGTAGAAACAGAACTCCGGAGAGCTACATAGATATTATTGCAGTCTTGACAGCAGAACCAATTATCTTTAGGGATTTCCTGTGGTGAAATATTCAAGAAAAAAAAATAGTAAATACTCCTGGAAGATCATAAACACAAACTGTTTTAAGATAATGGACTTACTTTTAGATCACATAGTCCACTTTCCCGCAAGCAACCAACATGAAACTCCTTTTCACACTGAAAGAGAGCATAACAGTAAGACATCTATAGTAAGAAACAGGAAATTAAATATATGAAGTGAGTCCCCGTCCAAGTGCTAGGATAAAAAATAAAAAATAAAAAAAATCAAGCATACTTGATCACAAAGGATAACTGTCCGGTCATCAAATGTATCACCACTAAAATCATGGGCCCTGATAAACATAAGAAAAACACAAATAAATATTATAGGAACCAAAAGCAAAATTCGATGAATGACTTAATTGAATTAAACAAGTGAAGACTGAGGATAACTCAAAAATAAATCTGTGTTCATTGACCAGTAGGAAACCCTTTTACAAAAAGCACTTGGGGCTCTTAGCTCGTAGTTGCTATGAATTCTATATGAATGGAAGTGTTAATTAATTTATTACTCTACAAAAGCTCTGTAATCCTTAATAACTAATTAATTCCATCTACGCTAATCAGCTGCTATTGTGAATTTCTTATTCACTAGCGACTCATTGCCCTCTCCTCATTAAGTTGCCACAATGATCCAATGAAAGGTATAATTAACCATATAACTTAATGCTCAGTAATCTTGACTTAATGTATGAAAATTCAAGCAAGGACATTCTAGCTCGTAAAATACAGGCCTTACAAAGACCACTATGCATTTTAAAAGTTGAAAAATTACACCCTCAGTGATATAATCATAGGATTGACAAAAAGGTCATTGGCCAATTTTATACAAAAAAAATGACTTCCGGGTAAATTCTATTAGAAATTTCAAGAGATATAACCTGCAAACAACACAACCACCAACATCATATTCTGGAGTTTTAACAACTCGAGTCAGACGGATGACAATAGGTCTTCCAAAATTGCCTTCGTGGCCAAGTTTATTGCAATTTGGACAGTGCCAAGCACCTTCAGGAGTATCCTGTAAATCCAAACATGCTGCAGCACAGACAAATACAAGATCAAAATGGACAGGTATTCATAAGAAAAGGGGTAAACTTCAATAATTAAAGATCACAATGTACTTTATTTAAATTGGGAAACCACAGATATGGGACCCAGAGAGTAATCTCTTTTTTCCAACCAACAAATATTCAAAAGCAAAAAAGACAGTTCATCTGTCATATTGAAGTTGCACCAGCAGAAAGAGATTCGGGTTGAGACAGTAAGACAAGTATAAGCAGCCCAACCCACCTAGCATGGAGAACAGATTCTTATATTATGAGAATTTAAGCATGCAGAATGAATTTGAAGTATTTCAGAAGATGGAAAATGTAGAATTAACATGAAACAAGTTTTGTGAGTAGAAGCAAATGAAACATAAATAAACTATACAACTGAAAACAAGTAAAAAACAAAGCTATGAGTAGTGAAGAGAACATTCACCTGCATGAAAAGCGCGAGGGCAACTCTGACAAAACATTAGATCCCCTCCATCTCCACATTCTGCACACATATCATCACCAATACCTGTGGTAATGTTTTGCCCATTTACCAACGAAATAGCTATATCGTGGAGGGTCAGTCCATTAGAAGTATAAATGTGACGGTAGCTGCAAAAGACAACACTTGACTATGAATAAGAAAGAAATCAATTAAACAGGTTAAGGTCCAACTACTTTCAAAGGCCACTCACGGTTGACGCCTGGCAGACATTCCAGCGTGAGACTCAAACTGTGAAGGGCTAATCTGTCACCAATAAATTAAGGGAACAATAATGAGTGAGATAATGAGAGGGCTGTGACCATCACATACAGCTCCAGATATGTACATCATAGTAATCTTACCTCTACTTCACAGCAACTACAGACGATACCATTACCCTGCTTGTAACCCCCTAGTATTTTCTGAAAAAAAAACACTTAATTATTACTAAAATCTGTGTCAATATCAACATCTCACTGGTGTTGTGTTTGAGCGTGAGCACATGCATGCATGCCTTTTTACCAAACTGCTCACCTGCCCTTTGACATAGTAGGCCAATTCGGTCCCATCTGGAAGACCATTTGGCATAAAGAGTGACCTGTGAAGATCATTATCCCTGCTAATATATAGAAAGAATGCCATGTTAAGAAATGATAGAATCCCAGCAACATGAGTAGATTTCAAAAAACAGACATGAGAATACACCAAAAGCACACCTCTTCCTGGCACCACTCTCAGCTGTTTTCTTTTGCTTTGTAACAGAGCTAGGGAAGTAAGAGCTAGGTCTGAAAAACAAAAAATGTAATGCCAGATGATCAAGACAGAAGAGCCCAACACCCTTTTTGTTTATGAATATTTAGTGAAGAGGAATTAAGGTGGACACGTCAATTTTTACTAGATCCTCAACAGAATAAAGCAACAAACAAAGCAAACAATTAGTGAGAGTGAGGGAGAGGAAACCTCTTCGATGTTTGTTTACTCATGCCTGATGTCTCCATATACATTTGCTGACTGACAAAGTTGTTATTATACAAAAAGGAGCTTGAAATTGGGCAAAAGCTTTCTTTCAAAGCTTGACTAGCGCAGCTGCAAGTTTTAACACAGCATTATCTTCGGCCAAAAATTGATAAATTGAATTGTAATTGTGATTAATCATAAGAGTGTGAGGAGTCAGCACAATTTCAGGTAAAATGATGGAAGCTTTAGGCTAAATGCTTAGTGTACATGATTTTGACTACGTTTCTTCAATGTCAGAAGACATGCTTAATTTCTACAAAACTGAAACAGTATAATGCCTCTACTGCCTATCTGCATTTTCAATGAAACTCCTTTTTAGCCATTTCAGTTCAAAACTGGGTCAAAATTCTGTCAAGGGAGAAAAGAGCGCGCGGGGGTGTGTGGCATAAGGGTATGGGTTGAACAGATTCATGTTTCTAATGAAGATTCATATCTCAATAACAAGTATATGAATAAACAATAAAAAACACAAATCCAACAAATTAAGAATATGCAAGCAGCTGAAGATTCACAGAAAGCATGAAAGAGAGCAAAAAAAGGAAAAATACACATACGAAGGTGATTCTCTAAGCCATAAGAGGCAGGAATAGTTTGGCCAAAAGATTAATAGAAAAGGGAACAAATAATCAACAATTTGTACACAAGGACAGTGAGGAAAGTGTGCAGAAAAAGTTGAAAACCTCTGAACTCACAAAGTATGTAATTTATAAGAAAAAATGGGGAGTAGATAGTATGCTAGAATTGTGAGAATCAGAGGGAGAAGAGTTAAGAATGATGTTGTATAATGTTTTACCTCTGTGACTTAGTCACAGTAAGCAATATTTAGATCTGTCTGGAAATGCTCAAAGAGTAGAATACTTATACAGAGAGGTTCAGAGAGAAGAGCACAGGATATGCATTGCTTTTTACACCAAAGTTACCAACAGTAACACACAATGAGTGAAAGATGTGGGCTGTCTTTTACATCTATGTCATGGAGAATTACGCAGAGGCATCACATTTCCAAGTTTTAGGAAACAAAAGAAGAATCTTCTATATTGAAGAACAACTTTACCAACTCTTATCTAGGTCAAACACACCAACCACGCCCAAAAATTCATACATGCACTGAAGGAATCAGTATACGTGCTCAAATGTGAATTGGCAAAAGGAGAGGAAAAAAATAATAAGGAACAAAGATAATTGTTCTATCAAGGTCAGAGGTGGTTTCATTTTATTATTATTATTATTATTACCTTACATGAGAATGAGGCAAACAAGGCAGTTTGCTGTAACTTTTTTTATCTGCTCCAACGAGTGCATTGCTTTGATTAAGACTAGCTGCATACCACATTAAACATAAATCAAATTGGCATAATGTACATATGGCTCTCTTCAGTTAAAATCCATACATGGGTAGTTATGTAAATATAATGCAACTATAGTTTTTTTCCTGTTCTTTTTTTTTTTTGTTACTACGTTTACCTTGGTTGCAATATAAAGATGCATCAGATAAAATCACATATCTTTTCATCGCATATATTCATTTTGGTACCAAGTCAAACCAAAATATCTCAATAGGGCAATAAAATGAATAGCAAATAAAGCATATATCACCTTTCCAAACCCGGAAGAACTCCTCATTGATAGATGAACCTGCCACGTCTTTTATGACTCCATCTATGATACTGAGTGGAGCTGTTTTTAGTTCTTGAATAATGCTATAAATTGGTTTCCCATTCTCCAAGTATATGTGATTGTTTGGATGTCTGGTTTTAGCACCGGCATGCTGCTCAAATTCATATGCACTAAGGACCTGTTTGTATTCATTCAGTCACCCTGTTAGCAAAATTACATAGGGGGGAACCCCATACATCAGTACTGTTAACTACAAGAGAGCAACTTACTTTGGAGAAATTACAAGACGAACAGCCACACAAATATCCACCACCATCTATAATTCCATCAAGCTCTCGCTGGAAAACCATTTAATTTAAAAAACATGAGATTCCTAAAGCTATTGAAAACAGTTACTTGAACGGGAATTAAAAGCAAACTGAGAACAATAGCCGAAATTACCTCTGAAGAAAAACAAATATACTTGACTCGAGCCCTATCAAGAATACCAGTTGCTAACAACTTTTTAACATTCGTAGGGTAGTTGTTGGGAACGACCTTCTTAGACATGTTCAACTCCATATATCTTTCTCCGACCTGAGGCCTTTCTGTGCAGGAATCAACCCAAACAGAGTGGTTCCTTGGATAATAATCCTCGTTACGATGATACAACAATTCTCGATCAGTTCCATCATGTAGAGGGTGAGACAGCGAAGTTTTGGTATCATAATCCTCTTTTCTTTTGCTGAACTTAAAAGTGATCTTTCTAACTCCCGTGGTACTAGCATGCTTAGGAATCTCCAACACAACAGGAGACATAGAGACAAAATCACAAGAATCATTTCGAGGACTTTGATGGGAGGTGTTATCTTCACTGCTGCTGCTACCTCCTTCCTTGCTCACAGTCAGAGTCTCCTCTGAAGAGGGGCATGCATTCGTAGGCGATTCTTCAGAGATATCATGGGATGAAGATCCGTTGTCTTTAGGAGAAACTGATATTATTACAGGATTCGAAACTTCAGATTTTGTGTCGTCGTTTGAAGCTTCTTCTTGTTTTGCTTGTTTCTTGTTAGGAAATAATTCCCCGGTTTCATTATCATTCACCAGAAACGGATCACGCTCTCTCTTCAAGTCACCTTTTTCAGGTACCATACTCACATCTGCTGCTGCTGATATATCTACATGAACCATAGCATGAAAAAAAAAAACTAATTCAATTAAATTGAATTGAATTAGCCACCACCTAAACAAAACAATTAACATAATTAATTTTCATAATAATAATAATAATACAGTGAATGCTCAAACAACCGAAACGAAAAAAAAAGGCACTGTCATTTCCATAATAAGAGTAATAATCATGTTACTAATATTAAATTAAAAAAACAACCCGGTAAGCTCCAGTAGCAAGACAGCCTACCTCGCCTCTATTATAAGAACAAGCCTCCAATTCGAATCTTGAAATTGGATTCGAGATTCAATAAAATACACACGCGTTGCTTGCTGCTGGGTTTCAGATCTAAAATGGAAGGAAGCTGGGGCTATAAATCAGTCAATCAAACAAACAAACAGGATTTTTAATTGGAGATGATTGGTTTTCTTTACGCAGGGTTCAGTTTGCTTTTAATTTGATCGAAAATACAGCGGGAACGTGGAGAGCGGCAAAAGAAAGAAAAAAACACAGAGGAGAGGAGAGGAGAGGAGAGGGGCAACTTCCTTTTTTTTGTTTCGCGGTCCAGATTTCCTTTTGTTTTTAAGCTTTCTTATCACACAGGGACAGACGGATATGTGTATCCTTTAAATATGTGTGTGTGTGTAAAGAGAGAGAGACCTTTTACTTCTCTAAAAAAATAAAATAAAACACTACAATAAATTTAAAGGAAAAGCTGTCGATGGTGGGATGATGTCCTGGGTGGAAACGTAAGAGGAAATTCGTTAATTTATCCTTATATTTTAATTTATAAATAAATATTTCTTTTTTGATTATGTATTTACTTTCCCTTTTTTTTTAAGAAAAGTCCAAATTAATATAGAAGTAACATTGTATGTTATTATTTAGAGGTTATTTGATAGGGTGATATTCATTGTTTTTTAAAATATATTTTTACTTGAAAATATATTAAAATAATATTTTTATTATTTTTAAAATATATATATATTTGATATCAACATATCAAAATGTTTTTAAAATACTAAAAAAATAAATTGAAGCAAAGAAAAAAAATATATTTTTTCAAAAACACTTTTGAAATATAAAAACAAAAATGTGTAGAAAATAACTACGTTTGGAACCAGGATATATCACAAGGTTAATTTAAAAAAAAATGTTATTTTTAAAAAATATTTATGTGCTGAAAATGTGTTTTAAGGAAGTAAAAAATATATTTGACTTGGGATATGGACATAGTTGAGCTAGATAAGTTGATCTTATTTAAATTAAATCATAAAAAATGAACAATTAAAAAAAAATCATCACCATAACCTATATTGTTCTTTTCAATTTAAAACAATACAATGTTATTCCATTCTCAATACATTAAACATAAAATGACAAAAAAAGGTAATACAAAAAAATTTGGGTCTAGTTAACATTAATTAGCATGACATACTTGTAACTATAGTAATTAATGTTGAGCCAACTTGAGGTTGTCCCACCAAACACGTGGTCCAAGCCATGTAATCATGATAATCTAATAGAGAAAATAAGAAAAAAGAAAAAAAGCTCTTTTCTTTTTAAAAAAATATTAATTCGAGCTAACATTTTAAATTTATGAGCAAAACCATTAGACTTGAAACACTATATCTAAAAAAAATTATTATACATACAGCTAAACCATAACGCGGAAACACTGTGCATTGTGAGTGAAAACACTGTGGATTTCAATAGTGTTTTTTTTTTTTTTTCGTTTTCGAATATAGATACTATTTATATATTCTTTCACAAAAATAAACAAAGAAACGCATGTAGCTTATTGGCAAAGACATCAGCATGTGGGGGGGGAACCCCTGCCCAGCGCTTTTTGTTTTCAATTTTTTTTTTCACTTTTTTTTTTTTTCACTTTGCTTTTTTTTTTCATTTTTATTTATTTTGATTGTTTTTTTTATTTTTTTATTGATTTTGACTTTTTTTTTTCACTTATGTTTTTTTTTTCTTTTATTTATTTTCATTGTTTTTTTATTTTTTTATTGATTTTGATGTTTTTTTATTTATTTTATTTTTGTTTTTTTCACTTATGTTTTTTTTAAAAACAATTTATTGACATTTTTTAATTGAATTTTTTCCAATTATTAACTCAATAAGAATAATAATATTAGTTTTTTTTCCTTGCTTCTTCTTTTTTTTTCATAATAATTTAATAGTTTTTATTGTTTTATTTCTGAATAAAAATCACTTCAAATAACAACCTCAACCACCTCTGCTCAATTTTTGAGCCATAAAGTTATCCCATTTCCTAGAGATAGCAGAGAGAGGTGCCAAAATTTCTCATTCTTGACCCTACGTTTGCACAACTAAAATTTGGATTTCTTCCACCAAAGAGGTTTCCTGAACAAGGAATGACTTTTGAAGTTCATAAGACAATCTTCCAGTCAGCAAACAAACTAACAAATAAATAAAGTACAAGTATTTATATCTAAGAGAGGGAAAGAGATCATTATAAGTGTTTATGGCCATATTTATAACTAACAAATACATTCTTACAATCTAATAATATTTATTTTTATTTTGTTATTTATTTTGTTTATTAATTGCTTCTTTTTAATATTGTTAAGTCTTGAATTTTCTAATTATTATAGATAAGACATTCAAAATAATAACAGTGATTATTTGTTAGTTTTGTTTTCTTTTAAATATGTCTGACTAATTATATTTTTTTATATTTATTCAATATTAGCGCCTTAAAATATATATATATATATATATATATATATATATATATATATATATATATATATATATATATATATATATATATATATGACCTAGGTTTTTTTGAAAAAGAAATTACTATCATTACTCTGAAATACTTTTAATATAATAATATGAGTAATAAATTATATAAAAAAAATATGGATATTTTTTCTAAAAATAATTATGGTCTCACCAATTTTTATTATTTCCACTGTTATTAAGATTTTTTTTAATATTTATATTTTAAATTGTGGTGATGATCATTTGAAAATTTATATTTATTATTTTTTCTCTTTGTTGTTCTTTAAATTCTTTTTATTTATCCTTCAAGTCAAATAATTCTTTTAAATCTAATTATATTTATTTTTGTTTTGTCATTTATTTAGTTTTTTAATTGCTTTTTTGTTAATATTGTTAGCTGTTGAAATTTCTAATTATTATAGATAAGACATTCAAAATAATGATAATGATTATTTGTAAGTTTTGTTTTTTTCTTATAGATATGTGAAACTAATTATATATTTTGATATTTATTTAATATTAGCGCCTTAAAATATATATATTTCTAATTAAAATAATAAAATACAATACATATACAAGCAATTAATTTTCTACATAGATAAAAAAAAAACCCGCCGCATCGCCAATTATTTAGTTAATTATAGATAATAGGAGTAAATATTTTTTCTCAGATTGCTGGAGTTCGAGTCCCCCTACCACCGAAAATGATTTTTGAGTAATGAACAGTGTTTTCTATTATTCATAAGTGTTTGACACGTTTTTTTTCAGTTATTTTTTCGATAACTGGGGTGTTCGGGTCAGCTTATGCGCATCACAATAAATCTCTGAACTTAATTTTTTTTTGCAATTTTCACTGTTTATTAATATTTGAAAATGTTTTTTCCTCTTCTTTTTTTCAGGCTTCTTTTTTTTTTGTTTTTTTTATACTCACGGTGTCCAGGTCAGTTTACACGCACCATAATTTTTTCCTCACATATATATATTTTTTATAACCGGGGTAGGTTACACATGTCATGAATAATCCTTTGACATTGTTTTTTATTTTTTTTTCAACTTATAAATTTTTTTTATAACTAGAATGTTCAAGCTAGCTTACGTGCACCATGACTATTATTTTATACATAGCCAAAGGAGATCACAATTTCAAACAGCAATAAACAATGATTTGAAATGTGGTTTTTGTTTTTCATTACTATTTAAAAAAATTGATTGAACTATGATTCTGGCGAGATATGACAAGAGTGTTTGGTAATGCGTTTGAAAATCGCTTTTGAACAAATTTTAAATTTTTTCAATTTTAAATTAAAAAAAGTGTCAAAAATAATTTTGACATGATTTTGATGTGCTAATGTCAAAAATAATTCTACATGATTTTGATGTGCTAATGTCAAAAATAATTTTTAAAAAATTAAAAAAAATTACAACATGTTAAAAATCAATTATTTTTCTACATATAAAAAAGCCCAGCGCAACGCGCGGGCAAATCAGCTCGTGAAGTCTAATTTTCAATCAATCAAATATTCAAAGATTAAATTGAAAAATAATTTCAGTTATACAAAAAAAAAATCAAATTAAAAAATTATAATTAAAATAACAAGGATAAAAATCAAATAAAAAAATAAAAATTATTTTTTATTGAAGAGTGAAATTAAAAATAAAAATCAATTTAACAAAAGACCCTCCCAAAAAAATAACAATCAAAAGAATAAAATTAAATTAGAGACAATAACATCACAAATTAGAATCAAATAATGAAATTGGAAACAATAACATCACCAATTAGGATTTAATTATGAAATTAAAAACAACATTACACTATTTAGTAAACAATGCATATGGGTTTATGTCTATGAGTTCTTACATGCCTAATTAACTTTTGTTAGTTATACTTATAATCAATGTTGATAAAATCGGGTAAAAAAATTGAACCACGTTAAAATTCGTTTTGACTTGGTAAAATTGGGTTGTCAAACAATTGTTGATGAATTATGTTTATACAAATTTTAAAAATCATGGCTCTTAATTCTTAATTAGTGTCAAAGAGTAATTTAGTGTTTTACATTTTTTTTTATTATTATCAATTTAGGTCAAAGACAATTTGACATTTGATAAAATATAAAAATAAAATAAAAAACAATGAAAAATGCCTTTAAAAGTAAAAGAAAAAATAATGTCAATGGACTTTTTTGTTATTATCAAGTGAGCTAAATGACAACTTGGTGTTTGAGCTTGGTGTTTGACTAAATAGAAGAAGAAGAAGAAGAAGAAGAAGAAGAAAGTTGTTGTGCATATAGCACACTCTTAAGCTTGAAGGAGGAACTCACACCCTTCAGACGACTCATGCACCACCCATCAACATTAAAAAATGCCCTTCTTCCTTGTTGTTGGGAGTTTCACTGTTGTTGGATTGCAAGAGTTACCCATAATGTTTTTTTATATATATAATTTTTTTCTTTTCACTTGATTTTTTATATTTAATTTAATCATTTTATATTATATCCATTTGAGATTTAGTTTGATGTTTTCTTTTATTCAATTTATATAAGACTCTCATAATGTTATAATAGATTTCATTAAAAAAACTTACATACGACATATGGTTACTATTTTGGACACATAAAAATATAAAAGAATTGAGGCAATAATATACTTGGTTGAAGAGATAGAGACACAAACATAAAAAAATCTCTCTGAGATAATTTTAAAATGACTTTTTATATTTTGAAAATATAAAGTATATAAAGGACATATCTCGAGAGACAATATTTATTATTTTTTCCTAAAATATATTTGTAAAAAGCTTTCAATTCCAAAACTATTCAATTAAGACACTCAGAGATAAAATGATTATTATAATGATTTTAAAACCCAACCCGAGGGTTAATTCTGATCAAAACCCATGTCGTTGGTTGAGACCCAAGTCATGGGCTAGATTGACTTTGGCTAGCTCGAATCAACATAATAATAAAAGTGATTACTATTTTATTTTTATAACTTGATTTCGGGGGTACATTCGAGGCAAGACTTGAGTTACAAGTGAGGTTAATCATTGACTCAAGTCAACATAATAGTAAAAATAATAATTATTATAGTTTTAAAATCTGACTTAGAGGTATACCAGGGGCAAGACTCGAGCCACGAGCAAAGTTGATCATTGATTAGAGTCAACATAAAAACAAAAGTGATTATTATTATAATTTTAAAACTCATGTTGGGGGTTAACATGAAGTAATGAAAGTTACTATAATATTATTGATTTTGAAAGCCCAGTATAATCTAAAGTTAAAAAAACAATATCTAATTATTTTTTTTAACTATGTAAGTTTGATAACAATATATATCAAGGATAAAATAATTTTTTTCATATCTATTTTATCTTGACCACCATAACCAAACAAGATACAAAGACAACAATTTTGTCATGTACACAACCCTCTCTCGATCTCTTTTATATATTGTTTTTTTTTTTTTTTGTCTCTGTTGTATTGTTTTTTTCCTCAAAATAGCAACCAAACGCTATCTTATAACCCTTTATATTCAACATTAATTTTCCTACATAAATTATATCCGAGAAACTTTAGTAATACATGATTCATCAACAAAGTATATTTAAATATCAAATAACTGGTAAACTGATCCAAGACATCTGCAAGTTAGAGCACTTATTTACTGTTTGTAACTGTGTTTGTTGTTATTTTTTAATATTAAAATGATATTTTTTATTTTTTAAAAATTATTTTTGATATCGAAACATAAAAATGATCTAAAACTCCCTCAAGTAAGAGCATTTATTTACATTATTTTTTTTTTAAAAAAAATTATTTTTTGAACTCTCTCATCAATTTAATTAAAGTGAAAAATAAAAATAATTGTTTTTTGATTTTTTTTAAATTCTTCAAAACTCTGATAAATTTCAAGACGACCAGTCTTCCCAGGATTATCTTGCGAGCTCCCAACAACATCCAACCTCATCAGGTCAACACGAAGAAATCTTATTTTCATGTCTCCGATTGACTAGCAATCGCACAACAAAGATCATCCTTGAGAAGGAGATCCTGTCTCAAAATCCAATTGTCACCTGTGTAATTATCACCATCTGCAATCATGTTCTTGCGCCCCCAGATCCACCATATACCCGGAAGAAAGATGAAAGAATCGGTGGAATTGCCTAATAAATTTTCTACAAAATGAAGTCCTTTTTTTTTTTATAAATAAAAACACAATTTAGATGGAAAACTTTAAAAATAAATAGTAACTCTTAATTGAGATTTATTGAAATCTAATAGTGAAATTGATAAATAAATAATCTGAATATAAATTTGAGATTATCTTTGACATTGCAAACAAACACTGAATAGTTAGAAAAGAAACAGACTCTGTCTGATTCTCTCTCCTCCTCCTCCTCCTCCTCCTCCATATCATAGGCGATCAAATCATATGTAAATATAAATTTATAAAATTAAATCCAAATCTCCCAACTCTTCCACTTGTCGTCTTCTTCGAGCTCTCAAGATTCCAGCCGGCGCTCCTCCTCCCAGTAATTGACTTCACTCTCTTGTACTGTATCACTCCTTTCTTCTCTCTCTTTATATTTATATACATACATACATTTATATATATATATATATATAGGAGGAGAAGAAGGAGAAGAAGAAGAGATCCATTCGATCACAAGCCAAAATAAAGGAAAAATGGCATCAGTGGATAATAAGGGAGACGAAGAGGAACCCTTTGTTGTTGGGGCTGCTTCTGTTGATAATTCGGAGACTCTTAGGAACCACACGAAAGATGTTCATATCCTGAGCTCTGCTTTTTTGTTGATCTTCCTCGCCTATGGTGCTGCTCAGAACTTAGAGACCACTCTCAATACTGTGAGGACCTTGTAGGTTATATACAGAATTCCTTTGGCTTGAATTCCATCATATTTTTTTTCATTTTTTCCTTTCTTTTTTCAGAAGGATGATATGGGCACGATCTCCCTGGGGATACTGTATGTGTCTTTCACATTCTTCTCTTTAATTGCTTCTATGGTGGTTCGATTTATGGGGTCAAAGAATGCTGTGCTTCTCGGCACTTCTGGTTATTGGCTGTTCATTGCTGCTAATTTGAAGCCCACTTGGTAAATCGCCTCATTTCTTTAATTTGAAGCCCATATATATATATATATATATATATATGGGGATGGCCTCCTGACTGAATTTTGATTGAATTTGCTTACATGTTTCCAATTGTTTCCGTTACAGGTATACGATGGTGCCAGCTTCATTGTACCTTGGCTTTGCTGCTTCGATAATATGGGTTGGACAGGTGCAAGTTGATTTTTCAGGATCGTAATTTTCTTATCATTATGTTGGTATATGTTTCCTCACAGTAATGTTATGGTCCAACAGGGTACATATCTCACTTCCACGGCACGCAGTCAAGCGAGAGATTACCACTTACATGAAGGAACTGTAATTGGCAAATTCAATGGAGAGTTTTGGGGAATGTTTGCCAGCCACCAGGTTGCATCCTCCCTCTTTTCAACAACTTTTTGACAAATGTGGTTGCTTGCTTTTTAGCCAGAATGATTGAGTTTAATGGTGAATTCTAATTCGATTAGCTGTAAAGATCTGATATTCGCCCTTTTTCCTTTTATTTTGCAGTTTGTTGGAAATCTAATCTCACTTGCTATTCTGAGAAATGGAGCCGTATGTGCTGTTCTTCTGGGTTCACTTTTTATTTACTTGTTTGGTTTTGCTCTTCTCTAGTAAATGGAACTGCGTGGCCTGTTCTTCTGGGTTCACATTTATATAGAGTGCCTTTGACATGACTTATGAAAAGTGACCTCTCCTTTGAGTCATGATTCGAAACTTGTTTTTCATTAACTTTCGACAAAATTAAATTAAGTTAGAGGCATGTTTGGTTAAAAAAAAACCCAAAACAACACTTTTAAAGGGAGATAGTATAAGTCAGAACCTTATTTGTTAATATATTTTTTTTGTTTTTCCCTCATTAATGGCAGTTAAAAGAACAAAAGACTGGGCTTTTTACACTTTGACGATTGATTGTTTTCTTTCATTTGGTTTTTAAATAAGGTTGTTTTGCATATCTTAGAGAATCATTACTTTTTATAGAATAAAATGAGTAAATAAGGTGCGCATGGAAAATTGCTCTCGACTGGTAAGTAGTGATGATAAGTCACGTTATTCTGTAACTCTGGTGTCATGCCATGCAGATGCGGGCTTAATACATTTCTTCTGATCTATTTTCTTGCACATATGGCAGGGGGGAACTACCAGCGGTACAACTCTATTGCTCACTGTGTTTCTTTGTAGTATGACCTTAGGTACCATATTAATGTGCTTCTTAAGTAAAAGGGTTGATCGAGGAGAGGAGGGCCCTAAGGATTCTTCTTTCGGTTTATGTTCTTCTCTAATATCACTGTTGAAGTCAGTTATCACTCCTTTGCTTGATGTACGCATGCTATTGATCATCCCCTTGATTGCATATTCAGGATTACAACAAGCATTTGTATGGTAAATACACATTGAACTAGAGATTTTCTTATGGTTATCCTGGTGACAATCTGAAAGAGAATCAACTACTAGATTGGGATGGCTGAACTAGTATTCTTCTATTATTTTCCCCTTAACTTTGTATTCTTTTGTTAATCATGGAGCATGTTTTCATTTTAGGGCTGAATTCACCAAGGAAATTGTTTCTCCAGCACTCGGTGTGTCTGGTGTTGGAGGTTCAATGGCAGTATATGGTGCTTTTGATGCAATAGTAAGTACCATAGGAATATTTTGCTGTATTGTTTCTCTTATTTCAGTTGCAACAGCTTGCTTTAGTGCCTGGTTGATTCATTTGCATTAGATCTGCAAGTCTTTCCACTTGTCCTTGTTCCTGCAAAAATTGTAGAATAACCAATTATGTTCTTTCCCTTGGACCATAATCGCGGAAAGAATTTCTTCCTTTGCTTCTTTTGAACTTAGATTAATCAATAATCATATTCTTTTGAGATTGAATTGGAACTTCTCTTATTTACTACTATGGTGTGCCGATAAGCAGAACCCTGTGCAAACTGATGCTTTTTTTTAATTATTTGACTGAGTGATGTTGATATTTAGTCTCAACTTGTAATTGGAACTTGTCGCAGTGTTCCATCACTGCTGGAAGACTCACCTCTGGTATGTCTTCAATCACGTGGATTGTCTCTGCTGGACTTTCTCTCCAGGCTGTTGTGTTTCTCTGGATTCTGAAATACAGGTATTCTGATATCTGCTTTTGTAGTATTGCTGTACTTGAGGTTTGGGGAACCTGAAGTTCTTTACTATTTAATTTGAAAAGGATCATCTTTCCAATTTGCATAATTGTCTTGCCTTATTGCAGTTCAACTAGTGGGGTACTTGGCATTCTATACCCACTTCTCATGGCAGCCATGTTGGGCATTGGTGATGGAGTAATCAATACACAACTTAGTGCTTTGATTGGAATACTTTTCAAGCATGATACGGTAACCGTTAACTCTATTTATTTATTTATTTCTTCCTTTTGTTGTGAGTTTTGCTCTGCAAGAGTCACTGCCTCTGGATTAGTAAAAGAATTTTGTTTAACTTTTATTTCTGTTGTGTATTTTGCCCAGAACTTGGTTTCCTTACACTTTTATTATCCTTTCATATGCTCATACAACTCTACCCCTGTTACTTCGATGATGATACAATGTCGGCAGCACACCTGTAAACCTAATTTAATCCTTCATGAAATAAATAGAGCTTCTCTGAAGTGCAATCCCTTGTAAATACTGTAATTCATTCAATCTACTGGGCAGTTTTGCAATCCAACTTTTGGAATTGATTTTTCCTGTGACAGGAAGGAGCATTTGCACAATTCAAGGTCTGGCAAAGTGCTTCCATTGCAGTTGTGTTCTTTCTCAACCCATACATCTCGCTGCAGGCTATGGTGGCCATTATGCTTGCAGCGCTGGTTTTAGCAGCAGGTGGATTCTTGGTATTGACTATCCAGATAGAGAAAGCTTTCTCCTCCCCGAGTTGATGGCGGCCACTATGCTTTTCTCTCTCTTCTGAAATTTTCATGTACTGCCTTGGTGATTTCTCTAGCCGTGGCGTTTTTCTGTAAAACATAAATTTTACAAGTTGGTAATTGCTTCAAAGTGCTGTATAGCGACAAGGATCATAAAAAAATAATCACATCTTTGATTCTGCTCCTTTCTTTAATCATTAGGCTGGTTATTGCAATGGCAACAATCGTATCTGTGAACGGGGAACAAGTCCATCAGACCCTCTGTTGCACATTTCAGTGCATAATAAAAATTTGATCCTACGATCCCAGATAATGAACGGTCTGCGAGCTACATCTCACCCATTCATTTTTATGAAGGGAAGTGTTTATTGCTCTTTTCCGGGCAGTTAGAACATGGTTAATTTATCTGGCAAATTGTTTTTGAAAATACTTTTTATTTTTTAAATATTATTTTTTATATTGGCATATTAAAATAACTTAAAAATATATTTTTTTTAAAAAAAAAAAAAAACGCTTTGCAAATAAACTTCGGATGGCGACATGCATGGATAGAGTAGTTCTCCTGTCAGACCCACACTCGTCAGCTCCATCTCCGAAGTCAAAAAAAACTGGCTCAAGTTTCATCTTCTTGATTTATTAATGTCACATGTATTAGGTCACTTGCCTAATAAACGACTATATCACCTCCAGATGATAGAAGTGGTTGAGGTTAGGTCACTCTAATTCCTGCCCCCAATTGTATATTAACAGTATCTCTCAGCTGCAATGTTTCGAACCCTTTACTGGTGATGTCTCTCCCCTTCACTTCTCTCCGCCACCGGGTTTCATGGCCTCTAATACTCTACTCCGCTACATGGACGTCGCTCCTAACGCTGACCGTGGCGGTGGCGTCGTTCTCCCCCGAGGTTGCATTTGTATCAACAATTTCTTCGTTTTCGCGAGGGTGTGAACAAGAGGGGACTGTTAGGGTTCCACTCGACGTGCCGGGAGAGGTCATGTGCTTGCCAGCTCGCCTCTTCAAAAGGTCAACTGTGACTGATTCCACCGTTTCTCTCCTCTTTGCAGCGCTTGTGGTGGCTGTCTCGGCCTGGGTGGTTCGAGCGGTGGGCTTGTGGGAGGAGGATGAGGCCACCCTCTAAGCAATGTTTTCATTTTAAAACTGTTTTTTATTATTATTATTATTATTATTGATGTCAAGGTTCAATGTTGCTTGGACAATTTCTATTTGAAAATTCACATGAGATTTGAGATGTCTGGAAAGCTGTCGATCCGGACAAGGATGCGAGTTCTTCGATCAGATAATTCCAGTAATGCAGCGTGACATGCATGCGTTTTCACTGTAATTTTTTCAAGGCTAAGTGCCGTTTGGTATCGCGTTACAAATGGAGTTTTGAGGGAAAATAGTTTTTAAACTTGTTTGGTAATAGAAAAAAACACAGTTTAAATTGTTATGGGACTAAAAATAACGTTCGAAACCACAGTTTAGAAGAAATAGAATTATGAAGCTTTTCTTTGCGTTTCATTTCTCTACACAATGACTGAACAACGACGTATAGCTTGCGTTTCATTTATCCATATAGTGATTGTTGAACCCCTATGTATAATAGCAATATGAAGTAATTGAAAGTGGTTCCCATAGCAGAACATTAACCGCAGTCACACCACCAGCTATCCCTCTCTCTCTCTCTATAGTTGGTGCAGTTTTCGGAGAGCACCACCATCATTTCCCTCAACATTGGTAGCTTCTCTTCTATACCAGAAGCTCTGTCGTGATCTTCAGCTACAGCAACAAGCCCCGACATAGAAGCGACGACGGCAGTAACAAGCTTTCAACGCTCCTCCGACCACAACAGGTCACCATTTACGACGTCACCACCACAGGAAAAAGCACATTGACTTCCTCTATCCATTGACATCTACAAGTGAGTCTCTCATCACCGTCGGTCGACTACGTAAACAACACATGCAACACATTGTTTTCTCTTTTGTTTAAAATCTTGGGTTGAGTTGGACATGCTCTCGGTTCAGCCCAAGTCCAATAGAGTTGGGCCAATTGGCTCAACTCGGCTAGGCCGACCCATTTAGTTGGTGAGGCCCATTACAATTTTTTTTTTAAATGTATTTTAAAAAAAATTAGATAGAGAATAGTCCTGATGAAAGGGAAAAACGTGTGACTTCGTTTCACTCCACAACTCTTTTGTTTTTCTATTGATTATGAATTAGAAACTTGTAACTGGATTTGGCCTTAGAATTATATCTCTACATCTGGATCGCAAATGTTGTTACTAATTATATTTTACCAGAGTTGTTCCTCGATCAAATAGCAAGGAATCACAGAGGCATTCACGAATCAATTTAGTTCGTGATGAAATTGCAAATAGTTTGATGGGAGAATAATAACAAATGTCTAATTTATTTGAATTATTAATTATATTTTATTGTTATGATTATTAATCTATAGTATTTAAAAAACAATATATAAATGTGTGCGTGTGTGTCTTTTAAAATTATTTCACAAGTTGACTGCGATATGAAAAGTATGGTAACTAAACATGAAAATGTTTTTTATTAAACCTCAAACTCAACCACAGTTTTAATCAAACATTTCAATTTCAATTATAAATTACAACTAAAAATACTTTTCATAAAATTATTTGTATAAACCTCAACCACAACAATAACTGCAATGACAAATAGACCTCATAATATATATATATATATATATATATATATATATATATATATATATATATATATATATATATATATATCATTAAAACCTCGCGACCATCCCCGCCATCATCATATTTATAATAGTGGTGATGTCAGCACCACGCTTGCAACCACCACCACCACCGCAAGTAATTGTGATGACTTTAATTTTGAAAATATTTTTTATTTTAAAAAATATATATATATATATATTTTTAATATTAGCATATAAAAATAATTTAAAATACAAATATATTTTTTTATTCAAAAACATTTTCTTAAATGTAATGACAGTATTTATTCACATCACTGCCCTGTTTCTATCAGCATTCAAAATTGCTTCGATAAACGTACAGTTTTGATTAAAAAAAAGAGGAAATTAAATATTTTGAAACCATTGTACATAATAGAATATTATCAAAAGTACAGAACTAAATCGATAAATTGTCAACTTGACCTTCGAAACCACTGACTGCTTCAATCATCACACCACACAGAAGGAAGAAGCTAAGACTATATATATATATATATATATATTGAGACTGCACGTAAGCCCTAAGCGTTTGTTCTTCTTCAAGCTTTTGAAGCAGAAGTAATCAGCTTGTTGCTGAAGTCCCACAGATTCCTGGCCAATGCTTCATCCCTAGCAAATGCACTGGGTTTGAACTCGTTGCAGTCCGCATAGTATTTCCCGCTGACACCTTTCAAGCTCGGGTGCAATGCCACGTAGCATGTTGTGGCCGCCCCCTGCGATCATCGACGGCAGGAAAACATGGATTCAACAAAAAGGTGACGCCACTGGGTAATAATAAAAGAAAAACTGAGACTACCTGCGGCACGTTCTTCCATAAGAAAAACGAAAAGAACTTCAAAAATCCTGCGCAAAATAATAATAATAATAATAAAAAAAAAATCAGGTCACTGAATCACACAAGGTTCCAGCTAGATACTTCACAAGAAATCATACTCATTAAAACGGCAGAGTGTTTGAAGAGATTTGTCATGATCAACCCGGGATGAACTGCGTTTGCAGTAATGTTCACGCCCTCTTCCTGCGCAACAGCAGAGAAAAATGCATACAAATTTTCCAAGTCATTTACTGATTGATAATTCCCACTCTATAAAACTATACATGGACTGGCCAACTCTGCCTCTTTTAGAGCTTTCTCACCTTGCAATCATATTTAAAACACTTTTTGTTTATTTTCAATATCCAACAAGCTTTCGATTTAAAGCTATTTTACTTATTAATTATATATATTGTTTTATTATTTTTTGTGGCAGGGAGGTGGGGGGATAGGACGAGATTTTTCCGCCGCCGCCGCCCTACATCTAGAATAGGACAAGTCTATCATCTGCCCTCGTTCTTGATCCAGATTCTTCATCCCGCAAACACCCATTAGATTCGATTTGATCCTGCTTTTTTTAAATTAATTTTATAAAAATAAAATCTAAATTAAAAAACTAGACTATCTTCCTGTCAAATGGACCCATAATTTATCTATAAATCTAAGCCAACTGCTGAATGCTACTCAACTTGTCGAGGGAAATTGGCTTTCCTAGCCGTCCATTTTATGAGATTTTGCTTTTATCATGCTGGATCTCTCTAAACCCATACTGTTCTGTCCTATTCTTCAACTTGTTTCTCATCAAACACCTAAGAGCCTGTTCGTCGTTTTTTAAAAAATTAATTTTTTTATATTTTAAATGGATATATTTTGATATTTTTAGATCATTTTAATGTGCTGATATTAAAAATAATTTTTAAAAAATAAAAAAAATATTATTTTAATATATTTCAGCACGAAAAACACTTTGAAAAACTACCGTAACAGCTCTCCCAAACAGGCCGGATAGCTACGGCCCAGCGAGATGTTACCTTTTCCGGACCCATGGGGTACCCCAGTACACATTACAAACACACTCCATCAGGAAAAAAATGAGAGAGCAGATCTAGTTCAGGAATATGGAAATTATTCTTCACGTTCATGAGCAAGTTGGAAGCAGACCGCAACTTCAGTGTTTACCTGAAAGCGACGGGAAAGCTCTTTGACATGCAGTATGTTTGCCAGCTTGGATTGCCCATAAGCCCTCTTGTCAGAATATCTGTAGCAGAAACAATGGCTCAAACACCCTCGAAACAAGAATGATTTAGATGAAAACAAGCTGATCATAAATATTCACGAGAAAAAAAAACCAAACCAGCATCACATGTAGATCGAAAAAGCCATGTATATACCTGTTCTTATCGTTAATATTATCGAACTGAATCCCATCTCTGTAAGTGTGAATGTGGGCAACTGATGACAAATTCACAATCCTCCCCTCTACACCGGTGGTTCTTGCGGTGTCTTTCATGTTGCCGAGGAGAAGATTTGTCAGCAGAAAATGTCCTGGTAATTAATGAAGCGAATTAATTAACAGCGTTATATATTTGGTGGTGGTAGAAATCATCGATACCTACCAGCGTTAACTAATCTTTAAATAATCGTACGGACACATACATACCGAGATGATTTGTCGCGAACTGCATCTCTGTTCCATCTTCTGAGAGCTGGTAGGGACAGAACATGATCCCGGCATTGTTTCTGAAACATAAAAGAGAGTTCTTGCATACATCAGGCTGACAGAAGCACCTAAATCTAGATTCATTAACAGGAGGAGATCGAGTGAGAGATCACATTAAGATGTTGAGACGCAGATCGAGAGCGTTGAAATTAACAGCGAATTCTCTGATGGATTTAGCAGACGACAAATCTAGTTTTAGAACATCCACACGGGCATTGCCATCTTCTTTAAGAATAAGCTGTCTAGCTTCGTTCGCAGCAACCATGTTCCTGGCAGCAATGATGACGTGGGCTTTACGCAGAGCCAGCACTCTTGTGGTCTCCAGGCCAATTCCACTTGCTCCACCTGAGTCCAAACTCATAAATGATTCATGGTCGACAGAAAAAGACGACTAGCTGGGTCACAATTAAGGTGTTTTTTGCTTCTGGTTCTGCTTTAGAAACCCATTTTACTTCAAAGAGGTAATTTTTTTGTGATTTTAATATTAAAAAATGAAAAAACAAAAGTGGGGATGCAAAAAGAATATTAGTACAGGTGTACCGGTGATAAGGACAGTAAGGTTGGAAGCATCAATCCCCTGCGTAACCTGCTCGGCGGTGGAGGCCGATCCGAACCCGCTAGGGCCAGGCCGTCCAGTCACCAGCGAGAGGAAACTCATTTTGTTTTTTCTTTCGCAAATCAATCTGAAGTTGACAAGACCAGTGGAAGACTTCTCTTGCTGGACGAAGAAGGAGAGGAGCTGTACGGGGAGCGAGGCGACGCTTCAACAAGAAATAAAGAATTAAATAAATAAAAAATGCATGAGAGTAAGTAAGTGGCTTGTGGTTTTCTAGGTAACGAGTAAGAGGGCTTTTTATGCAGCATACGATCACGCTTTAAATAGCAGTCGGTGAAGGGTGTTAATGCCGCCACCAACCGCTCAACTATTCTATACCTTCCTCATCGGTTAATTAATTAAAAATAAATATTCCAGAACCAGTAAATTCACTTGTAATTTACCTTCCAAAAATCTCCCTCTTTCCTTACCCGTTAAAGTGAAGGTTGTCAATAGTTCTGTTGGCATTCTGGTTTTTTTATTGACACGGAATATTTTGATTTCGGAGTATTTTGACATGCCGTTTCAGGATTATACTATTCATATATAATATATATATATATATATATATAAAAAAAATTAAAATATTAATTTAACAAACATAATTAAAATTCAAAATAAATTAACTTTAAATTATACAATATAAACACAAAGTCAAAAATATATAATCTCAAAATTAGAAACACAATCACAAGTTAATCAAAATAAGGAGGATTTTAAGGCCAGAACGGCACACCCGGAACGGTACCCAGACATTCCGGCCAGAATTTAGCCGGTATTTCCGGAACGGACTGGAATTAAAACCGAGACGAAAACGATACCGTTTTGTCTCAGTTTTTTTAATGGCACAAAACATTTCAGCTAAAACAAAACGGTATTGACAACCCTAGTTAAAATATCACTTTTTCAATGTCCAGTTTTCTCTTCCCGAATTAATTACAAAAATATTTCAACCTATTTTAAAATTAAAAACACTCCAACATACAACCTTACAAAATACCATATATTTTGACTAACCTCTTTCTGCTATCTGTACTTTGTGTCTGGGCAAAAAAAAAACTGTCACTTCTCGGTGCTAGAATTGGAAAAAACAATTTAATCATTTCGATATTTCTGGAAATTAAAAAAAGCCTAATAACCCCTAACGGGCCTCGCATCATTTCTCTCCTCTTGTGTGTGCTCGAGACTTCAAATTGATTATTCTCTCTTTCTGTTTTTTTAATTGCAAAAAACATTTATTGAAATTATATAAAAGGAAATAACAATCAAATGCTTTTGAAATAACCTCTGGTAGGTTTTTATTGATAAAATATGGGAATAAAAACCATCAAGGGAGAGTTCAAAATAAATAAATTGATTTAGCATGGGAATTTAATTGGTATTTAAATTGATAAATTGAATTGACACATCAATTGCTTTCCAATACATGTTAGTGTCCTCTCTCTCTCCCCCCTAATTTTATGAATTGCGCTTTAAATATATTTTTAAAATAATTTTAAAAAATATTTTTATTTTTTTATATCAAATTAAATTTACGTTATTATATTTTTAAAACCTTTGGACTTGCACTCCTGGTATAAAAACAAGTTTAAAATGAAATTATTTGTCATTTGTTTTACTATAATATAATTGGTGGATTTAAAAATAACTCGGATGATTACTTAAAAAAAATAGTTTAACTTGAAAATTTTGTAAAATAATATTGTTTTAATATTAAAATAATGATATATTATATCATTTTGAACTTTAGGAATATAAACCTCACGACGTAATCAACCAAACTATAGACTCCTCTAGGTTTATTAACTTTCTTAAACTCCACTTTCCTTAATTATACAATAATAGCAAAAATAGATGCTTTTTAAAATTAATTATAAATTAAATATCTGAATATTTATTTTAAATAACTATAATCTCACAGGAAACAATAAAAAAATATACAATCAAGAGAGAAGATTCGTCATTTATATATGAAATGTGAAATTGATCTCGTTGATATGGATATTTTGTTAATTTAAATTAAAAATCTTTCAAATAATCATTAATATGTTAAGTTTTAGCAGGAAAGTCAATATCCACTAGACGCACAAAGGGGTTGTGTGTGTGTCTACATGTCTCTTACATATCTTTTTGTTTTTTCTTGGGAAGAAAAATCAATCAATCACGACCTTTTAATTTATTCTTATTCTCTTGTATCATTTTCTGTCGACTAATGACATTAAAATCTGTTGTCTCCTTGTTTGCCTATTATTGTCGTATAAGAATAAAATAAAAAAAATCATAAAAGATATTTTATTGCTAATTTAGGTGTCTATTTTACTCGGACAATAAAAAATGTTTGACATTGTGTTTTAAAAATATTTTTGAAAAAAAATATTTTTTTTTAAATCAAAAAAATTTCGATGTTTTTAGATTATTTTCATGTGCTGATGTCAAAAATAATTTTTAAAAATAAAAAATATTATTTTTATACATTTCTGAAAAAAAAATATTTTTAAAAATAATCACTACCACACTAGTAAACAATCACTAAATTTATTATTCTTTATATAGAGAATCCTTTTTGTTGTATCCAGTATCCAGTGGCCAACTCCACTCCACAGTCTACACACGTGAATTATATTTTAAATTTTAAATTGAATTGAAAATTCTTTTAGTTGACGATGAATTATATTTTTTAATATGACACTCTTAAGATAAAATAAATTTACTAATGTATTTTGAGTACAGTATTGTAAAAAAATATATATTTTAAACCTATATGAAATTAATTTCAAATTTAGAAATGGGTCTAAAATCCCATGCTTCACCAAATGAGTCTATAGATGAATAATTAATAATGGTAGTAAAAAAAAAAAATCTGGTTAGAGATTATAAACTACACGTGGCCTTCCATGATACAAGATAAGTTATATATTTATTTCGAAACTTTATACCTTAAAATGACATGCATGTTTTTGGTTAGTTAAATTGACTTATGTTCGAACACCAGCATTAATAAATCAATAAATAATTCTAATTTTTGTTTAACTTAAAAACGGTTTGTTTTTGGCGGTTAGTATTGAAACTCACATGCAGTGCACATGGCCATTATTTTTTTTTCTTGTATGTGTAATATTTAAATTTTTGTTTTTTTAGAAGCTCTATAGCGATTGCAATATTTTTTTTTTCTTTTCAAAATGCCATTTCCTAATTTTTATTTTCTTAAAAAGGCTCTATTTATTTTCCTTCTTTAAGAAATTATTATCTCTCCATGTAATGTATTCCCTTGACAGATGCTATATTTTAAAATCTCAAAAATATTCCCTAAAGTGTTTGTGATTGTATCATCAAGTACTTGGTTAATTATTATCAAGGGGCAGAGCAGTTGTGTTTGAAAGTGTAGTTGACGTTATTTTTAAAAATATTTATTGTTCAGAAATATATTAAAATAATATTTTTTTTAATTATTTTTAACATCAGCACATCAAAATGATCTAAAAAATAATTTAAAATTAAAAAATGAAAATTTTAATTTTTTTCAAAAGGAATTTTGAAACTCATTGCCACACTAATACCCACGGGAAGACTTTTTGAAAAAATATAACTGTTTGTAGACATATATATAGTGTATATATTGAAACGAATGAAGCAAAGGCGCCCGTGGCCTAATGGATAAGGCGTCTGACTTCTAATCAGGCGACTGTGGGTTCGAGTCCCACCGGGCGTGATGTATTTTAAATATTATTTTTTATATGCTTGATGAGAATGGACACCTTCAAGCTTCCTACGCAGTACCAACCCTTTGCAGCCATTTTAGAGTTTATCCATTAAATAACCTGGAAAATTAAAATAATGCTACAGCTTGTACCGAAAGCAATTTCCCAGTAATAAAAAGCATTTTTAATTATTACGTCATTGATTGAAAACACTCTCTCTCTCTCTCTCTCTATATATATATATATATATATATATTATTTTGATCCAAGTATTATTTTGATCCAAGTGTATACTAATCTGATCTAATAATTTAGGTCTTTTGGTAAGAGACAGAATATCTAAGAACTTTTCTAGTTGAAACTATCTTCTTTTTTTAGATAAAAAAAATTATATATATAAAAAATATATAATTCATGATGATTTTATTTCTTATAAACCGATTTTGAATTTAAATCTCGAGCAATTTTCTCGAAATTTCGAGGGGCAGAAAAATAAAAAATAAAAAAAGAAGAAAGAAGAAAAGAATTTGATCTCCGGGTGACATGAACCCGTAAGAGGCACGTGGGCTTCTTAAATGCACCGCATTGAAAAAGGAGGAGGTCGTATCTAGAGAAAGTCACATCACATGAAGCAGGATGGGGTGTGAGGCATGTGATGTATCGAGATGGTACTCGCAAACATCCTCCTTCAAGTCGGCCAGGACACTTTACTTGGACATAAAATCGGTCACCATTCATTGCATGGGCCATGGGCCTTAATTACCCCTCTCATTATTTATAGAGCACTGTCGTATCATTAATATATATCATTATTTATAGAACAGTGTCGTATCATTAATATATATATATATATATATTAAAAAAATGGTTTAATATTAACATTTTAAAATAATAAAAAAATATTTTTTGAAAATTTCTTTTGCTTAAATCAACTCCGACGCGCTAGCTATATGATGAAACAAAGTTATTTTTAGCAATAGGTAAAATAACATTTTGTTCTTTAAACAACTATTTCTATATGTTCTTGTAGAAAAAAACTAAAAGTTTTTAAAAAATATAATATTATTTGCTACTTTCTATCTTCTTTGTAATTTTTCTCTGTTAAAGAAAAGACACGAAGCTTTCTTGTAATTTACGATCCAATAAATTATGAAAAAAATATTATTTTTAGGAGTTTTTATAATGAATATAAACAAGCTTTTTTTTCTTCTAATCAGTAGCTATTAAATGTTGAAAACAATTCATTTTCATGCTCCTAACTCTTATTTCAGTAAATAAAATTTACTTATATATTTTAAAAAATATTTTGGTCGTAACAAAGCACGATTTCCCTTGCATATACTGATTTTCTGGGGCAAATAATTGAATTAATTAGATTTTAATGGGCAGAAACCATTTAAAAGCTATAGATTGTAGTTGAAGGTTGCTTTTATTTTCATTTTTTCCAAGAAGCTCATTAATGTTTTTGTTTTATTTTATAATGGTAGGCCAAATAACTTTTGATTTGTGTAAGAGCTTTACATACAATTAAAAACACCACTTTAAAAAACTATGTATAATTAGCAGCTAATCCAATTAAATTATAACTTAAACTATTTACAGATTGGAGGCATTATACCTATAAGCTTGCATCGATGAAATGTTTTTTGGACGAAGACTTAAAATAAGATAAAAGCACCGTTTTTTTTAGGAAAAAGCAATGGCATTCAAAAAGAATGAGAGAAGGAAGGGAGGACTATACCAGATCCAGATGAATTCATAAATTATCTATCCAGGTGATTTTACGATCTTGTTCGTCCCTGAACTGATACAAAACATTTAACTGAGGAGAACAGAAGAAATAAAAAAAGTTTGATTGCTCCTTGGTACATAAATAAATTGGCTTGCATCGACCCTCCAGTAAACAGCGGCAAACATGCTAAACGACATGCATACATTGATGATCAATCAACGACCTACAATTTTCAGTAATTATATATTTTCTACTTTGTAAAACGAATTTTATATTTTGATTTTCAAAAACAAATAAACAAAGCGCACAAGGTTCACAAGAGAAATAAAATGAATTAAGCAGAAGGCTCTTTTCTTATCCATCATATTCTCAAGCAAAATAATTTTTATATTTTGATCTCAAATGGGGAAAACAAGAAATCTGAGCGAAGATCACAAAAAAAGAAGAAAAAGAAAACAGTAATTGATTAGGGTCACCCCAATTACAAAGAAATGTTGACTTTTCAAGTCACATGATGATTGTCCTCGCATAGAAAGAGCAGTCCTCTTTTGATTTGGGCGAATTAGCCCCACCCTGTTTAAAGATGTTTATGTAAACTAATTTCAACCACACCAGAAACTGAGATGTTCATGAAGATTTTTTAAATAAAAAAAAAGAATTAAAAGGGAAAAAAAGTTGCAGAAGATATAACAATCTAAGCAAACCATCTCCCACCCACATGATGTAAGACATCCGGCCAACAGTTTTATAGCCAGCTGCACCTTAGTGTAGATTCATATCAACACTTCTGTCATCATCGCAGCCTTCCAAGCATATCAATATTTCAGAGAAGACCAGGGTTTTCGACGAGAATGTAACATGAAATCTACCTGCCAACATGAATAGAACGCAATAGACAAGTCAACGGAGATCATTCCAAACAATGAAACCTTTTCCATTTCCCAGCAAATTTCACACAGATTTATAAACTAAAAGAAAAATATTGAGTTGAAAACATACCTAGAGAAAGCCTCCCCCTGTCCATGAGGCATCTGACTTTCCATTGTGACTAGCGGATTTTGTACTGGGAGCACTATGGTAGATATTATCATCATATCCATCATCTTTGGCATCATCCCAACCTGCCCAATCATCATTGCTATGCGAGGCAGGGGACTTTATGCTGTTTTCCGTCTTGTTGTCTTTCTGGTCCCAGTCATCCCAAGAACTTGAGCCATAGGAATTATTATGACCACCTGAGGACTGTCCACCAGAAGAAGAGTTCCATCCTTTATTTTCCTGCTTATTAAACTCTTGATAATATCCATTACTCTGATTATCATTTCGTTGCCAGTTGTCTGCATTCCAGCCTTCTTTAGTGTACTCATCTACCTTCTGTGAAGCTATTGCCATTACCCCTTTCATAATCCCCCATGTCCTTTGTCCAATTTCTGTTGTTTTTGCAGTAACGACATTGACAGTTTCATTCACCTTGTAATCATAGCCACCTTCCTTTACCTGTAATAAGGGTTTATTCATGGACCGTCTTAATCTAATTCCAGTTTTTGGCAGATCTTGTGTCATATATAACCACAAACTTAGCAGAACAATTTTATCAAAAAAATAAGTTTTTGCAGCAAATGGGGACAGATGCATGCAACAGAGGCATGATTTAATATGTTGAGACAAAAACAAAGTGAGAGGACAAAGCTAAGAGAACAAACAACTCAACTAAGCTTCAAACCCATGCAGTTGGTGATCTATATGGATCCACTCACTTTTGCTGTGGCTACATGTGTAAGCTGTTGTGACACTATCTCACTCTTTATCACTTCACCCAACACCATTTTTTAACCACTCCACTCTTAATTCTGTTACAATGTTAGTCCTTCATCCACTTCTGTCAATTGACACATGCTGTAACTGGACACTTTATCCATTGAAATGATGCAATAAATAAATAAATGGAGAAATAGAAAATAATAATGGCACTCATATCTATTTCCCATCAACCCATCAAAGGTGACAATAATGAAAAATATGGAAAAAGAAAAAGAATTCATATCCCATTGAAAACTCAAAATTGAATTGACGAGCTGTTAAAAAGTTGAATGGACAAAATTTGCAAGCAGACAGTAAAAAGTATTGACACAAATCACTTAGATCTAAATGAAAGAATTAGAAATTTGTAAATAGAAAACGAAAAACTTGAAACTAATCTAAACTGCCCCCCTCCATCACACAAAGGAAATGAAACTAACCTAAACAAAACATAAAACACAACTCCCTCTCCCTCTTGCTCACTAAGGAACCACACTAACTCCTCCATTATGCTCACTTCCAAGATTATCTAGGTTTCGGTGTGGAGAGAGAATTTAAGTTTTTGTTTCTTTAAAATCTCTCTTTGGTTTATTATATTAAACTCACGCTTTTTTTCTTTAGTAAGTTTTAGAACGAAAGGGTAATTGGTTTTCTTTTTACATCATTTTTATTTAAGATGTGTAATTTTGTAACAATATAATGTCTTAAATGCTCAACATCTAGCCACTCCAATTGACATGAGCAAGGCACAACTAAATCCTTAATGAAACAAAGGATGCGGGGATTCAATCCGTCAAAATATTTATAAGAGAACAAAACTTGTACACATGTAAGAGTACAAGGGTATACCATGCTATTAACCCATTATCATCATCATTGATTATCATCAAATCCACCAGCACTACCACCACCATGACCATTATAACCCTTGCATTTATACAATGTATACCTCTAGCATACAGGCATAACCACCACCTTCATTACAACCCACTATAACCACCACCCATGTTCTAAGTTGTGGCTTCCACTACACTTACTATATTTACTCCACTACCACCACCGCTCATGGAAAATAAAATAACACCATCAATTTGGTATTGCTACATTCATCACAACCACTAATAGCCATAACCACCACATTAACACTACCATGCCGTCGCAGCTACCACCACCTCATCACCATAACAACAGTGTGTTGTTACTACAAGCTGTTATATTTCTAAGTCAATAATATATGTTATATTTCTTAAGGCAATTATACATGTTTATTTTTCGTAAAATACATCTTTGAAAACAATTACTGCTTCACATACTTTCTTAAAAAAACAATAAACAGTTTTAAGCAAACTACCAAACGAGACATACATACAGGTCTATAAATGGAGTCAAAACTCTGAGTAATGGTTCTCTTCTTCTAAATATAATATACAGTTTTCAATAAACTACCAAAAAGGCCCTTGAATGATGGGTTTATAAATGGAGTTGAACCTCTAGGTAGGAGTCTCTTGTTCTACATATACTCAAACAATGCCGCCACTTCAAACTTTTGGATGCCTTAATAAATGAGTTTCTTTATGGAAGCACAAAGTTTTAAGCTTGACTGAACTCCCTCAACCACCATAACATAATTTATAATAAATAAAAAAGGAATTTATTTGCATAGGAAATGGATAGGTGGACAGAAATCAAGGAGATGGTGAGAAAAATCCCCAACTTTGATCCTTATATAACTCGAAAAACATACATGCTACCAATAATTGCAAAATCCACCCCATTCAGCTAAGAAATCACTGGCAAGATATTAGCTATATCATAACAGCATACTAACTTCTCAAAATGGTCCTTGTATGCTAATCAATTCTCTAATTTATGGAAAAAGAAAAATCATTTTGAAACTAATAGTTTCTTAATTACCAGAAAACTCAACCATTCATCTCCATCACAGCAGCCTTAAGCACTCTTATGATCAGTTGTGATGACCACTTCTTACCTTCAGTTAATCACGTTACAGTCCCTATATACCACAACAACCTCTATAATCTAAGTTAGTATGGCAGAAATTGATGCCATTTCCCACACTGTCAGTAGCAACTACTCCTTCAAATCATGCACTATTCTCTCCAATGATGGTCACCTCCCTCACACAGACAGCACAAGGTTGATCTGCTAAGCAATATCAGTATTGTTTTATCACTAAACTTGATGCAAGCTAAAGAAGAGGGGATCTATTATCTATTTATAATAGAACAGACAAGTAGGCACTGATATTACAGGATGACAAATAAGATCTCCATAGTTATGAAAATCATATTATTCTCTAGGTTCATTGATCCAGTAACTAATACGAAATTCAATGCTGCATTGCTTCATAGCAATCCTAGGATATCCAAAAACTTAGAATGACAGATCTCAAAAGACAAAATAACAAACATGCCTTAATGCTAGCTAGAGAAACAAATCCAAATACCTTGGAAGTTAACTCTTTTGTGCCGGCATGGACAACATTTGCAGCTGACTGAGCCGCAGATGCAGCCACCATAGATAACTTACCAAATCCCTGCATAACAAATCCACACATGAAGTAGATATCAATCATTTTTATCCGCACACAGAAGGAAAAAAAACCCTCCAGCACAATACCTGTGACACAGCAGAGAGAACATCCTGTTGCGAATTATTATTCATTTGCGTAGGTGCAGGACTAGATCCAAATCCCACATATTTCCCACCTTGTGAAGGGGGGAGACCGTCTGGTTTTGATTCATTCTCTGCCATTTTCCTAGCAAAAAAACCTTCCTTATTCGCCGCAGAAGCCTCCAATTGCGACCTCGTAAACATATCCTCCGTGGATCTCGACCTCACAGGCCCTCCCATTCCATGGCCGCCGCCACCAGCAGTATTACCTCCCCTGAAATCGCTAACAGATTGATTCCTCCTTACATCACTAGAAGAACTAAGCGAATCATCGTTATCCCAATTATCCCACCCTCCATTATTGCTAGAATAACTACCTCTTCCACCGCCAGCAGAACCAGATTGAGACAGCGGGGGCTTTTTCTTGCTACCTATAGTTTCTTTAACGACCGGTGGGTCCCTCCAAGATCGTCCATCCGCTAGAGCTTGGATCCGATCACGATAAACACTAGCGGCGTTGGTGTTGTATTTGGCAACGATATCTGTTTCTTTAGGGATACCGTATTGAGCGAAGAAGGCATTCAGCTTGTCATTTCCGCCGGATTCCATCTTCTTGATCTGGATCTCGGACCAGGAATCCATGGTGACGGATCGGACGAAGGAGATGTGGACACCGAGGCCACGGTGTTTGCCGGAGCACTCTAAGCACATGAAGATACCGTAAGAAACAGAAGCCCACTGTGGGTTCTTTTGGGAACAGTCGACGCAGATCTTATTGGCTGGTTGCGATTGGAGCTCCCGAAGACGCCTGGAAGCCGCCATTAAGATCAGATCAGATCAGATCCGATAAATATGAACGGGAAATTGGATTGTTGTTATTATTATTATTTCTCTGAAGAGAAAGGGAGCAAATCAAAGGGATCCAAAGAGACTAAAAATATTAAAGAGGAGGGAGAGGGAGAGGGAGAGGGAGAGGGCGTGTCAGAGAACAACTGAGAGGCGTCTGTTTGTTCGTCTCATGCAAAATTGGGGGATCTCACCGACACCGCAAAAACGTTGCTGGTGGTGGTGCAATTACCCAATTATTATTATTATTATGGAATGAAACAATCGGTTTCCTTATTGGACGACTTAATTATAAACTAGTCCCTGTAGTTTATTATCTTTAACTAATTAATCCATATCATATGGTACCTTATTTTATTACTTTTTTCCTCTTTAAACTTTCCCATTTTACCTAATTTTATTTCATTTTAAGTTAATTAATTAATTAAAAAACATGAATAAAAAATCATCATTAAACATAAAAATATAAAAATTACATATACAATTTTTTGAATTATAAAGATTAATTAATTAGTTTTATTAAACTATAATTATAATTTACAACTTTTTGCAATGGAGAATGGATATATCATGGTTGTCAATTACACAAAAAGTTAATCCGTGTGGCATTTCCACTGTAGTTCTAAATACAGTTCACTATGGATTGGAACAATATAATTACTACTATACCTTTCTGTTCATAAAATTTAGTTACTGGTTCGGGGGTATTTATGTATTTTTCAATATCTTGCATAATAAGACTACAATTTTATCCTCGACTGCAAACAAAAAAATATTATTTGGTCAAGGGTGTTATAGACATTTTAGTTTTTTATGAACAATGTAATAACTATTTTACCCTTAAATAAGACAAAACATAAACATTGCCGATATGGACCTTGTTGATTTTTTCTGAATTGGTGAGCAACACAAATAGTGAATTACCCCCAGAAAAGATAAAAGGGAAGAGTTTGTTATAGGGGTAGTGTGGTATTTTCCTATAAGGTTTAGTCGTTATTACACCAGTTTTGGTGGATGTTTAGGTAATTTGATATTTTTAAATTATTTTTTAAAAACATTGGTGGCACATCTACATGACACGCTGACAATTGTTTTACGCCTACGCCCTTAAGACAACACATGAAGGAAATTAATTTATTTAATACAAGAAAAAACACCTCATGTGAAGGTTATAATTCCAAATACTAAATACAATAGGGTAAAAAAAAGCAGGGAACTCTGAATTAATTGCAAAATAATCTTCCAAAATTTTAAGAATTTATTAAAATTAAACTAAAACCATGTTTGGTGAAACACTACAAAAAGTAGAAATACAATGTTTTAAATTTTTCTTCAAGCGTGTTTGCCAAACAAACCTTATGGACCTAAAAATTACATTTTTCTTCGATAAAACTTTTTTCAAGCCAAACATGGCCTTAAGGTCCTTTATAGGCTTAGCCCAGCCGCATGGATAGGCTCTCTAGCTGAAACCAAAACCATATATCGATGATTGGATATTAATCGACATAATCCTTATTCATTCTCATCACAATCATAACCATATATTCCTATAAGGATTCTTATTGTTATATACAACTCCGTGCACATTGTTCAAACTAGAAGTTGACCATCCTTTCTATAATGGTATCATGAGGAACATATGGATCTCCATGTGCATACCAATATAAGTATTTTTTCATAAACTTTTTTTTTTTGTAGAAAATATATCATTACAACATCTAGATTGAGAAACTTTTTATTTTTATATCTAACACCTTCTCCACTAATATTTCTCAGATTAAATAATGCATAATTAATAAAATCTTGAATCTCATTACAATAAGTTTTCCTTTGCAATCATTGAGGATCTTAATACATTCATGAAGGATTATTCATTACTTATATCAAACCTATATAAAATAATGATGACAACATGTATTAATTATTTTTATTAACTAAATAAATTTGCAAAAAAATATTGGTTTTTATTAAATTTATTCAATCTATTTTAATTGTACTCTTAAATTTATTATCAATTGTTTACATAAATTCAAATTTCTACAATTACCAAAAATTTCATCTCGGCAATAAAATTCACAAAATATAAAATGGACCCATTAAAGAAGCCATTATTTATGTCGTCATAAAATACCTAAATAAAAAAACCAAACATAAATTTAATCAATTTACAAATAGAAACCATTTTAAAAAACCTAAAACAAGCCCTAACATGTACAAATCATAAATTCATACAACAAAATTCTATAGAAAAAACTATAAAACATGTAAATACCTAAACAAAATAAATATACTACAAAAATGTAAAAAAGTAATTAACATTTTAAAATTGAGTTAAAATAAAAGGGTATATTTTCTTAAAGTGAAATATCCTTAATAAAATTTGAATTAGAATACATATGTTAACTAATTGAGTGTTGTGGTGACTGAATTTGTTGTGGAAGGTTTAATTGTGCTATTGGAGGGGAAGATGACTGTTTGATGCAAAAAAAAATACAGAAAAAATACAGAAAAACAAAGGAAAATGGTCAATTGTTAAGTCATAAATTAAATAATACTTATGAATTTATCGATGAAATAATTCCATCAATTATTCTATCAGTATAAATACCATGTCACCATATAATTTTTTTTTTAATGTCACTCTAATACTCTTTGTAATTCTCTCAATATATCAAGGAAATTTAACAGTTGATATATTTATGAATATACTTTACATTAGGTTAATTTTATTAGTAATGTTTTGTACACAAATCAAATGTCATTCTGCTATTTGACTTTATTTATTCCTTATTTTCCTACTACAATCCCTTTGGGGTTTAATAATGAACATAAGGATGAAAAATCGTGTCGGTAAATGTCATTGTAATATACTAAAAAAAAAATTCTCTTGATGTTTATGTTTGTATTTGTCAATTTTCTTGTAGTGCTTCTATTGACACATGGTCATTGATACCATATAATTCAACTATAACTATGGTAATCTATAAATGTGTATACAATATTAAATACAAAGCAAATGGAGTTTCTAAGCATTACAAAACATCTTTAATGGCTTAAGGTTATCATCAATTGAGAAAAGTTGATTTTTATGAGATATCATCTAGTAGTGAAGCCTTGTACTATTTTAAAAAAGCTTAATATTGATGCTAGTCAAAGATGGTTGGTACATCAATTTAATGCCGATAAAGCTTTTTTTTATAAGTTTCTTAATATAGATATATTTATGGCCTAATCCTTTGGCTATATTGATCATTTGTTCCTATACCATGTTTGCAAACTCAAACATCCTCTTTATGGTATCAAATGGGATCCCCTATGGTTTAATTGCTTAGTCAATTATTGGTATTCATGCATTTCTTATCTTTAAAGATGACATTTCCTTATTCATTCTATTAAGACTATAATATTTCTTATAGTTTATCTTAATGATATTCTACTAACTGGTGATAATCTAACTTCTAACCCTTCTTTAACATATTATTATATGTTTAGGTATTAAATTTGCCATGTATGATCTTGGCCCACTTAATTATTATTTTTCCTATCGAGGTTTCTTTTATTATATATAACTTTCTTCTTTCATAACAATAATACATTGTGATCTTAAAAAAGTTTGTATGTTTGAATGTAAACTAGTTACTGCTTGCATTAGGTTCATTTTGGTTCAAATTAACTCACACTTTTCATCCAAATCTTATACAATTCAAAAATCCAATAGGTGTTCTTTAGTGTCTTATATTCATATGACTTGATATATGTTTTATGGTTAACAAGGTAACATGTTAGTTTATGCATTCTGATACTAATAATCATTGGATGGGTTTTAAGTGTATCTTGTGTTATCCATATGTTACCGTTTCCTTTATGTTGTAATTACTCATCAAAGTGATTTCACACTTAATAGGTTTAATGACCATGGTTAGACTAATAGTTTTGATTGAAAATCCACTAGTGATTGAATATATCGTTGCTCGCACATCTACAGAGATCTCAAATATAAAACAATTGCTAATGCTAGTATTGGACTGAAATGGGTTGTCTACTTCATGAACTTAGTTTTTTTAAAATGATTCCTCTTTTCTCATGGTGTGATTTTTTTTTAAATCACCTTTTGTCTTCAAATCTAATTTTCCATGCTTCCATTATATTTATTGAGATTGATTTTTATTTCATCAATGGCATGGTTGCCCGAAAGGAACTTCAATTTTAATCCACTGCTTTTGATGATTGGATTGTTGATGTGCTTATTAAACCTCTCACCATTTCAATTTACATTTCTGTGATCCAATCTGGATATGATGGCTTTTGTATTCAGCTTTCGGAGTAAAATTAAAGAAATATTATGATCAAATATAATTCTAGACCCAATTATCATTAGGTCTCAATAGGATTTAATTGTCTACATCTATGTATATATAGTACACATGTACATATTTATCATTGGAAAGAATACATGACAACAAAATTATAGCTCACAACAATTTCTTCCCTTAATTTTTATAGCCAACTCTATCCCTTCCTCTCATCACAGGAACAAAGATTCGAATATTGAAGTCACCCCAACATCCTTAAAGCCCCATTAGAGAGTACAAGCCACGCGGTCAAAGAGACAGTGGAAGAAACGATGGTGTTAAAATTCCCATGCAAAATAAAGCAAGAGTGGGGAAGAAAACAGACCAGACCGGTGAAAAGGTTCATACGGTCGGGACACAAAACACTGATCAGTGACGATGTCACCACGGCACAGAGAGCTCCCTTTTCTTTCTTTAATTGACATTTCTTTAATCTCTTACTTAATCATGTTAATGAAGCTAGCTAAGTGACGCCGATCCATGTAGACCCAGCCTGCCCGAAGCTGGTTCACAAACCCGAAGCTGGTCACAAACACACTATCACAAGCGCGCACTAAGCAATAATCTTATACAGATCGATGACCTTTTTCCATGCAAGAGGAGAGGCCACTGATCTCCTCAGCAAAGAATCTTATAGGTTAAGAAACATCGCCTTCTATTCTATGAACCCTAAAATGCAATATAAAACAAAAAGGTATCGAGCTAGAATAAACAAGCACTAGGTTATGATATACATAGCTATATAAAGTCCTCTCCTTTATTTCTGGTCTTCATTCCTTCTTCATCACTATCTCTCTCTCTCTCTCTCTCTCTCTCTCTCTCTCTTATTTCTTTCCCTTTAGCTTCTCTCTGCTAAGAGCTTCTTCTTATATATTGATGTGATTCTCCACTAGTATTATCTAACAAAAAATCACCCCATCAACCTTTACAAAAGGAGAAAGCTCATAGGAACCATGGATTTTTCTTCCATCCCAGCTTATCTTGATCAGGCCAATTGGCAACAGGTGAGCGTTTATTCAGTTCTTTGATTCTTGAGGGTTCTTTGCATAGAAAGCCAAAATTCGAAAGATAAAAAAACATTCCAGCTACTTTCCCCTTTTTTCTCCTTATATCATGTTTTGAATATACTAAATATTTGTTTTTTTTTTTCCTGTTTTGCAGCAACCGAATCACCAAACTGGAGTGAGTAGCAGTACGGGCACCCAGCTTCTTCCACCCCCACCCCCACAACCTCATGGAATTGGAGGTGCAGGATCCATCCGTCCCGGCTCTATGGCAGATCGAGCACGATTGGCAAACATACCTTTGCCGGAGGCAGCATTAAAATGTCCAAGATGTGAATCAAGCAACACCAAGTTTTGCTACTTCAACAATTACAGCCTCACCCAGCCTCGCCACTTTTGCAAGACCTGTAGAAGGTACTGGACTAGAGGAGGTGCCTTAAGGAGCGTTCCTGTTGGAGGAGGATGCAGGAGGAACAAGAGAAGCAAGGAGAGCAGCTCAAAATCTCCAATAAGTGGTTACCGTCAAACCGCTTCCTGTTCCTCGAGCACCGTCTCTTCTAACAGCGGGACCAGTGATACATTTGGTCTTGGACCACAGGTTCCGCCCATGCGGTTCATGGCTCCACTCCACCATCATACTGAGTTTGCTTCTGCAAATATTGGGTTAAATTATGGTGCTCTTTCAAAAAATCTTGTTGGAGGAGCAAGTGACATGAATTTTCAAATGGGGAGTGCTTTAGCTAGTTCTGGTCTTGGTGGTAATGGTGGTGCTGGGGGTTCTCTTTTGTCAATGGGCGGTTTTGACCAGTGGAGGTTGCAGCAAGGGCAACAATTACCCTTTTTTGGAGGATTGGATTCTTCTGCTTCCGGGCTATACCCATTTGAAGGTGGTGCTGAACCATCTGGTTATGGCGGCGGAGCTGATCATATAAGGCCAAAGATATCAAGTTCTACAGATACTCAGTCAGCTTCTGTGAAAATGGAAGATAATCAGGAGTTGAATATGTCAAGGCAGTTCTTGGGAATTCCAGGGAACGATCAGTACCCGGAGTGGTACTTCATGGATAGATCTTTCTAGTTTCAGTTCTACTTCCACTAGCAATCCTTTATAGATTTTGTCTAAAGGTTTGTGTGGTAGAGCTCCGGGGTTTTTATTTTATTTATTTTATTTTGTCTTTGGGGTTAGTGGAGATATCTTCAGCTAAAGAAAATTAAAGCAAGTGGGAGTACTTGCCTCCTCTTGGTAGTCATGATTAGCTGGAATATGATCTTAATTTGCAATTAGAGTTCAAGTTGAGAAACCCTAGAATGGTAGGACTTGTAATTCTCTTTGGTTTTGGTTTAATTTGATATTTACCTTTTCTTTTTTAATGTACTTTGAGGACATTAAAGTGTTAGCATGTTTAAACGCAGCAGAGCGTATGAATCGATGGGGATCGTGGAGCTCATAAGGAATTCAAAGATGGTCCAACTCAGTTCGTGTCGAGTTAAGGCATGATTCAATTAGGTCTAGATAGAGATTCTGAGTTCATGGCTTTTTTCGTACATCTTTTGAACTTTCTTGTGGTTATAGCCATTCTCTTGCTGGCTAGTCTTTGATATATTTATAATGAAATACCGTCTTCCATTATATATATATATATATAGAAATTCAGATTTATGGTAGCTTATGAGGTGCTCTTATATATATATTGATCAAGAATTATGGTTCCCTCGAAATGCATGCGGCAAACTTATTTTAGAACCGTTCATAGATTTTGTATTCATGTTACATGAAGTGGAGAGAGAGCAGTAGAAATCAAGCCGGTTCACCTAAAAGAAAAACACTAGCTCATTGTTATGCAGATGATAGCAAATGCAGATTTGTCAACAACAGTAAATCGAAAACATCAGCAATGACAAACATAACTATATATATATATATATATATATTCATTGTTGTGTTAAACAATTAACCTAGTAACTCATGTGGAACTAACAACCTAATATAGTAAAATAGATTCTTTACAAGGTCAAATCTTGAATCGGTTGGATAAGTATGCCATAAGTTGCATGCTATTTTTGTCTTCGTAAAACAATGATACTTGCAAACAATAAATAACTAAATTGAATACATCTTTTTGCCATGTCTTTATAGTTCTTGAATTAATCAAAACTTTATGCAATTATTGTTAAATTCTATTACAATATCATGACTCATAAAAAATGTTGCTATCGATCCAAGTCATTGTAGAATAAATTGGAACTTAATATAATATTCTTTTATTCTTAGTGCTATTTGTAATTAATATGAAAAATATGGACAAGTCATTCAATCCACAGGAATTGAACCCCACATTCCACATTGGTAGCATGAGGAAAGGAAAAAAAAACAATCTTAAGCCCAAAAAAAGATATTATCATACAATGAGCGGTAACCCTACAAATTAAAATGGGGGATTTTGCTAAAAATTTAATTAAACAAGCATAATTAGGTTATAAATCATTGTAAAAACATTTCATAGCAATTTTTATCAAATGAACAACCTAAAACCATTATTCAAAGTATTGATCAAAAGTCTTTTATTACCTGCATTCTTGAGTTCTAGGCGGGTGAGATGGAATCTACACAAGAGAACACATGATATTAGTAAAGTTAGGTAAAAACCTTTTAGTGTAAGCTAAATTTTTTTATGGATTCGAGGAACCCCACCTCCCTTTAGACATTTTTTGTGGATCCAGGCTAAACAAGTAAAACTCTGGCTGTCTCAGACTCTATAAGGTGAGCATGCCATGACTTTAATAAAAACTCGGTTCAATTTGTGACGCAACGCGCAGAGCAATGACATGGTATATACATTTCCACTTGATATATACTCGTGTATAAAAATATTTCATGATTGAGAATATTAAAATAGGGTGCAAGTGGATTTAGTAACGATGCTTAGGCACATAGCTACTGATACATAAAAAAAATGAAAGAATATATTTACATGGTAAGTAAAATGAAATCTTATATTTAAATGATTTCAAAAGCACATTTATATTCAGGTCCAAAATTAAAATAAAAAAGAATAAAGGAATGAAACAATATTTGTTTAGGGTTCAAGTTACAAAGATTCGCGCTTTGAATTAAGTAACAAGGGCGCGTTTTTTGATGTCATCGAATTGGTTGATAACATGATTGGGCAATCGCATGGTCAAATATCCCTTCTTACGTACAAAGCACAGCCACCGGTAGCCTCATCGTGTCTTCAGCTTTGAGGGAGGAATATTTTAGACTGCTTTAACGACCTCCCACACCATAGGATGTCCAATTTAATTTAATTAATTTTTTTATTTATATCTGTCGATGGATGATTATTAGCATGTCGTGCTCTTTCCCTTTTTGTGTCTAATACCTACATGAGATCCACCTAGAGTTCAGTGACTCCACACTCTCACTCCCCTGTTTTCCATGCATATTTATTTAATTGGAGTAGCAGTATTCATGTTTTCTAGAGAGATTTATCGTTCGTTTTTCTTAATTACTTTAAGTATTTTTACATATTAAAATTATGTTATTTGACTATCTGGTTTTAATAAAGCAAATTATATATATACATCGAGACAGAGAGACTAGAGCAGAATGATCTGTTAAGAAATTATTTCATCTAAAAACTTAATCTTTTAGGAGAGATTTCATAATATGATTTATATTATTCTCTAACATACTCTTTTAAGTGAAAATCATTTTGGCTTGAAACTTACATATGGACTCACTCTACCTTGTGCTTGATTTATATCAAATAAAATAAGGATGATGTGATACAAACTCATGACTGTTGGGTCAATAAGGTTCTGATATCATGTTAATGAACTATCTCACCTAAAAGATCCTAAAAACTTAAACTGTTAGATGAGACCCAAAATATGATTTATATTATTCTATATATATATATATATATATATATATATATATATGACATTCTCATTAGACAGAGTTCGTAGCTCTATCAGTGAAAAAAGTAATTCAGCTGCAATTTATGGAAGCAGCGGGGGATTTGACTAGCCGACAAATTTGGGAGGATGTTCGGGGAAAGGTGGACAAAATATTCAGCAATATAGGCGGGGTATGGCGCTACCTGGTGAAATAAGCAAAAGAGAATTCTTGACCTGATGATCCTAAGAAAAAAAATAGAAAAAGGGAGAAGAAATGAACCCCTCTCTCTCGGTCTCTAAGAAACTTCTGCATGCCTACATATATTAATCGCATTAATTATATTCCAGTTTCCAACGGGGATTGGTCGTCTTCAAAGAAAGGAATCTGGGTGTTTTGGACTCTGCTTTTGCAACAACCAAGGCTGCGAATAAAGCACTTCCGAGAAAAAGCCGCTTCTCTCTGAATCGAGAACGCCCATGATAATAGCATACATGATCTGTCGGCCGGTCGCGTTCAGCAATCAAAGGAAGCTGAGTTGTTCCAGGCCAGGATCCCCAGAAATCTCGACGTCGAAATGCGAGCATCTTCTTCCATGTCGCCCGCCTTGTTCATGTCCATAAAGAAACCAGCTAGCCAGCCATTACAGTACTCTCACGTACGAGAGAATGTCGTACGAAGAAGCAAGCGCCATCTTTCGAAGGCTGGCTCGGAAATTTAAGCTAAAACCGATCTATCTATCTTGTCCAAAACCATCTGTTTCTGTGATTCTCAAAACGTGATTTCATGCTGATATATGCCCACATGCATATGGATTCTCTGTCATTCTTTATCTTTCTCAATCTCTCATCACGCTCTGCAAACTGGTGCACAGCAGCAGAATAATATATGGTGTAGCAGCTTTGGTCACTTTTGCAACGTCCTTCTTAGACAAATGCCAAGTGAAAGACCTAATTAATTGTTAATACAGCTTTTGTTTTATATAATTAAACCGCCAGAATTATGATTACACACATTCTATCAGACCGTTTAATAGGGTGTCCCCTCCTTTCCAATTGTGCAGTCCCAGCTGGGTTGAGACAGAAACCCGGTGGGTTTAGTGGAGGAGGGGGACTTTGTCGGCTGCCATGGGTGGTTTTGAGCTGAGCTGCAAATCGTGTGGCGTGAGCTCATGGAAAGAGAAGATGAAGGAAAAGAAAATTGTTGTTTAATTTTATTCAAACTAAAATGGTCAAAGTTTCATGGTCCAGGAAAAGAAAATGGTCTTTGGTCAACGATTATTTGTATCTTCTCCAATATTTTAGCTTTTTGATAGAATGTGTGGAGAAATAACATTTCATTTGAAAAAACAAAATGCTATTTTTACCCGTTGGAGCTGCTAAAATGAGAGGGAAAAAAGCTAAAATGACTGTTATGCCCTTTTAATAACTAAGTTGGTGATGTTCTTACAAAATGCATAATCTATAATGAGACTATGAGAGTGGTAGCTAGTGGTACGGACGAGATGGAGGGGAAAAACAAGAGCTCAGTCATACAACATACGTCTCTGTGTGTATTGTTATTTTTGTAATTTGTTATGAATAGGATTTTAAGTTAATTTTTATCATAAAAAAAAGTGATAATGTTTCTTGATAACAATTTTTTTATTGAAAAATAAAATTATAATGCTTGCATTCAATAGAATGAATAGATAAATAGAAAAAAAAAAGAGTTGTGAACTCTAATTAGAAACTAAAATAGAAAGTTGATCTTCAAAATAAAAAAAAATAATAGATATATAAATACACATTCAAATATTTTACCTCAATTGTTCTTACATTTATACATTTTGGAGGCTAATTCTAGTTACCAAGTACAAATGATTTTTTCTTCTTCTAAATGAATCTTTCAAATACAACTATTTTATATCAAGTTTAATCAAGTCAATTCAAAGAGATAAATTAGAATATTATAGAAACAATTCAAAAGATTAATTACTATATAAAATAGATATATCTTAAGCCTCGATTTTTCGACCAATATGATAGCCAAAATATGGGTAAAAATAGACGATGCATCTTTGGATATTTTTCTCAAAAAAAAAAAAAAAAAACAAGTTGTCCGCCCCAAGTGTAATGGGAAAAAAGGCCCAGAGTGCGGGCCTACTTGACAAGCCCGAGTGTGGGCCTAACTTAAATGGGCCAGGCCTGACAACACTTAACCCTTGTTTTTTTTTTTCAATTATATTTTTTATATAAAAAAGTTATATTTAAATTTATACTATTTTTTATGTTTCCTGTAGATAAACTATATTTTTTAAAATAAAAGTTTTTTACTTTCAAATAATATTTCTAATATAAGTAGCCATGCATTATATTTTTATTGTTTTTTTAAAAAAAAAAACTTATTCAATTAATTTAATATATTTGTGCTTTTTTTATAGTTTGATTGAGTGAACAAAATAATAAATGAAGCATACAAATTATCTATCATATAAACTACATGACTCTTTAACTGTAAATTCTTTTATTGTTCATCCTCTCACAATTAATTATGGATTATAACAGTGTTTTTTGAACAATTTTTTGTTTTGATTCTCAAATTTTTTCTTCGCACAATCAACATCTTTTAAGCACCCAATTTCATGTTTTTTTTTTGGCTGATTGAATTGAAAGATAAAGGATTAAAATGAAAAACTCGGCTGGCTTAGATGATTCTTTTGAATTTATTTGAAAATTATATTTTATACTTAAAATTAAAGATGTGGGGGAAACATTGTTTTTTTGCACCTATTAGCATTGTAGGTTACAATAGGAATCCATATTTTGTTTTTCATTTTGACCTTTTTTTTCTCATTGTTTTTTATGATTTTATTCTTCAATGTTCATTTTAATTTATTTTGATTTGTCTTTTATATGATTTTTTTAATAGTTGACAATCTATTTTTGTTATTGTATGGTTAAATAAACAATATTTTAGATAAGTTATTAATCTCACTAGAGTTCGTTACTCAATTTGAAGGTTTGAATTTTTTACCCGGGTTACCTGATTCATGGGTTCGGTGAGTTTACTCAAATCTTATATTATTATTATTATTTAAAAAAATGTCATGTTTTGTATCGGTCTTTGTCTTTGGACCTATTAAATTAATTGATTCACTTTAGATCAACTCTGACATCATTCAATTAGAAACTTGAGCTAGATATAAAGTTGGATTAATATATTTTAAGATTGAATCGTTTAATTAGATTTAATGATGCTGCTAGAAAATCTTTATTTTCTTAATATCTTTTTAAAAAATTAATTTAAAAAAAAAATTGTTTAACCCGCAACAGAGAGGAAACTTGGGGCGTTTAGGAAACATTTAAAAAGTTTGAAAAAAATTGAATTTTGTTTTTTTGCTCTAAATGAAATTTTTTTAGTGCTTTTGAATTATTTTAATGTGCTGATGTCAAAAATAATTTTAAAAAATAAAAAAAATATTATTTTAATATATTTCTAAATGAAAAATTCTTTGAAAAATAACCATAATAACCCTCCAAAACAAACTAAAATGTTATTACTACTAGGATTTGTTAGGCATGTACAAGTCAAATTGTTTTAGTTTTTGCTTTTTAAAAGATATATTAATTCTAAATAAATATTTTCTTAATAATTTTTATATACTAATATTAAAAACTAAAAAAATATTTTAAGATATTTTTTTAAAATAAAAATCATTGTAAACGCTAAGATCAAACACGCAGGCCTCCACCTTCATATTCTCCTGATTGAAACCAAATTCCATCGTCCCCTGCCCTTCTCCAAATAATAATCAGAAACTAAACACAACAGTCAGTTCATCAATATTCCCAATTCGATTTCAATCCAACCCCACTCCCTCTCCGAAAAAAAAATCATTAATTAAATTAATTAAAGAAAAAAAGAAAGTCATGATGTCTTCCAAATCATCAACACCTTTGATTAAACGCGTAACACCCTTGTTCTCTTCTTGGATTCGACAGAACCACAGGCTTCTTAGCTCTTCTGCTCTTCGCGAAGCTTCTTCTCTTGTGGATGAATCCATTCACTTGACCGACAATTGCATCCGGGTACTACGTTCATTTGATTGTGTTTTTTGTGGATTTATATATTAGCTTCTCTTTTAGCTTATTAATTGTTAATGGGCTTTGCTTTAAAAATAAAATTAAGAGTTAAATAGATAGATAGATATAAATTAGTATGCCCATATGCAGACACCCAAGAATTGGCGGCTAGCAAAAGATAGAATTTTCTGGAACATCAAATGTTATTTTCCCATAATATAATCCCATTGAAAGTTTATTGAATCTAAGCGTTCATCCTCATGATTGCGCTGCCACAAGTATTTGAAGCCAGGTTCTGCTTGGACATATTTGTTTTTGTAATTTAAAAAAATTGTTTTTTTTATCTGTTTCAAATCAAGTTTTTTTTCGCAGTGGCCGGATTACCGGATGGTTTATACCAAAAAAAAAAATCAAGTTTTTTCATGTTTTCAGATTATTTTGATGTGTAGAAGAAGATTATTTCGGTTAATTTTCCAAGTAAAAAAACTTTGAAAAACAATCATCATTATAATATTTAAATATACTTTTCTTAGCTTATTTTGCTGCTCTTACATTTCTCAATATTATGGCATCTTCTTTCGTATCTCAATTATTTGTTGAATCTGTATCTGCCTGCATATGTTTACTCCTTATCTTGCTTTTTTCTTGAATGTTTTTGCTGCTGTCATTTCCCTTTTTCTTCTTTTGTATGATGTAATTCTGAGCAAGGGTGATACGACTAATGTGATTAACTCCATGATGACCTCTTTGGGCCTCCTAGTAGTTTTCCTATTTCTAGTTCAGTGCTGCATCAATTTTTTTCCTCCCCTGAACGTCTTCTGTATCTTTCACCAATCCTAATGATGTGTCCTACAGCTTAGTGTGTTACATCTTATTCAGCCTTCTCAAAAAAAAAATGTCATGCCCATATCCTTGTTGGTGCTAGTTGGATTTTTAAATCCCTTCAATAAAGTTGTTTTTTTAATCAATGTCACATGTAATTTATTTTTTATGCAAACACATATCAGCCTGTTTCTTTTGCAATTTATTCTAGCTTCTCCATAAAGTTAAGGACTGGTTTACAGAGACTGAAAGAGCTGCAATCCAGTGAAGGATCGACTAAAGACAAAATGCTTCGTTTGGGTGTGGAAACTGGTGGATGTTCTGGTTTCCAGTATGTTTTTGACTTGGATGATAAAACCAATCCAGACGACAGGTTTTGATGTCATTCTGTTTTTATTTTGTAGTTGTATTAATTTTGCAACCACTGTTGCTTTCCAGATTTTGCTTTCTAATTTGGAGAACTATCAAATGACTAATCCATTCCCTATTTTTAGTTTTCTTATGTGTTTATCATGTAACTGTGTTGTTGCAGAGTTTTTGAGACGGGAGGAGTCAGATTGGTGGTTGATAACATTTCATATGATTTTCTGAAAGGGGCCACTGTTGACTACGTTGAGGAGCTAATCCGTTCTGCTTTTATAGTAAGTCATTCATCTTGTATGTTGTCAATAAACTTTTACATGTGCGAGGATGTGTACTTGTAAATTGTATCAAAGTTAAGAAACCAGGGGCTTTTAATCTTGATGGAAAATGGACCGGCAAGTTTTTAAAATGTTATTCAGCAAGCTATGAAATACTTTTCCATGCCTTTTCTATTTGATTTAGGCTAGATTATACTCTCTTTTTTCCCATCAAGGTTGTAGACAAGTGGTGGGGGAGGGTGTTGAGATCACCATGCACCCTGGAAAATTGATAATTGTCTTTTACCATTGATACAAAAGCTCCAAGGACATCTGTTTGCTGAGATTCTAGTGTGGAAGATGCTTATGAGCTTCATATAAACAATTAAAATACTACACGACTATATAATGATAACATTATTCACGTGCTCTTGCTGTTAGGGTGTTCTTTAAACTTAATCTAATTGTCTGCATCCTTTTCTAGGCCTAAGGTAGCTAATAATTGCCAAATGACAGCCAAGCAATGCTTCCATAGTGCCTGTGCAGTAAGGGAGATTTGTGCCTGCATCTGTACAGTCACTTGGATTTGTTAGTAAACATGATTGATGATAAAAGAATAAGGATCTAAAGGAGCAATAACATGGTTGGTTGTGTTTTAGATGTGCTCATCTGTGCTGCAAGGTACACCATGTGATATGGTTTAGCTTTGTCAATAGTGTGGCGTGGCAGAAAAATTGAAGTCTGCGTCACCTATTGAGTGATATGTGAGGTTGTATGAATAATGTACTTGTGTTTCTAGATTTAGCTGATGATGTGTCATCTAAAACTTTCAATGAATTAAACTGTTCTGGCCTTCTAGCATAGCTGCATCGAGCACAATTCCTTCCCTTGAAAGATATATAATTTACTGAGGAGATGAGCTTGAGCAAAATAGATCCAGTTTGTACAAATTATAAGATGATATGTGAATTGTAATTCACCTAATACGAGGTCCATATCTTTGACTGGCATTGTCAGAATGTGTGTGTGTAGTCTGTGTTGACTATCCACATGTAATAGTTAAAGTACAGAAGATGATTCGTGGTGCCTAACTTGGATCCTCATGCCAAATCACCCAAGTACTCTTACGTAGCAGGAACTAAATTCTGGTTTCATATGTAGGTGGCCGCCAATCCAAGTGCTGTGGGTGGGTGCAGTTGTAAAAGTTCTTTCATGGTGAAGCAGTAATACCTAGAAGCCATTCCATGTAACTTTTCAACAAGACCGAGAAATCATCATTGTTATAAGATTCTCATTGAACATATTGTTGATGTGATTTTTTTTTTCAACAGCTATTATTTGAATCAAGCTGTAGTCCCTAGTCCTTGTATAATAACAATGTAATGAGATCTTTTTTGTTATACTCCAATAACAGCTTGAGTTGCATATTTTGGTGACGAAAGCCTTAACCTCTGCAATTGGATAAGGAGCGTGGAGATGACAGAGGACATGAACAATTGGAGTAGTTGAAAATGGCCTGGACCAATATGATCATGAATGCCATGGTTTTTAAGACAGTGAGTTAGCAAATTACGACAACCTTAAAGCAAGAATTTCATCTCAGCCAGTGGAGGAGTGTTTTGATCCTCAAGACTTTACTCGGATGCTCCATAAATAGATTGTAATTGAGTGAGTTGCAATGGCATTCGTGACTGTAACGGGATGTATGGTGGTATCCAGGAAATTGATAATTTCTTCACACAGTATTAAAACTGAGGTGCGAATGTAAATGGCAGTGCTAAAATCAGCATCAGAAACACCATGAATGAAACAGTTGTTTGGATGGATTTTGTTATGCAAAGACCGTGGTGTGAAAATATTCAGAACCCAAGAACAGAAGAACATAGAAAATGTTTTACAAGAAGTTATCATTCAATGTGGTGTCCACACAAACATGAAAACATTAATGTAGCTCCAAAGCCATTAACCATGTTGTAGCAATTCCGTGTTGGATCTTCTCCCTTCATCCACTCCCAATGAAGAACTTGTTTGCGGGGCAATCTGATCACCCAAAAATTGAGAATTCACGCCGGAGTCAGGCAGATTTGGGGAGAAATCTCTAGGTCCATATATCATACCCCTCCTGTGAATGTTGGCGGCAGCTCTCCTCTCTACTTGAAGAAAGTGGCCAAGAGAAGGAGCATTGTTGTTTGTGCTGACGACATCAGGGCTTAGCCTCGAGCATATTGAGAACAACCACGGTTTTGATTTGTAATTCTTCTGCTCTCGTAAAGTTTCAGTGGTCCTTCCCCTAGTTGATCTTGTCGAGAGCTCTAGAATGCTAGAAACTCCAATGAGACTCCCTAGTGTTAAGCTGTTGTCATGGAAGAAAGATCCAGTGGACTGCAAAAGAGCAAAATCATCCTAGGTCAGTCATTGTGTTTGATTTAGTTCACGAAAGTAAGTTTAAATATTACAGCCCGTTATGCGTCTAAAATCAGCTGTTGCGTATTGATTATCTTTTACAAGGCACTAATACAAATATATAACCACTTAAGAAGACCTTCACTCAACAACATTTTTCCTTGCAGAATAAAACTACATTAATGTTGGAGCTAAACTGAGAGATACGAATATATAGTTAAGGAAAGACAGGTAATATAAGGTGCAAGTAAACATGTCTCAAAAACTTTTCTAGTGATGTTTTTATCAGTTGTTACTGTTAGGCTTCTGCTTTGCGACCCCATTGCAAGCAAATAAAGAAATAACTTTGTGCATGGCAAATTACTTTACAATGGACACTAATGATCATCCTCCCAAGCTAGCGTGTGTGTGAAGAGGTAGCATAGATGCAATACATTGTAGCTTGATTGATGACTGAACTGCACAAAATGAGTTCAAGAGGTAGCATAAATGTACAGGAAAATGTGTGTTTGTGTGTTCAAATCCAGGCCCCTGACAGGAGTAATTGGCCAAGAACAGTCAAAACGCCATCATAATGGACGAGGTGGAAAGAGTAAAAAAGTGGTCTCGACCTTTTCTTTCAATTGTATTTCAACCATCAAGTATGATATGAACCCATAAAAAAAGAGAGGTCAGAAATGCAGCGCGAGCAGGTAAGAGAAAGTAATGCTGTGTGTGAAGCTGCTACATTTAGGAGATTTGATAGAATGGACTTTATCCATGGAAAATAATAGCAGGAATGGAAGTTAACATGAACTCACCTCAGTATCAAGATCTGAAGAAGAGTCAGTGGAGGAGCTGTTAGAAGCACTGAGCAAAGTGCTAAAAGAAACTGAACCGCTGACATCTCGATTCCTCACCAACCCAACTCCTGCATTCAGCGGCCTCAGGCCGAGTGGCCACCCATCTTCCTGCAAAAAGTTTTGAGCTTGTTTAAGGATTTGGAAATGGATATCGCACACACAGGCTGACAGACTAAGACTCACAAAGGGCATTCAGTTTACCTGTTGTTGAGCCTCCATGACCAAGAGTTTGTTCTGTTGCTGTTTATTGGCCTGTAACTGGGTGTAGTGTACTCTTCCTATTGATGTTTCCTTAAAAAAATCGAAAGAACTAAGTCAGGTCAGGTCATGTGTAGCTAAGAATTCTTTAATGGAAAAACAAAGAAATGGAGTGCGACTCTCCCACATGCTGCCTGCGTAACTCTCTAACTAAAGCACTGCCCACCTCGTTTAATGAAAATTAAAAAACACATATACACAAAGCAAGCATTTGAGGGAGAGAAAGGAAAAGTGATTTGTTACCGTTTCGTAGATGCATTTAGATCTCTGGCTGGGTAGACACTGCAGACAGAATTGATAGTTGAAAAAAGGACGAATTGAAATAATTTTGTATGGAAGTGAACGAGGGAAAGGGAACATGTCCTTCTACTAGTACATGTCCTTGTTCCATGGCACCATTTTTTTCAGTCCCACAGGGTACATTATTTTTAAAATTTTATTTTTGATATTAATAATATCCAAAATAATATAATTTATTGCGTGACCAAACCATCCTTCGGCATTTCTTATCTTCCTTTTTCTTTTTGCCATATTAGTTCACCAAGTGTGCAACTTTGTTTGCTGAGGATATATATTTTTCCAATTCGTGATGGTCCATGGAAAGTCATTTCTTACAGAAGGCACGTTCTCCTTGGTCCTAACACATGACCTAATATTTCAATACATAGGAGGAGGGAGATGCCATTTTAAAAAGACTAGAGAATAGAAAAGGTACCGTTAAATTTCCATCCTTTTTAGGAGACACCTTTTTCTTTTTCAGGTCCACAGGCTCGTTGATCCTGTTGTGTCTCAGTGCAAGCTCCACCAGCATCTAGTCATGACTACTCCTTGATAATGAACACTGATTTGTGGCAGAAAACGGCTGCTCAAGCATAAAATCTCCCAAATCCACCGTTACAGCTACTTTAGAGGAGCAATTGGATTGTTCACTCTACTTATCACATAAAATTTAATTGCGATCCACTCCCCATATCACAGAGAAATTCAGTGTAATGCAAGGGAGCAGGGATGTAACAGATAAGTTCTAATTCACGTATATGTAACTAAACCATAAACTTCTCAATCCTTGAAAAAAGATCATGTGTGATGAGTTCAAATATTACAAGGGCTCCTTGGTCCATTGAAGCAGTTTAAAGCGTGAAATTTATCTTGATTTTCCGGCTCTCTAAATCTGTTCAAAATCTGACAAGGTTTACAATTGTTGGCCAATTCTACGATTTTACCAAGGGGTACAGTGCATGACTATACTTTCTTGTGAAACTGGTTCGCACTAGAACGATATTCTCCGATTCCAAGAAGGTCCTGCAAATGTGTAAACATATCTTTGCACTTTCAATATAAAAGATAGGCATTGCATGTTAAGGAAACAAACAATTTACTGGCAATTTTCGGGTGTTATTACCCTTTCATAACGTTAATAATATAAATGGTATCCTTTAGGAGACAGTGAGCGTGATATTTCTTCATGGGTGTGAGGATGTGCAAGGGATAAGAGTTTGGGGCTAAATCGGAGTGAACTTTCGTTGTGATGTGTTTTCCGTCTTTTCTCAAAGTTAAGAAACAGCGAAGGACATGGATGGCGGTAGGTTATTTCCAAACAATGAAACAGCTTTGCAGTCTTGTGTGTTTCTGTAATGTCATTTTATTTCATGTTCAACCATTCCTGTTGAAAGGCAGATCTATTCTGCTCTTATAGCACTCCAAAAAACCATTCCTGTTGAATATGGATGCTGTGAAACTTAAATTGGGTAAAGAAAGTAAGGCATCTCATTGTCAAGTAATGCAAGGGATGGAACAGCATAGAGCTTTAAGTAATGGGACAAGAGAAGACCAAACTGATAGGCAGATACAGGCACAAAAAATACTAGCATTCTTATGTAAACTATGATCAATTCAAAAAGCACCGAATAATTAAAAAAAAATCACAAAGCCAGAACGGATATAAAAGAGATCACACATACTAGCACTTATAAGCCAGGCTATGTTTTGATATGTAATTTACTGTCATCCCATCATTTAATCAATACAGTTTTGTCAGACTGACACGTACAATGTTGCGTGCAGGTTTTTGCTAGTGTACTAAATCATGTTTTTACTGGACAGAACAGCAAATTGGGAGTAGGAAAAGAAGTAAAACAGAGAACAAGAAACAATGTTGTATCTACTTATAAGGATTCGGAACTCAAGGTTAGAACTGGAAAATTTATGATGCATGAAATTAATTCTCGACAAACTTGAAACCGTGGCTAAAAATTTACAGAACCACTCGTCATTTGGGCTAAAGTTAACATGGTTTTAGCATGGAAAAGGTTTTTTCACTCATTACTTGGAAGTTTACGATGTTCACAAAACTTCTGAGCTCTGATTATGAGTTCTAAAATATGACCAAAAGAAATCAGCTAAATGAAATTTGACTTCAGCAGAGATTAAGACTCTCTGTAGCCCTACTGGTTTCTTGTTAACAATTTGATTTTGACCCAAACTCCCAAAATAAAATAAAAGGAGAATAAAATTAAAGACATCAAGTAAACCTATGTGATACGGCTGTAAATGAGCAGAACTGGTTCAGTTTTTTATCCAAGCTTGATTCAGCACTTGATTTTGGAATTTGGGAAAAGATTAAATTCATCAAAGCTTATTAACTACATTTGACCAGTAGAGTTTAGCAAGGGGAGCAAGTGATTCATGAAAGAAGCAGTAGGGAGTGAGCCATACCTGACAGGCTTTATTTTTTGCTCTGGTTTCCGCTGTACTTGGGACATCATGATTTGGTTTGTTGAATCTCTTCTCACGCCGATCACACGAGCCCCATCCATCAGAGAACCTACCACCCCTAGTTATGAGATAAATAAAAACCACAAGAAGAAGAATGTTATTGCTATACTCTCAATTTATATGCGATTGTTCAAGGAAGCACAAAAACATACTGCATATAGGCCCGAACCACAAATTCTGAACGCTGAACATTTCGGTTGTCGTCAAACTCAATGGTCTTGTCTTTGATTTCATAAGAGATATTGAAGTAAAACGATATCTTCCTCCAACCTACACAACATATTGAATGACCCGGTGTTAGTCTTTCATTCTATTATAAAGTATTAAGCGCACAGACAGAGCAGAAGATTGGATCTTTTACCTGACTTTTTGATGAACGGATTCCCAGAAATCATGGTGAAATCAGATTTCTCCAAAATCTGTGTTCGTAAGAAATTTGATAACAATTATGAAGCAAAAACACAAACACATTGAAAGCACAAGAAAAAGAAAACAATTACCGCCATAGCTGCGTTCTGGTAGTCTTTAAAAAGAGAAACGGTTGGGAAACTTCCATTCAGGCAATGCCTCGTCACAGCATCCTTCTCCTCCATCTCCAAGGCCACGGGAGAAACTTCAGATGCAATGTGCGGTGACAAATATGACTCGGGAGAGTAATACGATGAAGTTTTGAGAATTGGGGTCCTAACCACAGCGAGAGGGCTGGTACCTTCGCTTACCTCGGAGGAGGACGCGCTGAATCTGGCGATTTTGTGAGCTCGATGATAAGGATCGTGATTGGGGGGGTTATTATTAAAATGGGATCTGCGAGGAGGAGGAGGTGGTGGTGGTGGTGATGGAGATTGAAATTTGGGGTATTTGCGAGGCTTGGAGGATGAGTGAGAGGCCTCCGCCGAATCGATCACGGCCCACAGTGCGTCGTCGTCGAGGTCTTTGTCGTCGAATGAGTAAGATACAGGTGAAGCGGGGAACATTTGGATTGGTTTAGGGTTTTTCAGGAGGCTAAAAGAGGAATGGATTCATATCATAGGTTTTGTTGGATCGATCTAGTGGCTATGGATTTGGAGGCTGTGGTGTGGGAAGGAAGGAAAGACAGAAGCAGGGAGGGAGGAGGGAGCTTTCTTTTTGAATTCAAAATCGAAGGTTTTTAATTATTATTATTATTATTTGGTGTTTTTACCTTAGTTTTAAAAAAACTTTATTTATTTGTTTAAAATTAATTTATCTTTTTTAATATTTTTAAATTATTTTGATATAATAATATCATAATAAAATAAAAATTATTTTCATATAATAAAAAATAAAAAATAAAAAATAATTATTACTATTATTTCAAACAATCTCTTAGTTATGCTATCATCTAGTATTGTAAGAGCAACTCCAACATACAAACTATTTGAAAAATCAATGCTAAAAACTTGTAATTTTAATAATCATGTTTACTTTTTAATTCTCCAATAAAAAAAATTATTTTAATAACTAAAATAGCTTTTTATTAGCTCATTAGCTATTTTTACACTTTTTTGAAAAGAAAAAAATACGGCGTTGAACAAACATTTCTGTTTAGGAGTGTAATTATAGATTTACAGTTGTTTTTGAAAATATTTTTTTGTTTAAAAATATATTAAAATAATATATTTTTTAATTTTTAAAAAATTACTTTTGATATCAATACATGAAAATAATCTAAAAGTACAAAAAAAATCAATCTAGACTAAAAAATAAAAAAAATAAAAAAAATATTTTTTAAAATCAAACAACCGAATAAAATATAGTTATTTCTACACATTTATGTAGAAAAGCCAAAAGGACGAAAAAATACATTTCCTGAGCAACTTTTTATCTCAATTGTTCGTTCTTCTTCTTCTTCTTCTTCTCTGGAGCTGTGATGATATTTTCAGGTGAAAAGAATCGGTTATTTTAAAGAACCTTGCAATTACATGGCAGGGTGATTTGGGGGCATCTGTGCTGAAATGACTGCTGTGTTCGTTTCTCACAATGAGCTTTTTTATCGCAGCCATGGATGGTTGTTGCTTTTTTTTTTCTTTTCTGAAACCCACTGCAGGACCGCTGGTAAAAAAAAAATAAAGAAATGTTTGAAACATTTCAAGCTCCGTATGAACAGGTTGGATAAAAAACTAAGTGATACCAACCACTTTGATTGATGATCAGCATTTACGATAAGAGATCTTCCATTGTTTTAACTCTGCTCTGCTATTATAACATTTCGATCATGCTCATAGCATACGCTTTAATACCAAAATTATGTTTCTATTTTCACTAACAATACAAAATTAGCATATTCCATGCATGCTTCAAAATAGGTGCGCTTGGCGGCCGATCTTTCGGGGCAATCCAAAATTCTGAAAAGTCCTGATTTCACCTCCTAATGTAGCTGTCACAATCACCAAGCCCCATGCGGTTGCTTGGACGGTGTGGTTCCCATGGCTACCTCCATCGAACCATAACCAGGAGGAAGACCAGGAGGAAGATGGAGTAGGAGCGGCAGAAATAGAAGGTGAATCGCCGTATCTTATTGAAGAAGAGTTTGAAGCAAACGACTCTCCAAGCCCAGAATCCGAATGAGAAATCAGAGACAGATATTCTTCAGGAGCAGTATGAGATCTATCACTGCTGTTTTTTCTCGGAAGAGGTGGCAATTGTCTCTTGCTGTTTTTAGCCGGAGAGTTTTCTTCTCTGGTGGGCGAATCGTTGGCTGAAGGTGGGAAATGTCTCTTACTGTTTACAGCTGCGTCTTCTTTAGTCGGAGAACTGGTGGCCGACGGTGGTTGTGAGGCGGCAGAAGATCGTTTTGATTGCCTTTTAGAATGCAACTGCAATGGCGGGGGATCACCCTTTACTGTACCATTCCATGGGATGGCTACTGAAACATCTCTGCACTGGAAGCTTTCCTGAGATCGAGTGGTGATCACGCTCTTGCCTTTTCCGGTAACTCCTCGCGGCCGAGGCTCATCTCGCTTCCAAATGTAGACGTGAGAATCTTCACTGGCACTGACCACGTATTTTCCATCTGAACTAAATGAAGCTGAAATCTGGCTGTTGATATTTCTAAAACCTGTGAGCAAACAAACATTTCCATTGGAGTGGGTCTGGTTTAGCAGACAGAAACAAGATGAGATTCGCTAGATCAGAAAGAAAGGCGGCCATACCTCTGAATTTATGAACAACTTCTGAGCCATCCAAAATCCGTACACGGGAATCAGCAGAAGTGACGAGCACTTCAGATGGATTCCCTGGGGAGAACTGCCAACGTACGAATTTGATCATTTTGCATGTAATGTACACAAAAATGTAAATGAACTGCACAAAGAAAATATGATTTTCTTCGATAAAACAACAAGGGTACGGATGGGTTACCTGGAATCCAGTTATTTTCTTTGCCTGAGACCGCTTCTTGTTCTGTACATCCACGCATTCCACTTGGCTCAACTTGCAATCTGCGCACCAGATTGATACACTTAAAACTGTTCAGAATCCATAAACAAAAGAGTAAAATGGTAGAAATGGTAAATCCATACCCTCCGCGTTATACATCCGACAATTTCCTTTATGTGAACCGACCAGAGCACCCTGGAATTACAGAGGACATAGGAAGTAGCAAATCGTCAAGAACAACATCAAATCATATTTATCTATGCTTGCATGCTCATAAACTTATCAACCAAACAACACAGTATATGTGATGAGAAGTTTCTAATTAGCTGACTGAACTTAATACAGGATTTGTGATTTTGGTATAGAAATGAAAACTAATTTCAGCCCATTACAGTGTTAGTTAGCAGGCTCAATTCTGGCTCTGAAGCCAGCAATGACGGGATTATACAAGCTCTGGATAAAGTGCTTCCATGGAAAATCTAGAGCTGAAAAAGCCAAAAAGGGAGACCTGGCCATCAGGAGTGTAGCAGACAGCAGTGACCATTTCATGAAGATCTGTCCAGTCCACCAGTTGTCGATCAGGTATGCTCCAGATTCGAACTTTTGCATCGAGGGACCCACTTATGAAATATCTCTCATCCATTGGATTGAACTGAATGCAAGTCACTAGCAAGCCAAACCAGCACACCTTAATCATTGTGGTCGGAAAAAAACGCATGCAGTGAGGTCGAAAATAGCAGGTGGTGGACATCATACCGTAATCATTATGAGCAAACAGCTTTAGACAGCTCTTGGTTTCCATGTCCCATAACCTAACAGTTTTGTCCATGGAGGACGACAGCAGCAGCTGTAAATCCATAAAATTGCCTACGAGTTAAATATAATATGTTTATGGGATGTGAGGAAATGTTATTTCCTAGTTAGAATGGCAAGGGTTACTTCATTATTTTAAAGTAGTCGAATTTTGAAAATAGGAATAACCTTTATGAAGGTTGATCTTCACATTAAAATAGGTTTGAATAAGCCAAAGCAATCATCTCATTCTTCTGTTTTCTCTAGATTCTAGAAAAAAAAAACGTACTTCTATGAACTACTAATAGAGAATGTTTTGATTCTAACCTGGGATCTGGACCAGGATAAGTCCAGGACATCATCAAGATGACCTGAGAAAGAGCAGACTGGTTTCTCGGATAGCGAAAACACAGTTTCTGGCACATGGACGTATTCCGGAATTGGATTGCCTTTCCTGCTAGAGGAAGCCTTCCACTTTTTCTTCCTCTCCGATGACATTGGTGTGACCTCCCCTAGACTTGGAGTTGAGCTACATAATGATGGATGAAGTGGGGTAAGATTTCCATCATGCAATGACATAATCTCACATTCTTGGACCTCCCAAATATGAATAATCTTATCTTCACCCCCACTTGCAAGAAATCGAGCATCTGAACTGAACCTGATGGTCCAGATTGATCCTTGGTGAGCCTGAATCTCCTGACACAGATGCAGAGCACTTAGCTCCTTGTACGATTTCCCTGTCTGCCTAACCTTTATCCATCCAGATGAGGCAGAGTTTTTGCTCAATTTTGGCTCCTGTTTTGGATCCTGAATTCTTGACGATCCGCTCATAGACATAGAATAAGCCACCCCTTTTATGTTTTTCAAAAGAGCCGCTCCCCTTCTTTTGCTCACTCTCAAACTCTTAGAAAGGTATGAATTAGCACTGATTTTGCGATCATTTGCCTCATCAATAACGTTCAATCTAGAGACATTTTCTCTCCGCATCAGCTCCTTGACAACCGGTGAATGTCCAACGCACTTTTCGAATTCCTCCATCGTCAATTGCTTTCCTGTCTGTAGATCACTGAGCCTATTCCACATCCCATCCTGATCATACTCATTAACAATGAACTCTTTTCCAGTATCCAAATTCTTTATCAAGAAAAACGCCCCAAACCGGCTATTTGATAATATTGAAGTTAGTGCGCTGCTGTGCGCAACTGAGCGTTCGCTTCGTGCATCCTTGGGTGAGAGTCTGTTTGAATCCTGAGATGGAAATATTCGACCGTGAGACACAATTATCATTGACGACGTTCTTGTAAGTCGTTGCTTCGAGATCAGCCCAAATAATTCTTCTTTTCTTTTCCTGTCAACAGATAAAGATTCTATATCACCATCAGACCTCGAACGCACAAGTAGAACGGGTAGAGGTAGTGAGGGGGAAACCTCCTGTTTGGTGTCTCCAATCTGATCATGATCAATAGTAGGATTATCACCGTTGATCACAACAATATTTTTGCTGGTAACATCACGCATCAAGCCTTTACTTGCCATTTTAAGAAGCTCTTTATTGCTATTCAAACCCATGCCTTGCAGGAGACGCTTCCGACGTTCTGTAATGGATCCAGGGGCTGCCTTCCAGATATCATAATCCGGGGACACGGAAGCAGAGTAATTGGGGGACAAGGTAGCAGCGGCAGCCGCGTAGTTTCGGAATTCAGAGGTGGAGAGGGAAGACATGGCGGAGGCAAAGGACATACGAGTGTCATCGAAGTCATCGTCTTCATCGGAACCAGAAGAGTTCAAGTCGAAAGAAACAGCGGAGGAGAGGCGGTCGTAGGTTTCAAAGAAACGGTCATCGTCATCATGATCATGATCGCCCAGGGCATCCCAGTTCATGGTAAGCGTTCTCTTTCTCTCCATTCTGGCACATTAATCTATTGAATACCAGCTTGTGTGGGATTTCCCAAGCAAAAAGAAAAGGGAAGCAAAGAAGGAGCAGCAGAGAGGGAGGATTGAACGAACGTGGGGGCGGGGCTGGGTGGAGTTGGGCGGGCATGGGAATGGAAGAGAGGAAAACAAGGGGAGGTGCAGCTGGCGTTTTGGGTTTTTTTAAGACAAAAGAAACGGTCAAATTAAGGATGTCCTTGCCTTATTATTACATCTCTTCACGTCGCACGTAGGTTTTATTATTACAAATCTCCTGCGCTCCCTCCACAGAATATGAATTCTCCCCACTCGCGTCATGCCAGTTCACTCCTGTTGGGGTTTGCAATGCTCCACTTTCCACGCTCCCTTTTCTTGCCTTTTGAAGTTACTACAAATCAGTCCCAAACTGTAATTTTACTGGCAATTAAGGCCTCAAACTCTCAACTCCTGCTAATTTTACCCCTTTAATCTATTCGTTCACATGTCAGTTTAATTTGGTTTTGAGATACGGAAATAGTATTCTTATGATATTATATTTCGACCATATGATTATGAAAAAGAAAAAAATTGATTTTTTTCTTTTTAATTTACAAAATAAATCACATTCAATGGTCTTATTTTCTGATTTGATTTTTATAATTAAATAGTTTTTTCATGTAATATGTTGAAGCAATATGATTAACTTAATAAAAATATGGCAATGATACCCTACTTTATATAATAGTTATATTTTGTAAACACATACTAATATATTTAAACATATATATATATATATATATATATATATATATATATATATAAGTACAAATGCGAGAAAAAAAAAGTTTTCATCTATATAAAATTTAAAATTACAAAGGCAAATTGATGGTTAATTATTTGTTAATTAGCAAAATAAGAAATGATTTGTTTTCACCGTTTTTAAGCATGTAATTTAAAAATACAATATCATGCAACGATCAGTTCATAAAATTTAGTTTAATAGTTCAATTGTATGGTGATAAAGGAAATGGAAGTGAACGTTTTAGACCAAAAACAAGTATAGGGGGGAATTAGCAAGAGTATGAAAATCGGGGATTGCTATATAAACGGATATATAGTTTGGGGACTGATTTCTAGCTAACTTTTTTTTTTTTTTTGCCTCTTCAGCACGTAGCTTTGCTTTATTTTGAAGTTCAACGCTGGCTCAAGTGGTCAATACATATTTCGATGTTTTTGGCTATTGAATTTGAATCTACAGTCGGTAAGTTGGATCAAATTGGGCTGGATTTTTGCCTTCACTAGCTCGACGCTGCCCAATCGTATTCCCATTTTATTATTTGCAATTTTACCATATCTCCACCTCCCATTCTTCTGGTTTAAAATTGGGCTGGATTATATATATATTATTTTTATTTGATATTCATGAGCATATATCTTTCATGAAACTCGCATATTAGATTTATATATAATAATTCATAAGGTAATTGTTAATATTATTATAAAAAATATGCTTTTATTTGAAAAAAAATGGAAAATTGGATAATATTTAAATATAATTTTAACTATTTTATTCATAGTCAAGTTGATTGAAAATGAAAAAAAAAAAGCTATAAAAAATCAAACGTTAATAAAGAAAGAGGCCGAACACTAGACCTGGGAGATTTGCCTCATGCCTCTGGCCTGGATAATAGGAGCCCAAGCATGCTTTACCTCTAATTTTTTCCTTCACGAGTGGATAAAATCTTTTTTTTTTTAATATAGTGGACGTCATTTGTATAGACAAATAAGTTGAGTTTTGAGGGTTTGAGCATGAGGTTTCTAATAAGATATTCATTGTAATGTTATATGATCTTTAAATTTAGAGTTTATAGGATTAATCGAAATGCATATAAACTGGTTCGACATCCACGTTAATCAAAACAAAAGTTGAGTTTTGGGTTTTTGGACTTAAAAATATCATTTTTTTCACATTTCATGTAAAAAACATCTTAAAAATCTAATGAAACACATTGTTAACCTCAAATAAATCAAATCATAACACATAAATATATGCAAGAATGAGGTGTAAGAATGAATTACGTAAGAAATAAAATTTGAGGACCGAAAAAAGCACAATAGAATTAGCAATATCATCCATGATGTTTTAAAACATGACTTATAGTAAAATGGGATCTGTTTTAGTGTTTCTTATAATTTATTTTTTACTTTCAAGCATGTCTATACAAGTTTAACTTGTTATGCTGACAAAATTGTTGTTTTAAATGGCTTTTTATACATTGTAAACATCTTTACACGTGGCTTAATAAAAATGATTACTTATTTTTAATAGAAGTATTTGTATGTGACTTAGAATATTGTAATGTGACTTGATCCTTGAAAAGTTATGGAGTGAATCATTAATTAAAAATATTTGTAATATTTGATTGTCAATAATTTTAAATAGATTATGGATATATCATTTGAAAAACATTAAATTGTAAATAACCCTTCTAATCTATCATCAAAGTAGCATTATCTTCTAAAGTTAAAATGCTGTGCTATTAGTCCCTAAACTAATTATTTTATTGAACTTAGTCCATTGTTAAATTAAAATAAGGTTCCAATCAATTACTAACAAAATAATTTGAAGAGTGCATATACAAATTATGGATAAAAACCAATGTTTTGTTAGATAAATCATCTTTTAATATTGCTAAGTGATCCGATTTTGAAAAATCATTTATTTATAAATCTAATTTGATTAAGCAATATTCTATACCATAACATATATAAAAACCATTGTATGTGTAAACACTTTTATTTTTCTATTTTTTTCTGAAATAATTACTATTCATTTGTTCACTCAATATGCAAAATATGCTGTGTAAATCACCACAAAACAAAATAAAGTGCATGTGCATAAATTTACAAATGGCTCAAAAAAATCTTCATTATAAAAATCCTAATAAACAACCCACACAAATTTATCTTTATCAAAAACCCGGCTAATGATACATCCTGAACTTGGGTTATTAAATTTTTATTCATTTATTGATCATTAAACTTTATTTATTTTAATAATTTATGCAACTCATAAATATAAATTCAAATACTTGATCATTAAACCTCCTCGAAATAGATGACAATTCATGCAACTCAACAACCACAAATATAAATATGTATTTATAAATTCAAATACTTGATCATCAATGTCCAATTATAAAAGCCAAGAATGGATCTTACTTGTTTTAATTGACTGTGTGAATTAAATTATCATTCATGAATGTTCTAAGGTTGATGCGCGGAAACCAGCCTCCCGGGAGCCCCGCCACTCACATGAAGGTACAATCGGGGATTGATAATAAAATTTAAAAACAGTGGCCTCCTGCATCGAATCATGGCCGTTCAATGGCGTAACACAGCTCCCATAGATGATGTTTATTCATTAATTGTTGTTTCCAGCTGATAGCACTCATCATGGAGAATGTTTGCTTCTCTTGGAAAACCAAACTTCGTACTTCATACAAATCTAAGAAAATTCTATAAACAAGAGGGGTCATAGATTTTTTTTTTTATTAACGTTAGTTATTTAGGATAATTTTTGCGTAAACAATTAATTTTATAAATTTTAAAATTAACAATTATATAAGCTTTCAGTGATCATTATATTAACAATTATATGACTTGAACCTGAGACCATCTACTAGATAGTTGGGTCATGAATTTTTCTATACACCATTTTGATATATGAAAAGACACAATATTAGTTGTATATTTCTATCAATGCCAATTACAATAATTTTTGAAAAATAAAATAAATATTATTTTAATATATTTTTAAATAAAAAACACTTAAAAAACAACCTCAACAACACTACCAAACATACCCAAAAATTAATCATCCTTCCTTGCATTCATCGTTTGGCTTTGCTATTAAGATCCTAGGCATGCTTCTCAAAGAGAAAAAAAGAACAGAAAAAAAAAAGGGAAAGACAGAATCTCTGTGGCATAAATGTTATTTTCACAATCAAATTCCCCAACCATCATCGCTAAAATTACTATAAAAAAAGGGTTTAATTACTTCATTTCTGCAGCCAGTATTTCTTCAATCTTCTTGCATTAATTTCTCTAGATATATAATTCAATATAAATGAGAAAAGAAAAAAAAACTATGAAGATTGAAGCTAACCTTGATCTTCTATATTAATAACTATAGATATAGAAGCTTCCTTTCTTCTAGTCTATGGAAATATACATGTTCTCTACTTTGAAACAGCATAACACCTTGAGCACAAAAGTGCCTAGCTAGATTCACTGAAGTTAGATTACCTCGCCCAGCTCTTTTTCCGGTTTCTTCATCGTAACCTTTGTACTTTTGTAGCTTTAACTTTATAAAATCATCAGTGTCTTAGACCGATCTAAACAATGAAGAGTTTATAAAAGATATTTACGCAATCAATGAAGATATATATATATTCCTCCTCTGTGGATTATATTATTTATATAATTAACTTACAAATCAAATTGGAGAAGGCATAAATTCACCGGTTATGTCGTTGTCACTTGGAGACTTCTTCATCTTTTTTTGCAAATCGGCAACAATGGTACTAGGAAATAGTGCCTCGATTTCCTGTGATAGATCAAGCTGTAGACTTGTACGTGCCGGAGGTGGCGATTCTTTTCTTTTCCTTGATAGGAAAGGCTTGGGTTTTCTTGGCGCAGGGGGGCATTTTGTGATACAAATTCTGTGATCCAAAGATGTTGGAGTTTTGGATCCGTCGTCGTCGCCGCCGTCAACAGCAGCTGTTTCCATCAGTACTGCTTCTAATAAAGACGGCTTTTCCATAGAGTTGGAATCTAAAACATTGTTGCATTCTTCTTGGCTCTCGTCATGCACTTCGATTTTGGCGTCTTGTTCTTGAAGCTGTTGAGGAGAATCAGAAACTTGTGGGGTCGTTGCATGACTTTCTTTTTGAAATTCTAACACGGATCTCTTATTCAAGAAGTCCAGTTCTTTTTCTTCATCGTTTTCTTTGACAAGAAACAGCTCCGAATTTGACATTCTTATTGAGAAGGAGGTTTTCACAATACAGTTTGAGCTAGAACACGATCCAGGATAATTAAGCTACCATATATATAATACAGATCATGGGGAAGAAACACGATAATATATATATATATATATATATATATATATATATATATAAAGAGAGAGAGAGAGAGAGAGAGAGAGAGAGGTACAGAGGGATTTTGTTATGAAGATCCCAGATGGAATGGAGTATAATTGTCAAACTACCCTATTTTTGTGTTTCTGTAGTCATGATTCCTCTCAGATAGCTAGATTTTCAGTTTTTCTCTCTCTATTCTCTGAGAGAGAGAGAGAGAGAGAGAAGGGATCGGTTTATAGCAGAGGTTAGCTCGCAAGGAGGGAAGGATCAGATCGCGAGCATTTGTCTGCATAGGATCCTTCGCCAAGGAAGGAGGCTTTACACTACACATTCACAAACTTATTTCCCTAACTACTCTCTAATATCAGCAAATCAATTTAGGATTGCAGTAATATAAATGAATATAACTTTGACATCAATAACTTTTTTAATATATATATATATATATATATAATCATTATAAAAGTGTTTAGTTTCAGTTCATATTTATTTTTCGCACTTGCTTTTCTTATTTTTGCCATGTGTCTCTGTCCACTACTAACTTTGATGCATCTATGCACGTGGTTTGCTTCATGGGGACCATTGAAATTGTTGATTTTAGCTGTTCTTTCTTCTCCTAAATCTCATGATATGTACAGGCTCGGGGTTTTTCTCATGTCTTCTTTGTTTATCTTGCAAGTAACGACGAACTGCAAGCAAATTGACTTTTTTTTATTTTCTTTCCCCAACAACTATAGATCATGTGAATCATCCTACTCCAATATTTACAGGTTTGACCTGTAGTTGTATTTCTTCTTATTATTATTATTGAGGTGAATACATTTGTGTTCATTTGCATTCAATGGGTGTTTGTCATTAAATTTAAAAAAAATCTGATTTTTTTATTATTTTTAATTAAAAAAATTATTATTTTTTAATTATGTTTATATACTAATATCAAAATTTATTTTTGAAAAATAAAAAAAATTAAAATATTTTTAAAAACAATTTCATTAATATAATATTGAATTCAAGATTTATAAAATATTCGTGGATAAAATTAAATATATTCGAAACATCATCGAGTGTGTTTGTTTCTCATTGTACTTTTTTTCTTATGTATATTTGAATGTAACTTTAAGTACTAGGAATATGTCGTTGCTCATGTCAGCAATTATGCTCGACAAAAACCAGCCTTGCAATGATGAACCTCGCTGAAACAATCAATTATTAGTAGTTAAAATTTAAAAATGTTTAAAAGGTTTTGTAGGAGTGTGTGTAGTTAATAAATACAAGATTCCAAAAATGATTTTATTCTATTATTAATTCTTTCACACCTTTTAAGTTAAAAAATAATAATAAAATTGAAACTTTTATAAACTCACAACCATCTTGTAATTGATTTTTAATTTTAATTTTAAACAATAAAGATGAGATTTGAATCTATTATTGTTTTATAATTAAAAATAATGTATACGAGATTGAGAGATGAAAAGTGTGAACTAAAAAAGAAGGGTTTTTATTTTTATTTTTGCATGTTCTTCTTTTCTTCTTCTTTTTCAATTGATATTTTTTAAAATACTAGATTTGTTTTTTATTTAGTTACCACACTCTCACGACATGGATTCTAAATATGACAAGTTAACTTGGTTGACTCTTTTTTTTAATTTTATCATTTAATATTGAATTAATTGAGAATTAAACTTTGTGATTAATTTTGTTCATTTTCTATTATGTTATTCAAGTTTCATAACTCATGAATAATGCTTAATAGGTGAACTTCAGTTGAGCAAGTTATTTTTTGTGTTATTTTTTTTAATTTTATTATTTAACATTAGATCAGTTGGAATTCAGTTTCATAATATATTTGATTTATTTTCTATGAAGATATCTTGGTCTCACAATCAAAGTCGTAAGGTTTGACAATTCATCCAACCTAATTATACTAGAGTTTTTTTTTCTAAGAAGTTATATTGGTCTCATGACCTAGATCACAGGTGTTTCAACAATGGATTTGTTCTTTATTGGTTTTTTCCCTTCTCATGCCCAAGGTTGTGGGCTTGACGGGTTGAACCAATTAACTCAATCTCATGACTCGAGAATAGTGTCTAATGATTAACCTATGTTGACTTAACTTATTTTTATATCATGTTTTAGTTAAAAAAATTACGAATCTCATCTTTCAATATTAAGTCCGATAGAGTTGATTGATAATTGAGATTCATAATTTATTCTGACTTGCTTTTTATATAATTACTTTAGTCTCATAACCAAAGTCACAGATTTAACAGGTTAATCCGTGTTAAATCATGTTATTTTTTTTTAATTTTTTTATGAGATTATTTTAATTTGATGGCCCAAGTCATGGTTTTTGCACATGATTAATTTTTTTTATCTTGCTGAAAAAAATATTAATAATATTTCAATACTTTTTTATGTTAAAAAAATGAACATACACCACCGCATAGCACGAATCAATAATACAATGAGAATTTCAACGGGATAGCTCCATGTCAACAATTAAAAGACAAGTACGAGCATACATGAGTTAGTTTCTTATATATCTAAAATTATATAAATTTCATTACATCTATCAAGCAGAAATCCAAATTGTATAAGATGTTACGTAAGCATCACGCAATAGATTCTTGTCTAAACTTCGGATACCTTCGAGGAGTTGGAGATTTGGTAAACCTCCAGTGTTACCTACTTCAGACCCATAACTTGGATTTTTGATAAATTCTTTCACATTTTCATCCATAAATCAATTTACATTACCATAAAATTATAAGACGTGGCAGCAAATCTTGGAATATAATTTATTTTTATAGAAAATGACTTCTAAAAAGAATATTAAATTTAAGTAAGAAGAAAGATGTGATTTTAAATAATCAGGTTTTTTATTGATTTTTTGGCGCAGGGATGAGAACGTAAAATGTTGAGCATTCCAAACTCTAGTATGTAAATTATAATTTTTTTAGTACTTAATAAAAAATATTCTTCATTTTGATAAAATTATTGTTGGTATTATTATTTCCTTTTTTTTCCCTTATCATTTCTTTTCAAGACAAATAAATGATAAAAAAATCCCAAATGCCTTTTATACTATCAATTTTTCTTTGTAACAAACTTTTTCCTTATAGTAATATATATTTAATTTATGATTATATGTCCAAAAAAATGTATTGAGATATGAAGAAGGTTAAAATTTAAAAAAGACAAAGTAGGTGCAACTTACTTCTCAATTAAAAAGTAAATTTTTTTAATTTACACCTTTTTTCTAAGTCAAGTGATTTAAAATATAATACTATTACATTTTATTAATAAAATATATTTAACAAATTCTTTTTTCCCCTGAGAAAACTGATGGGGGCTGAATTCGTTGCGGAATGAGAGGTAGGGGAAAAGCTACCAAAATTTTGAAGTTTAGGGATCGATTTGTTACTAATTATATAAAGTAAACGGGCCAACAAAAAAAGAAAAGAAAAGGAAGACCTGAAATAAATAGGATTCGTGCAATATAAATGGGCCGACAAATTTAGATTACTTAACTGGGCTGAGTTGAAAGACTTCGGCCCCTTCTCCTTTCAGGTTTCACTTTCACAGTGGCGTTTTGTCTTGCCGCCGGCGCAATCTGTCCCTTCTAATTTTCAGTTTTCCCTCGCTGCTTTTCTCACTTCCTCTCCGAAAACCTGGCCTTGTCCAAAGAGATATCATTTACATAATTATTCAAATCTGGGATGGGTAGAATAGCAGTCGCATTGATAGTGAGCTCTTGGGTTATTCCCATATCAATCCTTGTCAATCGAATTGTACCTGAACCATACATGGTAAGATTATAGGGAAAACCCATGTCGGTTTTTTCCTGTTAGTTTTCATTTTTTATTACACATTTGTAAAGAAGAATTACACCATGTGCAGGACGAGATTTTCCATATTCCTCAGGCTCAACAATACTGCAAAGGCAATTTTGCAAGTTGGGACCCCATGATCACTACTCCACCTGGCCTGTATTTTCTCTCTCCCTCTCTCTCTCCTTGTAATTTCTAGCTTGATAAAAGAAAAGGAAAAATCTGATTGATTTATGCTTCCCCAGTTGTCAAATTAGTACAATAGTTGAAAAATAATAATTGAGAATGAATTTGATAAGTTTGCTTAAATCTCTGTGTGTATTTGGGCTCTATATAATTGTATTTGGATGGTTATGTTATCGGAGGAGTTGATATATATGCAATGTAAAACCTCTTGCAGGTACTATCTTTCACTTGCCCATGTTGCTTCTTTGTTTCCAGGCATGTTTTTCATACGTGGGGTGTCATTGTTTTCTGAATTGTGCTCCACTCCAATTCTTCGCTCTGTGAATGGTGTATTGGCAATATTATGTGGTGTTATTGTATACGAGATCATCACCCTCTTGAGACCAAATATTGATGAAAGAAAAGCAACGATTTTTGCTGTGGTTCTGGCGCTGTACCCACTCCACTGGTTCTTCACGTTCCTTTATTATACAGATGTTGCATCACTTACTACAGTTCTCGCTATGTATCTTGCATGCTTGAAGAAGAAATACCACTTAAGTGCATTGGTAAAGGAGTTAGCTCCGGTTCTCTTTTTGCATGATTATCTATTATACCACTTATCCATATAGCATTAACATTTTTTCTATAGAGTATGGACTTCTTTTTCTAATTTTTTGATTGATACTGGTGAGGGAAACTTTGAAGGAATTTGACCAGGAGGTTTAGAATCATATAATAAACTCTTAAGAAATGAGAATCTGAACTTGAAGTATTAGAATCTCAGATGCTCCTTGAAGTTTAGATCATCTACCAGAATTCTCGGATGCACTTGATATTTTTCTCTAGCATCAGAACCTCATTGACTACTAGGGATTCCTATGCAGTCCCCAGTTCAAACAATCTTCAGTAAACATAGTGGTTGATTTTCTGTTTTGTTTTCACAAACTTAACTATTAGAGTATGCAATTAGCTGCGCCATGAAATTACTTTCTCCTTCATTTGCCTCAATGACCAAGAACTGTAGACTTCAAGAACCTGAAGTAGACAAGTTGATTGAGGAGCAATGCATCAAGTGTCTTGAAAGTAAGAAAGTGCAATTTCTACGGTACAAAAATTATATGGTGTGCTTGGATATTTCAATGGTGATTTTCATTATTGACAAGAGGCTTTTGTGCTACCGTGTTTCTGGAGATGCAATAAAATTATACTATAAGAAACCATGATAAAAAAATTAAAGACTACTGCATTCATTTTGATTTGTGCTACCGTGTTTCTGGAGATGCAATAAAATTATACTATAAGAAACCATGATAAAAAAATTAAAGACTACTGCATTCATTTTGATTTCTTACAGTTGCTCATTTTTATCTTATTTTATTTTATTGGTTTTGTGCAGCTTGGAGCCTATGCAGTTTTCATCCGACAGACGAATATTGTCTGGATGCTTTTTGTTGCATGCACTGGGGTCATGGATATTACTCTGGCCCATCAAAGAGAGAGTTTGAAAGTAGACAACTTAAATACCACGGGCAATAAAATTGGCCATTCAGTCCCCAGCAATCGCATCATTGTTGGCTCAAACATGAGAAGACGAAAGCCCAATAGTGCTGTGGATAACAGCAAAAGTTCGATGACGAGTACACTCACCTATTCAACAAGCCATTCATTAGGTTCTGTTTCACTTATTATTTAGTTTAATGAGTTCAGTGATTTATGAAGTTTTGATAAATTCTTCTGCACTGCACATGCGGTTTTGTTTTACACCACTCTTGTACTATTTTGCAGGTTTTCTTGATGAGATTAAGGCAATCTGTTTGACATCATGGCATATGAAGTCAAAACTTTTATTCTCCTTTAGCCCCTTCCTTGTGGTATTGGTGGCCTTTGTTGCTTTTGTCCGTTGGAATGGGAGTGTAGTTCTTGGTACTACTCATGCTATCTTCCTACCATCATAATTAGCAATAGTTTGTTTCTTACTCTTTTTCTGATTGTCACAGGTGCAAAAGAAGCTCATGCAGTTTCTCCACATTTTGCACAGTTAATGTATTTTAGTCTGGTTTCTTCTCTGGCATTGGCTCCCCTGCATTTCTCTTTGGATCAAGCTGTGCATCTGTTTCGGTCATTCTGGAAGAAAAGGGCCCTTGGTTTTTGTCAATGGATAGTGGCTCTTGCTGCTGGCTTTATCTCTGTGCAATCTTACAGGTTAGTTCAGATAAGCAAGCTTATTTGGCAAATAAATTAATATAGTGATCCCATGGCTTCTCTACTGCGACTTGAACTAGATATGTTTTCTGATGTATTGGTTCTTTTTTTTTTCCCAAATGCTTATATGCTTCCCACAATCTGTCGCTGTTTCATCATTTAGTTGATTATTGTTGCAGCATAGCTCATGCCTATCTCCTTGCTGACAATCGGCACTATACCTTTTATCTTTGGCGAAAGGTCATCCAATCTCATTGGTCAACGAAGTACCTTCTGGTCCCACTTTATGTCTATTCATGGTTTTCCATCTTCAGAGTATTGGGTTAGTACTTGCTGTCTTCATCTTCTTCTTTCTTTTCTTTTCTTTTCTTTTCCATTATCATTGAAGATTTTATATGGTTTTGTTACCCTGATTCCATTTTTATGTCATTTATTGTCGAGGAAAGTTAGACCAAAAATCTGGGTATTGGCATATTTCTTGGCTACAGCTGCAGTTCTAGTTCCTGCTCCACTTATTGAGTTCAGATACTATACCATCCCATTCTACCTCATGATACTTCACTCCCATACGGTTGATACTCAATGTTTGGTCGTCATCGGTCTTGGATATGTGGTAACCAATGTTTTCACAATGTTTATGTTCTTGTTTAGGCCATTTAATTGGAGCCATGAGCCCGGGAAACAGAGGTTTATTTGGTAGATAGGTTATTGGGAAAAGAAATTACAAATTCACATATGATGTGAATCACTGGTTAAGAGAATAGAAATGAGCTCTGTCCCTGTCCCTGTCCCTGTCCTGGTTCATGGACTCTGATTCCGTGGACTCCACCTCCAATTTTGGCGTTAGAGGGGAAATGGCTATAACTGTGATTTTAATGGTTTCAATCTATTCAATGAATTAACAAGTTGTCCCCATGCCGCCATTGTTGATGCAGTAGTCCCCCATTTTATATATGGAACTGCATGAATTGCTGTTGAAAGTTGAAACATGCCAACTGTTTCGTAAGCTATCATGGGAAGGTAGTTTGCCTGTTTGGTTGAAATGCTGCTCTTAGTTGTAGTTCCAGGCGGTTTGTGATGTCTTGAGGTTGATTTTGGTGTGGTTGTAACCGATAGATCATAGATGTGGAGAAGTGTTTGGAGGAAGTGTCTGTAAGATACTTTGATGTTGAATGTGTTTTTAAAGTTCCAGAAGCTTCATTTTATATTTTCTATCTATCTTATTCGATAATACTAATACCAGTCAATTTTTGTTTCTATAATGTGTCATGTGAATACAACTTATAAATATTTTTTCAAAGTATTGTGAAATTAAAAAAAAATCAATCACTATTGCTTCTTTTTTTTTTAAAAAAAAAAAAGGGGTTAAACTAAAATTTCTTTTTAGAGAAATGAAACTATTGATTAATATTTAATTAAATAAAAGAGGTAATGCACTGCTAGGTCTAGTTAGTCATTATAAAAAGCTCATATCTTGTCTTAGTTTTTTTTCTTTTTCTAATAGATGATAGGTCGCGTGTTGTGTTGAACTGTTGATAGGATGTCGCTTACTAGATATTTTTAAATCATCTTCGATGATCATAAAATCAAGATTTGATTTTTTTAACTCTAGAAACCTATTTTTCAACTTGTTTTGATCTAAAAGCATCTTAAAACACACAATAGTATCCTTGATTATCCTATTTCAAATCTCAAAACATACCCAAATCATGAATTGCTAAAACAACATGGACCTAATTATAGGAAAATTGGAGCTTTCATGCCAAAATCTAAATGAGGTATGTTTTGTTGTTCTTTGTTAAAGTTAGCCCTGCCTTTTAATTTCTTTTTTTTCAACTACAATTACAGCCTAATTTTGCCAAAAAAGATTTTTAATTGATGCTTCTATAAGAATCAAAACTTTGTAAATGAGAGATAATGCAAATCGAAATGAATAAGTACAAAACATCATGATGGAGTAACATGACAGGATGGAATTTTAAAGATTAAAAGCTAGATGAACAAAAAAAGAAGAAGAAATAGTTAGATCTATCGTGCTATGGTGACTCTCCCATCTATTTTATTATTTCTACTAGTCTTCTAGTTGGCGCTTCACCACAAATTAGATTAAAAAAAATTATAAAAACAAATCTGCATAAGTATTGTGAACGTGTTTTCTAGTTTATTCTTGTTTTTTATATTTCAAATTAATTAATATTTTCATATTACTAAATGTTTCATGGATATTATATATAAATTCTCTTATTCATTAGCAATTATAAAAAAAAACACATTAAAAGCATTTAATTGTTTGTCTTTAATCACAATTGATATTGCAATTTGTTTTACAGTATCTCAAACATATAGGTAGCACCAAACATAAAAAAAATGATATATTGACACACAAGATAATAAAAAAAAATTAAAGAGAGAAGGGCAAAATAATATTTATATGGAGTATGAGGGTTACTAGCTGATTAAATGGTTTATACGAGTTAGATTGGGTTATAAAGCTTTAAAAATCTTAACCAACATCTGGCTTGTAATATCTATTTATTTGGGTTTTTGACCCACTATTATTTGTAATATCCACATCAATAAACTTCGACGAGTTAAATTTGGTAAGATAATGTAAATATCACAAATGACTCGGGTTTTTTAATACCCCACTATTTTTTAAATCAAAAACTACTTTATGAATTTGAGAGATAAACATAGATCAAGCCACCTTATTATATTCCAGGGATCCTTTAATTTTCTATGTGTGTGTGTATAAATAAAAGAAAGACAATAATTACATTTTTATTAAGACGGTGTAATTTTCTAGTATAATCCTCCCTTCTTTTATTAATGTTTTATTACCTCTATGAAAAAACACTTTTTTTTGTTATATAGTATTCATTTGATAAATATAAAAATCAATCACCACAACCGTACAGAAAAATCTTGGATGATTTAAAATAAGGATAAAACAAAATATTTATCTAGTTTTTAATCTTTTTATCTCATTAAATCTTACGTGTCAACTTGGAGGCTACTCAAACTGGCTTTTGCTTTGTCTTAGTTTAAAATTAAATTATACGAGAAACCTAGTATAGTTTGATGAACTTGGTCAAAACCACTTCACGACAATATTTTGATGGACTTAGGTCTTCAGGTGCGGCCCAGTAGACTCAGTTAACAAAGCCAGAACCCAATGGGCCTAGCTTTAATCAATAAGCCCAGGTGCAATCCTAGTCTGAAAGCTCGACCCACATCTATTTTTTTTTCTTTTAGGAGCGAACAACGCGTCGTTTGCTCTTGATTTTTTTCAAGCAGTGCCCAGAATCCAGACACCTCTAAAATAAAGGGAGGTTTTTTTTTTCCTTTAAAAAATCCATTTTAATCTAAAAAAAGTAAAAAACACCATAAAAAGTTAAAAATCCAAAGACTTTAATTGTAAAGGACAAAAAAAGGAACAATGACCAAACCCAAAGAGAGAATTTAGCAAAAAAATAATTTAAAATAACAAAAAATAAATAAATTAAAAGGAACTTAAAACACAAGAAAGACTTCAATTCTATTTGTGCATTGTTAGACACCTTCAAGCAATTCCTATAAATTCTATATGGAACAATAATTACTCGACTTACGTCACGAAATCATCAAGCGTCTCTTGCTGAAGTGATTTGAGTGGAGAGTTAAGATGGAGTGGACTTTGAATTGAAGGGAAGGAGAAGGCGAGTGAGATGGCAAACGTCAATCCTAATCTGAGGCTTCGCGGTTTGCTGTTGTGGTGGAGAAAGTGGGGCAAGAAGGACTGGGCAATTGCAGCCACCGGTTTCTCCACCATCGTCTTTATTCTCACTTACTTGTCCCGACGCCTGCCCTTACCCTTGGATCCCGCGGCCACCGCATTGACGACGGACAATCTAGTAGGCCTAACCCTGCTACACAATGCCAGAGACAGAGGCGCCCGTATTCTTTTCTGTTCTTTTCTATCTCTATTACTCGACTCGATCTAATCCAATCAAATGATGTTTGTTTGCTTGATTCTTTTGTGATTGCAGTTTGTTTAGATGGGAGTTTGCCTGGCTACCATTTCCGAAAAGGATTTGGATCTGGTTCTAACAGTTGGCTTCTTCACATTGAGGTATTCTTATTGTTTGTAATTTTGTGTGTGTTTATTTCGTGGCTCTTCTTCAATAACCGAGTAATCACACCCCAAAGGGCGGAGGATGGTGCAATACGATAGCCTCATGTTTGGAACGGAAATCAACAGCATTAGGATCCTCCAAATACATGGATCACCAAGTCCGCTTTTCTGGAATATTAAGCCATCAATCCTCCCAAAATCCTGGTCAACTTCTTTTCCCATTTATCGTAATCAGCTACCTCGCTCGCTCGCTCCAGTTTAGTGCTAATATTATTCAATCATCATGTTCCCTTCAGATTTCTTTAACTGGAATAAAGTCAAGATACGTTACTGTGATGGCGCATCTTTTGCTGGCCATCCACAACATGAGTTTAAGGTAAATATTGTTTTTATCAACACCCGCATCATACTATGAAGAAACTAGTCTGTCTTTTTTTTTCATTTTGACATTTTCCTTTTCTTTTTTAATCTTATAGAATGGTACCAGGCTTCTATTCAGAGGCCAACTCATCTGGGAAGCCATTTTGGATGAACTGTTAGCAATCGGCTTATTCAATGCCAAACAGGTAGCCTCTTCTTCCTTTGAATTGTTGTGTACAAACATGTCTTATTTTGGACAATTTTTCTTCACCCGTTATAATACCATCAGAGGGGGAGATTTCTGTTGCACCCACCTTTTCTTTCTTTCTTTGTGCTGTTTGTATATGTTAGAATTAGACAATCTTGCTGCCCGGCATTTTTCTTTTCTAACTACTTTCTGTTCTTGCTAATGAATTTTGAGAGATTTGCAGGCTCTTCTTTCAGGATGCTCTGCTGGTGGACTGGCAACTCTTATTCATTGTGATGACTTTCGAGAACGTTTGCCCAAGGATGCAACTGTCAAATGTCTTGCCGATGCAGGTTTTTTCCTTGATGAGTATGTTTTTGCATGCATACTACTGTTTGATGCACCAATATTTTTAATTATCATGTCCCGTGTCTTGTTTGATGCCTGAATCAGTTTTTTGTATCGTTGTGGGTTGTGTTGAACATTCGGTCTCCTTTTCCTCATCTTCTTCTCTCATACCATATCTTCTCTTTGCTACACGAGGTTAGCAATTATAAATTTTCTCCAGGATCAGGAGATATATAACTATTAGCTAAAGGGTCTCCTATACAGCACCAAAGGATGTGGAAAGTCCTGTATCTTTTGTGTTTAGCAATCAGCACTTCTCTATAATGCTTCTTTACTAGTCTTTATATGTTCCAAGTGACTAGATTCACCAAAAAAAACCAACCTTACTTTATTGCAGGAAAGATGTTCTTGGAAATTACACCATGAGATCATTCTATCAAGATGTTATCCAGCTCCAGGTTTTACTCATTCTTTAGTTTTTCCCTTATCATCTTCCACAATTAAAAGCTAGATCGTATCACTGCTGCTTTATTCTTCACAATTTCTCTCTACATTGGTGGTTAACATGCATGATGTTTTGGACTTACGTGATGGATGAAGCTAAGTTGGTTTCATGTCAATGGTAAAATAGATTTGATCATTTATTAATTTGATAAAAATGTCTTCAAAATGCCAAATAGTTTGCCATTTTGAGTTTGAAGTCAATTCATAGGTTTCATTGACTTTGAAAACTTCATTTAGACTATGTACTCCAGTGCCTTCTATCATGCATGAACTTGTATGTTTATATTTCTGTTGCTACTGCAAATTGGCAATTACAATTATTAAACTGTCATTGTCAATTACGAGTAAAAAAGGGGAAGAAGTGAATTCACAAGCCATCATGGCTCACACAATTTGTTTACTTGTCCTGCTGCCAGGGCGTAGCGAAAAGTTTGCAGAAAAATTGTATAACAAGAATGGATCCATATAAGGCAGGTTTCCCCCCTTTTTCTCTGGTTATGTGGTTTTATTGTCAAATTGTTATGAAGTTCTCGCTGCTCCTTAATCATGATTGTAGCTTGTGAATTTTAATGCCAGTGCCTCTTTCCTCAAGAAATCATCAAAGAAACAAGGACCCCGATTTTCCTTGTCAACCCAGCTTATGATTTTTGGCAGGTAATTTCATTCACAAAAAGATCTTTAAGTTATCATGATTTGCATTTTTTTATGTTCCATCATGAAACTCGCTAATAGGATAAAATAAATTTAGATACAACACATCTTGGTACCAGATGCATCAGATCCTCAAGGCTATTGGAAAAGATGCAGAATGAACCTTCGCTATTGTAATCCTAGCCAGATGGAAATACTTCTAGGTAATTAGTTCTTACTTTAAAATCCAAAATAATTCCTGTCATCATAAATCTCAAAACCATCATTGTTCTATGAAAGATCAAACAAAAGAAAAAAAGAACAAGAAAAGATGTATTGTTATGTAAAATATGTGCTGTCCACGTAGCCTAAGCTGGGAGTAAACATTTGAAGCCATGCATTGTGGAGTTAAAAATTAGTTAAAGCAGATGAACATGGCCATCCGAACATAGTTTTCTTTTGTCTGTGATCACTGATCATAAAATATATGTATACTTCTTTATCTTGTGGAGTTAAAAATTAGTTAAAGCAGATGAACATGGCCATCCGAACATAATTCTCTTTTGTCTGTGATCACTGATCATAAAATATATGTATACTTCTTTATCTTGAACATGACCGGTGTGTTTAAAAGCGGGAATGATGTGATAAATGATTTAGGTTATATGAGATTTAACCATATTGGTATTGTTAGGATCAATTTAGAAGGTGACATGGTGAGATCATGAAATAAGGTGCCCATACAATTCATGTTCCATGCAGTCCTTCACAGACTTGATATATACCAAGAGTTTGGTTCAGTTATATGTGTTTTTCTCCTCAAGTCCTTAAGCAGTGGTTTGGATTGTTAGTTTATTGTACACATGTTGAGAGTTTCAGATTAGAACTGTCTTTCTGGTACAGGGTGGATAAAACAAGTTAAAAGGAATCTAGCTACATGAAATTCCTTGTTCATTTTGCCTGTGGCATTTCTTAGGCATCTGAACTGTCTTGCCTTTTCTTGTTGATGATGTGGTTTCTGTTTGTCGCTTTCCTACTCTTGCTTGTTATCATGTACAGGTTTCCGTAGTTCTTTGATCAAAGCACTGAGTGATTTCCAGCAAAAAAAGGAAGGGGGATTGTTCATAAATTCTTGCTTTAGTCATTGTCAAACATGGATGGCTGAGACATGGCACTCATCTACATCTCCTAGAATCAACGGCAAGGTGAGAATATTTTATCATCTCATATGTTAGGTTGGTTTGCATACAATCAAAATGTTTCTGTATGATTCCCTGTCACTGGTTTTGAGCTGCTATTGGTGCCCTTTGCAACTGAGCTTCATTCCATGTCACTGGTAGTTTCCTTTTTATTTGGATCTTCACATTTTCTTAATATACTGCTGATTACCCTTGTAACAGACCATTGCAGAGTCAGTAGGTGATTGGTACTTCAACCGTAACATGGTAAAGCAAATTGACTGCCCTTATCCATGCAACCCCACCTGCTATAACATGGATTTTACTTGATTTTGACGAAACTCGGCAATCTGCACTTTTAGGCTTTTCTTCGGGTAACTCTTAACTTGTGATCTCCAATATCTCCACATAATCCATGGCAACTCTGAAGTGCTTTTCCTCCGAAGCACGACCAGCATTATTGGAAACAAGGCATGCAAAACTACAGATGTAGTTGATGACTTGATTCTCATTGTTTATGGAGAAGACACACTACCCAGGTACCCTCTATTGTTTTCAAGGAAGTCATGGTCAACTGTATCAGAACACATGCTTATTTACTTTGCTCTATTGGCTTTGTGTATTATTGGTATCAGAACACATGCTTATCAGGACAATTTGATTGTTACTCCACTCTATCCAATTTCTCCCTCGTTGTAATATTAGAGATGCTTTTCTTGATATTTTTTCGACTCCCCACGTCCTTTTCTTGTTGAAGAAAAAAAATCCAGCTTTCATTTCCTGGTACAAAATATTGAGTTGAAGCAAGTAAAATGGATTGTCAAGATGACACCTGTTGATTTATATTTCGGGAAATTATCTCGACATATCTTTATATTTTGGGTTTAGTTTTCATCATGTTCTTGTAAGTTTAATTGCTTCTATAAATTAGCATAGCTTTGAATTTTTAAACATGAGGATATTCTACGAGAAGAATGGATTGGAAAATGAATCAAAATATAATAATATATATAAAGCAATTAAACTTTTATAAGTATATATTGAGTTAACTCCCTTGATATATAAGGGCTGTGGTCTTCGAAATGATGCCCAACAATTATCTAAGTGGAGCCAAATCAGGCTCCAGAAATTAAAAAATCTCCCAAAGTCAAAAGGGGAGACGATTTCTGCACTTACTATAATCACACAAATAGAAATATAGAAGAAATCTCCTTTACATGTCCTACAACCATCATCAACAGTACAGATGACATTTGTGAGTGTTTGTTTTTTTGTTATATCTCAATTTTTAATATGTTTTATAATATATTTTTATTTAAAAATATATTAAATTAATAGATATATAAATGATTTTAATATATTGTTGTTAAAATCTTTAAAAAAAAACTATTTTAATTAAAAAAACACTTCTAGCAATTAACATGTAACACAACACCAGAAAGAGGACGATCACCATCATGGTGCTTGAGGCTGTACATCTTGATAATGGTAATTTAGAAGTTTTAAATTTTAGTGTTCTTTTTATATTAATTAATAGGTCACCTAGGTCACCAGATACGTAAAACCCACTACCAAGTGCCGAAATAAAAATATACATTTTTTTAACCATAAAAAATAAAAAAAGATTAAAAAGTTTACTTATTGCGTTCTCAAATTCAGTTTTATTGTTACTAATATGATGATCACTAGATGTTTATATTATTATTAATTTTAGAGTCCATAAAATTAATCAAGGTATGCGCAAGCTGATCCAGACACCTACATATATGAATATAGAACTTGAAAAATTGTAGGAAACAAATTAGAACCTCCCATTGTTTATTCATTATCCAATATTTTTACTAAATTAGAACTACTAGTTCATAATTTACTTCATATAATTTAGGCCACCAAGAACACTAAGCAGCTCAGCTGCCCTACATAAAAATAAATATATAAATAAAAAAAACCCAGATGGCCATTAAGTCATCCAGCGTCATCTTAAACGCGAGGGTCAAATTTTGTTCGCATCTTGAATCGAAGAATTAAATAGGAGCAGTTGAATGCCTCTCACGCCCGAGGCCAAATGATTTCACCAAGAATAATAAAAATAAAGATTGAAAAGGACAGCTGTTAGCCTATTAACAAATACCTGAAAAGACAGATGTAATTTTGTGGATCCATGCCTTGGTTTCGTGGACGGAACATGAAATGTATTTTCAAGATGACATTATATATCATGTTTATAGAGTTCTTTTTGTATTTTTTTCATTTTTATTCTTGCGAATAAAAACTTGAATGCATGCAAATTTAATTCTTCCATTCAAATTATACAACTAGGGGACGCCCAAAAGTTATAACAATTCATAAATTTTGATGGAATTTTTAGACAAATTTCAAAAAATATATTTTCATACACAGCCATGTTTTGAATAAAAAATAATTTAAATTCATAAAGCATAATGTTTTGTAATCTTTCTTACACTTTTTTTTATATATAAAAACTATTATACAAAGATTAAGAAAATGGTGTTTCATTGTAGTAATTTCAATATCATTAATATAGTTGGAGATACTACATGTTTTTATTAACGCATATGATATTTATTATATTTTATTATATGTAAACATAAATTTTTTAATCCATGATTATATTTGTTACTCTATGTAAAAAAATACATAAAAAAAACTTATAAATTAACTCTTTTATGTTAGAAAAAATATTATTCGACCTGTAGTAAGTCAAGTTGAATAGATGCATCAATATTTTTTTGTATTTATTGGTACAAGTAGTTCTAATTAGATTTTTATATAAAAAAAATAGATTTTAAAAACTTATATAGGTATAAATTTTTTTAAGAAAAAATATTCAACTCGCCACGGGTTAAATAATCAATAAGAAAAGAAAAGAAAAAAAGTCTAAGCCCGTTGTTTCTCGAGCAGAAAATAGATCATGGAGCGGTTTATTGACTAAAGAAAAACGCGTTAGAGATTAAAGTCAAAATAAATCATGGAATTCATTGACTATCACCATCCTCATCTGCAATGCCTTATATTTATTGGCTGCTGAAAGAGTACTCTGTTTTTTCAGTTGAAGATCCCTCACGCCCATCTTTTATCTTATTATAGTCTGTTTAAGAATGTAATTAAGGTTGTTTTTAAAAATATTTTTATTCAAAAATATATTAAAATGATATTTTTTATTTTTTAAAAATTATTTTTGACATCAACACATCAAAATGATATAAAAATACTAAATTTTTTAATTTAAAATAAAAAAATAAAAAAAATTTTTTTTGAAGTGTTTTATTCCCAAACAACCATTTAGTGTTTGTGACGCGCATCAAGTTATTCTTTGTGATGACTGTCTGAAGATAACCTTATCACTGAAACCAAGAAAACTTGATTTACCACTTCAATGGCGATCTTCCAAGATTGATAACAACCTCAACACTTCCCCCACAGAGCTGACTTTTATTACATATACAACATGGCAAAAACCTAATTTGTATTTTACAGTTTCTATAATTCAGGCAAAAAATGAGATGAATTTCAAGAAAAATGATCCCTTTTTTTTCTAGAGTATTTACACAGACGAACGCCATATCCTACCTTCCAAGGAAATAATGATAACAGAAACATCGTCATGGTACCTGCGACGCTCTCCTTGTGGAATCTCAAGCAACTCGTGGAAGTCCATACCTGCAAAATATGAAGCCATTTACATGAGATTTTGATCTGCTTCTCAGGATTCCATGCCGATCAATCTCGTAACTCGCCCTTACCAGCATTCTTGGCTGCGCGAAACAGAACTTCCTCGATTAGATGCTGCGCTGGATCTGCTTCAGGAAACGCGGCAATGAAAGAGCCAACCTCCATTACAGCTTCTTGATTGGTGAAGTATTGATAGAGGCCGTCGGACGACAATATTAAGAATCTGTCCTTCGGGCTCAGTCTATGGTGATACAATGATGGAGTGCATGTAACGTATGGAGAGTTTCCGATGTAATCGATTCTGAACATTTCTAAGAGTATATCATTCCACTTTGGCTGCCAAAAAAACACCAGATGCAGAGGATTCAATGAAACAACACAAGGTTCTAGCAGAACAGATTGAGTTTATACAGTCTCGATCCTGATTCCTGACTAAAATGAAGTGATCTTTGCTTACATTGTTGAGTTTATATAAAGAATCTAATTATATACCTGTTTGAGGAAGCCAACCCCGAAGGCTCGAGTAACCTTCAAATAACCCTTCACCCTGTCATTCATTATTGCAGAAACATCATCGGGATGTTCCTTCTTGATCCTCTCAACTTCCTGATATTCAGAATACGCAGGTTTTAGTTTGCCTTGTTAATGGAGGGAAAGAAAACTCAGAATGGGTTCAACAAGAAGCATGAAACCGGATGTCACCTTATCCACATACGTGGTGTGATCCATGGAAAGCTGAATTGAATTCAAGTTACGCAGCCCGTAAAGTTCGTCACCATCGAATCCTTCAATTTTATCACGCTTGCTTTCCTCTTTAATAATCTCCAAATCCTGGATTCCTTTCCTTGATCCAGGAACGGCTATGCCTTTCTGGGCCAGAACCGCACGACTGTCGCCAACATTCATCAAGTAAACGTCTTCTCCCTTCATCAGCATCGCCAAAACGCAAGAACCCATCAAAGCCAATTCTGGATTATCGGCTGCCATTTCATCAGCTGTCTCAAAATAGGCTTCCTCTGTCTTCTTCAATGCCCGCGAAAGCGCTCTCAGAACATCGTAATGGTTAGCTCCGTTAGAGTAGCAGTTCATTTTCTCTTTCAAATTCAAATTCAAATTCAGCTTCTCTTCCCATCTCTTCATGTCACCACCTTTAGTCGTACACTTCAAATTCTTTCCCTGCTTTCTCTTCAGATCATCATAACAATGCCCTCCTGACGGATAGTTTTCTTGATCAATTGAATGCAAAACGTCCTCTGCTTTTGCTGCTGTGGATTCAAACTTGTCATTGTTATTCCACAGCAACCCTTTAAGCTCCTTATGGATGTTAGTATAGAGATTAGAAAGCAAATAATCAGGGGCATCAGGTCCATTAAAACCATCATATATCCCCACAAAAATCCACCCACGTTCTTCTGATATCACTACATGTACTCTATCCTCGCCAGCTTTCCCCTGTGCCCATTGTAGATTCTGGCTCCCAATTGAGAGCTCATTCGCCAAATCCTCATGACCAGTATCGTCAACAACAACAACTTGATTGATCGCTTTGACATTTCCGGTACCTGTTGATTCTTTAACTCCTTTCATGGGCGCCGCCATGAGCTTATGGCCTCGTGAGATCGTATTAGATATTGCTCTTTTTAAAGTCTTTATCAAACCGGCCTGCTGGTTCTTGGGTTTAACTTCAACTTCATCAATACTTGTAATAAGGGCAGAATGAGACAAACTACTACCCTGCAACTTGTTGTTGGTACTATAATTAGCAGTACTGATCTCCTTGTCCTTTTCTTTATCAAACGGACCTGAATAGAATCTAGCAGGATCAATGGGACCTGATAGAAATCCTCGCTCGATAGGACCTGATAAAAAGCCACGTTCTATGAGACCTGAATTAGCTGATGATGAGATGACACCGGAACCACGAGGGACAGGCTGCAGAGGGAGGGAAGCGAAAGAATCAGAGCTTTCAAAAGTGGATGCCCGATCCAAACCAGAGCTGTTGGAGCAGAGAGTATCGTTGAGAGAGGTTGAGGATGTTGTTGATGTGTTGGCGCTTAAAGAGGCTCCGGAGATGGACCGAAACGTTGTCGTTTCCAGCTCAGAGTGAAGTCTGTCGTCGTTGCTGCTGCTGCTGCTGCAGAGTCTGGAATTAGCTGGGTGAATGTCTGGTCGGATGTAGCAGAAGGAGTGGCCTAGTCCCTCCCGGCCATAATCATCAATGGAGATAGTATGGTGCCGGGATGAGATGTCCCCTGCCCTGGCAAAACAGTGACTCACTTTTGTGACACCGTTGCCCATTAATATAACCGATCAGTGACTGCCTTCTCAGTAAACTTGGACGTCGATGGCTGTTTGTGTTTGATTGTTCATGGCAAGTGGCTAACTTTATTCTCCTTTTCCTTTTCTTTTTTGCAGGAGGGGAGGAAGAAGAAGAAGAGAGAAGAGAGAAGAACAACAGCAGCAATGGATCGAGTGCTACTATTCCATAAGGATTGTAAAAAGAAAGAGATAGTGGAGGATCAGTTGACTTTCTAGGGCATTTTGTTGGTTAGTTTTGTTTAACAATAATTATTATTAGTGATTGTTTATTTGAAACCATCACCTCTTCTTTTTTTAAGAAAAATAAAAAAAGTGTTAATGGAGGAGTTGACAATGGGAATCGAGTGGAGAAAATATATTGCTACCTACTTCTACTATATAATAAAAGGTGGGAAGAATAATCAAATGTCAAATGTACGTTTTATCCTATAGTCTAATATAGTAATATTATTATTTGGAATTAAGACTTTATTATTATTTTTTGTGATGGTAAAATCATGAGATATCGATTATATTAATTTCATATACAGTCAAGATGTGGCTGAGGGAATATGCACTCGCAAATCCAACCGAATCCAATCGTGCTTTCCCTTCATATCTTACTTGTGTTTGATGTCTCTAATAATTTATACCATGCCCAAATTATAATATATAGTTGATATATGAAATATTCATTCGTTAAAAGGAAATTAAAGCCACCCACTTTAAAATTTACGAGAGAGATTTTTTTAATTATTTTTTATTTCATTCTGGGTCAGCTTCGGCATTTTAGAATATCCTTAGAGCAACTTGCTAATGTATATATAACCCTAGCAGTATCGTTTGAGATATTATACGACTTGAAAAGTTTCAGCCACTGCCGCCATTGACAAACCATGTCAAACTGCATCTGGGGGATTTTTATTTTTATTTTTATTTTTACTATTATTTTATCTTCTCATGTTTGCCTTGGGATCATATTGATTATTTAATTGCTTTTGTTTCTTCACTTGCTTGTTTATTCTCATCTTGATACACCTTCCAATGACTAGTTAGGAATGGACCGACTGCTAAAATATATATTGAGTTAGTATCTTGTCTACATGATTATGGTTCACTTGTTAGCTTCTTATCTTCAAAAAAAAAAAAAAAAAAAAAACTTATAAGCTCTAGAAGACTTCTAGCTTAGACCTGTTCTATGACATTTTTTGTGGGATATATATATATATTTTTTTAAATAGTTTGGTTTAATTTTGGTTTCAACATATATATATATATATATATATATATATATATATATATATATATATATATATATATATATAAACGAATTGAACTGATTTTTTGAAGAAAATAACTGAAATTATTAAAGAAGTTTTAAAAAATCATTCAACTTAATTGATTTTATTAATATCACAGATAATTCGGTTAATTTACTCATGGAAAGAAATATTTTGGATTATTCAGTTTTCCCCAATATTGTTTTTTTTCTTCTTGAAATTATGGATCATTTATTTCATTTTTGATCACTTCGGACAAAATGGCTTTTGGCATAAAACTTTCTTCTGTTGGAAGGTATAATAAAAAATTAACAAAATAACCTAAAAACTATTTCAGAAATGTTACAAATAAACATGCAAACACGATAATTTAATATAAATTAGTAAATAAATAATAAGCAAAAGCTTCCTCTATCTTTCCTTCAAACCGCAATTTCTTTGCTATGGTATTCTCTTACCGTGAATTTTCACCACATTTTCTTTCCTAAGGACCTATCAAACTTTATCAAAGAAGAAGATAAAAAAATATATATATAGTTTTATCAAAAACCCGTAGCCTCTCTCAGCTCCTCCTCTATTTTTCACCTGGGCCACCCAGAGGTCCACTGATTCCCTATTCTCGTGCTTTACTTTTGGTTTGGGCTTTGTTCGAATTTTAAATCGGGCCCATTTGAAATTCACCTCATCAAGTTCTAACGATGCCATGAATAATTGTGGATGCCATTGTCAGTGATTTATTGAGACCTCGACATTTTTTTTTATTTAAGAAGATTTTGGTCTTCCCGAAACATAGAGAAGATCTAAAAACCCAGTAAATACTAAAAAATTGAGGATGACCAACGTCTTTCACTATTAATATAAACAGTCAAAAAATTAATTATTATGGGCTGCTACTTAATTTGTCATATGGTTTAATTTTAAATCTTGAATAAGTGAGAAAATTAATTATTATTTTTTAGATTAACTCTTTGAATCAAATTTAATAATAATATTAAATAGTTTTCAACGGTTTATTTTTTTCCTTACATTTAAAAAAATCTTCATGCTATATTGTATACAGTTCATTGGTTGCCTTGTCCTCCTCTATCACTCTCTGCCTTTTATCAGATACTTCTGCACCACAGACTTTTATCGCCACAATCAATCAATTTGACATTGACATTTTATGGCGGTACGGTATGAGCGACTTAATCTGCGTTCTTAATAATATACTCAGCTTCGAGAGTCAAGCAGGAGGGTGTTTGTTAATTGTGTTCCAAATTTATATATTTAAAATTAAAATTTTTACTGTTTTTATATATGTTCACGTATTTGATTTCAAAAATAATTCGATTAACAAATGTGATTAGTTCCACAACATTATTAATTGCGAGCGACCTTCCTTAAGCAGTGGTGTATGTGAATCTATGTAACAGTTCTAATTTTTATATTGATTCATGACAATTAATTCCGTTGTGATTGAGAAAATTGAAAATAAATGGCGTTTTTTTTTTTTTACGTTCCTATCCAAATATCAATATAATTCAAGAAACAAGAACATGAAAAAACAAAAGAAATACAAAAACATTTTTGAAAAAAAAAATATTTTTGTTTTTTATTTCAAAATAAATTTTTTTGGTGTTTTTAGATTATTTTCATACGCTGACGCCAAATATAATTATTAAAAAAATATCATTTTAATGCATTTCTAAACAAAAAATATTTTAAAAAACAACCTAAACCACACTCCTAAACAATCATTAAAGTTGATATGTCCCTCCCTTTTGAGATAAAGAGGTATTGATCTTTCCCTCCCTTTTTTTTTTTTTTTTCAATACAAGGCTTTAACTTTTAGGGTCTGTTTGAAAATATGGTTGAAATTGTTTTTAAAAGTATTTTTTGTTTAGAAAATTATTAGAATGATATTTTATTTATTTATTAAAAATCATTCTTGACATCAACATATCAAAATGATCTAAAAACACCAAAAAAACTTAATTTAAATTTTTATTATTATTTTTATGCAAAAACACTTTTAAAACACAACGTCAAACAGTCACTTAGAACAAAACCTAACTAGTTATCATCTGTTAAAGTTGTCGATATGGACTTGGATGTGCTGCCCATATTGTGTTAAAAAACTAGTTCACCTAAAAATATAAGTTGTTAAGTGAGGTATCAGAATGTGATTTATACTATTCTCCAACACATTCTTTCAAAGTAAAAGTCTTTGGACTTGAAACTTGCACACACAGACTTATATTACCTTGTGCTTGATTTTTATTAAATAGAATAAGGATATTGATATTTAAATTCGTGACAGCTGGATCAATAAGATTTTGATACGATATAAAAGAATCATTTTATTTAAAAATTTAAATAATTAGATAAAAAAATCAAAATATAGTTTATATTATTTTATAACTATTAAAAAACAGCAGTCCGAAGGGACGAGACCTTCTATGCCAGGCCAGAAGAGATCCCACATCCAGGCACACTCGAGAGATCAATTTCAATGGCCCGCCCCCAAAATCCGTGCACACAACAAATTTTGTCTGCGAACTCTTTCTTCTGATGACGAGTCTTGTCTTGTCCGAGAACAGTCATATTGTTTTTTTAATTAAGGTATCCGGACCAGCTTATACGCACTACAACTAATCCCTAAGCTCATTAAACATCCTGCAAGTCCAGTGAACATGTAAGACATCACGAGAATGATAAGCATATCAGGTAGAGATCAAACCAGAGTAACATGAAGAGGGACACCCTCCAGCTCCCACTGATCCAACGACCACTGGGCCAGACCCCTGGTGGTACAGGCATATTGTTGTTGAGAATTGAGATGAGATGAGGAGAGATCGATGCTGAGATGTGAGGACACGAGAGAAGCGAGTACCGATCATTTCTTCAATTGCCAATCAATCAAACCCCGAAAACTTCACGCTTACGCTACTTCTTTCTACCATCTGGTTGTTTTAGCACCTGTTTCTACTTCTACAGGGTTGTTTAAAGAAAATAACCTAAAAAATGTTAAATTCCTGAATTATTTTATAGCAATATGATCTAGTAGATTAATTTTAAATTTTTCAAGCTTGATTTTTTGTCTAGTTCTAATTTAAAAGTAACTTGACGATAATTGTCATGACCGAGTTAACTTAATGATTGTTTGGAAGTATGATTGATGTTGTTTTTAAAAGTATTTTTCATTCAAAAATATACTAAAATGTTTTTTTTTTAAATTATTTTTAATATCAGTACATTAAAATATCTAAAACTACTAAATTTTTTAATTTAAAAAAAAAATAATAAAAAAAATTTTATTTAAAAAAAAAAACTTTCAAAACATATTTCATGAATTTAAAACAAATAGGATGACATATAGAAAGCAGGATTTAGCTTTAAAAAATATAAAAGTGTCGAAGAAGGCGCCGTTTCCTTGCATGAAAGTTTAATGCAATGTGGTATCGACGTACACATGAGACCCATCTTGATGCCAAATGTCGATCTTGGCCCACGAAACGACAGACTGCAAATAGAACACCGTTGGATTGAACTCTAAAGAATCAAATCCCTCGGGTTTAACTCAAGGTCAACGTAGTGGTGTTGAAAATACCAGAATAGCCCTACAAAGCAGGAGGGATTCGAGGGCTCAAGAGCCGAAACGTGTATAGAAAAAGGGTACAGATTTGGACAGTCATGCAGGGATAAGCATGACGTTAGATCCTGACAAATGGACGGCAGAGATCCACCAAGCCTCTCTCCTCATCTTCCTATAAAGCAAGGTATGCACACACCTCTATTACTCGTTCAAACACAAGTGTCATTCAGCTAAATATTCTTTACTCTTAATTTTATCTTCGTGAAGATGTCTTGCTGTGGAGGAAACTGTGGGTGTGGATCTGCCTGCAAGTGCGGCAGCGGCTGTGGAGGGTAAGACTAGATCATTATTTCCCCTCTAATTCTTGTTCGCTTCTATGCTTTTTTTAATAAAAATAAAATGATTCTGTAAATTTCAGGTGCAAGATGTACCCTGACTTGAGCTCCGCAGAGACGATCACCACAGAAACTCTGGTTCTTGGTGTCGCACCGGAGAAGAATCACTTTGAGGGGGCTTCTGAGATGGTCATGGGAGCCGAGAATGGCTGCAAGTGTGGAGCCAACTGCACCTGCGATCCTTGCACTTGCAAATGAGATCGATCCGCTGGCTGCGTTGATTCAAGAAATAATATTTAGTCTACCAGGTGTTTGTTTATAAGGGTGGTCTCTTGTTCTTGAAAAGTTTCAATAAAGTAGCTAGCAGTCGTGGCTTGTTTTCTGCAAATCTTCCAGCGATTATCAGCTGCTGGGGATTCCTCTCTGGTTAAAGTCGAGCCAGTTGCTTTGTCGTTCGTTTTTCTTTCTTGTATAACTAAAATGGTAGTGTTACTGTGATATTTACATGTTGTCTGTGTTTGTATGTGCATGTATGGGGGGATTGGATGCATGCCCATTCATCCGATCTTAGGGTTTATCACTTGTGTTCATCAGATTGTTATTACAGCTATAAAAGAAAATAAATTACGTGGGTTTTAATTGGGCTATTAAATGATATAATAATTGAGGCGATTTCTTGAGGAATGTGAATCTTGGAAAATCAGAGTGGCTGTAGAGATAACGACGAAAGGCCCGCTACTTTCATGAACCGTTTAACTCATGTTATGGAAACCGACTGATAGAGCCCGTCAGAGCATGCCACGTCAATATTAAAAGAATGGTGGAGGAGAAGGAATAAGGAAATATCGAAAAACTGGGCCCACTGGACATACTGTTCAAGATTACTCTAGCTGATGACCATCCAGTTGTCCTTATCTGGTAATTGCGTGTTCGGAAGTATTTATGTTGTTTTTCTTTGAAATTTTAAAATAATATATATTTTTATTTTTTAAAATTAGTTTTACCTTCATCTCATTATTAAAATGATCTCAGAAGGTATGATGTAGAGTGCTTTTCCTAAATATCCCCTAAATATCACGAATGAAAATTATAATATATAGTTTGATTAGATGTACTTGCTTTGTTTGCCAATTATATAAGATAGATAATCTTGAAAATGTAAATATAATATTGTATTAATAATTATTAATATAATATTCATTAGATATTTATATAGTTATTAACCTTTAAATTCTAATATAATTATTAAAAATTTTAATATAATGATTACCGAAGATTTATTTAAAATAAATATCATTGAATTTTTTTTTTTTAATATTTAATTTGTAACATGTTTTGGTGAATGAAAACAAATATCCAAGTTTATATATATTATTTAAATAAATTAAGAGTTATTTATATTAATAAATATTTATTTGAATTATCTCTATATCAAATAATTTATATGTATATAATGTTATTAACATGATTTTTAAAATTGAGTAAAAAAATATAATTAAGAATAAAAAAAATCTTAGTCTATATATAATAAAATATTGTAAAAAAATTGTGTTAATAAAGATAAGTAAGATCAAACTAATTCTTAATGTAGTATAAAAATAAAATATGTTGTAATTGCTACAGTGAAATATTAGTTCTTAAGTTTTTGAACAATAGATATTGATAAAAAAAATGCAAAGAAAAAAAAAACTTATAAAATAATGTAGACAAGAACAAAAAGGTTTGTATGAATAGGTCAAGTGATATTTCAAGTGTAAATAATAATAAATAATACTGTTTTTCAAAAATAAAGTAAAGAAGAACTTAAAAAATATTACAAGAAATGAATATAAGAAACAAATAGTGATAATTATGTCAAGTGTAAAATTAATAAATATATCACATGTAAATATATAGAGATAAGATATAAAAAAACCTTTTTTTCCTTGGAATTATTGTTTTTATTTAAAAAGATATTTATGATTTTAAAGCAAGATAATAAACAATCTCAAAATAGTATGTTGTATTTTATATCATAGAAAACTAAAAAATCCTAAATATAATAAAATCTATCTAAGATTTTAATACTAAAAAACACTTATTTCAATTGAGTTTTAATGAACAATTTATTATTAGAACTATTATTTTCGGACTAGATACATTAGAATTGAGAAGACAATTTATTAAAACTCGAATAAAAAATTATAATAATATTTAAAAACTATATCAAAATTAAAAAGTAAACAAGCTGGATTTTTTTAAAAGTGTAAAAAAAAAAAAGATAGCAAAACATTCTTTATTTTTATTTTTTTGCAAAAAAAATATCAAATGGATCGTCTATCACAATGTAAGAGCAGGCTTCAGTTCACTAGTAGCAAACTGGCTTATAATATGATTAAAAAATATATATTAAAATGCTTCACAGTTGGCTACAAGAAACCCAAATTTTTTAGAGTGTTTAGGTAATAATCTACTTCAATGACTGCTCTCTGTAGATGAAAGCAATAAAGCATATTACATCAAATTAGTCTCCCTCACACACAAGCAAACTCGATCCAAATTTCTACATCAGTGTTTATAGTTAACCAAATTTGATCCTATTTCCATGGATGAATTATCCATAGGAACCAGTTACATTGACTCTTCTCCGAGCTACTACTGCAGCTGCGCACCGTCGTCCTGGTTATCAAAGATGCTTCTTGCAGCTTTGCTGAACATATTGTATACCTGCTTAGACGAGAGACCTATCTTTTCTAAATCATTCAGCTGCAGCATGAAAAAACATACATCGTAAGTATATTACTGACAATAACTAGTAGGAACACGATTCCTATTAGTTCATGGTAAGGTTTACAGGTTGTGCCTACCGATTTTAAAGGGCTTGTTTCCCGGAGTTCAACTATGTAATCTGCTATTTTCACTCCAATGCCCTGCATTATGAGCAAGATGGTCGTAAGGAATTAACAAAAAAGTCATAGAAAGCCACATGATTGTTCAATCTGCTGCTGAAGTTACCTTTATTTCCAACAGTTCCTCTCTGTAAATGAATAGCCAATTGACAAGTTTAGTTTCTTTGCACAACAAGGACAAATACAAAAGTTGTAAAGTCTAAGAAAATGTAGGGAATTTAGCAGAAGTTACCTGCTAGCGGTATTCAAGATGTCAACATATTCTTGCATAAGAGAGCTCTGCGCGGCAAATTTCTAGAAATCAGATCTACAACTTGAAGGGACTTTAATGTACTTTACAAAGTTGATTCTTCTATTTTACCTTTATACTAGAACTCATTGCATTGAATTTGTCTAGTGGGGTGCTGATTGTTACGAACTTGTCATTTGCACAGGTTGCAGTAGAAGGTGTTTTTGGCTCGAAATGAACTGGACACTTGTAGCAAGAGGCTAATTCCTCGTGGCGAATTTGGTTTACATTTGCATTGATGGGGGAGAGGACTTTTCTTAAAGGACTTCTCTCTGTACTCTTCACCTCAGCAATGGGTGATGTCCCAATTGAGTTATTTGACTTTGTGGATGTTATCTTATATTCCTTGTCCGATGGCTCAACTGCACAGTTGCAAAGTTTCAACTTTAAAATCCTTAAAAAACCTCTTACAGATTAACATAAAACAAACTATAATGAATTCGAATTTGACTGGATTACTTGGATGCACGAAACAAGAAAATAACAAGTCTCGGATAGTGGCTACATACTGAGTAAGTGGATTGATGATTCCAAGTTATTTTCAGTAGAATCAGCACCAATCTTTTCCCTATTTTCCTCAGCAGCAGAATTCGTACTCTGAAAAATGAATTTAGATTCATATGTTAAACACTAAAATTTAACATCTCTTTTTTTATGTGCAGGGAAACAAGTTTGCAAATGACACAAGTTGCTAAGAACTTACTTCCAAGCATGAATCAGTTAAACCTTCATCACTAAATAGACTTCTGAATGGCACAGACGATCCCCTTTATAAGATTTAAGCATATCGTGAACAGCATAAATCAGGTTAGAATCCAACCATATAAATCAGCAATAGGAAAAAAGAAAAAAAGATCATGTAGTGCTTTGAGACTTCCAAATAATCAGGCCGCTATTTAACAAGACACCTTCAAATAACTAGGCTTTAATTTAATTGGAGGCTTTCATCAGCTTGATTAGTCCATACCTCTCTTTAGCGTTACAAGCGTTCCTGTAGGTGGTAACCTTAGCTTTTGCGGAGCTGTAATTTGGTTTCTTGATAGAACTTGGAAGAAATGGAGAACCATGTGCATCTATTCTTAGTGCACTCTTTGTCTTCCCTCTAGACTCAAGCCAAACTCGCAGTTTTTCCTCCATATCAACTTTAACCTTCGGAGTATCTAGTTTATGGGTTGACTGGACAAAATTTGAAATGTGCCTTGACCTCGCGGCCAAGCTCACTGTACGAACAGATTCTTGGTACTCTCCTGGATTCTACCATTGACAAGCACAGCTTCAATTAAATTCACATTTCCAAGAATGTTAAGAGCATCTGAAGAAAAGATGAGTGAATGTTTCCTTACAAGGCAAGCAACCATCAAAGCATGACTGGCTCCTCCAAGAGAGTCCTGCAAAATACGAGTCAATTTGCTGTCTCGATATGGTACTCGGGGTTCTTTGTTGTTCAGTGCACGGATAACATTAGATAATGCAAACAATGACTGGTTGATTTTAGAACTCTCTATTAGACGTATCCCTTCATTACAGCTCCTCCTGTTATCTTCACTACCTGATTAAATAACAAATACAAATAAGAAAAACAGAGTCTAGATTAACCAAATCGTTGTCAATTTGGAGTAGGTATCGTGTAGATATGACCTGCCAAATCGATTAGGTTAAGCTTCCCAGACACAACAGCCCCAGAATCACCGCTACCTGGTGTAGAGACAGCTACCACAAGAACCCCATGGCTCCTACTAGAGACATCATTGAGAACTGTGTCTGCAGTTTTACGCCTCTGAATTCCACGAGAAAATACCTCTTGAAATTCAGAAATTGAATTGACTGGGACTCGAGATAGTCCCTTGAGGTGCACCTGCCCATCTTTATCATCCTGAATAACAATTTCTTTCGCTCCATCTTCTAAAAGATCATAACACCTTTCAATATACACTTCATAGTATGAAATCTCTGCCCTACTTCCTGTTCTCTGACAAATAGACAGGATAGTGGACATGGCCAGTGGCATTAGTCCTGGCAACAAGTTGGTACCCTGCAGCATCAACCATGCCTCAGCGGCCTTAGCACACTTACAACAGTGGGGGGAAAAAACTCAGAATTCACTATCTGCTAAATCTTAAGTAAGAAAGTGACTGAACATCAATGCTACTGTATTTGCTAAAGACATTATTCCCAACAGCGAAACAACTTAACGCTTCCAAGTCACCTCAGATTAATCTCCAACCTATACACCAATAACCCCTAATGTTATCAGAAAAATCTCAATTAGGTCTCCATCCAAAACCGTCAAATGTTTTCCATTTTAAGTGACTATTTTGTGTTATAAAATGATGCAATCTTTAAGAACTTAACGTCTCCGGTTAAAAAATTGCAAGGATTTTTAGACGGAAGGAATGATTGAGGATTTGTGATAGGATGGGGATGCAGTAGTGTGAGGTTAGGTTAACTCTTAATTTTTCTTTCTTTTTCCTTTGGTTTGTCAGCAGCCAAACAAGCAGAACTAAATTAGGAGTTGAACTAGTCCGAGAAAGAAAAGGAGTCGGGATTCTCATTTGGATACCTGCATAGTGTAGGTCTTTCCACTGCCAGTAGCCCCATAAGCAAAAACTGTAGCATTGCGCCCCCTAAACATCTCGGGAATTAAAGGGCTTACTTCTCTCTCAAAAATGGATCTAAGATTGTTATCATCTTGACCAAAAAAAGCGTCCAGCTGATAGCACTCCTTTCGGCTACGCGTTGCAAAATGAGAAAAAAAACCACGATTAAAAAAACCCACAAAATCATTAACAGCAGCCCAAAGAGAAAGTGAGAGAAAAGGCACTGACCTGGTTTCAGGATCTTGAAGATGAACTGTGACTTCATCTCTGGAGTCAGAATCTCGGTCAAGAACAGAAATACAGGAAGATGGGTTGCCATTTTTTGCAGGAATTTCGTGAGAGAGAAAGGGGCGTACCCTTACAATTACTCTAACCTTAGAGGTGCAGCTGGCGTCCATGAATTTTTTTTGAAGGGGTTTGGGGGTTTTGACTGAACAGCTTTGAACTTCCATTGCTAAAACGCTCAGTGATTTTTGCAGGGAGGATTCCACTTTCCAGAGAGAACAAAGAAAACTGAAATAGTAGATCAGGTTGAGGAATTTGAAAGTACTTGACCGTTGGGTTCGTTTTTAAAATTTCAAAACATCATGAGAATGATGAGAATTGGGCCTTTTATTTGAATTAATGTGGATCTAGCCTTGTGGGCCCATAAAGGTTAGCGAGCATCAATAAATTAAACGAGATGGTGACGAGGGAATGTCCTGTGACTTTTATCTGCAAATGTATTTGTATTTAACTTTTTTCGTTTGAGTAAGGTATTTGGTGTCAATTGTCATGAGGATATTTATTATTTTTAGATTAAAAATATATATTTAAATTGTTAATAAATACTTTATAATTAATTAAAGGTAAACAAAACTAATTGAATTTATCAAGTTATTTTATACGGATAATTTGAATACACGGAAGGTGTTTTCATTAAAATAAAACTTGATTTCTATACAAAATAATATATTTAACTAATAAGTGGTTCTCTAAAAATAGTTGTGGTTAATAATTTTATACACCTCCACTTTAATTATGCCTTGAATATTGCTTTCTTTAAATAAAGGTTTTTCTTATCCTTTCTTGGTTAAATTTTATATTATTATTATTTTTTAACCATAATTGGTATTTTTGATATTCACTTATTAAAAATAAAAATTTATGAGTAAAAAGAGGACATTAATAACATGGTTCTAGTGTTGGGTGATTTTTAAAGGATATTTTAAAGTCATTTAAGCAGGTGTTATATTTAAACTTTTATTAAACTAGAGATTATAAATTAATGGTGATTTTTAGGTTGTTAGGAGTGTGAGGTTGTCTCTTACACTAATCTTGAGAATAATCTTGTGTGTCTAATAAATATATATATTCATCTATGTGGATGGTAATTTGGAGTAGGAAAATACTATTTATTTACTATATGAGTTTTCCTTATTAAAATATCTATTGTTTTGTAAATTAAGTGAATTAGACATGATAAATTATTTGTAAATAATGTTAAGTGTTTTATAAATTATGTTTATGAATGTGTTTTGATTTTGTGAACCCATTTATGGATTGAATATGAATATAAAGTTAATTTGATGCGCTTTGGACTCGGCTTTAAGAATTTTATATTGATACTTGTAAACATATCTATTTAGAATCTAATGTCTTGCTATAAAGCAAAATATGACCTATTGTTACTGTGGATAGAGTAATTATACACTATGAACTTAGTCTTTAGAGGTTATACATTGACACTTATATACATTTTTCTTAAAAATTTAATGCATGATTATAGAGCAATATATAATTTATTATTATTGTGGTTAGAGTAATTGTATTTTTTACACTATAAGTGTATCTTTGAATATGAGTGTGTAGTTTATGTCTGTATTCAAAATAATTGGTTTGAATTATTTAAATTTGTGAATGATTTATAAGTATTTGTTTTTGATATTTGAATATTTGAAAGCACTAATATCTTGGTATAATAAATGAACTAGTTTTAAGTTATATATAGATATGAGTATTTTTTGGCATGACTTAAATTAACAATCAAACAACAATGTAACTTACTTTAGGTATGATGCATATTTCCCTTGCACAACTAGTCTTCTTACACAAATTTTTATAAACCATAGGTTTCATAGCGATCATAATATCATGTGGGAAACTCTCTCTAATCATAACTTTATAATTAAACCCCAATCTCCTGTAATTTCAAGAGACATCTCTACCATTTGATGTCGTGCACGTCATGATTTGATAACGACACCATTAACGACTTATTTTGTTAGGCTGAACTTTATTTGTTTGCTTGTTTTTTTATCTTTGTTTGTGTGTTTAATTTAGTTTTAACATGTTTTATGTATTGCTCATGCATTTGTTTACGTACTACTAATGCATGAGTACATTAAGTATGAATTAATGCTTTCATGCAATTAGATTTTCATATAAACTTAATCTTCACATGTAAAGCTGTGAAGTCTTGGTCGATCTAATATGTAATTATATTACTATTAAAAAAATATCATCTTGAAGATTTTTTAAGTCCAACTATGTTTTTACCGATCATCTGAGCTGTTTTGCATCCGCCAAGTTGATTGGATCACGTTAAAATAACTCTTACATGATTTAATTTGAGATTCAATCTAGATAAGAAATCGGTCCAATTTATTTTTTTTTCATCAAATTTATCATTCAATAATTGATTGATTTTGAATTGATATTCATGATTTATTTTGGTTTACTTTCTTTAAATTTATCAAAATCTTAAATAAAATCATGATATTTTATTGATACTCGATTTTATAAATGTCTATATTTTTTTATTATATAATTAAATTGAAAATAATTTAAAAATAAAAATATTAAATTCAATCTAAATCATGAATTTGACATATTAAGTTATAAGGGTTAAATCGATTTCATATGTAATTATTTCAATATTAATTTTAGCTGATCAACAGTGAAGCACGGCAGCTAAACTAATAATATATATAAATGAAAAAATAATAGTAGAGAATTTTCAAATATCGAAAAAGAGAGTTGAATATTGATATATAAACCCTCTCTTTCTATCTTCTCGTCTCGTTTATACTCTCCTTCCTAATTCATTCGTTACTCTCGCCGGTAGCATCAACGCAACCACCATGTCATCCGAATCCGAAATCCCCAAACCAGATCAAGAAGGAGAAGATGAATCCTCAAAATCGGCAAGCAAAAAAGCTTCAAAGAAGGAAGCAGCAAAGCAAGAGAAGTTACGCCGCCGCCAGGAAGCCGCTTTGGCAGCCGCCGCCGCCGCCGCGACCTCACTTTCTATCGAGGAGGACCCACTAGCGGCGAACTATGGTAATATCCCGCTTCTAGATCTGCAATCGAAGGTGGAAGCAGATCTAAAAGCGTGGACAAAAGTCGGAGACCTGACTCATGAGTTGAAAGGAAAGGAGGTGTTGATTCGCGGCCGTGCGCAAACCATGCGTGCTGTTGGCAAAAATATGGCATTTATTGTGGTTAGAGAGAAAGGTTTTACTGTGCAGTGTGTGGTTACTGCGCAGCCTGATGTAGTTAGTAAACAGATGGTCAAGTTTGCCGCTGGATTGAGCCGGGAGTCAATTGTTGATGTCCATGGCGTTGTTTCTGTCCCCTCTATTGCTATCAAAGGCACCACACAGCAGGTCTGGTTTTATTTGTTTTTTTGTTTGTTTTTTTTCCTTTTGAATTATTTATGTTTGTTAACTCTTTTTTGCAGGTTGAGATTCAAGTTAGTAAGCTTTATTGTGTTGACAAAGCTATGCCGACCCTTCCCATTAATATCGAGGATGCTTCTCGAAGTGAGAAGGAAATTGAAGAAGCTTTGCAGGTATAAATTTTATCTCGTCCCTGTTGCTCCTGGTTATTATGTGGGCAGCAGTGATTTTTTAGAACTACTTCTTAAATAGTTCATTCCGAATACTAGACTTTTTGAACTGTGCAGGCTGGAGAAAAACTTGTTCGTGTTAATCAAGACACGCGGCTGAATAATAGAGTTCTAGACATTCGAACATCTGCTAACCAAGGGATTTTCCGCATTCAATGTCAAGTGTGCAATGTGAGTTCCTTTCTTTTTTCTAACCTTTTTTTTGGTGATGGTAAAGATATTTACTTTTGCATCTTCATAATTCCTTCAAGTTTAGGTGTTGTAGGATTGATTAAATTTTCATCATTAAGTGTTGTTTAAATTCTGGGATTGAATGTTTCTTAGCATATGTAAGAAGAAGAAAAATTGACACAGAAATGCTCCTGCCTTTTAGAAATGACATAAATTGTGGCTAGTTATCACAAACATGGGTTCTGCAAATGCTTGACTACTTGTTGTCATCCTCAACAGTTAAAAGATAAAATACTTAATTATTCCTGTCCATTGCTCAGACGCTTGAAAATCATGACTTGCTAACTACCTTGGTGAATTCAACCTCCTTTTATCGAGTCAAGTTCATTGTTTTACAGAGGACCTCTTCCTTCCTGTGATATATTATTTATTAGAATTATAAAAACAGAAAAAAGAGGAATATTGCTCTTCTTTTTTCCCCTATCCCCCCCCCCCCTCTCCTTTAAATTGTATTCTGTCTTGTTTTCATTTTTCAATAAACAAAAAAAGTATCCACTATTTTCAGTGGAAGAAAGATAATTTAACAGAAATAATTTGTCTTTGTATGGTTTGCAGTTTCTAGTTTTCTGTGCACTGAATATCCTGGAGCTCCATGTGCCGGACTAATCCCCCTCCCCACTGCCTTTCTCTCTCACACGTGCACATACATGTGTTAATGAAATTATTGAGTGACTATACATCCCAGTCTTTCAATGCATTATACCATTGTGCAGATATTCAGGCAGTTCTTATTGTCAGAAGATTTTATTGAAATCCACACACCAAAACTGATAGCAGGCTCCAGTGAAGGTGGTTCAGCTGTGTTTAAGCTGGACTATAAAGGGCAACCTGCTTGCTTGGCTCAGTCACCTCAACTTCACAAGCAGATGGCAATTTGTGGTGATTTTGGGCGTGTTTTTGAGATTGGTCCTGTTTTTAGGGCCGAGGATTCTTACACTCATAGGCATTTATGTGAGTTTACTGGTCTTGATATTGAATTGGAGATTAGGCAACACTATACTGAGGTAGGATTCTGTTTGGTTAGCTAGTCATGGGCATCTGAATTGAGTTGATGGTTGATGTTTAGCTGAAAAAATGATTTTTTTTTTATGCAGGTGATGGATATTGTTGACCGTTTATTTGTCACAATGTTCGACCATTTGAATAATAAGTGCAGCAAAGATCTTGAAGCAGTTGGGAGGCAATATCCATTTGAACCTTTGAAGGTCATTATTTGTAACAAATTTCAGAACCAATATTATGTCTAGTCCAAGATATTGATTGCTAATATCTTGGACAAACTTTAAGAAGTGCGATTTATTAGCACCAACTTGTGCATCATTTTGAATTCTCTTTACTCCTGGACCTGATCTCTCCTATTTACTTACACACAGTACCTGCGAAAGACTCTGCGCCTAAAATTTGAAGAAGGGGTTCAAATGCTCAAGGTAAGAGAATAAATATATATATGTTTATGTTCTTATTTCCATATTTTCATGATCTGCTTTTGAATTTTGACATGCTCTTAGTTTAGAATTTGGCCCCCTCTTAAGGGAATAAACCATATACATAGAGAGGATATGTTTCTGGCTATGATGATTGATTTGAACTGAAACTACCTAGGAACTATAGGAGCAGGTTTTGTACCTGTTATTTGGTAGAAGATCTCATTAAGGTGCTTTCTCTATTCTAATTGCTGATATATGGTGTCTTGCCATATACAAATTGGATGGAAAGGGAAGATAGTAAAGGACTTGTCAAGGGCTCATGTGTAATCTCTCCATGACTCTTATGATTGTTGGAGTCCTTGATTTTCTTTTCAAAATGCCAGTAAAGGTTGTTTTGCACGAATAACAAAATGTGAGGCATTTGGCAACAGTATAAAATAGTTGTTTTTCAATTATAGCGACTAAAACTGCTGCTTATGCTTGCCAAGGCTGACATAGAGCTGCTGCCTGCTTGTGGACAATGTTACATGCTCAATTGTAAATTCAACTTCCTTTTGCAGGAAGCAGGAGTGGAAATTGATCCTTATGGGGACCTGAACACAGAATCAGAGAGAAAACTTGGCCAGCTTGTTTTGGAGAAGTAATTTCATATTTTCTGTGTTCAATTTATTGCCTGGAGAATTTTCTCTATTGTAGCCAAAGTAATCAAATGGGCCAATCCTTGCTTCTTATTGTAGGTATGGCACTGAGTTTTACATTCTTCACCGGTATCCTTTGGCCGTTAGGCCATTCTACACCATGCCATGCTTTGATGATCCAAAATACAGTAACTCCTTTGATGTCTTTATTCGAGGTAAAGTATTTGATGTGTTTTTTTATCTCATTAGTATGAATATTACACTGTTTGCTTTACACCTGGAGTCTTGTGTATGTGCATGCTTGGACATGTTTTCAATGTATATGTAATGGAGATATGATACTCTTTTACTATTTGCTTGTGAATTTTATTGACTTGACCCTTGTCTGTTAGGTGAGGAGATAATTTCCGGAGCACAGCGTGTTCATGCACCAGAATTATTGGCGGAACGTGCACAGGCATGTGGGATTGATGTCAGCACAATCTCAACATACATTGATTCTTTCAGGTATTTTTTTTATTTCCTTGATTTTCTTTGATAAAGAAATGAAAATGAAGGTGAAATTTGTTCTTGTTTTGCTCTGTGTTCATGATGATATTAGTTTATGTACTCTAGTTGTTATTCTCTTTTGAAACTTGATGCAATGCATCTGGCAAGGTTTCTTCACCCATTTTGCATCTATATGGCACTAAAAGGATCTTCCTGGGTGAAGGTTGCTAACTTGGATGTTGTGACAATGATGGCAGTATATAATTATTTGAGTTGAGTCTATTAAATGTTAAGTCATCAATATTTATGTACCAGAAGTTGTTCACATGGTCTTTTCAACAAGGAGTAAGGAAATATACATTACAGAATGTTTGATATATTGAATTCCGTTCACAATCTATAAAAGTAAAAAATGAAACCAAAAAGGAGTATCAGAAAAATGCTGAGAATGATCTGTATTTAGTTGAGTCGATAATTCTTTTGAGCTGTTTTCTTTCTAGCTCTGCTATCTCCAGTCAACATGGTGAATCATTTTTAATATATTTTCATGTGGTACTTCAATAAATGGGATAAAAGTAATCGTTTTTTTTTTTTATATTATTATTATAAAAGGCAGATTTCTGGTTTATAGTTTAATTGGGCCATTCATTTTTCTCTTTGCTGATTGTTTTGTGGAGTCTGATTTCCTTGCCTGTTGATGGATTCCCATGGTTGCTCTTTTTACAGATATGGTGCCCCTCCTCATGGTGGGTTTGGAGTGGGGCTGGAGCGCGTGGTGATGCTATTCTGTGGCCTGAACAACATTCGTAAAACATCGCTCTTCCCACGCGACCCGCTTAGGATCGCTCCATGATCATGTGCTTCGAGAGCAGTCAAACTATCACTGATCTACAGTGATATTTCTCAAGAAAATCCATGTTTAGAAGTGAGAAGAGGATAGTTTTTTGGTGCACTGGCCAGCTACTTTCGTGGAGAACTTGATAGTTTCACTCCGTGTTTTTCTTGATGTCATACTTTTGTTATCTAGCATTTCAGTGGAGTTTGAATAAGTAGCATTTGAATTGAAATGGAATCTCAATGATCAACTACTCGACACGACTAGTTGAATTAGAGGCAAATGGAAGTGAACTTAAGTTATGCCCCGAAATAATTTCGAGTACATTTTATTCCATTTGCCTCTAATCATCAGAAGACGTGTAGCGCGCGCACACGCGCGCACGCTTTGTACTGCTGCCAATTGCTAAAACAATATAATATGGATTTATCTTGATGGATAATTATCTGACCTTCTGTCCCTTTGGAATTGTAAAACCTGCATGGTTGAAGTCGGCCATGGCCTCTCGGAAAGCTCCTTGGAGTGGGGGAGCAACTCATAAATTTTTTTGTAAATTAGAAAGGAAATGTCAATTTCAATAATTTTGTAATTTTTTTTATTAGTTGGAAGTAAGTTTTGTGTGTGCGTGTTAGTTCAGTGAAAAGGAGTGTTTTCAGTACCAACTTGCATATTATTCAAGATTAAATCTTTTTCTAGATAATTTTTATGACACCTTCCACATCAGGTTGGTGGATTTAAATTCTCAAGTATAGAAATATTCATCAAATCAGTTTCCACGTCTATCAAAATAATTTTAGAAATTTTGAGTTTGAGAAGCATTTTTTAGTTTTTATTTTCTTAAAGATTAAATATTAACAAAAAACAAACTTGAAATGATCTCAAATTTTGCTTGGGAGTCTCAAGAATCGTGTAAATTATTTGCTTAGAGCCCGTTTGGCACTGCGGCCAAACCACTGTTTTGCTGAAATTTATTTTTTATTTTATTTTAAATGAATATGTTTTTATATTTTTAGATCATTTTGATGTGCTGATGTCAAAAATAATTTTAAAAAAATAAAAAAACATCATTTTAATGTATTTCGGCACGAAAAGTACTTTGAAAAACTACCGCAACCGCTCTCCCAAACAGGCTCTTAGTCATTGTATGATTATCAAAGTTTTTATATGGTCGAATACGTAACACCAAACCAAGTTTAAAATTAGTTAATTTTGGTAGCCACACTAAAAATATCTGTGTGAATTCATATGAACTATTTAGAGCTTCCTTTTTCCCCCTACATACTTGTAGCTTATTTTATATATTTTTTCATAGCTTTTCAATTTTTATGATTCTAAAAATAAAATAAAAAACATTTCGATTTTTTTTTAAAATTACTTGTGAAATTGATTGAAGTTTCAATAGCATGTGTGAAATTTCAGCTGAAAAATATCAAAATCTGTTTTCTTTTAGAATGAGTTTGATCATAGTGAAAGTTTGACTCCTGGATCTAACAGTTAAATCAAGTAGAGGGAGGATATTTGTAAGAAAACATAATGGTTTAGGGACGAAACTGGCTAAATTAATAGTATAGGCTTAATTTGACTCACCTTCAAAAGTTAAGGGGCAAAAACTGATTAAATAAAAAAATATATAAGTTTCATAAAAAAATGGTAAAAAATAAAAGAGACCGTATAAATCTCTACAACAAACAGATAATTATCTTAATTATAATAAATCAAAAGTAAATCCATTTGTTTTAAAAAAAACAAAATCAGTTAAAACGTATCTTTACTTGGAAAAACGTCACTTAAACCTCGATCATATATTTCCAAATCAAACGGTCAAGAAACACCCGCGAACGGGTGGCCCTTCACACCCCCTGTCCCAAATCAATTCGAGATTTAACGCAGTAGCTAGAGTGCCGTTTGAGGTTCAAACTTTGGGCTTACAAAGATTAAAAACCGTTAAGCACCGTTAGCAAATAGGGTTTTGAAAACCTAAAAAAAACGAAAACAAAAATGCTCGAAAGGAAAGCAGTCTATAACGGCAACTAACGGAGACGGTCGGCGCAAAATATATTCGTTATATACAAATTTACGGTCTGGCCTTGTAGTTGTGCGTGTATATATTTATTTATTTTTATTTTGTTTCAACGGGCAAGCTTTGGCTTGGTTTTGTTTTCTCTGTGAGTCAGAGAGAGACGTTTCCCTTTCTTTCCTTTCTACCTTATTTATTTCTCTCTCTCTTTCTCGACGTCGATGAGCTCCTCTTCAATTCCCGCCATCTCTCTTGAAGCAGAGGTCAGATTTTTTTAGTTTTTTATGGTTTAACTGATTTGGATATCGAACGATTATTAGCTTTAAAGTATGTGTGATTTGATTAAGAAACGGTAGAATTGAATATGATTTTCTGCTTTTTTTGATCCAATCGGTGTTTTTTAAGATCTGGGTTTTGTTTGTATTGCTAAATATATTTTAGGGCTCTATATTTTACTTATATTATTATTATTTGATTTAAGTAGTACGACTCTATGTATTGAATTATGTATTTGTGGATTATGATTTTGGCTTTTGGAGATGGTTGTAGAAAGAGGAGATGGATGAACTAAAGATAGAAGAGCGTTGCCTTGAAAATAAGCAATTAACACCCGCTTCGAGCTCCTCTCAATCTGAAGAAGTTAGTGGCAGTGCTATTCTCAAGTCTCCCGGAGTTTATAGTCCAGCCACTCTATCACCGACTAACAGGTCACTTACTATCCGTTAATTCTCTTTTACCCTTTTTTTAGAAAGTATTTTTTATTCATTTATGTCTATCCACTTTGAAATATCCAGTCTCTTTTTTATCTTGTTTTGAATTCTATTGCTTTACGTGTATGATCTTTTTGTTTGAGAATTATGAGTTGAGAATTTGGATTTGCAGAAGAACTACAGGGCCAATTAGGAGAGCCAAAGGTGGTTGGACTCCGGAGGAGGTTTGTGCTTTCTTAACTTATTTAATTCCTATGCGAGAAGATTTTCTTGTTTGTTTGTTGGCTTATTTGAAGGTTGGGGTTTGGTCCAAGTCAGTGGCTGAGTCACTTCTAAACCTGGACCAGTATGATGCTTTGCTAGTTTTCAGTGTTACTTTTATCCTCTTATTAATCATAGTATGATCATTACAATGATCATGAGCACCTGCAATATAGCTAGATCTCTGTTAGTGCCCAGCTGTTAGCTGTGCTTATCTGCTGTTATAGAGTATTGTGCTCAAATCCAGTTGCTAATGACAACCTTTTTAATGTGTTACAGGATGAGACATTAAGAACTGCTGTTGCAACTTACAAAGGGAAAAGTTGGAAGAAAATAGGTCTCTTTCTTAACTCAGAAGTGCCTGTCTAAAACTTCTTTAGCAATAGAGATAATCATTCTCCATGCTTTTTTCTCTTTCTCCCCCCCCTGTATTTCTGTTTCAGCATTGCCAATTGTTCATGCTTGATGTACAATTCCCTTTAAAGGTTATAGTGAGATTTGGATTGTGCACTTGAGCTAGCTGAGACTCGTAGAGTTGTGAAGATTCTGTAAATATATTTTATAGTAGATCTAGGAAAATAAAGAAACTTGCTTTGGCTGACCCAAAGAGAATTATAGCAGCCTAGGAACTGTAAGTGCATAACAGGAGTCAGTAGCATAGCTAGGAATATTTTCCAGGGCCATCATTCATTAATTTAGCACCTTGTCAAAATATAAATTTTATGCATCTGACTGTCTTAATTTAATTTTCAAGCTAATAAAAAGATTCAAAATACTGTTAAAAGAATATAAGGTTAACCACATCAGTCTCATTACTTCAACAAAGAAACATGATACAAAAACGTTCTTTGAGAAAGAGCAAGAGAGATAAAAGTTTGGTTTTCTCAATCCACAAAAAAATAAAAGCAAGAAACATAAGTAATATAGTTCAAAAGTAACAACACTCTCTTTCTACATATAAAGTGTTTAATGAGAGAGGTTAAATACATTGTGAGCGAAGTCCAGAACTCAATCATTTGTGGTTTACAGTGATATTCAATTAGCAAATAACCTCAAATATTTAACATTTAATCTATCCCCTGCCTTTGATTCCCCCCATTCAACCCGGGTGCCCCACCAAAATCAAAGTGACTTCACCTTTTACAGGGAGGAAACTCAACTACTCGCGGGGCTATACAGAAAGAAAGTTGTAGGAATCAATTAAATTCCTTCTTAGTATTTTTTCCCTGCACCTAGTGCCCGAGTCACCTTAAAAATCTGTTTAGATTTGTGGGTGGTTCTGAGTTATGGCAGAAGATTCATGTGATAGAATATTTTAGAGCATGAATGAACTTAGATTTAGGCTCTACTATTTTAGTTGTTAACACTGCTGAAGCCAAACCACATACTCACCCAATCTGAGAGCACTCGTTTTCTCCAATTTTGGAAAGAGCTTTTTCATGTCCATTTCAAGCAAGTTGCTGGTTGTTTCCAATAACCTTCTCTATTTGGAGGACCTGTTTTGAGTCTTAAATTACTGATTCCTTGTTTGTGTTGCATAAAAAAATGGTTTACATGTGACAAAAAGATAATATTCTTGTCAAATATCTTAAGTTGGTCTTACTTTTGATGTTATGCAGCTGAGTTTTTTCCTGATAGATCAGAAGTGCAATGTCTGCATCGATGGCAGAAGGTTCTTGATCCTGAACTTGTTAAAGGACCTTGGACTCAAGAGGTTGGCACCTTATTTTGTTAAGTATCTCTTGTTGTAGACTATATTTAGGCACTAAAATTTCTGTTCTCTTGGCTTGTAGGAGGATGATAAAATTATTGAACTGGTAGCAAAATATGGACCCACAAAATGGTCTGTCATAGCAAAAGCTTTACCTGGTCGCATAGGGAAGCAATGCCGAGAGAGGTAACTTTGTTTAAGAAGGTTGCTGATTGATTCATTTTATTTTTTCGTCCACAACACAATTCAGGACACAGGAACCTATTTTCTCATTGGAACAGGGACTGTGGTCCTAGAACAGCTGAAAATCATATATTTATACACTAATGAAAGTTTATTTGGAATATTTTCAGGTGGCACAATCATTTGAATCCTGATATAAAAAAGGATGCTTGGACATTGGAGGAGGAATTGGCACTCATGAATGCCCATCGCATATATGGAAACAAATGGGCAGAAATAGCAAAGGTTCTGCCTGGAAGGTACTCTTGCATAATTTGTAAAAACTATGAGGGAAATTTAGTTGCTATGTTGATCTTGATTTTATGTTTTATAGGAAATTAGTTGCTACATTTTGTAACTTCGTTTGAATATTTGATGCTCCCATTCCTCTGAGTAGGGTAGGCAGAATGCTAAATTTGCTGATTCATGCAGTAGTGTTGATCTCAAAAGAGGATCCAGCTTATTTAAAAGTGAATTTTGTATATTCATATTGTTAATATGCTTGGGAGTTTATATAAAATTACTCTTCCCTTTCTGAATGAGAATGTTTTGTCTTGTCATTTATTTATGCCTGGAAGCCAATTTGATTTGATCTGACTTTTCAAAGATTTTAAGAACGCGTCTTGATAATTAGAGTTAAAACAATACAGACAATGACATTTCATTTTTGCTATCTAATATGTATTGTGGTTTTAAAAGTCTATATATTTCATACAGGGCTTATTGTGACTGAATCAAAGTTATAACTGAAAGAAAAATGTGTTTTGAATCTCAACAATGATCCTCATGTAATATCACACAGGTGATCAATTCAGTATAGTCGAAATACACAAATTCATATGAAGTTCCTTTTGTTGCATGTCTGATCCCACCTTTTCTTCATCAAGGGTCCATGGGCCTAATGCCTCATCCTTTGTACAAGGAGTTGGACATTGCCATAAACCTAGACATGGCTCAGGAGGTTAATTAAATAGTAAAAAATAACATCTTGCCATGTCATTTATTATTCTCCAAGATGTGTGTGTGTGAACAGCTTATGTAGTGGATATTTCAAGCTAGACTAATTTGTCTTAACTTTTCTGTACACAGGACTGATAATTCAATTAAAAACCACTGGAATAGTTCCTTGAAGAAAAAATTAGATTTTTATCTGTCTACGGGGAAACTACCTCCAATTTCAAAGAATGGTTTCCAAAATGGAACTAAAGATACGAATAAATCTGCTGTGATGAAAACAATGAAAGAATCAGATTCAGCTGCCCAAACTTCTTCAGGAACTACTGATATATGCAAGCTAGATGAAGATGGAAAAGATCAGTTAGAGTCTACATTGGTGCTAGATGTAGTAGCTTCATCAAGTGTTCTTCCAAACGAGTATGCTGATTCTGTAGATCTTAGCTGCTGTGATTCAGAGTTGCAGCAAAAGTTTGAAGATAATCAAGACAAGGGTATAGGGTCTGGATTGCAGTTTGACAGGCCGAGTTATGGTTCTTTGTATTATGAGCCACCACTAGGAGAACAATTGGATTCATATCCTTCAAACATGGGTAATGTGCAGCATGAGAACAATTCTTGCCCAGTTTCGTCTCCTGTTAGTTTCTTCACCCCACCTTGTGTAAAGAGTCGTGATTTGAGTGCACAAAGTCCAGAATCTATATTGAGAATTGCTGCCATGAGCTTCCCTAACACTCCTTCAATATTTCGAAAGAGGAAGACTGTGGATCTGCTTCCTAGTAAAATTGGGAAAGTAGGCGAGGAAACCATCAAAGACAGGTTAAACATGTCTGTTGAACATGAAAAAACTGAAAATACTTTGGAAAAGACAGCTGCTCAAGATGGAAGTTTGTGTGAGAGTCCTGCTTCTTTGGGTAATGGTAATATTCGGTCTCATGATAAGCCCTTTAATGCATCTCCTCCATATCGGTTAAGATCGAAACGGACTGCTGTCTTCAAGTCGGTGGAGAGACAACTTGAGTTTACATTTGAAAAAGGCAGGAGTGATGGTACCAAACCAACGAGATTATCTGTGAAAGGGGGCTCTCCTGTCACTGAAGATTGTTCTCGTGCAACAAAGATGGGGGTTACCTAAAGAAGATCTGTAAGTCATAATTTTTGTTTCCAGCCATGTCTAATATTATGCTTTTCCTACTGATATTAGATTTTCCTTATGCTTTCATTATGGGTGCTCCAGAACTAAAACTGTATTTTCATGTTTACTCAAGAATAAAAATGGAATCTTTTATGATAAACTTTTGTATGCTGGAATCATTTAGAATGATATCTCAATTCAGATACAAATAAATTTTCAAAAAGATTTTTTGAGATTCCTTTATTTTCAATATTATGCTGGTTAGTGAAGAAAATTCTCTTGGATGGTATATTGAGTTTGAAATTTATTATCATTATTTTTGCGTTGTTTTCATTCTTATTGCATTCCTATATGCGTACATTTGTCCATACTGGGTTTCTGCATTTTAGATACGTCAAATCTTTCTGTGTCTGATAGCATTTAGTTCTTAGCTACAATGTAAAAATTCTTTGTTGTTAGTTTTCCATGACAAAGTGTTTTCTGTTTTGCGGCAATAAGAACAATTTTTTTGTCCCTTGGATAAAATTGAGATTGCTAAACTATAAGAAATTGATCTCTCGTTGGGAGGTCTAATTAATATTGAGTTCCAAGCTGCTTGTATTTTGTATTTTGATTTACCTGTAACCTCTCTATCCCGGAGACTATTATGGTCTGATCATCTTCATGTTTATTTTTACTGGAATGGATGTTGAGTTTATGATAGGGAATTACCCCGTTTCCCTTCCAATAAATAATTTTGGCCTCAAGTCCTGTTGCATATTCTGAGCCGAGAAACCTTCAATAAGACATGGCTTCGCAAAGAAAAAGCGCGTGAAGCATCTTAAAGATGCAGTCTTAGATATATCATTGTATGTGTATATTGGTTAATACCTAGAGTCCTGCACGAAACCAATTGAAAATCAAGGTGGATGGGAAGAAAACTTGTGATAGGAGCGGAACTTTCTGGTGGTTAAGAAGCCTGTTAATTAAGTGAAAATGCGTTTCTCCTCGAGTTCTTTTGGTGAAAGTTGGTGCAGCTAATGACATTCGCCAAGGCTTTTTTATTACTATTTTTTTGGTTTCTTTATTTTCTTTTGTAAATTTTGCGTTGTAATCTTGATCGAGTTAGGGGGGACATGGAATTGGAGTTCTAATGCTCAGTTTTCCTTGTGTAATTGTTTTTCAGGGATACCAGAGTGGAGATTTTTGAGGTTGAAAACGGACTACAGTTTCCAATATCTCTTGGAGCTGTTTCGAAGTGACAAGTCAAATGATTTGTTAACATGCGCATCATCATCTAGCTAATCAAATCAATCATGCAGATACTCGCACCCATTTTTTCTTGTCTTACAGCTACGTCGTACATTATAAAAGGAGCCAGTGGCTGGGAGGCTTCTGGTCCGTGGAATAAGAGCTAAGGGACCCAATTATGCTACCTGGAATGTAACATTCTGTACAGAACCTCCAATAAGAAGGGGAAAAAAATATTATGTCACAGATCACAAGTGTTGGTCCATTAGGCTTCTTATTTCTTTGTTCACTTGTTAATATATATGTATGTATATGTATATGTATATGTATATATATATGTATATGTATATATCTAACCAGCAGGGCTCCATCTTAGAGTGTAATCCATGGGAGTTTAGGCCTTGTTTCCTGTTCCAACTTCACAAAAAATGTAGGCGGTTGGAATTTAGGGAGCATAAACTTAGTTTCCCTCTCACTAGGCCTTTGTAATTTGCCTCTACCATGGTTGATTTTTAAGTTTGGGAAAAACCTTGAAAATATCATCCAAGTATACTGGTAGTTTCAATATTCTCACTAAAAAAATGTTGATATCAATTTTATCCTCCAAATTTTAAGAATTTTTAATCAAGGACTATTATTTATTTTTTTAGGCTTTTTGGCTATATTTTCATTTTCACTGTACTTTCTTTTGTGTGTAAGAAACGACATCATTTTAAGAGATCTTACATTTTTGGTTAACTGATTTTGACAAAAACATTTAGTTGAGAAACTGTAATGATGAAATTGAAATCAAAATGATTTCGGTGCAAAATTAATAACATCCCTATAGTTTGATGGTATATTTGACAGCTCCCTTAGAGTGAAGGAGTTTTGGCACAGAAAACCATAATCAATTGAATGAAGTATATTAACCTGAGATAAACATAACAGCAGCAGCAGCAGCAGCATAAGAATATCACAGAGTAAGTTTTTATTTTCTTTTATTCATTGATTCTTTACTCTAAATATATAATTCTTTGAATTGGAAAAAAGAAATTCAAGGTTTTAATTAATTCGGTTTATGTTATATATATGTCTGTTTTATTAGCTTGTTACATGGATTACTTTTGTTAACCTTTTTCCCCCCAAACTTTTGATTATGAAACTTATAATATATTTTTGTATTTATAAAGTATTTCTATATTTAATATGTTAAGAAATATCTATTTGTTTTAGCTATTTGTATTTTTTTCCAAACTTTTTTTTTTTTTTTTTTTAATTTCAACATTCTATGCCCAATATAACCTAATAGTGTGGGTCTAGCCTTGCAAACCTAGACATATACGGGCTGTCCTTTGAAGCCTAAAGGCATTTGACCTTCACTCGACTTTAATTTTTCTATAGTTAAAAATAAAATTATTTTTAAATAAATAATTAAACTGATATTTATAATTATACAATTATGTCATTCTGTTTAAATAAGATTAGAGTTTTTTTTATAGTCATATTTGCAATTACTTTATGAATAATTATATATGAATCTAATATTTAAGTTTTCTTAAAAATATTACACTTAAATATTCAATGACAATAAAATATATTTTTTGATATTTTAATTTTTTATATAGTTTTCATGAAGTAATTATTTTAAAATATTGACTATTATTGTCATAGAATTAAGTAAAAAGTGGCTCTGAAAATGATTCTGTTGCATTCATTTTTTCATTGCACAGTTTCTTGTGCTCATGTTACCATCAAGGAGGACTTTGTATAGCCTACACTTATAAAATATTTGCATGTGCATGTATTTTATTGTTAGGAAGAAAAACATCCCGCTTTAGTCTATAATTAACATCGACAACTCTTTTTATGTTGTCTTATTTCATATATGTTTTAATTTATTATATTAATAAAGAATATCTTCTTTTCATTCTTCAGTAAATATATTTTATGATATTGTAAAGCATCGGTCTATTCATAACACCGATGCTTTATTCCCTCATTTTAGTATTTAATGTGGCATAGCACCGGATGATAACAAGTTCCCTCACTATTTAGTCCCATTTAGCATGTGTTAGGTAGTTGTCTTGCACTTTGTTGTGGGTCAAATTATTCTTTTATGCAATAAGACTTTTTTACTAAAATATTATAATAAAAAAAAATGTGTGCGCTAAAACAAATCTAGAAGCATATGCGTAAGAAAAATATAGTTTTTTTTTCTTCTAAACAGCGTACTTATCTAATTAAGACAAAGTCAATCCGACTTAAAGGTGACATTTATTTTGTGTAACATTAAGCAAACAATATTGGATCTACTTTGATCAGTCAAGTTAATCATCAAATTTGTAACCTAGGTCATGGGTTTAAACACAATGCACTTACCTAGTTAGCTAGTTGTCACTTTCTTTCCCCCTTTCATTCTTATCTCCCATAAAGAGCCTTCATTGGCCTCGGGCAGGACAAGATTTGATACTAAATTAAAGTTTTACAAAAACATGGACAAAAATGAAAAAAAAGAGTTTGCTCGGGTAGATTGAAAATATGAACTCAATTAAAAATTCATTATACACGTGCTAGCATGTAGGTGGAGCCTCTGCAATAAGATGATACATGTGACCTCCTCCAACCTTATAAGTACTCATTCATTGATATCGTTGGAAACTTGGAATCATAAGGAAATGAGCATTCTAAGGTGGCACGTGTACCATATAAATCTTTCGATGTGTTTTCAATGATCAATTTTTCTTCTCTTTATTAACTTTTGCATATAATACATCGATCAACCACCAGGATGTGTCTGGCACCATAGAGCCCGATACTAGGCAAATTTAATTAAATTATTAAACCAATTACCAACCAATATAATTTTGGGAGTACTAAACTAGGAAAAAATGTTATGAAAAAGAAAAGAAGAAGCGAAACAGTAAGTCTAATTGGAACAGTATGACATCCGGTTCAATTAGTTAATTTCGTACAATTACATCTTCCCATGCTCGTTTCCTTGATTTCCGATGTGCTCAAATGAACTTGACATCATTGTAAACATGCATGCTTGTCGTATTTTTATATTGAAATTGAATTGACCTGACATGTACCAGATGTTTATTTTAGAATCTAACGTTGACTTGATTACCTTAGTGCCTGTTGGGTACGAGGTTACAATCCTGCATCCTCAGACGGAGCTTTAATGTATTCCATTTTAATTTTTTAAATAAATTAAAATGCAAAAACTGCATCTTCTACTTCAGATAAAAAAGATACCTTATTGTAAGATCTCAACGAATAGTTAACGTGATCACTTGAATAAATCTTAAAGTACGGTAAATTTAGCGTCTTTTCCTTTAAAAAAATAAAAAGAGGGAAGACTGAAGACCCTTTCAAGGACTAAATTGAGATTTTCCCAAGAAAGAATCACTCAGCAATAAACAAATTCAATTTCGAGCTGCTTTATAACCTCCAAAAGCTGAAGTGCTGAAGATGTACTATGGACACACCATTTACACAAGGTTGTTAATTTTCCTTTGACAAGAGGAAGTCGCCAAATGCACAGATAACAAATAAGCGTGCCGACCACACCAGTAAAAGGGCAAAACATAGTTGGAAGATGGGTTCCTCCCTGCAATTTGAGCTGCACATGATACAAAACACACGCATGAGAGCCAAAGTTTTGCAAGATCCAATCACACACACACACACACACACACACACACACACACACACACACACACACACAGAGGTAAGGGTTCTCCTGTAAAACACGGCTTAAGGGAAACTAATCTGCAGACACCAGAGAATCAAACAGGGAAACTCCAGCAAAAAAATAATCCTACTTTAAAGCAAGAAAAGGTGAGTAGGCATTCATCTGAAAAAGGCATGCCCAAACCTTCACCAGGCCACTCTAACAACATTTTCTTAACTCGCATTTTGAATCCCCAACCAAATGCAATCATGGGATGATTAATAATTTGCTAGTAACTAAGATTTTATCCCAGTGCCCCAGTTTATGTACACAGCCAAGTAAGAGTGTCCTGACAGTGACAAGTTGAAGATGACGAGAAAAAAATCTGACTTGAATCCTCCCATTGCCATTCGTTTTTGAGGATTCCACAGGATGCAAAGATATTCTCTGTGCATTCAGCTGTTGAGGAATTAGAGGTAAACTAGATATTGTTTGCAATGTTACAAAGTATCAGGCCCTGGCTTTTTTAGGGGAGACCTCTTCCAGTTTAGAATGGGAATCCTCAAAAGGAATGGCATACTATAATTCCAGTTTAGAATATCCTCCCCCCCCCCCCCCCGGCGCGGGAAACCTAATCATTTGCAGTTAACTATAACAACGACATTATCTTCATAAGAGTTACTTTCTGTAACAATATCAACACCAGAGAAGGCAGGGTGCCTATTTGGCATAACAACAAAAGTTATTTGGGAAACAAAAGAGAGTAACACTACAAAATGTAACTGTAGTGAACTCACCGGTATGAAGTGCTTATCCAACTGCAGGACACCTGTATCCTGAACCCTAGATCTTTAACTATTTCCCCCCAAATTGTGTGTGGACGATTGACAATCTTTGGAAGTGCAGAAAAGCACTTCTCATCCTTCCAATATCAATCTGATTCCAAATCCTTCTATACCTGAGCAATCCGTATGGAAAACTAAGAAAAGAAATTAACCTTGAAGAAAAATCAATACACATAAGCAAACACAAAGAATGATCTAAAAAATATGAACCTTGAAGAGCTAGACTTAGAAGAAGGATCCAATGGTAGTTTGGCTGAGAACCTTAGAGCTCTGATCAAAGCCATGAGAAGCAACCTAACATTCACAATTGAATAAAAAAATATGTGACGAAAACAGAAAAAGAAAAAGAATAAAGAAACAAACATAGACAAACAACGTGTATAAAGAAAGACTCCCTAGTAAATTGAAAGTAGCTGCCACAATCACAATATCCACACCATTTTTCTTTTTTATTGTCTCCCAATCCAATAGGTGAGTAGTGCATTAAAGTCCAATTAGCCAAATATTAATATGCTCAGAGGAGGCAAACCCCAATTATATTCAGTGGTTCAAGATATTAGGTATACAAACTATCAAATAAGGAGTGCCTGTCAAACATTCTCACCATGTAAGCTAGTGCAGCATAGCGCTCCTCATTCAGGTACAATGGCTTTCCTCTGTTAGTACCAATATCCTGCAAGAGAAGGTTAAGAGTAAATCACTGAGCACCTGTAATATGATGCTAGGAACACATTGCATCCCTATTTTTTTTTTAAAAAAAAATACACACTTAACAGCCAAAGCCTGTTGGTTTGGTCACTTGAACGGTGGTGGCTGTTAAATTTGTAGAGTGGTCTTGCTTCGAAGAAACATGTATAGTTTTTGTTATGGTATTTTGCTATATGTGTAATTACGTATGCATAAACACAACCTTTAGGTTTTCTTTTTTCTTTTTGTTCTTAAACTAGGAGAGACTTTCAAGTATTTATCAATAGCTATACTGGCCTTTAGTTAATCTCGCATCTTATAATTTCAGCATATTTGTTGATCCAAGTTGTAAGAAGAGAGTTTTGAATTTACTGGTCTTAACCCATGCTCGTTGCCAGCGGTTGTGTCGTTCTAATTCTATTAAAAAGATGCTGTAGTTTCACAAACCCTATTATGTAGATGTTATTCCCTAACATGTTTGGTCATTTGCTTATCTTGGGCATACAGATGCTATTCCCTTCCTAGTATTAAGACATTTTATATGCAAGGATATATTTGTTGCTAAGGTTTGAGTTTTCAAGCAGATTCAGCTTGGTTCTGCAACTTTTGTAGCTACTTGAATTTTCTTGTTTTTAATTTCCATTTTTTCTAAGCAGATTTAGCCTGGTTCTGTAACTTTTCTTGCTCACATGAAGATTTAGGGATATTAACAATATATAAAAAAAAGATTTGATTGAACTTTGAACTCAAAACAAGCAATTCTAACTACATACTATTTTAACCAAATCAAATCCTCAACCAAGCATGATGAGCATTTTTTAAATGCAAATGGCAGATACCTTGCAGTCCAAAAAGAAGAGAAGAAAAAATTTCAGGAAAGCAGGGAAAAGTTCATAAAATAAACGAAAATATTATCATTTCATTTTCAAATATTTTATATATAAATATTTGTATTTTATTCTTCTCAAATTTTAAGAATATTTTTATATCAATTATGGTGATTATATTTTTAATCCAATAAATTACAATATGATATAGCCTGACACAATCAAACTGAACTCAATTTCAATATGTCAAGGCCCAAAATTTACATAATGTAAAAATAAAAGCCCAAAGTCCAACAAGAAAGATAGGTATGATTAAAAGAATTATGTAATTTACTGTTGCCAGGTGTAATACACTTAAACAAAATCCCAAATGCATTGTCTTCCTTTTCTCCCTCAACTAATGCAGGTTTTCCATATCATCTAATGTCAGCACGGGTATGGTGGGGTAAATTGGCAAGTGGGAGCAATAAAGGAAAAAGTGTTTGAAAACAATTACGTCAACAAAAAATGGACCCCAGTTAAACTTAAGACTTCAACACTTTATACACAACACACCTGCCCGTGCATGCACACATTCAAAAGATACTTCCATTTATTTCCTAGCCAAAATTACGGCAATACAAATCAAAATGGCCTAAAACAAACAGTACACACAGAAGATTCCATCACTGGAACACCTTTCAAGAGCAGAATAAACAACTTACCTCTTCACCAAATGCATCCAAGTACGGAGATGGCCAAGGAGCCTGGCGTGCGCATCTTTGTAGCAGAATTGTAGTTTTCTATAATCACACAACTGTTTTTGTCACCTCTCCAAATAGAAGACACTCTCACAAAAATAAATAAACTTGAAATAAAACAGAATTGATAGGACTTCCTAGAAGCAAGCTAGTAAAAGTAACAGTGTCCATACCCTGATCAACAAAAATACACCAGTACCAGCACCGCAGGCCATAGCATGAGTTTGGCATCCACTTTCCCTTCAATGAAAAATAAACATCATCCATTAATATCCATAAAGTGGCGCCTTCTGAAACATGACATCCAGATTCAGAACAACTACGTGCGCAAGTGTTTAGCTGGTGATTTTAATAACAGCAATGAGAATGGGCAAGACATGAACCTGCAGCATGACTTCCAGTTGGGAGAGCATACTCTACCACAGAGTAGGCAAAGAGCAGGATCATCAAGTACAGTCTTGCAGCCAACACATTTTTGTTTTATATACCTGGATAACATACACAAATTCTCTCAGTGAACTGGGGAATTGAAAAAGGTCATAACTAAAAGTATAAAGAGTAAATTCATGGCAGACCTCTGCAGTAGATCCTCGTAAACATGTGGTAGGCGCATTAACTTGAATGGAAATGCAGGTGTGACATGTAGAACATGTTGGGAACTAAAGACTTCATACTGCTTGCAAAAATGATGGAGCCATTTTGTAACTAAAGATCGTAGATTATGATCCTTGAGGACAAAAAATAATGGAGGAATTTTGAACATCTTTTCCAGCTCTTGAACTACATTGAGCTCTTCTTGACCTCCACTCATGTTATCCATCATGTAATTGACAACATTAGATGATCTATTCAGCACGTCCCTGTCACAGAATGGTGCTGAGACTGAGGTACTAAGCAATTTCCACAACAAAGCACACCTCCTCAAGTAAGGGAAACTCAGTCTACGAATTACATTGATGATGTCAGAAGATGAATCGATGTTGTTGGAAACAAAAAAATTCTTGATCCATTCAGATTCCCCAAAAACTTTGGAGATGTCAGTGATCAGAGAATCATTAAAATTTGATTCCCTCATTTCACGTTGATGTTTCCCACAAAACATTATTATAGCCTGTGTTGCAAAATATAGGAATTAGGAGAAATTAGAGTTACAGGAACATCGGGGGGAGGGGGGGATGCAGTTCTCATACCTGAGCTACAGAAGCACCATAGAAAACATGCACAAGGGACAATAGGGAATCTTGACAAAACAGAAATGGGTGTGGGAGACAAAACAGGGCCCACATCAATGATGAAAAAGCATCACGAGCAAGGACAGGTTCAGCCACCCAATTCCAAAATTGAATGTCAGGGTATGAAACTTCCTTGCCAATGTGTGCTAAGATGCTCGACATATTTTCTGTGTAGAATAGCATTGAAATTACCAACATAAAATAGTGAACAAAACAGCACAGTGCAAGACTGGCTATTAGTCAATAAAAAATATAACCATATTATGAGCAACTTTATCATGTAAAACAAGAAATAAGGCCTTCAAATTTGATAGATGATTGTGGTTTTGTAGAAAGGTTGCACACAGGCTTTTCTTGAGGTTGATTTTCAAGATGAAATCCAAAGATTCCAGCCACAATATGGAACATCATCCCAGATCCAATACATTCTCCTAGTCAAAAAATGAAGATTGAGGATGCAACATAATTAGAGAAGGGGATTGGTGGACTGGTTGGCCAGCCAATGTGTGGTTGCAACACAATCTTATAATCTTCATATGGCTACTGGCAGCTTGCTTCCCTCTTGATAGGGTTTTTTTTAGCCCTGTATCATGTACGCAGTTCCTTCTTTTTTTTCACCTTTGGCCATTATGCTGACATTATATTTCAATGCAATAGGGTGCAGGGCATAACAGATCTTAGAACTAAAAAAACAAATGGTAGCCCCTGACTTGAAAAAAACCTAGTGCTTACAAGAAGAGATCAGCAGCAGCAATCCATTGGGTGCGTTAAAGCAACACAATAACAAAAGACTCACCTCCACACCTATAAGTACCACTGGGATAATTGTTGGGAACTCCTGAACAAACAGACTGTGCGAATAGCTGAATACCCCTAAATCTCTGAAGCACATGAAGAGAATTCTTACTTCTCAAATTTTGGACAATTTTGAGCAACAAGGATAGTGTAAATCCACTGGAAGATTTGAGTTCCTTGTATAATGCATTTAGGCTATATGTAGGAGTCATATGAGTTCTTCCACAACGTGCTGCAATCTCCATAGATACAAGGGAATACTTAAGAGTGTCCCACATAATCATGGAATGGTTTACCCTTGCAGATCCTGAGAACTTATCCCATCTGTTAGGGAAATATAGCTTAATAAGGAAACGGGAAATTGAATCAAGATCCGGCCACATTTTTTCACTCCTTTGCAAGGGAATAGATTTCAAGATATCTCCCTTTTCAACCATTTTTGCAGCAGATTTCAAGAGAAACAAGGCATGCTGAAGCTGAAGAGAATCACATCCACTTGATGAGGCCAAAGGATCCGCAGCATGCAGTGAACTGACAGTAGAAATCATGGGCTGTGTCCAAACCTTTTGGAAATCCCTGGGCAATGAAGGCAAGACAGAATTTGCTAGTCGACGACATACAGGGCAGAGAAATTCCCCCTGAGGAAATGGGGAGAAAAAACTGAATCCGTAATGTTTTATTTCCTTCCCCCCTCGGGGGAGGATAACCTTTAAAAATGCACAAATTTACTTGTAAGAAAAAGTACCTGATCTGGGTCGACAATATGCCCTCCTTCAAAAACAATTCTTCTGACATATCTGTGTATAGAATGCGATCACAAAAAATTAGCCTTTTCAGACACATACACGGCCACATAATAGGACAAAGGCCTAACCATCTCTTTGTAACATGTAAAATACCACACAAATGAGAGAGAGAGAGAGAGAGAGAGAGAGTAACAACTATCCAGACACAAACTTGTATATTCAAAGGCATTCCCTTTGTACTCGAGGACCATCTAGATGATAAAGTCAGGAGCTAAAATGCATTTTGGGCGTCCTAGATGTTGCTGCCAAAGGGTAAGACAAATATATAATGTTTTAAGCCATTACAATTAAGCAATTGCCTCGTAAGTGAAAGGTGTATTTTTGCAGTTTTACACCTTAACAAACATATCATATGCCATAAGTGAGGGTATTCTCATATTACAACATTAAACAAGCTTTTAATATATTTGAGGTGCTGTCTTCTTTTTACTATTCAGTATCATTTACCATTAACAGAATGTCGAGAAATTTCTTTATTAGCATGATGCATTGATATTTAAAGAAATATGCTCAGTTCCATTTATGTTGTTGTATCCAATACCATTCATTTATTTTATCTCTAGTTGTTTCTCTTGCAAACCATATCCTGGAATAAATTGGAAGCTAAACTTCCTGTGTACTTTGCTTTTTTTCACTGACCAGTAGCTATGTATTTGAGATTTGAATGACCATCCAAAGCAATTACTGATCCCAACCCAACAAATTAACAGCAGAAAATAATAAAGCACATAGCATTTTTAAAGAAATTAAAACTTCATGTCTTTAAAAGATATTCAAGTCAAATTGAAAAGTCGAGTAAGAGATCTCATAGTGGCAAGCAAGAGATTTGATAGTGACAAGCTTCAAGTTTTTCACGCCAATAGCACTTACCGTTCCTTCAATGATGACAAATAACGATCATGACATTCCTGATGCACAGCATGTCCACAGGAAGATAGATGAACCCCATCACAATCTGCTGGGCCAAATCCATCATATGTGAGAGACTGGGAAGAAAAATCTGCCTGTAGCTCATCATTAGGAGCACTTTCAGAAGAAGAAGGGTGCTCTGTTATCTCTCTTGAAAGAGCTGCTATATATTTTGCAAGCAATACAGATTCAGGACTGCTGCTTTCACCACCTTCAGCAGCTGTAAATTTCCCAGTCTGCAATCCGGAATTTGAAACGTGCATATTATCATGCATTTCTTTCCGCATGGAGAAGTACATGTCTTGTTCTAACATCTCAAAAGTATTCATAGTCCTATCTTTTCCATCCTTGGATGCAGAAGATACTTGGGAACTCCTTAACAAAGGGAACCGAGCCTTGATGAATTCAATAATAGCATTTACTTCCCCAGGTTGAGCATAATTAGCAAATTGGGTGACTACATCCTGAACAAAATGTGTTAGTTGAGTAGATGAAATCATTCCAGAACCACTTGAAGAGCGTATTCCACATTGATTGGTCAACGTCTTTGCAATTACAGAGTTTTGCTCCTTGTTAGGCAGCTGATCTTGATCCCATGATGGAGGGCCTCTGTCAATGAAGCTCAAAAGCCTTGATTTCTTGGTCCAAGAAATCAAATTCACATTGCAGAAGGAAACTCAGTCAACAATCAAAAGAACTTCAGTTATCTAAAATACATGTATATCCAATGAAAGCTGACCTACAAAGTGGTAGCTTTACCTGAAGCAGAACCAAGAAAGACACAGGGTTTTTGGAATTGGGATCATGGCAAAGAGAGCAAACATCTTGCATCGACCCCTCCAAATTCTGTGCGCCATCTGAGTCAACTTCTGCTCCAGAATTTGATACGTCATCAGTAGCAGAGTTCATACTAGACAAAAATTTGGACTGCTCAGCTTTCATTTTTGCCTGCATTGAAGATTGAGTAAGCTTTGATAAAATGCAATTCATCAGTATTCAATATCATATTTCCTTGGGTCAAAAAATCATCTTAAATAGTGAAAAGATGATACAACTAGGGCCAGCACTGGTTGGAATAATATTCCAGAGAATGGCCAAACCTCCATCTAGGAAATCTGTGATATTAACAAGAACGAATAAAAAGAAAACATGCCCTTTCTCTGGTTCACCTAAAGAAAACTTAATGCAATTTTCATCCTTCACGAAGATTGAAAAGAATTACAAGATGTGCAACAGCATCTCACCAATATGGCAGCCTGTCTCTCACGAGCTTTGGCTTTGTGTTTCTCACTATCAGAAGGTGAACCCAATGTGTTTCTTTCAAAATTTGGAACTGATTGTGATAAATGAATCTCAGGGGCAAGCTGCTGCAGTTTGGTCATACATCCAGCATCTATCTCTGCAAACCTCTTCAACAAACTTTCAATCAAAGAAGAGATGTTGCAACTGCCTGCTTCCAAGAGGTTGTCAGAACTCTCTCTCTTGTGTATCCTCATGAGCAAGACAAGAAGTGACAGCAAGCTCTGGTCACCAGAGCCATCATTTAATCCCTCTAGGATTTCTTCACCAGCAAAAGCAAACATAGAAGCAGAGTTTTCAATGTAAAATGACATATCCATTTCTTTCTGCTGAATATAGATGTCTAATGCTAATGAGAGCAAGTGCAGTGCACTTAGAAGAACACTGTCAGGAGCACGCTTATGCGTGAAAATAGCATAAAAAAATACGGCACGGATGATTTTAATGACCACTCTACTACTGGCTATTCTAGCTACACCCTTAAGAGGAGGATAAATATTTGTCCATCTAGGAAGCTGTGTTATTCCTGCAGAAGCACTACAGTAGCGCAAATATCTTTCTTCTGCAACTTGTAAATCCCGTGAATTCCAACGAGGGTGGTACAGATCTAGCTCTTTCCAATATGCCCAGCGCAAAGAATACGTCCCCTAAGATTAAAAATACATAGAGCAACTTATTGAAATGAACATTTAACTCTTAAACACCACCAGATGTTGTGGGCCACAAAAATAACCTGATTGAAGCCGGATGGATTAGAGTACACAGCAACTGTATCCAAAACTTCCTGAAGTTGGTCAATCTTGGAGAGATCACGGGGCAAGGATTTAACTAACTGACTACGAGTGGCATCTCCAATTGCTAACTTATGAACCAACTCTCTCTTCAAATTTTCAGCAAAAGTCAATCCAGAAAACCGCCTTTCCTGGACAATTTGTATAAGAAGCATGAGCATTTCCTGCATCAAAACAGGTTCATACCTGCAAACACAGCATAGCATAACATCAATATTGTAGATCTGATATTGTATCAACTTCAATATGCCCTGGCATTGAAATACAGAATGTGAAACATCAAGAAGGCATTCTAAAGAGAAGCAATAAAGAAACTTCCTACTGGGAGAGGAAGTCCCCTTTTCTTTAGCATGTGCAGAGGGGTGGGGAATACATATAGAGATTACATGATGCACATGTGTCTTGGTCTGGCACTTAATTTATAGCAAGCACATCATGTTATTCTTTTGTCATTGATTAAACAACAAATTGGAAGAAGAAAATTCAGGAAGATGAAGTGATATTCCAAAGGTTAAAGAGCAAAACATTTCAAAAATGAACCACTAGCATATTTAACAAGTATTGGCCCATTTGAAAACTAAGATGCATGAAGTGAAAGAGAGCATCTCGGACTTGGATTTTTCAAGGACTTAATAGCAGCAGTTGTTTTAATTCTTCTAAGGATATGATAACAAAAACCAGGAATAGAAGATCCAGCAAGACATGCACATCTCCTTTAGAAGCATATCTGAGAATTACCATTGGATACAATATCAAGAACATGAAGAACCTATAATTATATGAAAGCATACTAAACTAACAGAATTAAGGGAAAGTTCATGTACTCTGTAGTTTGCTCAGCTTTCAAAGAAAGATAGTCTGACAACCCAAAACGTTCTAGAATTCTACTGACATAGAGGTCAGGTGGAGCCAAAGCAGCACAGCACTGCAGAAGAAATAGATCAAACTCTAAACCCTGTTCAGACCTGCATAACAGAAAAGTGAGAAATGCCACATGCAGTAATATCCAGAAAAAAATGTAGTTTGCATAAAGTACCCACCAGCGTACTGAGCGGTACCAATCACAGCATATAATGGCAGCATCCCTATTCTTCCTCCACATTCCAGCATGGACCTGGGCACAAAACACCCTATTCCGCAAAGGGTGTTCCATAACAAATGCTGAAAACCCGCAAGGGTGGCAACCCTCAAGAAGACATGCAAAGAAGTCATCATTGGTTCTAGATAATGAAGTTGGGGGGCTAGCATTAATCGCATAAGTAACAACAGATTCACCATAACACCTTCTTAACGCTTTTTGTAAAAGCATGGAAAGTAATCGATGCAGAGGAATGTTAACAGATATATCATGTGAACTAACATCATAAATTATATCTGGCCAATCAGACAAACTTAGAAATCGTAGGAGGTGCAATTTTGATGAACTGCTGCCTTCCATCAAACCAACACTGGAACCTGCACAGTCATTCTCACCAGGAACTGTTGTTTTGCAGTCCCTTACTACATTAGCATTATCTACTTTGACACTCGCATGGCAGCTCCTATATGCAACTGAAGAACATTCATCTTCGCTTGTACTGCCACAACCACCAAGCATATATTTGCCTATTCTAGTTGTAGACAATGTTTTCTTAAATGCTGAAAAGTTGCTGTTGGAAATGCTGCTAGTATCTCTTGAGATTTGAGCCCCAGATGGATCATCAGCGCCCAAACAATTCTCAATGGCTTTCAAACACTCAAAGGTTAACCACGTCACTGAAGAAGGAAGTAAGTGATGGTAAGTGGAATCTGAATCAACTTCAACAACCTTTGCAGAAGAAATGGATGAAGTACTTTCTGTCACACTACAGACAGAACTTTCCTGAGTCAGCCGTCCAATTTTTGTGTGTCGTATGCTATCGTGTTCATCAATATCTTTTCCATGCATGTCAAGAAAAGTAGCATCATCTGCCTCCTCGGACATAGAAAATGCTCCATCCACCAAAAGAGAATGGATGTTGGCAATAGAATGACACAAAACAAAAGGCAAATTAATTTTCTCAGCTTCTTCTTCTACATGGAGGCCAGTTTCTCTCTTTAAGGGTACCATTCCCTGCAGAAAAGAAAGAAGTTCCATCCAAGTTCTCAAGACAGCCCTCTGTTCACGAGTTACATTTTTTGATACAGCAGCATGGCTCAAAACAAACCGAACATCTTCAAATACTCGTAAACCAGTCTCATACAAATTTTTCCACTTGGTTAACTGCAGAAATATAATAATCAACAATTTGACATATGAAACAGGAATAACAAGTAAGAAAAAAATATAACTTCATCTGCTAAAAGCAATGATATAGTAAAATTGAATCCATTAACCTGCTTAACTATGTCTTTAAAAATCATAACCAAGGCATCATTGCATAAAAACAAGAACAGTTTAGAAATCTGATTTTGTCTCTTATAACGCAATATAAAAGCATCTGAAAGCCCACTATCTTGAATGGCATAGATTAGTTATTAGAATTGTTTGCATAGATCTCATCAACACTCCAATAACTAAGATGTATGTTATATTATGAAGCTTAATGAACAATTGATAGTGTTCCTTTTATAGCACTACGATTTTTTTTGTTTCTTGGAATTTTTTTTCTATTAGCAGAGGGCAAATCTTATTGGTAGTTTAAATTGGATTTTCACTCCATATTGCCTCATCAGACAAAGAAGGGAAAAACAAGAGAGAATGTGTGAACCAAAGTCAAATCAATAACCATTAAACATAGAACATGCACCAGCAATTCAATTTTTACACAACACATCCCCACTTTCACATTTTTAAAATGCATAAATGAAATCGCAATCATACTCTTTATCAATCAATCTTAAATGTTGTACTTACAAAATCTAAAATAAAAAATGGGTAACCAATTGAAGATGTACAGTACAAAAGCTCTTTGAAATAAGAACAGATTTTACCGTTACAAAAATGTAAAACCACAAACAAAGGGATTGACAGATTTCAAACAGGAAGAATGTGGATTTCATAAATTGTCATGGTTAATGGAAGAAAATCCTCCACAAGCAGATAAACTAGTCATCTAATTTGCTGGTTCCAATTTCTCTAACCACAACTGTTCCCATGGGGGGATTATAGTGGTAATAACCAATCAAGATTTTTTGTGTTCCATGTCATACCAGCTAACCACAAAAAATTACAATAAGGTGTTGTGATAATAAGCAAACTTATAAAATCCTTTCCGTGTTAGGTTTCAATATGTTTCCTTTTGGTAAAATGCAAACTTGAAAAATTCTTTTTGTGCTAAGTTTCAACACATTCCCTTTTGGTAATATGCAAACTTATGAAATCCTTGTGCTAGGTTTCAACATGTTCCCTTTTTCAGGCACGATTATGATTGGCAACAATAAAGATTTGTTGTAATTTAAAATCCAACACAAGTCCTTGCTATGAAGCATTTGTGTAAGATGCCCCAAGCATAGAGACAAAGCCATCTATTCCTTAAAATGCCCGACTGGGATATGAAATAGAAGCAAAAATTGTAATTATTTAATCTTTAATTCTATACATTTTGATATTTCTTGTAAAACTAGTCTATTTAGAAATCCATCTTCCTTACGGATAAAAATATTATTTAGGAACAAGAATATTAATTAAGCTTATATAGGAGCAAGAATATTAATTAGGAGCTTTCTATTAGTTATGATTTTCCATTCCTGTTTGGTTTTCTATTCCCTTCTTAGTTCAGAACGATTATAGCTTTAAGAAGCACCATTTAGATGTGATCGTAGGACTTTGAACAGTGAAATTGTGAATATTTGATTTATTTTTAAGGGTTGCAGCCCTATGTGTTGTTTCTTTCTCTTTTCTCCAAGCACTCTTTGTTTATTGGCCCTTTCCTTTTATTTCTTCTTGCTATTGGATCAACATTCACAACAACAGTGACAGTCCCAATTCCACCTAAAACACATCCTCAATCCCATATACATCAAATCCTAACCGTAATTTCCACATGAATCCCAAATTCTTCAAACCTAGCTTGTCAAGAATCACAAAACCAAAGTTATCCAGAATTAATTATTTAACTAAGTGGAACAGAGTTCTATTTTCTTATTATTTAAGATGGTCTACTTGTAGTATTTTAAAGCCACTGCTTAGCTAACATTCAGTAGACTTGGAAAGCTCCCTTATTTGAATTGCTTTAATTTAGTAAATGTTGTATTTTCTTATCATAACTCTAAATTATTTTCTTTCTTAACATGATTTTGTTCTATCAAGAGTAAAATCAGAGTAAAACTTATTCTAGCTTATTTGCAATCATAATCCAGTTTAGAGGCTCACTGCAAGTTATGAGGAGTAAGAGTATGAGATAAAGTTTCAAAAACATTATAAACTGAAAAATAAATGCATTACCTGTAAATGACCATCTTCTCCAGTACATTGGATAAATATATCTTTCAAGCACCCCAGCAACAAGCCTAGCAAGTTCATCTCCTTCACAAGTCGGGGGGTGAGAGTGGGCACAGTAAAAATTTGAACAGAGAATATGGATATCAAAGAATGTTGATTGTGCATATCATTGACAGTTTCTTTCATCCCTTCACGTACAACAAATGGATAATAACGCAAAAATTCTTTGGCAAATTCGTGCTTGAAAATGGGATCTCCCAACAATTTCAGGAGCAGCTCATGAAGTTTCTTCACAACACCCTCACTCAAGAGCCTCTCCGACCTCACAAGAATCTCCAATAAACCTCCTAGAGAAACCACCCTCCTGGAAACAAAACTAAGCAAACTCTCACTGCATTTACAGAACTCTAGTAGCATCTCAACAACTGCAAATGTTAGCTGATTTGCAATCTTTTTGCACATAGAAGCACGATCAGCTGTATTTGGATTTTTCTGGGAGATGGTTTCTGCAGACAGTAGCTTATTTTTCCAACACCCTAGAAGAGCATCAAGGACAGGCCCTACAGATCTTGCAAACTCCTCTGGAAGGGGTTTTATTTGTTCAACACCTTTATGCTTTGAGCAGAACCCCTCTCGTTTCCATGCTGTCACATCCCCACAGTCACAACAACCTCCGACTGTGTACATAATAGAATAATCATGATCCTTGTGATTCCCATTCTGAAAACAAGGAACACAAATAGCACATGTGGGGTCATGTTCGCAAGTTCGGCACCGATATGCTATATCATTATTTCCCCAAACAGCTCCACAAACACCACGCCCAGCACTCATCTTAGATAGGTTCTTGAGTGCAACAGCTGGTTCGCCCAAAAACATCAGCCATTGTAACCAAACCATGCATTCCCTGAAACAGTATTTCATTGTCTGGCCAGCAGATTTTTTAGAGCCTAGCTTAGCAACTTGGAGAATCTCTGCAACTTCATTATCATTAGGTAAGATTGCTGCTACTAGCTCTGGTATGCAAGACCGCTTATCCATGATATAATCAACCAGGCCAGAATGCAACATAACACGGTACTCCTTGGGAACTCCAAACTGAGTAAGCCTCTGTTACAAAATAGAAAGATTATATTTATATAAATAGAGAGCACAATTTAAATAACTAAGGAATCATTTGGTATCAATTCCATTGGTTAATTTTTTTTCTTAAAAGTTTTGAAAACCACAAAACAAAAAGAACGGTCTTCTTTTTTAGATTTCTACAAGACACCATCTCCCACTCCTCGTCAACCACCACCATCACTGTAACCGCCATTTACATACACAATTGAAAGAACAACAACAATAAAGTAGCAGAATTCGTAATCAAAACCGTAGCTTCAAATTATATATTGGGACTCAATTGGACACAGAGATCCTGCTAAGTAAAAGCTGAAACTAAATTCATTAATATACATACATGTATATATATAGACGATTCAACAGAGAAATGGAGAATACCAAAAGAAGTCGATCACGAGGCTCGATAGAGCTAGTTGATTCTGGAGGCAATTCGATGTCCATGTTATCCGTCATCTTAAAACGCAACACCCAATCTGTAAACCACCACCGACGACTCAATAATACCTGCAAACCCTAAACCTACACCATTTAAAATTTTATTTTGTATCAGCAAAAAACCATTTCTCAGTATCTGTATCTTCCTTCGCTCTCAGTTTGTTGTTTTTATTATATGGAGAATATTTGAGGGAGGAAAACGAAAGAAATAGATTACTGGCCCCCTTCTTCTTCTTTTCATTTCTGGTTAGTTTTTATTTAATACATAAAAAAATTTATGTTGTTGGGGGGTGGGGGGGGGGTTGGCGTTGCTGTGAGGCTAGAATATGGAGTCCTGTGTGGGCTTTTGCCCTATTATTTCTATCAAACAATGTCCATAGCCATTTTTTTTTTTAATTATAGAGCTATTCAAAGGTTATTTTTAAAATCAGTATAAAAATATATATAAAATTAATTGTAAAAAATCACGATAATAAACGGCTTGTTTTTTCAATAGCTCATTCGCGTTAATTTATCCAAAACCAAGTCTATTATAAAAGAATAATATTTTTTTTATAAAAGTACATTAACTATTAACTAAACACTTTTACACGCGCGCATATATATATATATATATATATATATATATATATATATATATAAAATAAAATAAAATAAAAAAAAACAGGTTATCCACTTTTTTAGTAAAAAATTATATTATATTATATTATATTATATACTAAAAGAAATCAAGTTCGGTTACTGTAGTCTGTGAACGAAATCATTGTGGATTACAATAATATTGTTTAGTTTTCGAGCCAGTTTGGGGCTGTTCGTTCGGTTTCGATCATTCAATTCGTTGTTATACTCATATTTAGTTATTTTTTCCCAGTAAAATATAACGAAGCGCCAATAGCTCAGTTGATAAAGCGTTTGTTTCCCAAACAAAGGTCAATGGTTCGACCCCTGTGTAGCGCCTGATATGCTTCATTTTTTCCTCTTTGAATTGATTTTTTCCCCTCTTATAATTTTTTTTATTTGATTTTACACTTTTTTCGTTGTTCTTTTTTTTGGTTATTTTTTATTATTTTTTATTTATTTATTTTCATGTTAAATTATTATTTTTGCTTATAATTTATTTTATTTTATTTTTAATTTGCTCTTTTGTTAAAGTTATTGACATTTTTTTTCTTTAATTGAATTTTTTTCCCCATTATTAACGCAATAATAATAATAATAATAATTTTTTTCTTACTTCCTCTTTTATTAATGTTCTTGATTTTTTTCTCGGGATAATTTAATAATTTTTATTATTTTAGCAGTAATAATAATGATATTTTTAGATGTTAAGGCTTCGATGTTCTTGTTTTTATTATAGGGTGTGTTGATGTATTTCATTATATCAAACCTTGCATATATAGATCTTATACTTTATTTGATTTTTTCAATTTTTTCATTTGATTGAAATTGATACTATATTTGGTTTTATTTTCGACCCTTATACTTTTAATTTTTTATTTTAATTTCTTTAATTTTTTTATAGTTCTTAAATAGTTCTTATTTTTGTCCATGTTTATATATGTGTGCCTTTAGTTTTGGTTTTTAATTTTATTATTTTCTCTTTCATTGAGATAACATTTTTTTCAAAAAATTTGTTCTTAAATTTTAGTTTGTGTTTATGATCATTTGAAAAATAATATTTATTATTTTTTTTCCTTTGTTTTTTCTTTTGGTTTTTTTATTAGTTTTTTTTTTCTCGACAAATGATTTTTTTAGCTGATAATTTTTATTTTTTTCATTTTTATTTTGTTTGTTCTTTTGTTAAAGTTTTTGGTCTTTTTTATTCTTTTATTGAATTAATTTTCCCATTATTCATGTAATAATAGTAGTAGTAGTAGTTTTAGTTTTTTCTTGCTTCCTCTTTTATTAATGTTTTGGACTTTTTTTCTCTTCGGAATAATTTAATAATTTTTCTTATTTTGGCAATAATTGTAATGATATTTTTAGATGTTAAGCCTTCGATGTTTGTTTTTTAATTAAAAAAATCATAGTATTTAAAAATGTATTCACAACATTAACATTTTTTTTAACTATCATGTTCAAAATTAACTTAAAAGCCTTCAAGTAACAAAGTCAATAAAACTAGTGTCCATAGTGAATGGTATTGCTTTTCTATTCTCAAGATTTTTCACTACATAGTTAATACCTATTTATTTGATACATGTCAAAAGTCTATATTTGTATTTTTATTTTTTTATTTTTATTTGTCCTACTAATGTTAATCTTTTGTTTTTTAAATTATGTCTTCAATTTTTATTTTGTTAGCATGCAACCGTTCAAGACAATGTGAAATCCTTTTATTAGTTGAACTAAATGTTGACACATGTTCAAAATAGCCTGAAAATACTATACAAATACATCCTACAAAAATAAAATAGAACCAACAATAACAAAACCTTCTTGATCAATGAAATTCATACATTGCTGAAATTCATACAAATTAATTCAATTACAAATGGCCAATTAAAAGTATTATTTTTGAACATTAACAAAACCTCATGTTTCATTAAATCAATTCAATATAGAAATAACAAGCCATTACTGCAAACAACTCCTCATAGATCATAGAAGAGTTCTAAATTTTCTCGACAAATGATTTTTTTAGCTGATAATTTTTATTTTTTTCATTTTTATTTTGTTTGTTCTTTTGTTAAAGTTTTTGGTCTTTTTTATTCTTTTATTGAATTAATTTTCCCATTATTCATGTAATAATAGTAGTAGTAGTAGTTTTAGTTTTTTCTTGCTTCCTCTTTTATTAATGTTTTGGACTTTTTTTCTCTTCGGAATAATTTAATAATTTTTCTTATTTTGGCAATAATTGTAATGATATTTTTAGATGTTAAGCCTTCGATGTTTGTTTTTTAATTAAAAAAATCATAGTATTTAAAAATGTATTCACAACATTAACATTTTTTTTAACTATCATGTTCAAAATTAACTTAAAAGCCTTCAAGTAACAAAGTCAATAAAACTAGTGTCCATAGTGAATGGTATTGCTTTTCTATTCTCAAGATTTTTCACTACATAGTTAATACCTATTTATTTGATACATGTCAAAAGTCTATATTTGTATTTTTATTTTTTTATTTTTATTTGTCCTACTAATGTTAATCTTTTGTTTTTTAAATTATGTCTTCAATTTTTATTTTGTTAGCATGCAACCGTTCAAGACAATGTGAAATCCTTTTATTAGTTGAACTAAATGTTGACACATGTTCAAAATAGCCTGAAAATACTATACAAATACATCCTACAAAAATAAAATAGAACCAACAATAACAAAACCTTCTTGATCAATGAAATTCATACATTGCTGAAATTCATACAAATTAATTCAATTACAAATGGCCAATTAAAAGTATTATTTTTGAACATTAACAAAACCTCATGTTTCATTAAATCAATTCAATATAGAAATAACAAGCCATTACTGCAAACAACTCCTCATAGATCATAGAAGAGTTCTAAATTTTCTCGACAAATGATTTTTTTAGCTGATAATTTTTATTTTTTTCATTTTTATTTTGTTTGTTCTTTTGTTAAAGTTTTTGGTCTTTTTTATTCTTTTATTGAATTAATTTTCCCATTATTCATGTAATAATAGTAGTAGTAGTAGTTTTAGTTTTTTCTTGCTTCCTCTTTTATTAATGTTTTGGACTTTTTTTCTCTTCGGAATAATTTAATAATTTTTCTTATTTTGGCAATAATTGTAATGATATTTTTAGATGTTAAGCCTTCGATGTTTGTTTTTTAATTAAAAAAATCATAGTATTTAAAAATGTATTCACAACATTAACATTTTTTTTAACTATCATGTTCAAAATTAACTTAAAAGCCTTCAAGTAACAAAGTCAATAAAACTAGTGTCCATAGTGAATGGTATTGCTTTTCTATTCTCAAGATTTTTCACTACATAGTTAATACCTATTTATTTGATACATGTCAAAAGTCTATATTTGTATTTTTATTTTTTTATTTTTATTTGTCCTACTAATGTTAATCTTTTGTTTTTTAAATTATGTCTTCAATTTTTATTTTGTTAGCATGCAACCGTTCAAGACAATGTGAAATCCTTTTATTAGTTGAACTAAATGTTGACACATGTTCAAAATAGCCTGAAAATACTATACAAATACATCCTACAAAAATAAAATAGAACCAACAATAACAAAACCTTCTTGATCAATGAAATTCATACATTGCTGAAATTCATACAAATTAATTCAATTACAAATGGCCAATTAAAAGTATTATTTTTGAACATTAACAAAACCTCATGTTTCATTAAATCAATTCAATATAGAAATAACAAGCCATTACTGCAAACAACTCCTCATAGATCATAGAAGAGTTCTAAATTTTCTCGACAAATGATTTTTTTAGCTGATAATTTTTATTTTTTTCATTTTTATTTTGTTTGTTCTTTTGTTAAAGTTTTTGGTCTTTTTTATTCTTTTATTGAATTAATTTTCCCATTATTCATGTAATAATAGTAGTAGTAGTAGTTTTAGTTTTTTCTTGCTTCCTCTTTTATTAATGTTTTGGACTTTTTTTCTCTTCGGAATAATTTAATAATTTTTCTTATTTTGGCAATAATTGTAATGATATTTTTAGATGTTAAGCCTTCGATGTTTGTTTTTTAATTAAAAAAATCATAGTATTTAAAAATGTATTCACAACATTAACATTTTTTTTAACTATCATGTTCAAAATTAACTTAAAAGCCTTCAAGTAACAAAGTCAATAAAACTAGTGTCCATAGTGAATGGTATTGCTTTTCTATTCTCAAGATTTTTCACTACATAGTTAATACCTATTTATTTGATACATGTCAAAAGTCTATATTTGTATTTTTATTTTTTTATTTTTATTTGTCCTACTAATGTTAATCTTTTGTTTTTTAAATTATGTCTTCAATTTTTATTTTGTTAGCATGCAACCGTTCAAGACAATGTGAAATCCTTTTATTAGTTGAACTAAATGTTGACACATGTTCAAAATAGCCTGAAAATACTATACAAATACATCCTACAAAAATAAAATAGAACCAACAATAACAAAACCTTCTTGATCAATGAAATTCATACATTGCTGAAATTCATACAAATTAATTCAATTACAAATGGCCAATTAAAAGTATTATTTTTGAACATTAACAAAACCTCATGTTTCATTAAATCAATTCAATATAGAAATAACAAGCCATTACTGCAAACAACTCCTCATAGATCATAGAAGAGTTCTAAATTTTCTCGACAAATGATTTTTTTAGCTGATAATTTTTATTTTTTTCATTTTTATTTTGTTTGTTCTTTTGTTAAAGTTTTTGGTCTTTTTTATTCTTTTATTGAATTAATTTTCCCATTATTCATGTAATAATAGTAGTAGTAGTAGTTTTAGTTTTTTCTTGCTTCCTCTTTTATTAATGTTTTGGACTTTTTTTCTCTTCGGAATAATTTAATAATTTTTCTTATTTTGGCAATAATTGTAATGATATTTTTAGATGTTAAGCCTTCGATGTTTGTTTTTTAATTAAAAAAATCATAGTATTTAAAAATGTATTCACAACATTAACATTTTTTTTAACTATCATGTTCAAAATTAACTTAAAAGCCTTCAAGTAACAAAGTCAATAAAACTAGTGTCCATAGTGAATGGTATTGCTTTTCTATTCTCAAGATTTTTCACTACATAGTTAATACCTATTTATTTGATACATGTCAAAAGTCTATATTTGTATTTTTATTTTTTTATTTTTATTTGTCCTACTAATGTTAATCTTTTGTTTTTTAAATTATGTCTTCAATTTTTATTTTGTTAGCATGCAACCGTTCAAGACAATGTGAAATCCTTTTATTAGTTGAACTAAATGTTGACACATGTTCAAAATAGCCTGAAAATACTATACAAATACATCCTACAAAAATAAAATAGAACCAACAATAACAAAACCTTCTTGATCAATGAAATTCATACATTGCTGAAATTCATACAAATTAATTCAATTACAAATGGCCAATTAAAAGTATTATTTTTGAACATTAACAAAACCTCATGTTTCATTAAATCAATTCAATATAGAAATAACAAGCCATTACTGCAAACAACTCCTCATAGATCATAGAAGAGTTCTAAATTTTCTCGACAAATGATTTTTTTAGCTGATAATTTTTATTTTTTTCATTTTTATTTTGTTTGTTCTTTTGTTAAAGTTTTTGGTCTTTTTTATTCTTTTATTGAATTAATTTTCCCATTATTCATGTAATAATAGTAGTAGTAGTAGTTTTAGTTTTTTCTTGCTTCCTCTTTTATTAATGTTTTGGACTTTTTTTCTCTTCGGAATAATTTAATAATTTTTCTTATTTTGGCAATAATTGTAATGATATTTTTAGATGTTAAGCCTTCGATGTTTGTTTTTTAATTAAAAAAATCATAGTATTTAAAAATGTATTCACAACATTAACATTTTTTTTAACTATCATGTTCAAAATTAACTTAAAAGCCTTCAAGTAACAAAGTCAATAAAACTAGTGTCCATAGTGAATGGTATTGCTTTTCTATTCTCAAGATTTTTCACTACATAGTTAATACCTATTTATTTGATACATGTCAAAAGTCTATATTTGTATTTTTATTTTTTTATTTTTATTTGTCCTACTAATGTTAATCTTTTGTTTTTTAAATTATGTCTTCAATTTTTATTTTGTTAGCATGCAACCGTTCAAGACAATGTGAAATCCTTTTATTAGTTGAACTAAATGTTGACACATGTTCAAAATAGCCTGAAAATACTATACAAATACATCCTACAAAAATAAAATAGAACCAACAATAACAAAACCTTCTTGATCAATGAAATTCATACATTGCTGAAATTCATACAAATTAATTCAATTACAAATGGCCAATTAAAAGTATTATTTTTGAACATTAACAAAACCTCATGTTTCATTAAATCAATTCAATATAGAAATAACAAGCCATTACTGCAAACAACTCCTCATAGATCATAGAAGAGTTCTAAATTTTCTCGACAAATGATTTTTTTAGCTGATAATTTTTATTTTTTTCATTTTTATTTTGTTTGTTCTTTTGTTAAAGTTTTTGGTCTTTTTTATTCTTTTATTGAATTAATTTTCCCATTATTCATGTAATAATAGTAGTAGTAGTAGTTTTAGTTTTTTCTTGCTTCCTCTTTTATTAATGTTTTGGACTTTTTTTCTCTTCGGAATAATTTAATAATTTTTCTTATTTTGGCAATAATTGTAATGATATTTTTAGATGTTAAGCCTTCGATGTTTGTTTTTTAATTAAAAAAATCATAGTATTTAAAAATGTATTCACAACATTAACATTTTTTTTAACTATCATGTTCAAAATTAACTTAAAAGCCTTCAAGTAACAAAGTCAATAAAACTAGTGTCCATAGTGAATGGTATTGCTTTTCTATTCTCAAGATTTTTCACTACATAGTTAATACCTATTTATTTGATACATGTCAAAAGTCTATATTTGTATTTTTATTTTTTTATTTTTATTTGTCCTACTAATGTTAATCTTTTGTTTTTTAAATTATGTCTTCAATTTTTATTTTGTTAGCATGCAACCGTTCAAGACAATGTGAAATCCTTTTATTAGTTGAACTAAATGTTGACACATGTTCAAAATAGCCTGAAAATACTATACAAATACATCCTACAAAAATAAAATAGAACCAACAATAACAAAACCTTCTTGATCAATGAAATTCATACATTGCTGAAATTCATACAAATTAATTCAATTACAAATGGCCAATTAAAAGTATTATTTTTGAACATTAACAAAACCTCATGTTTCATTAAATCAATTCAATATAGAAATAACAAGCCATTACTGCAAACAACTCCTCATAGATCATAGAAGAGTTCTAAATTTTCTCGACAAATGATTTTTTTAGCTGATAATTTTTATTTTTTTCATTTTTATTTTGTTTGTTCTTTTGTTAAAGTTTTTGGTCTTTTTTATTCTTTTATTGAATTAATTTTCCCATTATTCATGTAATAATAGTAGTAGTAGTAGTTTTAGTTTTTTCTTGCTTCCTCTTTTATTAATGTTTTGGACTTTTTTTCTCTTCGGAATAATTTAATAATTTTTCTTATTTTGGCAATAATTGTAATGATATTTTTAGATGTTAAGCCTTCGATGTTTGTTTTTTAATTAAAAAAATCATAGTATTTAAAAATGTATTCACAACATTAACATTTTTTTTAACTATCATGTTCAAAATTAACTTAAAAGCCTTCAAGTAACAAAGTCAATAAAACTAGTGTCCATAGTGAATGGTATTGCTTTTCTATTCTCAAGATTTTTCACTACATAGTTAATACCTATTTATTTGATACATGTCAAAAGTCTATATTTGTATTTTTATTTTTTTATTTTTATTTGTCCTACTAATGTTAATCTTTTGTTTTTTAAATTATGTCTTCAATTTTTATTTTGTTAGCATGCAACCGTTCAAGACAATGTGAAATCCTTTTATTAGTTGAACTAAATGTTGACACATGTTCAAAATAGCCTGAAAATACTATACAAATACATCCTACAAAAATAAAATAGAACCAACAATAACAAAACCTTCTTGATCAATGAAATTCATACATTGCTGAAATTCATACAAATTAATTCAATTACAAATGGCCAATTAAAAGTATTATTTTTGAACATTAACAAAACCTCATGTTTCATTAAATCAATTCAATATAGAAATAACAAGCCATTACTGCAAACAACTCCTCATAGATCATAGAAGAGTTCTAAATTTTCTCGACAAATGATTTTTTTAGCTGATAATTTTTATTTTTTTCATTTTTATTTTGTTTGTTCTTTTGTTAAAGTTTTTGGTCTTTTTTATTCTTTTATTGAATTAATTTTCCCATTATTCATGTAATAATAGTAGTAGTAGTAGTTTTAGTTTTTTCTTGCTTCCTCTTTTATTAATGTTTTGGACTTTTTTTCTCTTCGGAATAATTTAATAATTTTTCTTATTTTGGCAATAATTGTAATGATATTTTTAGATGTTAAGCCTTCGATGTTTGTTTTTTAATTAAAAAAATCATAGTATTTAAAAATGTATTCACAACATTAACATTTTTTTTAACTATCATGTTCAAAATTAACTTAAAAGCCTTCAAGTAACAAAGTCAATAAAACTAGTGTCCATAGTGAATGGTATTGCTTTTCTATTCTCAAGATTTTTCACTACATAGTTAATACCTATTTATTTGATACATGTCAAAAGTCTATATTTGTATTTTTATTTTTTTATTTTTATTTGTCCTACTAATGTTAATCTTTTGTTTTTTAAATTATGTCTTCAATTTTTATTTTGTTAGCATGCAACCGTTCAAGACAATGTGAAATCCTTTTATTAGTTGAACTAAATGTTGACACATGTTCAAAATAGCCTGAAAATACTATACAAATACATCCTACAAAAATAAAATAGAACCAACAATAACAAAACCTTCTTGATCAATGAAATTCATACATTGCTGAAATTCATACAAATTAATTCAATTACAAATGGCCAATTAAAAGTATTATTTTTGAACATTAACAAAACCTCATGTTTCATTAAATCAATTCAATATAGAAATAACAAGCCATTACTGCAAACAACTCCTCATAGATCATAGAAGAGTTCTAAAATTAAATCTCAACTTAAACAAATAAATAATAAAAAGGTAAACAAAAATTAAGCAAAGACTTTTAAAATATATCATATTGTGTATATATGTATATCTGGAACCATAATATAAATGACAATTGCAATAATCAGTCTCTAATAAATTTTGTTCTCAATTAAGTAATTATATGTCAAATCATTAACTTTGTCAAAAAATTTAAAATAAATCTATGTTATAATAAGAAATAAAAACTCAATAAAACCATAATAATAGTATCAATACAAACATTAAAAATAATAGTAATTATATGATATTGTAATCCAATTGAACAAGAATTGTCAAGAAACTCGTATTGAGCTATTACTTTGGCATAGAATTCAATCCTGCACCTATTATAAATCTCTCTCTCTCTCTCTCTCTCTCTCTCTCTCTCTCCATTTTTAGGCTAAAATAACGAAATACAAACATCACAAAAAAAAGAACATAAAAAGAAAATTCATATAATAGGTATCGATATTATATGACATAAATTTTTCATTTTTAAATGGTTATAACTATATAAATTCACTTGACTTCTAACTTATTCATCACCATTTAGATTATTGGATTAAGTTTACAATTTGATATGAAGGGACTTAATTAAAAAAAACGAGGACTAAATTATATTTATTATAAAATACAATGACCAAAAATCTTTAATCAATTCCTCTTTGTAAATAAAATATAAAATTTAGGACTAGAGTAAATCTTTTATCAAAAAATCAAGGACCAAAATATACATTAATCAAAATTTCATGCTATAGGAGCATGATACAAGTAAGTTTAGTCACACCACCTAATGGAAGGATACAGTGAGGGAAAAAATATAACATTGATATATGATATTAAAATAATAATAAAATGATACAAGTATTACTTTTAAAATTAAAAAAGAGGTAGAGGGATGTAGAAAAACAGTTTCCTCTTTATAGATAAAAAAAAATGATTAGTAAATATTATAACTTACTAAAAATATTGTAAGAAATTTATTTTATTTATATTATGTGATGTATGACTTCTTAAACTCATAGTTATATTTACATATTCCTTACAAAATTAATTATTAAATTTTTAAAAATAATCAAGGTCAAATAGGATAACAACACATAATAAATACATCATTTTAACAAAGTTGATTGATATAAACAAAATAATTTTGAGAAGTAATTACATAAAACACTAGTATCTTTAATATGTATTATTAAAGAACTTAATAAAGAAAGTTATCATTTTAATTAAAATAAAAATAAATACCACAAGAAGTAGGTGTGCTTTTGGTTTAAAGCAGGGCCATCCTACTTAATATTTTTGGAAAGAAATCTTATGTGATTGATATACATAGAAGACAAGATTTGCATATTTTATTTTGTTGTGATACGTAGTTTAGTAATGTTTTCTCGATGATCATATCAAATACAATGTTTTTGTCAATAGAGTTTGTGAATATAAAAAATTATAATTCAATTTAATAATAAAATACTTGTAGCTTTTTCTATTATTATAATATCATTTATTAAAAATAAACTCACAAAATATTTCTACGGCGTTTATTATAATTATTGATTGATGGTTTTTAATTCTAAATCAAATTTAAGTATATTGTCGAACTTCAACCAACTTCTCATTCTATTTCATTAATATTTAAAAATATAATAATAGTTGAAGATAAACATTTAATAATTCGTCACTTTACATAGTTTTTCTTTTGATTAAACATAATGAGATGATATGGTTTATCGTTTATCTCTTATCTTTTGTAGTCTAACTTGGTTGTTTAGCATATAATATTTGCAAAAGTGAATCCAATGTATTGCTATTGTTATAAGAAAACATTTAATAATATATTACCTTATAAAAAATTTCTTTCATTTAATACTATGATGTTTTAGGTGGTTGTTTACCGTTTATCGTTATAGATATTTATCGTTTATCGTTATAGACATTGATATTTTATTATTATAGACATTAATCATTAATAAATATTGATAATTTATTGTTATAGACGTTAATCGTTAATAGACGTTGATCGTTAATAGACGTTGATAGTTTATTGTTATAGACGTTAATCGTTTATTGTTATAGACGTTAATAGTTTATCGTTTATCGTTATAGACATTGATATTTTATTATTATAGACGTTAATCATTAATAAATGTTGATAATTTATTGTTATAGACGTTAATCGTTAATAGACGTTGATAGTTTATTGTTATAGACGTTAATAGTTTATCGTTTAACTTTATTTCTCATTTAATATTATTTCTCATTTAATATTTATAAAATTAATTTTGGTATATTAATATCATTATAAGTGAAGATTTTAAATTTCACTTTATATATATTTCACCTTATTACTTATCTTTTTTTTAAAAAAAAAACACTGAATTTTATTTTCGCAACCAATAATTAGGGTTACACAACAATGATTTTTTTTTTTTGAATTTTAACTAAAATCTAACTGCAGTTACAAAAATAATAGATAACTGGCGATAAAATGACGTAGATATCCGATTAGGTTAATTTATCAAAGTAGGGCAAGTACATGAGCGCATTATGGTAATGAGGAATACAAGGAAACCTGTTCTTATATGGATTTCCTCATCAAATATAGTCCCAAATAAATATTTGAAATGAGATATTCTCTGTATATCGTCAAATAGCCATTTAAATAGAGCACGAAAGTCCTGTGATGGAAATATAATCCATTCCTTGTCTGGGTTTTGCATCAGCATCTGTCTGGATTTCATATAAATCCCCTTAAAATGTCTTCACTTTCATATAATCTCTGCACACATCTATCATTTCCTCCTTCATTTTGCTGTGCTTTCTAGAAAACTACTCTCTGAATCTTTCTCTTCTCTAGGGCACGATTTGGCTTTTTTCTTTTAAGAACTGCCCACACTTAAACGAGCTTGAAAGTTTCAAAACATTGATTTGCACCTTTTCAAGATACAGGTTGCTGGATTGGTGATACAAACAAAGCAGATGGATCCCACAGAAATATTGCAGATTCAACCCGGCTTTTCAAATGATGTTGAGATCAACGTGGCAGAGATGCAAACTATTGTTTCAGACAAAATGAAGTTTACCAGCTTAAGGGCTCATGCTTCAACTCCAAATCAAGAACTAGTTGATCAGTCTCATAGTAAGATTTTGTCAGAGCTATCAAAGATTATCAAAGACCAAATTAAGGTAATATATAGAATATATCTTTTCATTCTCAAGTTAATTTCTTCTGAATACTTTTTTCTTTCCTAATCTTATAATCTCAACAGGCTTCCAAGAAAATCATTTCAGAAATGAACGGGATTGATTCCTCAGACTTGACGAGTCTGGTACCTTACGACGTCCCAAAAGGTTGGCAAGCTGCTAGTTTACAAGAGGTACGTTAAACTCTTTCGAATCCTGTTATGGCTCTCCTCTTCCTTTTCTCTATACGTAATAGACGCCATTTTTATTAAATGAAGGTCTCGCACAATTTAATTCGAGCACCTTCATATACAACTTGTTAAATACAACTAGATTTGTTCACCCGAATTTCATAGCACGGTAGGGATGATGAGCTTTTTTGCTGCAGTCTCTCACGCAGCATTCCTCGAAGAAAAGAGTAACTAAATCAGTGCTGACTGGTTTGTTGCCCATATCATTCGAAATTCCTAAAGAATATCTGGTGTTAGAGATGGATAAGGTAGGTCAAATTTTATTACCTGGGCTCATCTCTTCTCAGATCTGTCGCATGATTGATTGAAAATGTACATCTCAGTGTAGTTTTTGACATGTTAATTGCACGTGCTGCAACAGCTACTGTTGCCTCATTTGGACGGGCATGAAGCGCCGGATCGTAACAAAAAATTGACCTTGTTTCCTTTCTCTGAGAGAACAAATGCTTGGATACTTGAGCGAAGAAGGCGAGCAGATGAGAGACATGATTTGGTAATTTCTATTGGATATATATGAATCAAATTTTTTAAGCTGGTAAAATTTTAAATTTCATGTTAGGAGCATGTATATATAAAACTTTCTTTCAACTTTTTAATTGGCTAAAAGGGTGTCTTTTTTACATGCAATCTCCTCCTTATATTTGGATTTATTATTGTTATTATTACTATGAAGTAATCATTTATAATTGAAGAGATAAAAAGTAAAGAGAAGTAGTCAAAGACTTAAAGATGTTAATTATGACATAAAAGATCGTGTAGGAAAATGCAACTATTAATATATTCTCACGAATGCATCATATATTATATTTATTGCGTGTTTGAAAGTGTGATTTAAGTTGTTTTTGAAAATATTTTTTTGTTCAGAAATATATTAAAATGATATATTTTTTTATTTTTTAAAAATCATTTATATAAAAACACCAAATTTATTAATTTAAAATAAAAAAAATCATTTTTTTTCAAACGTGTTATCCCAACATCTCCTTAATTTTGTTTTCGAAGAAAAATAACGTGGATATTCGATGTTCTGTGCAGTATTATCATCATGAGAAATCAAATGTGACATTCCGGTCAACTACTGAGGTGGTCAACTTCATACTTTATAATGCTTATCCGGGCAAGAAGCAAGTGACCGAGAAGAGTGCGTTGCAAGAAAATCCTCTGGTAAGTCTACAAACACAAACACATCAAGAAACATAAGCTGGTCATGTGTTTTTTTACTGTAAGATTGCAGTGTCTTGTTCAGGAACAAGGATCTGGAACGAAAAGGAAAACATTGTTTCATCGAAATCAAGCATCCTCGAGTTCTGGTGCACCTAAACAATTAAACAAGAATCAAACAGAAGAGGAACTCGTAGGATTGAAGGGAGATTCATCTGAAAATCTTCCAAACTCTGATGAACAAGGTAAACCAGATAATTTAGACAACTCTGACAGTGAGGCTACAGAAAGTGATGAAGATATATATCGAGCTCATCAACCTTTTCAACATCCTCTCAGTCGGGAAATCAAGGAGTTGAAGAGTAATTAATTCCATTAATCTTTATGCATGCCAGTTACTACCAAAATCATCACTCTGTGTTTACTGTATCTCTAATATTTTCCAACGTCTGTAGGGAACAAAAGAGCTTGCGAACCAAAAGTGCAGGGGAACAATGGAAACTGCTCATCTACAGACCAAGCCCTGGTGAATTCTGGAGATGGGAAGCAGAATGAAACTGTCATTGAAAATGTTTCTGGCGAAGAAGTAGTAGATCTTGCCATACAAGCTTCTGTAGAATTAGCTGTGATGGAGAAGAAGGACAGCGTTACTTCAGCTTCAAATCATATGGAATCAAATACAGAAAAAAAAGGAGAAGTGGAGGATATATTTGGTCAATTAGATGACCTTGAAGATACTTCAATAGCGGTACAGGTCCTCAGTAACCAGTTTAATCTCGGAGATGATATAGATAAAGACCTCTGTTTTTATTAGAATGATTCGAATCTTTTTTTGCAATTAAGTTTATGAAACAGATAAGTATCTTTTTTATCCTTTTTATTTTTCCATTGGTAATATGCTTTATAACATTTTGAAATAAATAATAGACTTAATATATAATTTTCTAGCTCGATTAATTACAAGTTTACCTCAACTTTGTTAATATATTATTTCGGTGAATATAGGAAAATATTATTATCTCTCCTATGTTTTTCTAACCATTTCAACTATATTGACTAGATCATATGGTAGATTAACAAATGTTGACTTAGACAAGTTTTTAGTTTGTTTTTTATGTTGGTCTTAATCTTATGTTTCTTGTCATGGATTTGGTTGGTCAACCAATTTGACCTGAGTTGTTTTTTGTATTTATTTTTTTAATTTTATCTTTTAATATTGTATTAATTATAAAATTAGTTTTATAATTTTTTTCCATGAGGTGATCTTAATTTCATAATCTAGATCATAGATTTGACAAATTGAATCTAAGTACATCTGATATATTATTATTTAATATGTTTTAAAAAAATATTATCATGATTTTTTTTAATGGAATTATATTTTCATATGTTATCTAAATTGTTTTTTTACCTCCTAAGTTGATTTGGTTAGATTAAGTAAATCCTCACGTATCTATAAAATCATGATAGATATATTTTAGTGTCCATTAAAAAAATAACCTAACTTCATGAAATGAGCTTATAATCAAGTTTTTATAAAAAAAAAAAACCGAAAAATCTCAAAGAAGTTATTATAACATGTCATATCTGATGGGATAGTTGTCGTATTGTCATAAATATATGAATAAAACTAAAAACAATTTAATATCTTCATGTTATAATATAAAAGTAAAATATTTAGTATAATTAATAGTTTATTCACCACGCTCTCGCTATGGCTTGGGGGGGGGGGGGGGGGACAATATTAGATTATTAAAAACTTTTTGGTATTTTTCAAACTTGAAAAAATAATCACTCAATTATTTTTTAATTCATGTTTTAAATTAAATTATTTTATATTAAATGATAATATTAAAAAAAATAAAAAAAACCAATAACAAGTAAAAACTTTTTCCTAAGAATGAAATTGAAAAATAAAAAGTAAAAGTAAAAAAAAAAGGTTGTCGCCAATAAAAAAAGTCATGGTTCTATTGGAAGTACTTATATAATATCTCTGAGCTATTTTTTCAAGGTTTCATGAATTAGTGTAAGATAATTTTAATATACTAAATATATAAACACATCATAAAATTAATAAGATATATATCTCATGCATAATTGATTAAGTATTAAAACAATTATTTAGGGATTATATGTTGTCAAAAATAAAGTGTCTTTTAATCTAAGCAAAACTTTAGGATTACTTTGTCTGATTGAAAACATAAATATTTAATTATTATTATTTTCGGCTAGATGAGATACCCTTTATATTATTATTTATTATGAATGTATTCAGCCCACTACTAATTACTCTTTAATTTAAAATTTATATGATACATGAATCATCTTTAAAATATAATATGATATTGGGGATATATACAGAAATCACTTGTTTTGGTAAATAGTTGACTAACATAAAATTAAAACGATTATTTGTTATTGCAGATAAGTGCATGCATGCTGCAGTGAATAACTGCGGTTGCACTTGCACCACGAACGGCTTATTTATTGTTTTTGAGTATAATTATAGTTATTTTTTATTTAAAAATAAATCAAAATAATATTTTTTTCATTTTTTTAAAATTACACAAAAAAATACCACAAAAAATTAATTAAAAATAAAATAAAAATATTTTTTTTTCAAAAAAGACAATCAGCCATAATTGCATTCACGGAGATATATACAGATGAGCCAAGACCTAGTCCACAGCCATTTTTAATGTGACGAATGAGGTTTCCCCTAAGAACATCAGGAGCAGTAAACAAACGTACGGATCACTTTCCAACCATGTAATAAATAGAAACAACTGCAGCATGCCAGCATCCATTCCAGCAATTTATGCAATACAACGAAAATATCTTTTATTCAAGAGCAGTAATCTAGTCCATCAGCGCTAATCCCTTTCACGAGCAGGTCTAGAAAATATCGAGCAGCAATATAATTATGATATATATTTCTGAAAAGGAGAGAGAAGGCACGACAGAGTGAACAAGCTTACAGTAACTTGATCTCACCCCGTCCAAGTCATAAGCAGTCGTGAAAATATAAATAGATGCCAACAGATAAGAGTTTCTGAAGAGGATGGAACAAAGCAAATGAAAGGATGAGCAATTACGTCCCTGTGTTTACCAAACTGTAGACAGCTGGACGTAAGATGTCTCCTTAGCGACTATTAGGCTCAGAAAGCCTAGGTCTGCACGACATCTGTTCGAGAAACTTAGTAAGGCGCGAATGCTTGGCAGCCCACTGGTCGGACAATTTCTGTTCCTTGTTTTCTGCGTCCCTTCTAAGCCCAGCTAGTTGTTCCCTGTACTCTGCTTCAATCCTGTCAAGAGATGCTTTCTCTTCTTCCCTGAGAGACTTGATCTTTGACTCTACCTCTTCCATTTTCTCCCTCCTTCGGCTTGACTTCTCTGACTCCAGCTGTAGCTCCACCCTTCTTAGCCGCCACGCAGCTTCCTTTTTGTGTGCAGCCCAAGCGCGGTGCCCTTCTTCCAATTCTCTACAGCAATCAACCAACTCGGACATTAAGAAGCTCTCGCCACAAACAGGGACTATTCCATGAGGTGGCAAATTGCCCAGGACAAGAGTGTTTTCAGGACCTCTCTCAGGTTGAAGCCATGGGATTGGAGGGGATGCCGCGACTGTTGATGGAGAGAGGCTTAGTGTTACAGAGGGGGACGGTGGCCTGACAGTGGAGGTGCTGTTAGAATTAGAAAGCCAAGAGGGGAGCATGGTTGGTGCTGGAGTGTGGGGGTGGGGATGGGGATGGGGGTCAGTATGAAGAAAGGTCCCATTCGAGGCGGCCATTACAAATGCTGGAGAAGGGCGCTCTTTCACTAGCTTCTCCGCAAAAGTCTCTAAAATCCTATCGTACTTGCCCTCGTCAATTGGCTCGACTGTCTTGTTATTTTCCTTCAGCTCTCTCTGTTGCTTCTCTTTGAACACTTCCCACCACTTGCCTAGTCTCTTAGCTGTTCGGCCTGGAACTTCAGCTGCAATTTTCTTCCATTTGTTCCCGTGTTTCGCCTGAAGCCGAATGACAAGACTCTGCTCTTCTTCTGTAAGAGATCCTTTCTTTATCCCTGGTTTGAGATAGTTCTTCCACCTTTCCAAGCAAGATTTAGCATCCCTGTTTAGGGGTGTGTTCATGCGCTGTGATACAAGGTTCCACTCCCTTGGACCATATTGTTTCACGTATGCACGTAGTAAACCGTCCTCCTCAGCTCTCCAGCGCTGCCTCTCCTTCATTTCTAGGTGTAGACACCACTTTCCATTGCGTTGAACTCTTCATAATGTATCTGAAACATAGCAGAACATCACATCAATCCCCTTCACTGCGGCAAAACATTTAAATAATTACTCAACTAGTCCACAGAAAAAGAAAAGCAGGAATTAGCCAAAGATGAACATATATATGACATCTAAAATAATCCTAAAACACGGCAACAACCTTCCTCTGTCAATGGCAACAAACAAATCACGGAATGGGCAAGATGAATTTCTTATCATGTCACAAGTCAGGAACAGGTAAACAAATACAACCATTAGCAGATTGAGCAATGATAGAGTTTCTAGCCCAAACAGCAAATGATATCAAGCAAAGGTGATACGGCAGTGCAAACCCATCAGAGCATTAGCATAGATTAAAGTGAAGTGCAGAAATTGATCATAGAATGAAACTCATCCAAATACACAATCTCAAATCCTTGTTTCCCCTACCATATCATATGCAACTCTCAAAAATGTGTTCAGCAATGATGTGTAAGCCCAAGAATTCAGGGAAACTTCACTCGTATCTACCAGAATTCTTCAAGCAACCATGAGCTTCAGCATAAAAAACAAACAAAAAGGCATATTATGACAAATGCATCTTTTTGGATTTATTTGCTGCACAAAATACTAGTAATGGTCATGAGCATATCCCATAATCAATTACCAACGAACAAGGTGCTAAAAGCCAAACTTGTTACTCGTATGATCCCATGTTCTTGATATCCGTAACTTTTATTTATTTATTTTTTCAAAGCACAATAAAAAAAACTATTCATAGACCACCTAAAGAGCTACAAATAGAAAAAAGAGACGAAAGAGATTTCTATCATCATCCTCCAAATCTAACGGCTGTATTTCAAATGGCAAAATTTCAGAAAAAAAAACAAGGAAACAACTATTTCCACAAATCAGAGGCATCTGAAAAAGACAATTGTTTAAGCTACCGCAACAATGTTCAAAAATATTAGCAGTGGCACTCATCATCGAAACAACACATTCTCAAAAACAAAATACACAACAAGCAACTATACTTCATTACCGGAGTGACAAATCAATTTTTAGAAGAAAATCTTGACCGTTACTTGGGTTTTTTTTTCCTAATACTATAACAATAAACGAGAATGGCAAAAGCAGCAGAAATTAGATCCAGAGATACACACATACAGAAAAAACAATCCGGCAACTAAACCTCTTATTTGGAAGGAAGAAGGAGGAGATAGCAGGAAAAGAAAAACCATATCAAAGAGGAACATGGTCACGTACATTTTTCTTCAAGGGGTTGAAACCGAACTTCTCTTTCGACGCATCTCGAATGAAATACTGATAATATAATTTATATAAAATGGTGGAATGGAAAAGAACTAAAACAAACCCTGGAGAAGAGGGAGAAAGATGCTCGCCCAGCTAGAGAGAGGGAACCGAGCAGGAGCGGAACAGAATTCGAGAGAGCAAAGACAGAAATGAGAGATTAGACTTGAGACTGCAAATAAAATTAATTTTTCGAGAATAACACTAACAAACTTAAACATGTAGAAAGAGAGAGATCTGACGACTGACACCGGGCTTAAAAAGGGGGCACGCGAATGACAGAGTGCAAAAACAAATTTTTTTCTTTTATTAAAAATAATGAGGAATGTCCTGGGGTAAGTTACTCCGGTGCTCCTCCTCCATCACACCGCCACCGCCATTTTATATCTCCACAACAGCAACTGACAGCACAGTGTTTGCAGAGAAAGACAGAGCTAAGAGAGAAAGAGAGAGTAGGTAGCAGTGTCTAGAGAGAGGGGAGAGAGAGGCGCATTAAATTAATGGGGTGAGCAGAGGAAGAGATATAACAAGCAACGGTGTACGCTCGATTTCAGCGCTTAAAATGCGCCACATTCCGTCATTTTGCTGCTTGCCAGTTTTGTGGTTTGATTACTCCTCCTCCTCCTGTAATCCTGCGCTCTCCTGCTTAAACACACACGACGTGAATTTTTTTTTTTTAAAAAAAAAACAGATATAACAGGCCTGTTATCTAAGGGTATTGAAGGGCAAAATCACAGCCATTGATATCTCTGGCTTTAACAAGTCAGCTTTTCTCTTGATTTCTATAAAGGATGCATATGCCACCTGCAGTCAGAGATTTTATGTTACTGGGACACGTGACACGATCAGGCACGTACGTGGTCCCTGATACCAATGACACAATTACTCTAAAAATAGGTCCATAATAATTAATTTACTGCTTGACTCAATACTCTAAATTAACTACTCAGTGACAAATCCAAGTCAACGAGGAGTCCGCTTGCAGCTTCTAATATCAATTTTCAGCGCACAATAGCAAAACTTCCACAATATAAAGTTTTATTATTATTATTATTATTATTAATATAGGCATGTTTTCCTGTCTATTTTTATTTTCCTCTCACTGCTTTTATTCAAATTTCCATTATAATTTAAAAATATTTATAAAAAAATGATTTTTTTTATTTTAAATTAAAATCTTTTAGTGTTTTTATATTATTTTAATTTACTAATATCAAAAATAATTTTTAAAAAATTAAAAGAATATCATTTTAATGAATTTCTAGACTAAAAATACTTTTAAAAACAATTTTAACCCTAGAAACTTTATTGTAGATTTTATAATAACTTTAGACCATGAGAATTCCTAAATAGAAAGGGAGAAGATTCGTGATTTGATGGCATAGGAATCCTGTAAGCCTGGTGGTTTTGCCTCTTTGATGCCATAAACTGCAGAAAACAGAGAGGCTAAAGTAAATTGTAAAACAAACCCCTCGCCCCGTCGATGGACGTCACGTTGGCCGTCTCATTATCATCGTTGATGATTCCCAAGAAAATTCTGAATTCCATTCACGTCACAGTTCACAAAAACAAATTGAGAAACTAGCTAGTCTCTGCTTCTCTGCTCTCTCCCTGCTCCATATTCTATAAAGATGGACCTGGTGGAGTAGTCCATATATACATGGTGACCTGATCGGATTCCAGCAGCTACCTATACCCGAAGTAGGCGTCCAAAAACCCTATTGATTCTATTTTTTGAGTTCTTACTTAGCATTCCGTCGGGCGAAGATTTTCTTCAGGGAACCATGTTGTCCAGATCTTTCTCTTCATGTAGTTTTCTTTAGAAAACAATTGGTTTTCAAAACCAGCTGAGCAATAAATGGATGGTATATTTATTTATCGATGAAGCTAAATGCTAGAGAATTATTTCAGTGTACACATTCTTTCATAAGACTGCTAAACCCAGAGAGAGAGAGAGAGAGAGAGAGAGAGAGAGGGACCTAACATGGAAAAAATCAGGGTAGGGACGAGGGCAGGGTAGATTCACCAGAGGGGGATAGGATGGGATCTTTCAAGAAAGAGGGGCTGGCATTGCATCAGGACTTGGGAGAAGGTTTTCTTTCTTTCTTTCTTTCTTTCTTCAAATTATTTTAGTTTTAAATAAATCATAATTACTTCAACTTTGCAGCCTCAGATTGTCTCTGCTGCCCACAAATAATGTTCATGCACCGCTCGAGTAATTAATATTTCACAAAATCACCACGTTAATTATTAGGGAAACACCAGAGAGAAAACAAATAGTAATTTAAATTACTATATAATGATAAATTGTTTGAATACATTATAATCTTTCCGAGATATATAATGATTTTTCTCCTTTTTTTACTTGATATTTAAATGAATCGAGTCTCCTAAACACATGCTCATGTGGGATTAAACATATTTATTATAGAACTAATCAAGATCTACGTGGGAGAAATATCTTGTTATTGGAAATACATTTATAAGGACGCTGTTTTAGGAACTAAGATTTTTGAAAACCCTAGTTTGGAGAGACAAAAATGGGGCAGGGGAGGAAAGGTGGACATGCTGAGGTGGGGTGGGGAAGACTGTAGTCCGGGTTTCGCGGCACAAGGAGACGAGTGGTGAAAGAGACAGGACGTTATGGTACGCGCAGCAAATATGTCAGTGATACGTTACGTCGGTTTTTTCTCCCTTTGCTTTGTTTTTATTATCTCTCTCTGGCTCTCTTGCCAGTGGGCCAATTTCTCCTCCCTTTTATGATTCCTGTGGTTATTGGTTAACAGTACAAATAAACCCCTCGTTCGTTTCTAGCCCCCCCCTCTCCCTTCCCTTTTTGCCCCTGCCACCAATCTTCTATTTAACTCTCTTTATCTTACTAACTACCAAAAAAAATAAAAAAATCTTTCTTTTGTTTTTACTTCTTCTCGTTAAACTCTCTTTTCGGAATATTACACAGTTAAATTCAACATTACCTAAGAGTATGTCATGAAAAGTAAATGTATGGTTTTTTTTCATATATAGATATTTTATGTACTTCGATTAATTTTATGAACCATGAAATAAACAAACCAATTTTCAACTTCTAGTTATCGAGACATGTGAGAATGAAATTGATGATCTCTAAATAACAAACTTAGGACATAATTACTAAATTATACCCCTCAATGTTAAATAAATTAAATGAAGTTACTAGGCAACATAAATGAATTAGATGAATTACTCATTACATTAAATTAAATAGTTTGAGTTAATTTATAAAACTTGAATTATGAGATAAGGACAACCCAATAAAAAATAAATTAATACAGATCAAAAAACTCAATTTTCAATTAATTTAATATTAAAAAATCATATTGATATTTAATTTTGATTAAATTTCAAATAATATACAGTATAATTTAATAACTAGAATATAAACCACGAAATTAGTTAAAAATCTGCGAAGCCAAATTTCAAATTATACTTTCCACGTATATAAAAGAATCTTCCTCCCACCTATAGTATACAGTTAAGTAGGCATGAATGTCTTGTTCTAAAAAAAAATAGTTAACAGGCATTGACTTATTTGATCAGCAAGTACAATTATTACAATCCCATCAAGTTTTAAAAAGTAATGAGATAAAAAAGTAAAATACTTATTAATTCATTTTTTTTATAAAAATTATACTCTAGTTATCAAGATTAGTATAAATTAAGAAAATTATTAAATTAAACATATGATGTAATAAATATATTGAAGAACTCATATTTACTTATATATATATAAATAAATAATATTTATTCTCTGTTTTTAAACAACATATATTTTGTGATCACACTAACAAGCATTATCTTTTGAAACGGTATTAAAAATCTCTCACCATCCATTTTTTCTAGTGCCATACACGTCAACAAATAAAGGGGTAGTAGATTTTTTTTTTCTTCTTCCTTTTCTTCTCTCTCTCTCTTCTTTATCAAAATATAAATATGTCATTTAATTTTTTGTTTTTAATTTGACCCTCATTGTGTTTTTTTGTTTGTTTAATTTTTGTTTTTCAATGTCACCCGTCATCATTTAGTTTTGTTTAATCTTTATATGAAATTTGATCTCCTTCTTTTTATGATTGTTTTTTTATTATTAATCATTTTTACTAATTATCTTTTTTTTCAAATTTATCTCTCAATATTTGATTTTAAATTACTTTTATCTCAAATTTAATCTTTATGCTTTAAATCTTTATTTCTTTTGTTTTTTTATCCCTTTTATTGTATTTTTTTTCAATTTCACCCCTTTTCATTTTGATGATTTGATATTTTTCATTCTGTATTTTTCAGGGTTTGCCTTCTATAATGTTTGTATTGGACTCATGACTAAAGTTACAAGTTTTGAAGGTCAACACAAGTTGATTTTGATATTTTTTTAGATCATTTTTTATTTTTATTTTTATTTTATCCATCAGCATTTTATTTATTGTGAATTGGCCTTCTTGTTTTGTTTCAATCTCCTTGTGTGGGGTTATCCCCCAATATCATGTTCATGATTATAAAGGTTAACATGTTAACTCAAGTTCATTAAGATATTTTTTATTGTTTTTTTTTAAATTATTTTATTTTTAATTCCACCTTTCGATATTGAGTTGTTTGATAATTAAATTTTATATTTTAATTAATTTTAGTATTGTCAGGTTTATATTGGTATCACAACTAGATCACAAATTTCACATATTAACTCAAATAAGTTTGAGTCAACTTTTTTTTAAGTTGTCATTTTTTTGTTCATGTTATTTGCATTAATCAAGATCATTAAATACAATCAAAGTCAATGACCTTGTTTTTTCCTGATATTTTTTTATATTGAAAAGAATTTAGGTTAGCTTGTAGCATAGCATGCACCTATATCCAATGACCATTAAAGGTAGAAGTGTATGATTAAAATTTAGCTTAAGAGGAAGGTAAATAAACCTTGATGAAATAAAATGTAAAAACAATAACTATCATATTAAATTATCATAATAAACTAATACACACACACACCAATTAAAGCAATTGTAAGTTTTAAGGATTAAATGATAGATGAAAAAAAAACCTTTCTTCATATAGGCATTATAGCAATGAATATTAACTAGCAACTTTGATGAGACGTTTTGTTATCAAATTCATTTTTGTAGAATCTTGTTTAAAAGGTATTGTCATCCTAAATTCATTGGTGCACTATATTCATGATTTTATCTAACAATTGATGAGATATTCTCAATGAAAATTGGTAATTTAAAAAAAGATAAATTGTAAAGAAGACAATACTATTTTTATATAGATGTGGCGATCAAAGAAGCATATTATAAGTAGTTTTAAAGTAATAGACGTGACAAAACATATTCGACTCAGTATCTTCCATAAGTTTTATATTTTTCATGGCTTTTCCCCTATTGACTAAAGCCCTGAATCATTAAATTATTTGAGAATAGTTCATCAATAGAAATCTTTTGTTTTAAGATGAAGCATGTTGATAGTTGGGTTTCAAGGGGCGTGACGTGACGATAAAAGATTTGAGATCTATCTTGTAAATCTTAGGTTCGACTTAAGGCGTATTCATCCTGAAAAAGCCTGGAATAACCAAAATTTTATTTATTTATCCTGAATTTACAAAAATTAACTAAAACAAGTGAGATTTATTGGAATAAAAAAAATTGTTGATAGTTGGATCGTTGAGTTCAAAAACCTTACCGTTGTGGATTTTTATTGCATCCTTTAATGAGTCGATTATTATTAGAGTTGGTTTTTGTGATTTGCGAATGCTTGTTTCTTGGCAGAGGATGACACGTGTACTTAAGCCAAAGATAAATAAATAAATAAAGGAAGACCATCCACCTCAGATAGAGTAATTTTTCGAGATGTAACCTGGTATTTTTCAAATGCAAGTTATTGAAAGTCCAACGAATCATAATTTTGAGAAACTCGATGGAGTAGTTTTTGAAACATGAAGGATAAAGTTGCAAAAAGGAAAGCCAGTAAGCCACGTCAGCAAAGAAGTTTACCATTTAACTGTTTTTAATATATTAAAATAGTTATATTTCTGAATAAAAAAACAACTAAGCACCACAATAATGAATAACCAGCTAGTCGAAGATGAAATTACAAAGAAATTATTAGGTGGGGGCAAAAGGTTAAAAAAAGAAAAGGTAGAAAAGGTGATTTGACGTATCAACGTTATTGTAAAATTGAGGGAGATCCTGCCTAATCTCTTCCATTCTGATTTCTGAAAAGTCGAGCAGTTTCTGGGGTGAGGAAGGCGGAGGATATTGCAGCAGCCAGCAAAAATGGTTGTCGCCTAGGAAGGAAGTACATCTTCATTAAATAATTCACCATCACCCGACGAGGGTGAAATAATAAATAAAAAACTTTATCCGAGGATTTCTAACTTTTACCCATCGATCTTGCAGTCGCGCTACTCCTCTTCCATGACACGTACCACCAGAACCTGCTGCCGACAGCAACAATTCGACAATGGCGTTTCTGTAATATTATTAAGTACTCCCTTTTCTTTTGACCAATGTGTTTTTTCAGTCCACTATATTTTTATTATTTTTTTATATAGAAAATACTATTTTAATATACTTCAAAAATCAATCTTAGCTACGTTTCTAAATAAATACTAAACTTTTCATAAAATCGGATTTTTCTTTCGATTTAACTCTTATTTGGTTTTCTTCTTTTCAAATTTAGTCCTTATACTTTTGATCAATAAGTGTTTTTAATCATTCTTTTAATTAATTATCATTTCAATTACATCCCTTATTATTTTATATCATTCTCTTAATTGAGTTATTTTTTTTCTTTTCATCCCTCCATATCTTTGTTCATTTGATTTTATGTTAGATTTAACCCTTATTTTTTATTGCTATTTGTTTTGTTTTTAATATTTTTTATTGGGAATTTTTTTCATGATTCTGTCCATCTAACATTTTTATTTATAAGGATTTCTTCAATCTTACAGGTCATATATATGAGATATTGGACCGGGTTTACTTGGTTATTTTTTTCATATCCCTTTTTACAGTTAGTTTTTTTTTTTTATTCTATTCTTCTATGAGATTACCTTAATTTTATGAGCCAGGTTATGAGTTTTGTCCGTTAACCTATTTTTGACCCTATCTATTTTTTATATTGCAATTGCCTATTTTTTATATTATATGATCAAATTAATCGAGGTTTAAATGGAACCTTGGATTTCTCTTAATTTCTGAAAAACATTATTGTTGCGTACGCGTTTTTTCAAGTATTAAAAAAAGTTTAGTCCACCCTTTGGCATGGCGGAGGCCACTAACTTAGTGTATGTTGAGCCCTAAACCTCGATTAATTTGATCATATAGAGGACGCAACAATAATGTTTTTCAGAAATTAAGAGAAATCCAAGGTTCATATCCAAAGTCAACCGAAGCAAAATATCAGGTTTGATCCCAGCCCAAAAGGATGTTAAGAAAGGCTTGGGCAAGGGGTCTTGGCCGGGAAGAAGAGGCTTCCGAACAATTAGACACAAAAATATATATATACCACTAGACCCACTAGACCCAATGATAATCACGAAAAAATTGAACATGAAAGTATCATAATGTTCTCAGCATCAGGTCTTTGTTTTTTCTTTTCTGAGGGTATTTACATAGTTTTATTGTGCACAAATATATGAAAAAACAGAAATACTCCCAACTGTGGCTCTTTTTTGTAGCTCATCGGGGTAAATTAGTAATTTTATTGTGTAAATTAAAATAAAAAATATTAGAAAATCTCAAACAATCTAAAAATACCATATATATCCACTAAAAATAACAAAAATACCTTCGGTACCAAAGATTAATTTTTTTGGCCGAAGGGAAGGCTATGGTTGGCATAAAAACCACACGAATGAAAATGGACATAAAAGAAGAATTAATTTTGGAAAGGCGCTGTATCAGTGTTTTGTAAGAACAAGTACGCTAGATATTGACCGGTCGAGAAGTTTAAATCAATACAATTTGATTTCATTTTATCAAACCAAGCATCAATTGAGTGTTTTTTTCCCTTGACATCCTGAGAATCCTATCCAAAGTCAACCGAAGCAAAATATCAGGTTTGATCCCAACCCAAAAGGATGTCAAGAAAGGCTTGGGCAAGGGGTCTAGGCTGGGAAGAAGAGGCTTCCAAACAATCAGACACAAATACATATATTTCTTTTAAGTTTCATTAAAAATAGATTATTCACATAAAAAATAGAGAAATTTGTGATTACCGTAAGAATAGGTGTTATTAAGTTAAGGTAATCCTTACAAGACCAACACAGAGAGTTCAAAAATCTCTGATAACAAAACATAAGATCTTCTAGAGAACACTCGAACAATGTATTTGATTTTATAAAAAAATAAAAGAAAGAGAAGTTATTTTGAAGTAATTACTGGAAAGGATGAACTAATGATAAATCTTAAGTGGAGATAGTCTTATAATTTTTATAGGTTATATATTTTATTTTCTCATTTTCTCTCTTCTTCTTAGTTTTTCCTTTTCTTTCAAATGGATCCAAATAAATAACTAATAAAATATTATTAGTTATTTGTCGTACACTATAAAATGCCTTTATTGATAAGATTTAGTCAACCTTGGCGTCAACAAGATGATAAGTGGTAATCGATCAAACCTAAGATCAATCAATCATAAGAGTTGAACTAACAAAACCAAACCAACCTGCCAGCCTCCTCTCATATTTCATCAAATCTTTAAGCCGAAAAAGTGATTTCTGTCTAGGGTTGATCCTGGTTTGATGGGACTATGCTGGAGTAATAGAATCAAGTCATACACTTCTTCCTCTTTTTCTTCTTCTCATACAGGTACCGACCTTCCTTTCTTTTCTTTAAACAATCAGTAGTAGTAGTAGTAGTTGTAGTATTTCTTATTGAATTCTTGATCCGGGCTTGTTGATTTCATTTTCCTGTTAATCGTGAGCATTTTATTTAATCTTCACTTAGCAAGTTCAGAGGTTCAATGGTGAAATGGGTTTTGACATTTTTAGTTCAAAATAAACTTGCATGTACGGCTTTTGTTTAGATAAATTATAATCTGGATGTATTCCATCAATACTTTTTAACAATTTTTCAAATCTTATACGTATCAAACAGCAATTATCAACTGATCATGCTTTTAATATCCAAACAATTCTTCTTTTGTTCACAGGTTTGAATTCAAAATATGGAAGCAGAGATGGGAAAGGTCTGAGTAGTTCTAGTAGCAAGGAGGTCTCGTTGGTTTCTGTACCCCAAACACCTCGGAGTGAGTGTGAAATCCTGCAGTCTTCGAATTTAAAGACCTTTACCTTCCGTGAGCTTAAGACCGCCACGAGAAATTTCCGACCAGACAGTGTACTAGGAGAAGGTGGTTTTGGTTCGGTTTTTAAAGGGTGGGTTGATGAGCACTCACTTTCAGCTACCAGGCCGGGTACTGGCATGGTGATTGCTGTGAAGAGGCTAAACCAACAAGGGTTCCAGGGTCATAGGGAATGGCTGGTCTGTGATTTTACTCTAATAATCTCGTCACTTCTTACTAGTTTTTGGGAATTAATTGTTATTCTTCCATTAAGATTCGTACGATATTTATGCAGTTATGTAGTGTAAAAAACCTATCCTGATGCCTGATGCCCGTATTAATATTTAGTTAATTGGTGCCATTTTTGCACACCTGGAATGTTTCCCACCACCGCCATGAGTGAAAAATTGATTTCTGTGTTAAGGAACCATCTCACTTAAAAGCTTAAGCTTGTAAGTAAGGCCCCAGAATATGATTTATATTATTCTCTAACACACCCCCTCAAATGAAAGCCCTTCGAGCTTGAAACTTGCACAGGCCAACATTACCTTGTGTTTGGTTTTTATCAAATAGAATGGAGGTGGTGAGATTCGAACTCGTGACCACTGGGTCAACAAGGCTCTGGTACCATGTTAAGGAACCATCTCACCTACAAGCTTAAGCTTGTAAGTGAGGTCCCATAATATGATTTATATTATTCTCTAACATTCTGTTGCTTCTTTGGACATGTAGGCAGAAATCAACTATCTTGGGCAATTTCAACACCCTAATCTTGTTAAGCTGATTGGTTACTGCTTAGAGGATGACAATCGCCTTCTGGTTTACGAGTTCATGCCCCGCGGAAGCATGGAAAATCATTTATTCAGGAGTGAGTTATCCATGCAATTCATATTACCTGCCACTTTTGATGTCTCTGTTTTGCTCAGAGCAGCACAGCCCCATGCCCACTGCACCTTATTTGTAATATGTTACGGAAGCATTAATTCGATTAAGAAACAGGAGGGTCTTTCTTCCAGCCACTTTCCTGGAATCTTCGAATGAAAGTCGCACTTGGTGCTGCAAGGGGGCTTGCCTTTCTTCACAGCGCTGAAGCAAAAGTCATATATCGTGATTTCAAGACTTCTAACATCCTGCTTGATTCAGTATGTACCTGGATAGCATATTCTTATCATTTCTCTCCTGCTTTTCTTATTATTTTGTATTTTTTTTATACTAATATAAATCATATTCTGGAGTCTTACCTAAAAACTTAACTCCAGAATATGATTTATATTACAGCCCCTCAAGGGAAAACATTTTGAGCTTGAAACTTGCACATGTCCACGCTACCCTGTACATGATTTTTATCAAATAGAATGAGATTGATGAGATTCGAACTTGTGACCGCTGGGTCAACAAAACTCTGATATCATGTTAAGTTAACTTTCCTACGTGGTATCAGAGCAACAGAGGTATCATCAACAATGGAGTCTTCTACCTCTTCGATCCCACCTGTGTCAAATTCTAATTCCCTTGAATCTTCGTCCTTTTCTCCTCATCTGCCTGATATCTCTATTAGATTAGCTTTCCTACACCATGGCTGAAGTGGGTGAGGTTTGAGCTTCTTTCAGACTCATAATTTGAGCTGCCTCTGTTGTTATATATTTGCAGAACTACAACGCAAAGCTTTCTGATTTCGGTTTAGCAAGGGATGCGCCAACTGGAGATAAAAGTCATGTATCTACTAGGATCATGGGAACCCATGGATATGCAGCACCAGAGTATTTAGCAAGAGGTACTATTTTTTGTTTGTGGTTTCACAAGCACAGCCCTTGATACAACAGAATCATCTTTCTTTCTTTTTTTTATCATTAATTCCATTTTTTGAAATTGAGAAGGTCATTTGACTGCAAAGAGCGATGTATACAGCTTTGGAGTTGTAATTTTGGAAATGTTATCTGGCCGGCGGGCTATAGACAAGAACCGGCCACCTGGCCAGCACAACCTGGTGGGGTGGGCAAAACCTTACCTGACAAACAAGCGTAGAGTTTTCCATGTTCTGGATGCGCGTCTTGAAGGTCAGTGTGCACCCAGTGGGGTCCAAAAGCTTGCCAGCCTTGCAGTTCAATGCCTAGCTACAGAACCAAAGTTCCGGCCAAATATGGATGAGGTGGTAATGGCATTAGAGCAGCTTCAAGAACAAGCAAAGGATGGGCCAATTGTTTTACAAAAAGAGCACCATTTAAAAGCTCAGAGGGGCACCAATGGTGGATGCATTACTTATCCCAGGCCTTCTGCTTCCCCACTTTATGCACAGCAGAGTTAAATTTCTGGACTTGTAATATGTGCACAGATTTGGATGTTGCTGCGATATTATATACCTGCAAGCAGCCGCAGAAGTTTGTAGGATTCATGTGAAATATAGTTGAGCTTATTACTGTATTCCATTTGTTGTTTTCAAATTAGAGCGAGCATGTTATTGGTATGCGAAAGTATGATTCTCGGAGGTCAGAACATATGGAATGCAGGAGCCATCTTATTTATTTGGCACCCTCCATCAAAGAGTTTAATAATAAGAATCTTTTATGTTAATAGTTTTTATGAGACCTCGAAGAACATTTCAAAACATTAAACAATTACGCTGATTTGATTTTCCTGCACCTATATAAACCCAGCTTCCGTTATATATATATATTCTACATACCATAAGAAAAAATAGGAGAAAGGAGATGGTTTCTAGCAGGAGATATTATGAACAGTTTGTGTAAGTTTAGTTGTTCATAGCATTTCAAACAGATACCATCACCTGGCCGATGTATCTCATCTGGTAAGAATTTGACAGATGAAAAAAACACCAGAAATTCTGTAATGGTATAGCACCGCTTGGAACATGAATTAGACGCACGTTTTCAGAATTCCTACGCAAATCATTGCAACCCTGAATTGGTTTTGCAGCGAGGGGAGCCAAGCTACAATAACTCTTTAGAATTCCCTCGAAGTGGGGGTCTGTGGCAGAGACCTCAGTTTTGGAAGTGCGGATCTCCCAATCCCAACCTCACCCATGTTTAAGCCGGCCAAAGTATGCACTTTTCTGCAACATTTCACAGATACTTGAGAAATCCACAGCCTGCAAAGATGAACGTTCATAAACAAACTGTATACCATCGAATCCAGAAATACCAAGGCAAAGCAACAAGGTTGAAAGATCGATGGGGCAAATGAAAACGAAAAATAGCAAAATTTAATGAAGCAAAATGCAAGACATTTCATCGCGCCAGAAAAGCAACACCATCCTTCTGTATTGCCTGTAACAGGTTGATGTCAAAGAGCTCGCATCGCATAAAATGGTTCCTGAGGACATAATCCGTGAATAGTTCATATATGAATTTTAAGAGGCCTTCCATGGATGTGTTCCAGGTTCACACCCCGCAAAGAGTTTTGTCTATACGAAATTGTAAACAACATTGCATGAAAATTGATTTTTGATAAATATAAGTTAAATTGATAACTTGGGAATGTTTAGGAAATTATAGATGAAATTGGATAGTTTCGTCTCTTGGTATTCCAAAAGAAATTTGAGCATCAAAATTAGGAAATTTAGATGTTATCTCTCATAAATATTTTTAAAAACAATATCAATCATATTTAAAAAAAAAAAACATATAATATGCCAAAACTGTTTATACTATCAGATTTCTTTAATCAAATTTTATTATCAACATTACTTTTATTGTTATAATGAAAACTAACTGATAACCAAACAAGCTATGGTACTAATTTATAATAGGAACAACTTCACGATCATCTTGCTTGGGCAGTAAGCCTAAGTTAATAGTAGAAATGGAATAGGAAAACATAATACCTAGTTTTACTCCACAAGGAAGATGATAAGAGAAATTTACTAGGAGGAGATAGGAGCTTACAAGGTGTCATATAAAAGTGTTTGGGTTAAGTAACAAAGCTCATGTCAGTTCAATATATCATCGTTTGGATATAAAAAATATCATTTTGAAAAAAAATAAAATTAAACCATATTTTTTACTAGTCATTTAAGTTATCTTTAGACCTGTCAAATTGACTAAATCACATCGGCGTAACTTCCATGAGTATTAATTTTAGATTAGAGTTAAACAAGAAATTGAGTTAGAAGAATTCTAGGTTAATTCATTGAGTGAAATTTCATAAGAATATGAAATAGTTCTTTATGACTTAAATATTTTTTTCACATTCAAAAAGTTTTTTATCTGACTCCCAACATAGAAAACTTGATTATAACTAAATCATCATATCATTGTTTATCAAAACCAATCAATTAGCCCTTATAATATATAAAATAATTAAATAATCTCTTTATAAGAGTTTACCATATTCAATTTAGTAGGGATTTTTAACTTAAATATGCCCTTTTTTTTTTACTAGCTGCTCCTTTTATTTTTTGAAAATTAAAAATAAGTAAATAAGTAAGTTAAAAAAAACAAAATAATTTATGGATTAAATATATTCTTTATGAAATATGAACATCTACATGGCTTGGTTGTGCTTTTGCTATAATTTAAATGTTTTTACTTTAAATTATTATTTTTTTTAAATAATCTTGATACGATGATATTATAAATATATTTTAAAATTTTAAAATATTTTAAAAAATAAGAAAATGTTTCAAGTTTAATTCCAGGGACTATGTTATCCGATATTGGGAACAAATATTTAAAAATTGCCTACGTGTATCCCTCTTGTCTGATCGTTCCACAAGACCCGCCCACCCATACTACTCATAAACGGTTGTTAACTGACCACGTAGCACTGTTAAAATATGCCACGTTGTAGGATGCATATCCCCGAAATTTTCCCATCGAGGTAGGTGAAAAAGAAGAAGAAGTCGGGACTTGAGAGCTTAAAAACAGAGACCGCGTTCTCAGATTGTTGTGATGGGTGCTATGGAGCTTCAAGAACCAACAATAGAGATCAACGGCCTGAGATTCACGTATCCAGGAATCGACGGTCACCCACCGCCTGGGTCTAAACCGTTGATTGATGAGTTCTCTCTCACCCTCAATTCTGGTGATCGATGCCTTCTTGTTGGATCCAATGGGGCTGGTTAGATCCTTGTTTGTTTTCATAAGATAGTAGTATTAGTATGCAAAACACCAGAATATTAATGGGTTTGTTTTGCTGTGTTGTAAAGGGAAAACTACAATACTGAAGATATTAGGAGGAAAACACATGGTGGAACCCCAAATGGTTCGTGTTTTAGGAAGGTCTGCTTTTCACGACACTGCTTTAACTTCTTCTGGTCATCTTTCTTATCTCGGAGGAGAGGTTAGAAATTACAAGTCATTCATGACTTTGCTTTCTGTTATTATTGTGTGGTGTTGTTTAATTTATAATTTGGAAACTGGTGTTAATAAGAGTTTGAGGTACATTACGCCCCTCCAGTAACGTGTTGTTGTATATGCTAATCTAATCCTAGGAAGAACAAGAAAAAAAATCTTCATTGCACTGCAATGGATATTCCTTTCTTTCAGATCTTAGCTCCTTTCCACATAGAAAAGGATTCCAGCCTGCGAAATGGAAGCAGCCTGAACTGTAAAAAGAGGCCCTGCTAAAATTAATTATGAGAACAATGTTTGACGGGAAGTCATCTATCGTGATGAAATGGAATAATTTGTTTTGCATTGTCTAATATTGTGCATGATATGCTTGGCATTGACTATACTATGGTGTGTTCGGGACTTTCGATAAAAAAATTTTTACCCAATTATCCGGATTTTGAGATTTTCATATTCAAAGTTTTATTTGTTGATAAAAAGTCCTTATGCAGTGGAGGCGAGAAGTTGCTTTTGCTGGGTTTGAGGTTCCGATACAAATGGATGTTTCTGCAGAGAAGATGATATTTGGGGTGGCAGGTATTGATCCTCAAAGAAGAGCTGAGCTAATCAAGGTAAGTTTCAATTTATTCAAGATGCATTTCTGAGAAACTATTTCTCTAGGTGTGCCATTGATAGCAGTGGAACATTCACCCCCCCCCCCCCCCCGCCCGCCCGCCTTTAGATGTGTGTCCATGTCACTGTAAAGATTCTGCTTGTTATCTTGATTGGATAGGTATTGGACGTTGATCTGTCATGGAGGATGCACAAGGTCTCTGATGGCCAGAGAAGGCGAGTGCAAATATGCATGGGTCTCCTTAGGCCATTCAAGGTATCCCTTTTTCTTGCTTCATATCTCTCTCTTGAATCATGAGTTTCCATTATAATGCCTGTAACTTCTCATATGGGCAGGTTATTGTTTGTTGAGGATATCTTCGCTTCCTCGTTCACCCCATACATTTCTTAATATAAGCCAACGTTTACCTCCTTGTTTATCTAGGTTCTTCTTCTTGATGAGATTACGGTTGACCTCGATGTGCTAGCAAGGGCTGACCTTCTGAAGTTTCTAAGAAAGGAATGTGAAGAGCGAGGTGCTACAATTATCTATGCAACACATATATTTGATGGTTTGGAGGAGTGGCCATCGCATATTGTATGTCTTGATTTCTTCAGCAGCTCAACATGAATCCCGTATAATGCTTGCTCTTCTCGATGTCTAATTGGTTTCATCTTTTACAGTTGTATGTTGCTCATGGAAAGTTGCAATTAGCAATGCCTATGGCCAAGATAAAAGAGACTAGTGATCTGTCACTAATGGTTAGTAGCCATGTCTAATTCTATAACCCACTTTTCAACTTCTTGATTCAATTTGCAAAATGTTAATCCACATGCATTGTGTAATGCCGGGATGAAAATGGACTTGCAGAGAACAGTGGAGAGCTGGCTGAGGAAGGAAAGAGATGAGGAGAGGAAAAGAAGACAAGAGAGAAAGGCAGGTGGTCTTCCAGAATATGAAAACCAGGTGGAGGGAAGTCGAGTTATCGGTGATCCAGCTCGCGTTGCTGCTCGTGCTATGAACAATGGTTGGGCCGCAGGAAGGCTCCACTCCACTATTGCGGGTGAAGAGAACTTCTTCTTGAGCTCAAACAGAGTTTTGAGATAGCTGATGAATTCAATTGAATATACGAGAGATCTGCTTGCAATCAACATCTATATATCTGGGAATTATAGTATTCATACACACACGTGCTTTTTTAGTTTCAAGTCTTTGTTGAGTGCGCATTTAAAATAATAGCTAGCATCATCTTATTCATTTTATTATGATTCATGGATAATGGTTTATGCTAATGTCTCCCCTGTAATTTGTGAAGATCAACAAGAATCTCAAATTCTTTCTTTTAGATCATCTTATTCCGTTTTGTAAAGTTATACTTATCAATGAGTTGCTGTTCTTGATAAACGGTGGTTTTCAAGAAAATATAAGTAAAGAACAACACAGACGGTCTTTTTCAATTATCTTCGAAAATGCTATGTGTTACAGTTGAAATTTTTCCAATTAATGATGTGTTGCAGTTGAAAGAGTATATGGCGACACATACTATATTGTAAATGATTGGGATTAATCATTAATAAACTCCACACACTACCAAAATTTTGAAATTCTATATTATTTTATTATGATAAAATACTATACTGCCTTTAATAAAATAGAAAAATAACAAAATAACCAATATGAAATGAAAAGACAGATTATCTACTCATCGAAAGCTTTAATTTATTTGACTTAAAGGGTTGTTTAAGTAATATTACTAGACAAAATGCTTATAATTGTTTTTCGTCACAATTTAATATTTTCACTATTCATATAAAACAAAAAAATAATTAATATCCTTCCTTTTATTATTTGAATGAGACAAATTAGTAGTTTCTATAGTCCTACAATGTAAAAAAAAACCCTTTTTTCATATTTTTGTTATACAGGGAGCCTAGCTTTAGTTTGTTGATGTAGATAGAATGAGTAAATAATATATAATTTGTTAGTCTGCAAAACCGTGAAAAGCCGTATTAGCTCAGAGGTAGAGCGCAAGGCTATTTTTAACCATGTGGTCGTGGGTTCGATCCCGGCAGACGGCGTAAAAAGAAACTCATATTTCTCTGTCACTACATTTCTAAGATATTTTTAAATTATTTCTATTTTTTATTTTAAATTAATTTTTTTAGTATTCTTAGGTTATTTTCATGTATTGATGTCAAAAATATTTATTCTAAAAAAAATTATTTTGATGCATTTATTAACAAAAAATACTTTAAAAAACAACTTTAATTACACTCACAAAACAGGTATTAAAGCCTAGAATGTAGATGGAGAATTAGTTAAATTAAAGGGCATGATCATAAATCCATAATGTTCTTCTTGAGTTTTGGAAGTTATTTTTTAAATATCTTCTGGTATCTCCATCTTAGATCAAATTTTAAAAAATAATTAAAACAGCACACCTCATCTAACAATTCCTCCACCACTAGAATGGAAACTTGTCTCAGACAATCTCCTTGTTGAGAGCTTGGTAATGTACATGAGTACATCTACATCCATGGCTATCTGCATACTCGGGCGGTTGCTTCCCTGTGCCGATCAAATCCATCATACATCACAAACTTTGAATTCTTAGAAGCATGAGTTTGCATACAAATTGACATGCAAGATTGGATTCCGAAATTCAGCGTGAGAGTTATTTATCTGGCATATATTCCAATTCCCTTGCCATGACTCCAGCTTTAAACCTCAAAGTTGTGTACCCAAGGGGTCCTGGCGTGAATGGTGAGGGCGCTCTCGTCTCGTAAGAAAGGTTAGGGGTTCAACCACTCCTCTTGTATGAAGCCGGCCATTTTAGGATCACTTTCACCCCTTCAGGGCCCACCCGGTGCTATCGTGGATTAATCTGGGCCAACGCCTGGGACACCACGTGGTTTATATAAAAAAAAAAAAAAAAACTCAAAGTTGTGGCATAGGCTATTTCAAGTCACACCAACAGGAACACATATACTCGGCTCATGAATTACATATCATTAGGGTTTTTCTTGACAAGCTAATTGGATATATTATCGCAGTCGGGTCCCACTTTACCTGTTATTTTCTTGCCGAAAGTTCATTTTTCATGATAAGAAAGGCAATGTTGATAAGGTATAAATGCCATTCTTTGATTACAAGCCAGACATGGCTTTGCCTCTTTTGGGCTTAGCAGGTATCTCAACACATAACCGAATCGACTCTAATATAGGGATTTTTTGTTCTTTTTTAAGCTTTTTTCTTGAAGTATTTGACTTGCTGGGAGGCAGAGACAGACGGAGAACATATCAATGGTCACGAACTGCTTGTTATTTAAATATTATTTATTATTAATGAATTGGCAACCGAAGAGCAAGTAAATGGGGCGATGAAAGAAAACGATAAATCCACCGCAAACTTTGCTTTGGGAATAGGAATCGGTAGACGCATGACCAGAGAAGTAACGGCGGAATTGCATTATTAGATGCGTGAACGGTTACGAGCTGGCTAGGAAACGGACGATGGAATAGGCAGAAGAGAGCTGATGCTGACAATTGTCGGTGGAGAGGCCACATGGTGAGTTGCGAGCATATCCACCGGCAAGTGGGCCGCTCTACTTGCAGGAAAGCATCTGCGATTATTGCCAATTTGAGAATGGTGGTTGCGTTTCATCACCCCTCCATTCCTCCAACTACCATCAACTTTCTGATCCCATGAATACGAACCAACCTTTTTTCATGCGGTTATTGCATCATCTGGTTTTATAACAGTTAATTAGTTGCTCGAAAATCCTTTTTGTATCTAGTTCAAGCAGGGAGGCATTGTTATTTTCAGACAGCATCATTTTGGTGCAAGCAATTACAGCAGTATTTACACAACGTTGGTACGGAAAAGATTGACCTGATCGGAATTATATAGTCGGAACGGAAAAGATTGACCAGATCGGAATTATATAGTCGGTAGTATTACAGAGATGAAAACATATATCAATCAGGCAGGAGCTGCGGGCTACAAGTTCCTTACTGCAGCCGCTTCAGCCTTTCCTGTTTTTTTACTTCAACCAGCAGGACTGGTTCTTTGAACTTTGATTTAAACAGACCGCTAAGGCAAAAGACGCTTCTACCCCCTCAAAAAGACACCTTGGAGGCACTGACCTAATGACGTAACCTAACCCAAAACCCCCCATTGTTCATCCCCGTGAACCCCAATCGCTTCAAGCTTTCCTGAGAAAATTAGGGAAAGCTGAAGGCGGTGAAAATTACATTGCAGTACTGGTAGGTAAATACTAACAGGTAAAAAAAGGAAAAAGCCATAGAGGAGTGAGCTCAGACGCGGAAATTTTTGCCCGTGAAGGTCTGACCAAACTGCCAGTTAGGTGGTGACACGTTTTTAGATGTAGAGGAGCGGCCATCGCTGCCTCTAACCCTGAACGAAAGCGACTGACCCACGAGTACGGCATTGGATTGCCAGTTCTGTCCCCAGTTACGGCTCATGCTCATCCAATCAGTGTTGGAGCCCTTGATCCACACATTCACGATATCCCCTGCACCCGCCACGTTGGTCACCAAAACCAGGTTGAAGTAACGGAAACCGTTGATTGTGAATCTGATTCCTCCTTGCTTCCTGCACGGTACCCTGGAAAAAAGAACAGATCCAAATATAATTACCCCTGATAATGCAGATAAATATTCTTCTTTATTTATTTACCCAGTATATGATAAATACAGTAAAAAATTTATTTTACTTAATCAGTAGGGTGGTGATGAGGAGGTGCTTAGTCGCCTCTACCCTGATTTTCCGGGAGAATAAAGCCATTTATGATGGGAAGGACATAATTTAAAACACGAGCACGAAGTCTTGTGACTTGTTTTTTTATAACCAGAATGATTTGTCGAAAAAATACTTGGAAAAAGCTAATTTTAAGATGCAGCATTTCAAGATTATACATATTGTTATTTTATTTTGTAAAAAAATATTTTTGATAAAAATTCTACAAATTTAATTTAAAAAAAAATTAAACGTTTTTGTCAAGATTCATATCTTCAGAACAGACCATTAAATCAAATAATAATAATAATAATACAAAAGCAAGAGTAGCAGTGCTCCTGCCGCTTCGACATGAAAACATGAAAATGACACATCAAAAAAAGAACAGAATCTGGCCCACGCAAAGCCATTAAGAAAAAAAGCAGATTACTCACCGGCGATGAGCGACAGGGACAATACCAGCACGGTACTGTGCGATCTTGAGGAACATGGGCATAGCAAGGTCAAAGTGAGGACGAGGCGGGTTACACCAGCCACCATTATCGCTGGCTTGAGCAAAGTTAGGAGGGCAGAAATTAGTGGCGGTTACTAGGATGGATGGGCTTCCCGGGTTGCACCATCTTGGATCATCTGCGCACTTAATCTCGAAGCAAGCCCCGCAGCTCAACCCATTGTTGAATAACGCCGTGCTTAGTGCAGCCGTGTTCACTCCATATCCTTGGCTATACAGATTGCCATACCCACATGCACCTCCTGAACACAAACACACACAAGATTTATCAAACAACCAAAATCATTCGAGCAACATTTCACATGCTTGGTCTATTGCAAGCCTGGTAGACATTTCTTTAGTACACATGACCCGCTACTATTTTATTTTTTTCAGAGAAGCAAGCTTTTAGAATGACAAGAGGAAGAAATAAAAGAGATAGGAAGGAAGGGTTACCCATAGTTCCAGAGGCGTCACTGCCGCCATAGAAGGTAGCATGAGCACTCTCCCAGGGCCCGCCGGTGAAAACTCCAGGGATCCTCGCATGAGCTAACACAGAGACAGAGATCAGGAAGACAACGTAGAGCAAACCTAACCGCTGATGAGCCATTGAGAGAAAAAAAGGTTTGAGTCTTTCTCTGGGTGTGAGATATGAGGAAATCTGAGAGGAGGTGGGGGTATTTATGGGTGATATGTGGGTGGTGAGGCAAGGGAATCGACTCTAAGAATTTACTGCTGCGCAGCTAAGACTACAATACTGTGTAATTAATGGCTTTTTTTTGCTTATTTTCTTGCGGTCCAGTCCCCCACTCTCTCTCCCCCAGGATACATGTTGTGCATTAAAGTTTTTCTCCCCATTTTTTTTAAGAATCAATTGCCCCCACCAATAAGAATCCATGTGCACTCCACGTGATCACTCCATGTTAATTTTGTTTGGTCAGAGCTAGGGCAACTTGAACCTCCTTCAATAAAAGAAACCGAGAAAATAAAATAAAAAAAACAAGAACAAAAAATAAATCCGAGGAGGGAGCCCTGACCCCTGGTTGATTGAATTACTTATTTTATTTTCTCATTAACCATTTATCTGCTTGATACAGCGAGGTTATTTTTAAATTTTATTTTTATTTAGTTTTTTAAAAATTATTTATTTTATTGTTGAGTTCTTTTGATAAAATATTTTTTTTATTAATAGCATGTTTTTTATTAGCAAATAAAAACAATTATAATATGTATTCGTATTAAAATATTAATAATATAAGCTAAGCAAAGAAAAATGTATTTTCTTAATGTCGGTGTTCAGGTCAGCTTGTACTCACCTCAACTAATCTCACAGACCCTGAAATTAATTACCATGGAAAATTCAGTGATCATCATATTATCAATTATAGAGTTCAAATCTAAGGGTGTGTTTGGTATTGTTTTTGCTTTTGTGGTTGAAATTAATTACCATGATGCTCTAATTTAGTCCACTACGACCACGTTTTTGTAATACAAGGTTTCCCCTTGCAATGTTCAAGGATTTATGAGTACATGAACTTAATTATGTTTTGTATTGAGTTTTGTTAAGGTTTTTTTTTTTTTTTATGATCAAAGATCCGTCCTTTTAAACTTTTAGTGACTTCCATTTAAGTTAAATATCTTACTTCTTCTAGCTCAGCAGACTATATTGTACCATAAAATTCAAGAGAGAAATGATTGGTTTTATTGAAGATGATTTATTATTTATTCTTAAATATTGTTTGTCTTTTAAAAATATTTTTGAAAAAAATTAAAAATTTATTTTTTTAATTTAATTTAATTTTTTTTGGTGTTTTTAGATTATTTTCACATGTTGGTGTCAAAAATAATGTGTTAATATATATATATATATATATATATATATATTATTTTAATGCCTTGATGCTCTAATTTAGTCCACTACGACCACGTTTTTGTAATACAAGGTTTCCCCTTGCAATGTTCAAGGATTTATGAGTACATGAACTTAATTATGTTTTGTATTGAGTTTTGTTAAGGTTTTTTTTTTTTTTTTTTTTTTTTATGATCAAAGATCCGTCCTTTTAAACTTTTAGTGACTTCCATTTAAGTTAAATATCTTACTTCTTCTAGCTCAGCAGACTATATTGTACCATAAAATTCAAGAGAGAAATGATTGGTTTTATTGAAGATGATTTATTATTTATTCTTAAATATTGTTTGTCTTTTAAAAATATTTTTGAAAAAAATTAAAAATTTATTTTTTTAATTTAATTTAATTTTTTTTGGTGTTTTTAGATTATTTTCACATGTTGGTGTCAAAAATAATGTGTTAATATATATATATATATATATATATATATATATTATTTTAATGCCTTGATGCTCTAATTTAGTCCACTACGACCACGTTTTTGTAATACAAGGTTTCCCCTTGCAATGTTCAAGGATTTATGAGTACATGAACTTAATTATGTTTTGTATTGAGTTTTGTTAAGGTTTTTTTTTTTTTTTTTTTTTTTTTTATGATCAAAGATCCGTCCTTTTAAACTTTTAGTGACTTCCATTTAAGTTAAATATCTTACTTCTTCTAGCTCAGCAGACTATATTGTACCATAAAATTCAAGAGAGAAATGATTGGTTTTATTGAAGATGATTTATTATTTATTCTTAAATATTGTTTGTCTTTTAAAAATATTTTTGAAAAAAATTAAAAATTTATTTTTTTAATTTAATTCAATTTTTTTTTGTGTTTTTAGATTATTTTCACATGTTGGTGTCAAAAATAATGTGTTAATATATATATATATATATATATATATATATATATATATATATATATATATATATATATATTATTTTAATGCAATTCTGAACGAAAAATACTTTCAAAAACAGGTTTAATCACTCTGCTAAACAATACTTAGCCTTTAACTCAAATCATATTGACTTGGTCTTATGCAAGACCCTGATTTATAAAGAGATGTTTGAGAATGTGTTTTTGAAAAAAAAATAAAAATTGTTTATTTTTTACTTTAAATTATTTTTTTTTAATGTTCTTAGATCATTTTGATTTGCAGATGTCAAAAATAATTTTTATTAAAAAAATATAATTTTGATGCATTTATGAACGAAAAACACTTTAAAAAATAACTTCAACTATATTTTCAAATATACACTAAAAAAGAGCCGCGAGAGAAGAAGATTTGAAAGTAAATGAAAAAAATATTGAAATGACGAAAATAAATATAATAATATGGAAAACCATGGAAATATTAGAATGAAAATATACCAAGAGTTAAAAACATGTTCTTAATTTGAAAAAAATATTAAATCATGTTTTTAAAATTTTTAATAATTATTATTATTATATATTAATGTAAAAAATAAAAAAATCATACCAAAATATTTTAATATGTTTCTAAATGAAAACTATTTTAAAAATTGCATTCAAGCATAATCACAAACACCCCCATGTAAATTAAATTTTTAAATAGTACTATATCTTGAAATCCACTTACTAATCATATTTACTTATTTAGCCTTCAAAAGTTCCATAGAATATGTGCGCGCGCGCGCGTGGACAAATCATGCATCTCCGTATGCTAACCAGTTCACGGAGAAAACCACCAATGGCTGTGATTTAATTTTCGTTTACTAATAAAAACTTTCACTGTCCTTCAAGACACGTAGCAAATGGATATTGAATTTGATGATCAAAGAAAAATGCGGAATCCCAACCGCGCTTACAGCGCAAATCCTTTGCAAGAAAATTTTACACGTAAGAGATTAAAGATAAAGTAAATAAATAAATCCAACGCGGTAAAAGAAAGAACAATAAATTGAACGCGTAAAATGTGGGGACAGTCGTCCGTCTATTAGTTAGCCCCATTGCATAGTGACGACGGCCCTATAACCGTAAATGGGTCCCGTCCCATCTCGAGCCGCGCGCGTACGTGCCCTCACTCGCTCCTATAAATGCTACGGGATGGTTTGTTTTTGCCGCGCAGTCGTTTCTAATTTGTTCACAAACTAATGTATAGTAATGAAAATATAAAATATTTATTTGGTCCTTCTAACCTCTTAATTCGCACATATACCCATCTCCTTACAAACGAGAAACAAGTAAGTCTAGACATGGTATTTGTTTTCACAATAGGAGAGGATGTTCTATATGAAACAAACATAGACTTGAATCCCCTCATTTTTATTTTTATTTTTATTTTAAAAAAGTAATATGAACAGTCATATTATAAATATGTTTGCTGATTTTAAATTCAACTATCTAAATTAAGCAAGAGAAATAAGGAATTGAGTTATACAATTTTTATCATGTGCTTAAATCATATCCATTTGAATTTGAATTTAACTAATAAAACAATCATATATTATACAACGATCTGAATTTCACCAACAAAATAGGCACTGTTCATTTTGACTTTTTTTTTTTGTATGTTAGTGAAATAAAGCCTCCAACTTCTTTTTTTTTTTTTCCTTTAAACACCCATCGCCTTATTTGAATAAAATATAACCTAAAACATTAAAAGGAACTTTGTACACCCAAGTGTACCTGATTAAATGATATTAATTTTAGAATTATGGCAAACATGCTAGATTAAAAGATGGGTGACTAAAAAGTAAAATATGGAGAAAATTTATAGCTAATCCCAAATTGACAATAATTTTTATTTTGGTACAATAATTTATTTTGCTTATTTTTTAATTTGGGGTTACAAAAGGAAGAAATAAACTCATTGGAGAACAACAAAAGAGAGAAAACATTATTGGTTGTCACAATCCTCGTAGCTAAAATGGGCAAGTTTGATGTTAAATGGATCTATTCAAGGAGAAAAGTTTGATGGTGGTGATTTTTATACTACTAGATATTCATAACCCAAATAATTTTCTTGACACCCATATCGAATTCAATTTCATATCATTAACCTTCATTTGAAGAATGATTTATCAAGAAAATACCGATATTGTTCCACTGATATCATTAACTAACATATCCCTGAAAACCTAATCAAAACCTTTAAGGATATGATTATGTCAAGGTATCCATTTGACATCACTAGCTTTCCTTATTTTTTAGGAATAATTAATCAAATTTATTTTTTTTTGTATTTTTTGAGTGGTTATGTCAATGTTAATGAACCTTATTAGCATCACAAATCTTTCTTATCAGAATCGACCAATGAAGTTCGAGTAAATACTGATATCAATTTAATTCATCAACACATTAGTTTTTCGAGTCTTGGATTAGCTAATCAAATTCTCAATGACATTTTATGACTTAATCTAACCCCAATCAACTTGGCGTGTTAAAAAATAATCTGGATAACTAAAAACACATAATTTAACTTTAAAAAAAACAAGCTATATGACATTTTTTTTTTAATATTAAGATAACAACATATTAGATTGATCTAGGTTTTATGACTAAACTCATCAAACTCGTAATTTGAATCATGGACTTTACCATGTTTATTTCCCCCCCTCTAATGATGTAATAAGAAAAATAAATACTTATAAAATTGAGTATCAACTAAATATTAGAATATTTATTTAAGACTCTGATAACCTCATACAATGCAAACTTAAACAATTTATCATGACCAGTTCAAAATCAATAAAATATTATTTGAAGATATTGGAAAAAAAATATTCAACCAAAAGGAGAAAAAAATGAATGAAGAAATAAAAAAAAAATAATAAAAAGATAGAATTTAGAAAAAAGGGAAAAAAATCATGCACTATTCACATGAACAATGAAGCAGGTGGGAGAGTACTAGATTTTTTAGTATAGTGATTAATTTCTAATTAAATTGATTTTTTTATCTAATACATTTAGTCATAAAATAATCAAATAAAAAAGAAAAATAGTGGGAGTAATTTGTAGAAAAAAGAAAAAATACCAAATAAAAAAGAACAAAAATCGAAGGACCAATTTTTTTTTTCTTTTCTAAAATGAGGTGCTTCACTCTTTACACAGAAATTCCAATAATTCAAAGAGATAGGTATACTTAAAAATCATATTAAAATTGATATGATTTAAGAGATATAGAAAAATGAAATAATATATAAAAATAAAAATCATTTTACTATCAATTAATATATATAAGCCTTATTTGTTCGACTACTAGTGTGCATAGTCTCATCAGCCCGATTTTACAAGCACCAACTCCATCCTCACCAAGCGAGTGTGTGGGAACACAAAAATAAATTTATTTTGTTGTTTTTAAATCATTTTACAATATTAATCTCAAAAATAAATTTTTAAAAATAAATTACTTTAATATATTGTTAAATAAAAAATATTTATAAAATAATTTTAACCACACTACCAACAAAACAAACACAACCCACATCCTAACAACTTGATCTCTTCATCCATTAAAAGTCGTCAAGATCTATAAAGGCTTTTATCATTTACTCCATTTTATACCAACCCTGTCAATTCATCGCTTTCTTGGAGAAAATGAGGTTATCAACTACAGAAATTAATTGGTGATACATTTACAAAACACGTGCTGTTACCAGCAGGCAAAGCCATGAAGATGGTAGCTGAATTTTTTGATTGATCGGAGAAGAGGTGCCATCTGATTTAAATGCTGCATTAACTGAATATGATTGGATGTTGGCGAGCCACGCCAGTCATTCACCATGATTATGGGTTTTGATCCATTATTATTCTGGAAGGAGGCGTTCACAGACTAGTCATGCTATTATTGTGAAAAAAAGATGAATAAATTCAATGAAAATAAATTATTCCAGTTGGAAAACAAGACCTCTCTCAACACTGTTGATGCAGTCAGGGTTTGTTCTGGTGGGTGAGTTTTTTTTATATACATTTATTTATGATCGCAACCACCGTTGGTTTTATTATTTATTTTGAATTCGAGAAAATTCTATCGTTTAAAAAGTATATTTTATAAATCCAGAAAAATGAGTAAAATTCTGATTATCCTATTAGCTTTGTTTCTACGTTTATTTTCCATGTTTAAAAAAATGTTGCAATTGATGGGGTTTTGTTGATTCTTGCAAGTAGGGATCGGGAGAGATGAGGGAATCTTCATTTGTCTTTGCCATGGCTAGAGTCGTGGTGATAGAGGGGGTCACGATTCTTTTTATACTGAAAACTGAAAAGGAAATCTATGGAGATCCAGTGTTTTTCTAATCCTAACTTAATTTTTATTTAGCTTCAATTGATTATCCATTTGTCTTATTTAATTTTTATGAAACTTGTTTGTTTTTGAGAAAAACGATTTGGTTTAGAATTGCTATTTTACTACAGAATAGGAGCTTGTTTGGAAGTCCATTTTAAAAATGTTTTTTATTTTAATTTATATTTCTTGGTGTTTTTATATTTTTTATTGTGTTGATATCAAAATATTTAAAAAATAACAAATAATTATTTTAATGTATTCTAGAACAAAAAAAAAAATGATATAGACACAACTAACTCACAAACTTGTGACTCAGATTATGATGCGAAAGTAACTTTATAGAAAGTAAATTGAAATAAATCATGAAGTTTAATACCCAATTAATCTAATATAAAATAATAAAATTAAAAAACTCTAAAATTTTAAAAACTAAAGTGAAAAAAGCTTGAAATTTCATTCTCAATTAACATATACTAAGGCCTTTATATTAATATAATGGTGCTTTTAAGGTAAAAAGAAGACTATATTTTAGTTTACAATCTATAATTTTCATGTGTATTCTATTTACATGTGAACGAGTTTAGTGTCTTCTGTGTTTTTTCTACCAAATGGATTTTAGCAATTGGAGATGAGGATAGAAATAATAAATTGGAGATGAGGGCACCGCTAGTGTCACATCAACGACACGTGCCCTCACCTCATTCGCCACCAAATTAGAGTTGAATTGAGAAGGAAGTTTTGCATGTGAATCATATTCCCCATCCCCTTCCATCTATAATTCATTCCACCATGTGCCTTCACTTATTGCCCCCCTCCCCCTCTTTTTGTTTTGATAGGAATTCTCAATTTGTTTGTATTTTTTTTTAAATCCCTCTTATGTCCACATCTAGCTGTGATCGTAGGTATGTAATCTTTCATTTAAAATTTTGAGAGCCACCAACATTTTCAAAAATGATTATCAATAGGTGTTTGGTAAATATGTTTTTATGCAATTAAAAAAAGAAACTATCATAAAATCTAGTTTAAAAAAGGAAAACATAAATTATAGAGTGGTAAAGTATTTTTTTTTAATTAATATGGATGTCTGAGCTAACTTACACGCACCCTGACTAATTTCACAAATCCTGGAATTAATGACTATATAAACTTTTAATGATTATCATATTAGCAAATACAGGGCACGAACCTGAAATCACAAGAAGAACAAACCCTACAAGTCCAAGCTTTTATCATATTGGCTACTATGTATATGGTTAAGTGGTAATGTATTTGTTTTGGGTAAATATTGTAGTGATTAACTTCAGGTAAGGTGAGTGTGCATGAAATTTTTAACAAATAAGGTCATCAAAAGCCTTAAGAAAGTTAATGTCACACTCATAGACCAACGAGATCTAGCGAATCGGACATGTCAGTGAGTGAATTCAACATTTATTCACCAACAACTAGCTGTGGGATTCGAACCCCAAACATTGCCAAAACATGTAAGCATACCACCGAGATCTATATACTGCCTTGTGACTTCATCTAATCTATTGTAACTTGTCAATTCCGCCACGAATATAACCTAAAATTATATAATCAACATTTATTATTGATGATTTTAAATGTTGTCTTCAACCTCGTGAAATTGTTCTCATATTATACGAAAGGAAAAGGAAGGATGATATATCATCCTTAGAATGATACATTTGTTATCTTGATTAGGACAAGATAAAGCATAATAATTTATATATAAGATAATTTTGTGATTTGAAGTTTAAAAATCAATCACACGATCATCACATGAGCCTTTCCATAAACACAGATGATCTCTCTATATAAAATTCTCATGCATGCCAGTTTGGTGCATGTGTCATTTGACAAATACCTGCATATTAGTTCTAGTTATCCATCATATTTAAGCTTATAAGAACAATTGTTTCGTTTCATAGAAGAAAGAACATAACATTCATTAGTTTCGATGACTTTAATTAAAGTTTAATCTTAATAAAGTATTGCCAAAAAAACATTCAGAAATAATGTTTCGTTGCAATGAAAATCCTATAACTTATAATTGTTTTTACAAAACATTTTTATACTGAAGACTTTATCTTTACTCTAGATTTACTTATCAAATATTTGATTATTATTAAAGATATATAAAACTTTTTATTAAAATTAAATATGTTTACATGAACAAGGTCAATGCTAGATGTCACCAACCAATTAGCTACATGACATATACACTAAAAAAAAAAAAACATAATAAAATGTCTTTTTTTTATTACACCATTAACCACCATTATTCTTACGTCTCTCACGCTCTCTTCCACTAACATATTGTATCTACATGTTTATTACAATCTCTATCAAAATCTAGTATCAAATCTTAAATAAAATTGAAAAATTATATCGACGGTTTGTATACGTTCCAATCTAGAGAAGAATACACGGTTGAGATTCAATTGCAATTTGCCATTTCATAGAGATTAAATTAACAAGAACAACATGTGCGTAAAGGTACAATCGAAGAATCCAACACAAACTAGCCAGGTTCATGTTCTTTCTCTCGTGGTAAGGCGTTTGACTAATGATTTATATATATTTATATAATTAAATAAAAAATATTTATAAAAACAATATAGTTATTAAATCAAGTAGAGTTAATAATTCATGATGGAGTGACCGGATTCAACTCAATATGGTGTCGTCTCTATCCATATGTAAGAAAAAAGTTTCCATCTTGAAATGTTTTTTTTTTTTTAAAGCTAAGTGACAAGTTATCCAATTTATTTTCTTATCTTATCAAATCAATAATTGATTCATGTGCAGCTACACATTGTTTAATTGAAAATTCAAGAATGACAGGGAGTTTGGCCAGAATATTTGTGCAGGAGTAGTGATAATGCTATAGCATTATTTTATTTTATTTTTTAATTTGTGAGGGAGAACAAACAAGGGGGGCATGTAGAAGGTACTTTAAGGTAATTATAAATGAATTTAATGCAGTACATTTGACGAACTTCGAAAAAAGAGTTTTCCGTACGTACCCCTTCATGGGCAGAGTTGATTTTAGGCATCACCATGGTGGAGCACATTGGGCTTGTATTTTAATTTTACTTGAAGAAATCAGGAGAGAGATCACACCGTCGGTGCCTTGGATCAGATAGCGTGTATTAAAAGGTAGTTTTTTTTTTTTTTATTATTATTCTCTCTTATTAATATTATTTTCTTAATAGTCAATGGAATATAGTAATGTAATTTATTTAATTATTTAGCAACATGCATTGAGATGATTGGCTTATCGTGTTGACTTGGAGCTTCCAGATAATATATTCGCTTTATGTCCTAATTTGACGTTTTAATTAAATATTATTATTATTATTCGCAAGGGTTACACTTACCGGGAGACCATCAATTATGCACTTCGGATTTATACGTGTGTAACATACTTTTTTCCAATTGCTTTATATATATATATATATATATATTTAAAAAAAAATATTAAATCAATGCCTACTAAAATTTCTAACAAACCAATTGAAACTCAAGCAAGCAAGTTGAAGACCATGAATGTATTAAAATCCTCCAGTCATGAGATAGAACATATTATATTACGTTATGATTAAGCTTAGCTCGTTAGGTTTAGACTGTTTTCTAGATTCTTTATGTATTTTTTTTTTAGTTTAGTCTTTGTTGGGTTTTCTGGATTCCTAGGTTAATGTGTTCATCTTTTAAAGATTGCATTAGGACCTTGATTTACATCTCTCTCTTATCATTTATCAGTTCTTACATATACATGTATGTTTCTTGATCATTAATATAAGGTATTAATAACCTCAAAACACCAAAATTATGTCATTTAATCCTCGGTTCTTCATTCGTGGTCTTTATAGAAAAAATCAGATAATTGTGATGATAGATTAATTATCATGTTAATCCAACCTAAATTTTTTTATTTAAATGTTGTTTTTACATGTATTAATGCTCTCGTTTTGACTCTCTCGCCTAGTATTTATCATGATCAGGAGAAGAAAATGTTTTATAGAAAAAGCATTGAAGAACCTTTCGAATTATTTCAAGATGTCTTTTCTTTAGCGATAAATCTAAAACAAGGTGATTCGTTATAATTTTTCCATCCACAAGAGAGAGAGAGAGAGAGAGAGAGAGAGAAGAAGAAGAATAGCAACAGTTGCTATGACTTACGATGGATTATATAAATTTCAAACTTTCTTGACATCCATTACGAGTAAGATTTAAAGAAGAAATAATTCTATCCATCTATGAAAATTTTAAAGGTCAGGATTGAAGGAACACATCACCCAATCTCTAAAAAGATATGAATTTTTCATCTATTTTATGATATTAAGAAGTTCAAGAATGAAAGAAATAAGATTAAAAAGCAAGTGGCATTGAATTTAAAGATATAATCAGCACAGCAAATTGCTAAAACATAGATAGTGTTGGACTGATCATCTCGGAGACCAGCTTGGGTACGTAAAACGTCCCCCACACAAACACGACAGAGCACATGCGAGAGAGATTTTATATAAAGGAGGATCGATGGGGCAGAGACAAATTATGAACAAAAGCATGTGGGTGTGGCCGCCTTATTTTCTTGACCGATCGAATATTTTGGCCCTGTGTGAGTCCATGTGATCGCCCTCTTCTCCGTTTCCACTTGATTTTCTGTCCAGTTTCGGTGGCCATATCCTCACTCAGCATGTTTATCACCAAAAACATCTTCTGATCCATTAGGATCCGGAAACGACGTCATCTCACATCATTCCAAGACTATAGACCCTTAATATGGAATTTGCTTTCCATTGCCAATGTCAAATTAACATGCTCAGCTGAAGTAGACAAGCTAGGCTATTTTTCAGAAGCGATAAGGCATGCATGGCTTTGATTATCTCGTTGTTTATTTTTTGAAAGTTGAAGGTATCTTCAAAATATATCTTTTTTAGTCAATTCTAAGCAAACCGTCTCCATCCAAAACTTTTGACTCGTTAAGAATTTTTTTTTTTTTTAATAACCGGGGTGTCCGGGTTATCTTACACGCACCACAACTAATTCCCAGATTCACTGAACATCCTGCAAACCCAGTGAGCATATAAGGCACCGCAGGGGTGACAGGCGTGCATGGTGAGACTTGAACCCTGGTACAAAGAAAAGAAACAAGTCCCTTCAATCACTAGGCCAAGACCCCACTTGCGACTCGTTAAGAAATTATTTCTCCAACGAGGTGAGGCCTAGAATGCTTTATTATTACTAGACTGTAAATTTCTGTGGCTGTCGGAACAGTGCGAGCAATCTTTAAGTGAGCAAGCGACACAAAAGAAAGAAAGTGGGCTCGTGGCCTGAGCACCTTTCTTTTCCTGCTATAAATAGAAAGCCCAAACACAACTGGCGTCCTTCTCCCTTGCTTAAATTCCTTATCTGGAAGGGACTGGCTGCTTGAGCCTAATGGTGGAGCAACATCCGCAGTATGGCCGTCCAAGCAAACTGGTAAGAGAAACTATATGTAGGTGGCCGTGAAGATCACGGTTAGCAATAAATATTGAAATGTGATTGGGAGAAGACAAACCCTGAAACTAACCCCATCATGCCCAAAAGGCCAAAACCCATAAAACCCAACCCGTGATGAAAACAACTTGATCATCAACTTTTTATTTTTTTTTAAAAATCAATTCTCATTCTATCAAATATTGAAAAATGAATCAAAAAATATTAATTAAAAAAAACAATTAAAATTAACCTGAGCTAACTTATTAAAAACAAATGTGAGATCTAATTAAAAAATAAACTAAATTAATTTGTCAAACTTGTAACCGAGATAATGAGATTAAGATAACCCCATAGAAAAGAATTATGAAGTCTACTTTTAACCAACACACACAATATTAAATAATAAAAAAATCAATTACAAAAGTGGCCTAAAAAATAAATTGGATTAACCTACCAAACTCGCAACCCGAATTATGATATTAGGGTAATATAATATAAAGAAAAAAAAAAAAAAAAAAGTAATTTTCAATCAATCCAATATTGAAGAATAAAATTGAAAAAAAAAAACAATTACAAAAAGTAATCGATTTAATGTTAAAAGTTGAGATAAAGAAATCAAGATAAATTCATATAAAACAATTGAAAAACAAAATATTTCTAACAGATTTAATGTCAAAGGTTGAGATCAAGAACAAAAATAAAATAACAAAACCCACAAAAAACACCACCACTAATTAATAGCATTTTATGGGTGTGGCTACTCCCTTTAGTATGTTGATATTAATTTGAGTGTTGCCTAAATCAACCACTCATTCTCAATATAGCTATCCTTTCAATCTAGATTAGGGTGTCTTTGTCCCAACAATTTTAAATTACATTTACTAACATTTTTAAGCAAATACGTGTGATCCAGGTTTGCATAGCAGGGATAACACAATTTCAACTTACAAAGCATTCCCTCGCCTCTAACATGAACTTGGCACAAAACAAAAGCAAAAAAACACTCATTTTCCTAAAAATTATCTCGAGTTCTATCAATTATAATCACGAGTAGTTTTTTTGCAATTTCCCCAAAATTACAATAATAGGGAAATCACCAAACCAAAGTTTATTAGGAGGATGGACTTCGATCTAATTTAACAGTGACCCATGTCCATGCAAATCTAATATTTCACTAACAGTCAACATGTAGATTTTCAGCATATAACTTGTTCTACTAGAATTCGTGTGTGGAGACGAAACGATCGGGATAGACAAAAATGGGGAATGACTCAAAATCTTGCTACATAAAGGATATTTACCTCGAATATCATTGATGGTAATTGGAAATTTAAAATTCACCACTACAAACTTCTTTCTGTTCAGAAAACTAAACAAAGATATGAGCAGGCTGACCCCAAGTAATGCGCCAATTATGCATGTCAAACCGGTTGTCCAAAATCTTCAGAACCATATAAACCGCAAAATGAGCATCAAGTTCGAGGCAATTTCTGCTTGTCAGATTATATACTTCCATGAGCATAACAGAACAGGAATATGGCTATAGGCAGTAACCTCTGCAAATGGTGATGTCTTTATGGATCGTCTGATGGCAGTGCAACTGACCTGTTCCAAAATCTGCACTCCAAAGACTTCAGAGGTTGCATGAACAATAATTTAGTATAAATGACCATCCTGTCGCATAACAAAATCATCAGAGAGGATAGAGTCAAGAGCAAGATGCCTTGGATCATTTGGGATTGGTGGTTCTGGTGATAAAAATTCTATTATACTACAACCTCCTTAAGGGAAATAATATCATCGCGTGGATGAGCTTCTTCTACCCTAACTTGCACTTCATCTCCTATCTGTGTTCCCAGAGACACCCAGGCAGATGCTTGAAGCCCCACCTACAGCATTAAATGTTTGACTTGTTACTTCTATCAAATATTACAGGAGAGAAGCACACAACAATGTGCAAGGAATAGAGATGGCAATAGCTCAGTGTTTCATATTTTATGGAAAGACAAGGAATAAAGAGTGCATACTTAAGGAACGCGTTAATGTTCAACGAATAAACATGCTTAACCACAATGGCAATAAAGACAACCTGAGAATCCAAAAAATGTTTAGGGCATTTGGATCTTCCCCTTTTTTGCCGTTCTTTTTTCTCCTTTTGAGGTTGGAGGGTGTGGGGGATTGGGGGAGAGGAACGGAAAGTGGTTGAAGTGGATTGGGGAACAGGCTTTACTTGTTACTGTAATAAACTATCCTTACCTCAACTAGTAGTAGGGCTGCAACCCGATCTTTAATGAACCTGAGGATCAATGCACGATATTTTTTCTCCTTTGGTTGCCTTCTCAAGAATTCTATTATCCAATATTGAAGACTGCTGCTGCAGAGCCTCCTTACTACCCTAGTTTGCATGGTAACTAGTGATGCCATCCCCTCCAGCTGACCAGCAGAGAGAGGAGGGGAGTCGCCTCTAAGAACTGCTTTGACCTACATGCAATCACAAATGTTTATTAGTTTATAGCTTGTATGGCCCATGATCCAGGGACAGTGTAAATATCATTAAAAAAGAACTAATAGGCTTAAAAGGGATGTTCAAATAAACTAAAACAAGTTAATGCATTGACAAGAATGTAAGAAAATCACCTGATAATGAGCAAGAAGATCCAAGTATCTACGGATGGGAGAAGTAAACTGAACATAACCAGGAAGTCCCAAGATTCCATGGCGTATAGGTTTCCTGAGATCGATTTCAGCACCGCGCATTATTCGAACCATTGCTAGGCTCCTAACAGGTCCTTCAGGAAGATGTGCAAATGCAGATACATCGATATTTGACTGGGGCTGCCCCCTGTAGGGTAAAGGAATATTGTTGCAAGAGCCAAAAGTGGCTACAGCTTCCCCACAAAGCAACATCATCTCAGAGACAAGTCGCATTGCAGGGTCAGCCTGGTTTTCAACATAAAGGTTTATTGAAGGCTCTGGATCTTCTGGATTAGGGACCTTGATGCGAGTTTCAATTGTGGCTGTGTCAACTGCACCCTGAAAAATGCATGAGCACTTAAATGTCACAGAAATAGTAAGAACCCAAGAATATCGCTCCAAGGTCATAGATTATCTCAAGAAAGTCTTAAATATATTGGCCTTGACAACCTTATCCTCTTGCACTTAAGTGACAGATTTCAAAACCTAACTGTAAGCATAATTGGTGATTTGAGAGTAGATTATCATTCTTAAAAAGAAAAGAGTTAGTAACCTTATTGAGTCAGCACAACCCTCCATGCAGAGACACTATAAAAGTGAAAAGGATAGGTATACCAGATTCTCAGAAACAAGCACAAGTAAAATATCCATTTGTTTTTATTGTTACCCCTAATCATCAATGTATCCATCAGATATCATTAATATCTTCACAACTGTCGAGTTGTGGAAAGCCTAAGGCCATGAACCCATATTGGAAAGCAGCTAGTCGTCTTAGCATAATCAGTGAGAATACCTTTCAATGATAAAATGAAAATTATCCTAGAAAGATTCTAAAAATAAAAGGTACAAAAAGGTAGAGTGAAAAAAATGATCAAATCTAGTCTTAACAGTTTTGTAGATATTTAGAATATAATTTGATTGTGTATTCAAACCAACCTGTTCACGACGCCACTGTAACCGAAGAGATGCAGCCTCGGAAAGAAGTTTTAATTCAGCTTCCTCCTCCAAGTTCATATGAAGCAGCTCAGATGCACTCTCATATGTCAGCATATAGGTTGGTTTAATGATTGAGTTATTCACAGAGTATTCTGCAATGCTATCCAGCATAGGGCATAAAATGGTCTTCATTAATAAAATAACAAGTCTTGACAATTCATTTCATAAGCATTTTTACAACCAATCATGTAAAGTAAAAGTACCCTTGATCAATATGTTGATGAATCATAGACAGTGGTAAGTAAGAGAATATTCTCCTATCAACACCAAAGTTCAAAATACAGAATGAACTTGGCAAACAATTCTCGCCAATTTTTTTACTAGAGAACTTCGATAGATGTAGGTTTATACTACAGTGACTTCCAAATAGCCAACAAAACACAGGATAATGTATTTAAAGTTCTCTATTGTAAATTTGTAGGTAAAACCTTAGATGAGTAAAATCAAAAGTCATTTCAGAGCTAGCATAAGAGATAAGTCTCAAGATATGTTAAGTACCTATATTATTTATGAGATCATAACCTGCACAACGTTCCTGATGTTCCATTTTTACTTGTACAAACTAGAGCATTGCAAATTAAATCTCACAGAAAGAATATCCAAGAACTTCATTTTACCACTTACCAGCCATCAGAATGCAGAATAACAGATACAGTAAGAGCATTGCAAACCTCTCCCTGTTTCAAACTCATTCCCTCCATCGCAAGTTTCTCTGGAAACATGGGATAAGTAGCAGTGGGCAAGAAAACAGAAGTCCCTCTTCTCATTGCCTCTCTACACATTAGGAAATGCCTCAACATTTTGAACATGAGTGGTATAAACTAGGGGTGAACATTTTCGGTTCAGTTCGGTTTTTATCAATAAAAACACATGCAAACTGGAAAATAAAAATTCAAAAAAAAAAACTGAAACCAAACCAGACCCGGTTTAAACTGACCAGTTATGGTTCGGTTCGGTTTTTTTAGGCTTTATTTTTTTTTTACTTAAACCAAGTTTTCCCCTTCTCCCATTTAACCAAAATGGAATCAAACCAAAATATTTGAACTGGTTTGAAAGAATAAAAAAAATTGTAGTATATTTTTTTTTTTAATTTGAACCGATTCAGTTTCGGTTTACTGGTTTTTCCTTAAACAACCAAACCGGAAGTTTAAAAAAAAATTCTAATCGGTGTAATCAGGTTTTATAATGGTTCGTTTTTTCTGTATTAATTGTTTTTGGTTTTCTTGGTTTTTTGCTCACTCTTAGTATAAACAAACAGTAGTTCTTCATCTATGGAACAAAATCCCAAACAATACCTGTCTACTTTACTCCCTGGCTGTACATACTGCGTGGGATCTGCAACATGTATCCAAACTTTAATTCGCCCATCTTGTAACCTTGTTGCACTCAATGCATCATCAAGCTATAGGAAAATAAATACAATTCAAGATTAAATATCCATACAGAAGGAAAAGAGCAAGGGAAATTTGGAAGAGTCAAAAAAGATGCAATCCATAAACATATTAGGGAAGTTACCTCATCAGCCTCATCAACATCAATGGCATAGACCTTCAAGTGAGTGAGATCTTTTCTGTTAATCTAAACACAAAGAGCACAAAATGAGCAAGAAGAGTATAAGAGAACACTTCATTACATTGTTTTCTTGAAATTAGCCCGGAAAATGCTTGAGTCCCTTGTTTGAAACTTGGCATGCACATCATTAAAACTAAAAGGGAAGCAAGCCTGCCTTGTCAGGGTCAACCGGCTCTGAAAGAAGATCTTCAGCAGCTGATATGATCTCATCTGGATGATCAGTATGAATGTTGAGCTTCAACATATCAAGATTGACATGGACAGGAAAGTATCCAATATCTATGAGGAGGTTTAATGCAGAGGATGCTGTTTTCCCCATTCCCATTGCTGTGAGGATCTGACCCGCCAAATAAAAGGTAAAGGAAAGTCATATGCAGAATAGCATATGTTGAATACTTAAGACAAAAAACAAGCAGCAATGAAAAGATATCATGTTTTCTTTTATTCTTTTCGTGAAACTAATGCTTCCTGAAGTATTTTATAGGAGGTTTCATCTTGTTCAGCCTAGCAAACTTGGTGAAGTTAAGAAAGATTACCATCCCTGCAATTCTCTTTTCGTCATTGCTTTTGCATGCATCAATTGCATATGCTTCAAGAGACTCAATTTTGCATCGGATTTTCTCTTCAACCACCCATGAAGTTTTGGGGGGTTTTGCATTTGAAGGCATTGCCTTAGCAGATGTTAGTAGTTGCACAAACTCCTGAAGTTCTTTCTCAGCAGCTTCCTTTGCAAGCTTCCTACGCATAAGTTCTTCTACCTAGCTTTTCAAATAAATGGAATTTTGCTTACCATAAAATAGAAGAAAACTACATACATTGAATTTGCCAAAAGTGATCAGATAAAAAAAATTGCATTTGTAATACATCCACTCTAAAGTTTAAACAACTTAGTTAACAAAAAGCAGGAGTTAACAAAAAAGATGATGAGAATTAACTAGGTTTCAGTTAAACTAGACAAACATAGAAAAGCCTGATGTCATCCTCAAAGGCATACCAAGCCAGTAAAGTAAGAAACCTAGTCCAACTCCAGACAAATGCCTCTGCAAGTTTAAAATCGTTTTGAGGTGGCCAAAATAGAAAAAGCTTCAGACCAGGAGTAAATTATCACTATCCTGTTGGAACAAGTGCCTTAGTAATAAATGATCAAATTAATGATATATGAAATTAAAGAAAAAGGTAATAAGATATAAACCAAGGCTAGCAAGAATTTCATGCCTCTATGGAATAAACTTAATGAAATATAAAAAATATCCACCTGTGCAGTAGGTCGAGGCCCATAAAGAGAGCGAGAACCTTTTGTCTCCTGCACAGTGAAATATAGATCATCCTTTGATAACAAAAGATGGGCACAATAACTTTCAAGAGGCTCCACACTGCCAAAAATCATCTGCAAATTAGGGCCGGAGCATCATTAGTGGAGAGGTGAGACATGAAGCTGTAACAAAAATTGGAAATTCTAAAGTAAAGTACCTCGGCTAATTCTTCTGGTGTAACCGACTTGTTCTTTTCAAGAAGCTCAATCCAAGCAAACTCAAGCAACGAGGTGTCCTGCACCGTATTAAAACATGCTAGATTTATGTACAGCACACACACACTTATTTGAAACAGTGTGTAAGAAGAACCAACCAAGTTTTGCTGAGCTTTCTGAATAAAGCTTGAGATTTGGGTTTGGTCAAAATTGTCAACACCGGGAACAATATAAGTAATTTGTTGGGGTTTAATCGAAGAAGTAACACCATTCTAAACTACACAGAGAAAGCACAATAATCAGTAAGCATCTAGCAAAAACAAAACATTAGTTGTGTTTCTACTTGAACCTGATCGTACACCATCCAGTTCTTCTTTCCATCACGTCTCTGCACCACCGCCAGCAATACTCTCTCTGAATCCTTCTTGAACTCCACTAACAATCCTTTCTCCACCGCTTGGTTCACCGGTTTATCATCTAAAACCTCTCCACCCGTCTTTAACCTGCCCAGTCATTATCATTTTCTTTTACAATTACAAACATCAAAATCACATAATAATAATAATTACAGATATCTTTTCTTAATAATAGATTAGGAAGGTTAAATGTGACGGAACTTGATAGCAGAGCAAATGCCTTGGCGTTTGCGTTTGTGATTAGAAGTCAGCTCTTCAAACACCGTATCAACGAAACTTTGAAGGGAGTAGCTTCGTACATCGCCATGACTAAGAATTGGAAGGTCGAACCGGAACACAGGGAAGCCAGAGCCTGATTTGGAGTAGCGGTCATAGTGCAAGGAGGAGGTGTTGGTCCTCAAATGCTTATTGAAACGGAAGCGGAAGGAAGAGACGGGAGGTGATGAGCGAAATATGGAGCAAGTATTAACTGCTCGAACCGAAATCATTTTTGTAAGAGAAGAAGAAGAAGCCTCTCTTCTCCGTTACAGATTTTTTCTATTTTTTTCTTTCTCTCTGGATAAGCTGAGCCTCCTGTCTACTCTTCCAGAGTTGCTGAAACGCTGCGTTCAGAACTTGCTGTTGGGCCTGAGCCTGCTTATACTCAACAATCAAATCTATTTAGTACTGTGAAATAAGTTATTTTAAAATATTTATTTGTAATATATTAAAAAAATTATATTTTTTTTTAACATCAGTATATCAAAATAATTTTAAAATATAAAAAAATAAATATAATATAAAAACGAATTATTTAAAAAAATAAACATTTTTAGAACATAAAAACAAACATTATAGTCCTCCAGGTCTATGCTCTCCTGCCTGGCCATCAAAGCCGCGTAAAATTTTCACCGAGCCAGATAGGCAAAATGCAAAATTCTCATAATTTTTTCAATTTTGATTTAGATAATCGGTCTCCGACCTTATGCATGAAATAATACTCTCTAAGAACAAACTTAGTCTCTTATAACAAATTAAAATCATTATGATATTCTCACGAAATAATAGGCTTGCCTGTTTCAAATCAAACTAGAAAAAATAAACTTGAGCTAGCCGGAATGCCTTTATTTTATGGAATCAAGGGTTTTTTAATATATATATATATATATATATATATATATATATAAAAGAAGAAGTTTGTTCTATAGTCATTCATGGATCTAATTACAAAGGTAACAGGGGAATTTACACAAATATTCAATACAAGAGAGGGTTGGGGACATGGGATGGTAACTGGTCTGAGAATATGAACGGAATTGCTTTCGGAAAGCTGGGACCAATTATATGATTTGTACATGAATCTGGCTAGTGTCCCCTTCCATCCACACAGCTTGCATAATTCAGCGGCAGAGCTCAGTGCATAAACCCTGAATCTGAGAATTCGTTGCACTAGGCAATAAGTACACGCTGGATTTTCCATTGCTTGAGCACGTTAAGTTCAGCTGGTTGCCTATCTGAGTGGACTGCAATATTGGCATGTTTGCAGCATCAGGCTTAAAGCTTATGGTATATTTCACAAAACACAAATTAAAATGCAAATCACAAACTATTTTCAAAGGCTAATCCGTCGCGTGCCAAACATTCATTTATTTAGACCCTACACTCTGCCTGCACATTGTGACACTTGCTTCACAGTAAAGCATTGTCAGCATGTCTGCAATTTGCATAATCATTACCAACTGATCTAAAAGGATGCATTGGCAAAAAAAAACGTTACATCAATGTTTCCATCCCAGATTTTAAATTAGGCCATTGAATCCATTTGACAAATTGATCCAGATTTGTGAAAGAAAATGGTCCACCTTAAAAAGGACAAAACTTTCTGATATATATATATATATGTATGATATGCAGGAGAGCAGGTGTGTGTAGTTTTGTTACCAAACAGTATGCAGGCTCAGTTTTGCAACTCCATTTTGCAGTAGGGACGCAAGACAAATAATGACACCATGAACAGTGTTCATTTGCATCAACTCCCCGGAGAAGCAGAATCGTGCCAATGGTAAACCTGCAGATTAAAGTTAGATTAGCTTACGTTAAAGCATGCTATATGTTTCTGTATGCATTACTAATGAATACTGAGGATTAAGATAAGGGGGATAGGTGGATGGGGAAACGATAGCAATAAAGGATGTTGTAATGTAGACCATGGGATATCAACCTCATGCGCATAGTAAGTTGCCAAACAAATTACTTGACGTCTGCTATAGTTTTGGGGTATCGAGGTCAGAACTACTTTTTCCCTTTTTATTTTCTTTAAGAACAATTTAATCAAAGGAACCGAATTCGCTTAAAAATAGACAGCAGAATTTGAAATGCTCACCCAGCAATCAAAAGGACCAGAGATATGATCCACAAGGCACACTGATAAGTCTTGAACTTAGATTTTGCTGAGGGTGGAATATACCCTAGAGGAGCATATCCTTGACTAAACCATCCAAACTGTGGGCGGATCAGGAACACGAACCCGAGGAGAAAACCAGAAAGAAATCCTCCAATATGGGCGAAGTTGTCAACATGTGGTAGAATTCCCACCGCTAGATTGACAGCGATGATCACCACAAGAGTAATGAAAGCTGCCACCTGAGCTTGTGACAAGAATTGTAAGATAATGAACTCAACAATATAAATTAGTAGAATTCTGCTACCATTTTACAAATCTTGCTTCAACTAAAGGTATTGCAAAAGGTACCTTATTAGCATATATTGTCCAATTAGTGATGAGTTCGGAGAGCATGCCCCCGAGTAAACCAAAAAGTGCACCAGAAGCACCAACGGAGATATTCGATTGGATAAAAAGAGCCGATAGCAAACTCCCACCAAATCCAGAGATGATATATAGCAAACCAACCTTTACTGCAAACCACCAATTAATCAGAAATGAGCCAACAATATGAACCTATAATAATGAAAAAAGTTTGCTGTGAACAGCTTTTTTTTATACCACTGAGGGTTCTCAGCTATCAGAAAACATCATGATACACTCAAAAAGTTTCATACATGCATCGCGATGTCCATGACAGTTAACTTAGACTACTACATCACACACTCGTACCTATAGATCAAGGTTTCTGCTTATGATTTCCCAAGTGAAGAACAACATTGACAAGAAGAAAAAGACTAGTGGAGGGAGAAGAAAAAATGCACAGTTTCAGATATGGACACTCCTATGCAGACAAATAGAAATGGTATTAAGGAGAAACAACTTTAAAAAAGGAAGTTAAAACTTAGGGGTGATGCACACCATCATGTACAAGGCTTCAATTAATGTTGCTTCTCGATAATGCAGAAAACAGAATATTTTCCAACTTAAAGTCCAAAATGAAAAACATCTTGAAACTAATTTGGGAATCAGACACCTCCAGAGCAAACTATCATTTCAGAAATATGATAACGGTATGACCACCAAACAAATTTTACCATTCCACTAGTTTTAGGCCTTGGACATTGAACAGAAACAAAAATCACACTTATTCGAATCACTGCTTCAATATCTATCTCCTCGTTATTCATAAACATTAGCCTTATAATACTTAATATGTAACAAAATATGTTAACAGTTCCCTCTCCTTTCACCTCTCCCTCTACCCTTTTTGGTTCTATTCATTTTAGTACACTACACCCATTTTTAATCAAGAAGAAGAAAAGCAAAATTTTCAGGAGATCTGTATATATGCCTAGCTATGTTCATCATGATCTTCCCAGAGTAACATAGTCTATTAACTCAACTTATTTTCCAATACCTTGTGCTTCTTCAAAATAATTATTCACTCAGATAATTTGAAATTTGAAGTTTTTAATGATCCTCGCCAATAAGACATTTTCCTCTGTGGAATTGTCAAACACAGATATTACAACAGAAAGTTCTTTTCTCTTAATCAGTTTACTCATACCAGCAACATCGTTTCCTTGAGAGAGTTTATGGTGATTTTAAATTAATTCTCATGTTGAAAGAATTTAGCAGGTGCTGAAGCTTGATAATAATTAATTTTTTCAGATTTGTAATTGCTGTATATGCTATTTATGCACAGTTAGTAATGCAAATGTTAATAACAATGATGATGATGAAAAATCAAGTTAGAAGAACACACCAAACCCAAATTCCTGCTCAAGCCGAATGCCAATAACCAAAAGAGATAACATATTCGCCAACAAATGAAAAACCCCTCCATGTAACCAATTGCAGGAGATGAGCCGCCACCCCTGATGCCCATCAACCACTTTCTTTACATCTAGAGCCCCCATCTTCTGTAGCCTGAAACAATATTTATTAAGTACAATTAGAACCAGTACTTAATTATATCTCAACGATTTTTAAACTAAACCAGTCCATGAGTCGTATAGACTGCAAGTAGTATTATCACACACACAAAACAAAAACAAAAAGGAGCTCACGTCATGGATGAAGGACCAAGAAGAGGGTTCTCTTTGAAGGGCTGAAAAGAGAACCTACCCAAGAACCGAGCAATACAAGAGAGAGACTTCTTGGGACAGTTGTTAACATACATGGTGATAATAAACATAACAACATTGGCAACCACAAAAGCAGGTATTAACCAGGGCCACCATTTCTTGGAATGCCCAGATTCTCCAAACACCACTGGACTTGGAGATGATGATGATTTCATTGCCGGCGATACTTGATGATTAGGTGTATCTATCTCTGCTGGATGTATAATTATAGAGTTGTTTCCTCCTCTTCTTGTCTCTGATGGAGGAACTGGATATTGCTCTTTCTCCATTGAAAAAAAGAAGAAAAGGTCGTCGAAGAAACAGAGATGTTAATCAGCTAAAATGACTAGCTAACAAGAATGCATGCAGGATTTAAGAGAATGTGAATTGAAAAGGGAGGGAGCGATTACGGTCATGAAATGAGGGCGGGTTAGTCAACTGTTTCACACCAACTCCTATACTTTGAACAAGACGACACCTTGCGTGTAGACGTTACATGTCGTTTTCATGCCCATTTCTGCTGCAATAATAAGTATTTAAAACCCATCAATTACCTAATCCATTCCTAATTAATTTGTAAGAAATCTTACATTAACATTAAAATTAATTAATTAATTATTAGCATTGACATTATCAAATAAAGTTAAAAAGGATTGATTGTTTACTGTGCTCTCTCTATTCATACTTTCACCTTTCATTATTCGTAGCATTGTTTACAAAGCATATTTTATTCTTAAGTCCTTCAAATTTATTATTTAGTCATGTAGCTTATTATTGTGTTTTTATTTATTTTTTTATTCTCTTTGGATTGCATGATGATTGCAATGTTTGCTAGGCAGGTTTCCATCTAGGTCCCTCACATTTTTATATGTTCCAACTTGATCATTAACCTTTATTTTCTTTCAATTTAGTCCTTGTGTGTTTTATTTTAATCGCAGTATCCAATAAGAAAAACACCAATCAAAATGATGAGGATAAAATTTGAAAGATTAAAAAGTTAAAAGGGGTGAAATCGAAAAGGAAATTGATATTATAAATTGTTAAAAAAAACTTGATTTTATAAAAGGAAATACGGAATCAAGAAAAATAATCAATTTTAAAATTTAGCCAAATAAAAATCAATAAAGAGCGACAAAAAAAAAACTGAGATAGTTGGGGTTGTTTTTAAAATTAGTGAAAATGTACTAATTTAGTCCTTGTGTGTTTTACCAACTTGATCATTAACCTTTATTTTCTTTCAATTTAGTCCTTGTGTGTTTTATTTTAATCGCAGTATCCAATAAGAAAAACACCAATCAAAATGATGAGGATAAAATTTGAAAGATTAAAAAGTTAAAAGGGGTGAAATCGAAAAGGAAATTGATATTATAAATTGTTAAAAAAAACTTGATTTTATAAAAGGAAATACGGAGTCAAGAAAAATAATCAATTTTAAAATTTAGCCAAATAAAAATCAATAAAGAGTGACAAAAAAAAAACTGAGATAGTTGGGGTTGTTTTTAAAATTAGTGAAAATGTACATAAAAATTAAATAAAAATAATGAAGCAAAATATTCAATTAAATAAATACTAAAATATGAAACTGAAAAAACATGAAATTAAAGAAAGAAATAAAACACAAAAAAATCTAGGTGAACCTCCTAAACCAAAGTTAACTTCTAAAACCTGCAGCTTGCAAAATCCTAGACATTGTGTAATCAAAAAGCTCAATTATCAATCAATTTAATGTTGTAAGATAAAAAAAAATTAAAAATTCATCAAAGTAAAATAAATATCAAAAAAAAAAATGAGAGTGGGATTTGATAGGAAAAAATGAGGATAAAATAGTAAAAAAAAATAGTTTAAAAAATAATCTTAAACAAAACAAATAGCCATTAAAAAAAATAAAGATAAAGTTTGAAAGACGAAAAAAATGAAAGTGGATGACATTCAAAAGGAATTATAATTTTATAAATTACTTAAAATAAAAATTATAATAAAAAGAATAGAAACCGAATACGAGGAATTAACAAACTGAAGAGTTGTAGTAGAATTTTTAAGAGGTTGACGGAGAAATATAGGAAGATAGAGAAAAAAAAAGAGAGAAATTGATGGTTTAAGCCAAATTAAAAAAGCATTTGACACATATCTCGAACCATCAGGGATTACCCTTGAAGATGATTCAAACAGTGTCACGGAAGATAATGTTTTGTACCCTAACAATCCTCGTAAAAAGAACAAAACAATCATGCTAAGAAGGTTTGTTTTGTTTTGTTTTGATTTTAAAAGGCACTAAATAAAAATAATTATTTAGAAGAAAATAGAAAAGTCCATGTTTGAAAGTAAATTATTTTTTATTCTAGGGTAAATGTTGTAGCTTTAATGTAAAAACAAAAAGACCAATCCATCCTTACACAATTAATACAAAACAATTGTATTAGAGTGAAAATATCATATTACCCTCAAGGTCAAAGATTTTATAGTTTGAAGAGTAATTTTATTATTATATTATTACAATGAGTATTATTTCGTGTCTGGCTGCATAGTAATATTTTATTAATATTTATGTAGTGAAAGTGAGAAATTTCAATTAAAAATCTTATCTTCAGCTTCGTTTCAAGGAGTCAAGTATTATCTTCTGTTTTATTTCAATGAGTCATGTTGACGGGTGTTTATAAAATCCATACAAGTTGTTGGGAAAAGGAGACAATTCTTGAAATTTGGTTGCATTCCTTGCAGTTTTGGACTGGATTCAAATGGTTTTTTGAAGCTTTAGTTTGAGATGTCTCTTGAATCGTGTGGATATAAAGCAGCAGAACAAATAAATAAATATTTATCTGTTTTGCTTTTTATATTTATATCTATCTACTTTTCCTTTTAAAAAAATAAATACATGTTTTTTATTAAATAATATTACAGAAATCACTTATGATATAAACATTTACTTTCAAAATTCGAATGTGATATTAAATATTAAAAAACTAAAATCACACCCAGTTCATGAAACAAACAATTATTTGAGTTTTTATTTTTAGTAACCTCTTCGAAATAAATTTGGAATAAAATTTTAAAATATCATAACGAGATATGAAATCTTCATTTTAATAATAATAATAATAATAATAATAATAATAATAATAATAATAAAGATACGGTGATTTGTGCTTTTGATAGTGTTATTTGCATTGTAAAAATAAATAATGTTACAAAATTATAAAATTAAAATGTCACTGGTTTAATAATATAAAGGATAAAAAAAAGTGAATCAGATACGTGAGTAAGAAAAAATAATTATGTGATTGTTTGGGAGTGGTGATTAAAATTATTTTTTATTATAAATACATCAAAATAATATTTTAATATAAAAGAATATCTTTCTAGTGCTGCAACATAATTTACCTTGGCAGAAGATCACCTCATCATATATCTTGATTGATTTTAATATCACATTATCACTTATATAAGAGTCAAACCACTATTTTTCTAAATAAAAGCTAAACCCCTCGGAACTATAAGAAACTCAAAATAAAATTATTTTTACCATGGGTAAAACTTTGTTTTAAAATGCAAGAAATTAATTTAAGATATGGATAACCTAACTTTGAGCTAATACGTATATATATATATATATATAAATAAAAAAATCTAATTCTCACCCCATTAATTGTCAACCAAATATGCATGAAAACTATATCTTGATGTAAAATGACATGTCTTGGGGCCATGATTGGAAAAAAAAAAACTTTCAAATTCATATTTCCATGATTTGTTTTGCAACAACTAGGCTTAAATGAGTAAATCTTTAAAATTTATTGTTTGATATATCACGAGACTTATCAAAATCTTAGAAAATTACTTTAAAAATCATATCTACATAATGTAAAACAATAACCTTTTCCTTTTTAACTGATACTTCTTGAGATTTATCAATTAAAATAGTGAATAACTCATTATCATGGTCATTCAAAATGATATTGGTGGTTTATATGACATCATCACATACAATATCTTTTTGAATATCATGGACTATGATTTTTAAAATACAATGAGATTAAAATAATATTTTTGATTCCTTGATCATGATTAATAAGAAACTATAAAAGCACAAAAGGCTTCCTTCTTTGAATGCTTGTATTCATTATGACAATGAAAAGCTAGTCGTTAACACGAAATAAAATGAGCGGAGTCAATAGTTGTAGTCAGCTAGGTTCGATAATTCTTTGAGTTTGATTTGAAGTTTTAGAATAAGCAATTCAATGTGTTGCCTTTGATTTATTAGATAATAGCATTCCATTCAAGCTTGGTTATGATTACTATGAGAACCTCCGATATAAATCCATATTTTGTTTTTCTTATCCTTCCAATTCTTAAATTCCATGCCAAAAAAATAATCACCACTTTTTAGATTAAGAAAAAATGATTATGTGATTGATTGGGAGTGGTGATTGAAGTTGTTTTTGAAAGTATTTTTGATATTTGTATCCAATTTAAAATTCTACATTATTATCTAATAAGATACCAATTGAGAGGGGAAAAAAGGATGGTTATAATTTTGAATTCTACACCATTATTCAATTTCAAAATATACATCAAATCAATAATGGAACTAAGGAAGGAACTAAAAGACAAATTTGACATTAATTTAATAAAAAAATAGATAGATAGATAGATAGACTCATATAATTTTCTTTTTATTTCTTGTTCAAATTAGGGAAGTAATAGAAAAATATCAAGAATCAATTCCAATTTTTAATGCTAAATGATATAAATAAGGGAATATTAGAAAATCATACAAAATTAGATTGAATCTTGATATCTTTATCCAAATTAAAATTCTTCATGGCTATATCATTATCCAACAAAATATCAATTACCAAATGATCATAATGATAAATTATACACCATTATCCAATTTTGAATTATACATAAATTTAATATAGGAACTAGGGAAGAAAATCAAGATATGAATTTAAAATTAATTTAAGAAAGAAAATAAGTAAATAGAGAATGACAAATTGTTAACTTATCGATAAAAAAAATAAAACAACAACTTCAGATCTTAAATTAATCAATTGGGCAATTAGGTGTTATGTATAAAAAAAAATTAAAAGAAGCTAAAGTTTTGGCTTAAAGTGAAATAAACATGCCATTATATAAGTTGACATAAGATTTGTATGGTATGGTGAAAGGGTGAGAGATAAATTAGGGTTGAAATGTGAGTATTTGAGCATTTCTTTTCTCTTGTTTTAATAAGAAGAAGACAACAAATAGTGAAATTATGATATTTTTCAATTTGATCTCTAAATTTTTAAAACTTTGTAATGGAACTCCTAATCAACTTTAATATTTTGGATTCCTTGCAACTTCACCCTTGTTTTTCTTTGAACGAACCTTTAAATTTTTGTGTATTTTATAAAGTGGTCTTTGATCTTGAAATTCTTCAATTTGACCCTCAATTAACCTTTAATATTTTAATTTATTTCAATTAAACCCTGATTGTATCAATGTATCATTTTCAAGTTCCAATTGTGTCTTTAGTTTTCTAATATTTGTGAATTGATTTAAATTATATCTCTAAACTTAAATTTTCTTCAATTAAATTCTTAATTATATTAATTAAACACATAAAAATTAATCAATTCCTTAAACTTAATTAATTATTTTATTCCTTATGAATTGATGTTAGAGAATAGATCCCAACTATTCATTAAAGCTAAGAACAAAAAAATTATTTTTTCTTGAAACTGACAAATAAAAGATACAAAATTGTTTTTGCACACAAAACATTGTCGGGTATTGTTTTAAAGAGGAAATCTACGTGTATTATGGAAAAAAGCATGAGTTTATTTCTATGTTAAAAGATTTATTTTTGTAGTAATCGTCAAATGCACAGTGTTTTGGTTTTTGAGTTTTTTCGCAATATTAAAAGATTTATTTTTGTAGTAATCGTCAAACGGTCTCAACACGTTTTAAGATATTGATTTACGGAACATAACTGTATTTTTGAATCCATATTTTGATATTGCGAAATGAATATTCCCGCAGCAATCATCCAATTCCAATCGACAGTACAAATGCTGGCCTGAAAATATCTGTCCACGTGCCTACCATGTGCATTTACGTGTCCACGACACCACCAAAAGCTGTGGATCTAAAGGAAAAAATGAGGCCCACACGTACTAATGAAAGTTTTTAAACGCGGTGAAGGAAAGAAGAAGCATCCGTGTAGGGAAGCTGGCAAGCCGTTCATTTTCGTCCAATGCTAAAGCCGCCTATTTGGAAATTTGATTTTCTCATCTCATTGTCAAGCTTTATGGATATCCTCAATTAAGTCCTCCATCCATGAACCTTATCTCGATTAAGTCCTTAATATATCTGGTATCGGTTGGTGTTAAGGACTCCACGCGCTGAATAAACGAGTGTGTTAGCAAGAGGATTTCAATTATAAATGATGGAAGATTTTATTGGTCAGCGTTTTATCGCAACGATTATTTATAAAATATATAAATTATTTTTAATATCAATATATTAAAATAATTTAGAATTAGAAAATAAAAAAAATTCAAGTTATTTTAAAAATACTTTTAAAATGAATAACAAACAATAAAATAATCTATCATCGACTTGAAACCAATTAGCGCCAACTAGTCAGCCACAGCATCCTCTTCCATCTGTGCTCTTCATCGCTGTTCCCTTCCAAAGTTCCCAATATTAATAAAAAATAAATTCAAATAGCCGGAGTGCATTATTATTTTTATTTATTAATTATTAGTACCACTCCCTTTTCATCTTATAATTTATACAAGCAAATCTCAAACGACCAGCATCGTCATCATCAATTCTCTCTTTCTCTAGTTGTCACTTGGCATCTGTTTCCTAGGGTTTCCAAAGCAATGGCTCCTCCTAATGATCCCAAACAAAGCGAAAGCGCCAGCGGCAGCGGTGGGGGCTTCTTCGCTTCAATCGCTTCCAGTTTGTCCAATTTTGGTACCGCCATGACCAGATCAGTCAACGGGTATCCAGATCCGTTTCTTTTTTTTTTCTTTCCAGTTTTTGATATATGATGCTCATGGATTTGGATACGGCTACAGATGATTCATCGCCCGATATAATTATATTCTAGTTTAGTGCCTTGGATGTAAACAGGATTTATTGATTATCTGTTTCTTTCCTTAATTGTTTTTCTCGAATTGAAATCTATTTTTTCTCACTAGTTTTTATCAACGATTTAATTTATAATATAGCTTTATGAATGATCCATATCAGCGTGATTTATATAATTGAAATGCGTTTCGAATTTTGATCGTGAAATAATGCGCGGACTTGGAACAATTTTAGTTGTGTTAAGCACCTGTCATGCTCAAGCTGGCGGGATTAATATTGGATAGGTTCTGGGAATTACTCTTTTTTGTATTTGTCAATATGTTTAGTTAGCCAGGTAGAGGATACTCCTGACAATTACAACAGTTTCGTGGTTTAGATTGGTTGTTGACAAGCTGTGTCGTTTTCGTTGTTGCAGTTTAGTTCCATATGAAGGACTGGAAGTCATCAATCCTGAAGGAGGCACAGAAGATGCTGCAGAGGAAGCAAGTAAAGGAAGATGGAAACAAGAGGTACACCGCTGTTCTTATGTGTTTTGTGCGTGGTGATGAACTAAAGTTAGTGCAGGAATCTGGCTCAATCGCATGAATAGGGTTGATGGATATGAAACACGATACTGGGTCTTTTTGTAACATGTTCTGGACAGTAGGCATCTAATCAGCTTTGGAGTGCATATGTCCATGCAATTCTGTGCATCTGTAGGATGAGTTCTGACTTCAAATTAGTTTGGGACATCATGATGCTGGCAAGGAAAGAATAAAAGACACCTCAGCTCAAGACCTGTGTGGCACAGTTCACAATTCTTGATTAGCTGTACAGGGGTGCACATTCATATTAAATATTATCTTAAATATCAGCTGCACCAACTGAAGCTCTACATGCTTCCATCAGGGGCAAGGCTTTGATGTTTTAAAATTGAATATAATTTTGAACTGTAGTCTGCCTACAATATATTAGATCAATTTAACCTGAACATAGTAAAAGCTCTATTTGCTATATCCTATGGATCCTCATGCAAAGTTATATGCAGTGCGTGTCTGACATATTAAGATAGAAATGATATTCTCTTTAGAAACTCAAATCTAGTTTCATTGATGCTTAAAGGAACACTACTGCAGCAAGAAGATGCACTTTGTATTTGGTGGAATAAAATGATTATTCTCATACAATAAATCAGAGAAACATACGCATGTGATTGTATCCATTTGTTGTTTGCTTGCTTTTCTCCAGGATCGGGACGGTCATTGGAAGATGATGCAAAAGTACGTAGGATCTGATGTTACATCTATGGTTACACTTCCTGTACTTATTTTCGAGCCAATGTCAATGCTGCAGAAAATGGCAGAGGTTTGCTTTATTAGGCCATTGCTTGTTATAAGTTCATCCCAATTAACTTTATGAAGAGACTGATGCCACTGTATGGTCACAGTTGATGGAGTACTCGCACCTGTTAGATCTTGCAGATGAATGCGAGGATCCCTACATGCGTTTGGTGTATAGTGGTATGATCTCTCTCCCTTTCTCTCACTCCCTCTCCCTCTGTCCATGCATTTGCGCTACGAAGCTGATGATGTGGTGATTGCAGCGTCATTTTTCGTATCTGTATACTATGCCTTTCAACGCACATGGAAGCCATTTAATCCGATTCTTGGTGAGACTTTTGAATTGGCTAATCATGGAGGCCTTACTTTTATAGCAGAACAGGTGAGATACATGTGAAATGTTAGCAGCTAGAAATTTATCTTTTAACCTTTTCTTTGAATGATAATTGTCAAACTACTGCTTTCCTGCCTTCATTTCTTTGGTCTTTAAGTTGGATTTATGTGTATGGTGGCAAATTTTCAACTCATTGTGATACATCTTTTCTAACAGGTTAGTCATCATCCGCCAATAAGTGCCGGACATGCTGAAAATGAGCATTTTACTTATGATATTACTTCCAAGGTCAAAACTAAATTTTTAGGGAACTCAATCGAGATCTATCCTCTTGGGAGGTAAAAACATCTGTGGTTTTGTAGTCTCCTTTGATATGCTATTCTAGAACTTTGGAATCAGTTTAGTGAATATCTTTATTATTATTTGTTTGCTTCGATTTGGAATGTAAGCTTAAAGCAATACAGTTACCTGTGTATTTATCCTCCTTTGGCCAGAGGTATGTGTCCTGAACTGACAAATTTCCCCCCTCATGTCCTCTTCCTGCTCTGTGTGCTGGCATGAGGGCGGCATTTAAAATCATTGGAAAATCATTTGGTCGATGGTGATGTCCAGGGATGTGTGCTCTTCTGGGAAATAAATTTGAGTTTTCTTAATTTTTATTCATATATTTCATAAAAAAATATAAAATTTGCTTATGTACTATTAATCTTTCTAAATAAAAAAGAACAGCTCCATTTTTTTTATAAAATAAAAAACTGGCTTTATTATTTGTAGTTTTTTGGTTATAAAAGTGTACTATCAATTTATCAAACTAGAAAAAAATGGCTCTTCTTTTTTTTCTTCTTAACAATAGCTTTAATTCAAATTACAGACTAGTGTGCCAGCAGTAACTATCTTTTCTGTCCTTGATTTTTTTTAATTATAAATATTTTCCTAAGGAAACTTATACTAGATGAGTCCTTTTGTTTTCTTTTGAACCACTTTTTCATTCACATTTTGATACTATCCGATGCAGAAAGTGGGTTGGAACTCTAACCACAACTATCACTTGTCTTGGAACTCTAACAATGTATCATAATGTCATTTTCTTGTAGCAAAGTAGTGTTGCTTTCCTTACCGCATCTCATTCGGGACAGTCCTTTTGAGATGCCTTCAGTGTGATAATTGTCTATTACTAATTTTACCAATAATTTAGTTCTGTACAACTCTAACCTCAACTATCCCTTGGCTTAGAACTCTAATCATGTATCATAATGACATATAAGATTTTTTCCTAGTAAACTTTTGTTGTTTTCCTTACCACATCTCATTTGGGGCAGTCCTTTTGAGATGCTTTCAGTGTGATTATTGTCTATAACTGGTTTTACCAAGAATTTAGTTCCGTAGAACAACTATACAACTATATATCAAACATTGCAATGTGCATGCAGAACACGTGTGACACTCAAAAGGGATGGTGTAATTCTTGACCTGGTGCCTCCTCCCACGAAAGTGAGTAACTTAATCTTTGGGCGAACTTGGATTGATTCACCAGGGGAGATGGTCGTGACAAACATGACAACAGGGGACAAAGTTGTATTATATTTTCAACCATGCGGCTGGTTTGGGTATGATTACTTCACCTTTAACATTTGTAATTTGTCTGCATGGTAGACTTGGGAAAGCTCTTTTCATACAAGGTTGTTGATCCAATAACAAATCCTATGTCTCCCACTTAGTTTGCCTCCACCATGGGTGCAGGTGCCTTTTTGAGGCAGCATTTATACGGGTCTTATTGAGTCCATTTAGCATGGTTGAAATCTCCATCTGGTTATGGTATTCCATTGTTTAATTTTGCGTGTAAATGCTACAACTGAAATTCATTATTTTATTACATGATCATGTATTAATAACAAACTAGAAGTCCTTTAAATTGTTCAGTATCTGTTTTAGGTTTGATGGATCTTGTCTGAAAGTTCAATTTCACATTCAATGAGATTATCACTTGCATGTTATTAATAAATCTCAATCTTTCTATAAATTATATTTAACTCTAGAGACATTGCAGAGCTGGTCGCTATGAGGTGGATGGATACGTTTACAATTCTGCTGAGGAGCCCCAGATAATGATGACAGGAAAATGGAATGAATCAATGAGTTATCAACCTTGTGACATTGAAGGAGAGCCACGTGCCGGCACTGAACTGAAGGAGGTGAGTGTTTTTGTTTTCTTTTCTAATTAGAAAATTCTATTGTTTATTGTACACCCTTGCTGTTCTCGTGTATGTCAACCTTTTTACTTAGGTCCTGAATATATTTGATGCCAGACCATGAGTAGCTGATTGATTGTCTTTAGACCATATCTTTCTTTATTGTTATCTGGTAGTTAGGTTTGCTTAAAGCTGTCTAATGTTTCTTGGTGGTTGACTGTTTAATATATAGAATGTTTTTAATTTTTTATGGAATAGTTTTTCTTCGCTTATGCAAATCCAAAATTGTCTTTGGTTTGATATGTATGTCTGTCTACGAAACACAATCTTCTAAGCCTTACAGCCTGTCAGCAAATTCTAATGATCCCTCCCTCCCTCTCTTTACTATTAAACAATAATTGAGTTTAATATCAAAATCAAAACGAATGAAATTTTGCTACAAAGATCTGGATAAAATAGGACATCATCAACACATAAAAGTTAATAATTAAAGCCCATGGTGATTCTAGTAAATGCTGGATATCTCAATTTGCTTAAGGTGTCTGAATATTGTATTTTTTTTCCTCATTGAAAGTTTTCTTCTACAATCAGTTAGGTTCCTAACAATTTATGATATCTCGTAGGTGATTTATTCCTTGAGTTATTGGCCATTCATGTAGTTGCCCAGTGCTATCACTTCAAACACTTAAATTACCTGCTTCAACTATTATTTTCTACATTTTTAAGTGTATGATATCTCATTACCATTTTGACATGTTAATCTATATAGATATACATTTCATAATAAAAGAAAAAAATACTTGAACATTTCAAACACAACACCATGTTAAATTTTGTTATTTTTTGTTTAAGAGTATACAATCACATATTTGATGTTGGCCTATTGGCTTAAACTTTATAGTTAGGAATATGAATTTGTCAAATATTATGTCATTTGGGTTTAAGGACAAATGAAACAAATTTTTAGTTAGAGTCTTGATTCTTCATATCCGTATTAATTATGCTTTGATTAATAATGTTTTCTTGATGGATGGATTTCTCACCAAGTTATCAGAATTGGTTAATTAATGTTTGCTTACAAAATTATTACATAATTATAGTTTTTAAAAAATGGTTTTCTTCTCAAATTTAATATGCAGCCTCTGCAATATAACAACAAAAAATATCATGAAAAATAAAAAGAATATCACAAAAGAAGGTCCATGTACTCTAATTATCAGAATTTTCTGTGATTCGTACGAAGAATCGAGTTATACCAGTTTAAGGAATAGATAAGTACAAAATTGAGAAAAAAAATGCAAAATTATAATGCCATGAAGAAATGCGAGGGATTTAACTAGTATATTTTGGCGCTAACTTCCCACCTTTGGGCAAGTTAGCAATATGCCCAATTTAAATATCTGTTGTCCCATGTTATAAGTTGTTTTGAGTATGTACATGTCAAACCACTTGAGTCTAACATTAAAAGGGAATAGCTAGTGGGTGCTATTTGGGCCACTCATTGAGGTGGTTTTGTAGTTAAATGGTGGTTAATTGCTGTATTAATTTGAGAATTTTGAAGTTCAAATTTTATTATAGGTACTCTTGAGCCTTGAATCTGCTTGATTTAGGTAGAACATGGTCCTATTCTACTCACTCTTTTACATCTCTCATGATCCTTCTCTTTTTGTCTTATCTGGACTTCATGCAAGTAATATAATGGTGCAATTTGTTTGGACTATCAAATCACCTCATCATTTCTGATCGACTTTAATACTGTAGAGTCGATCTTGCCTTTTTATTTTTCATTCTGGGCAAAAGAAAAGATGAATTTTTCTGTTCTGAAAATGACAGAATTGATAGAAGACATAAAGTTCACATATTTTATTTCTAAAGAATAAATCCGAAGATATGAGTGTAAGGGTATTTTTTACTGAAAATTGTCATGTTGCTTGCTTTGCCAAAAAAAACTTTTTGTGGAAGTTAGCAGCTACCTGTGCTCTCTCGGTACCATATTTAACGACAAGGGAAGTTCTTGGCATGGAAAATTTTTCATCATTACCTTTTCAAGATTTTGTACTTGATAACCTGGATTTTCTTGGACAATAGTTCATGTTTTTTTTGTTCCCAGGAAATTTCTTATTAATTAATTTGCAATAGTTCATGTTATAGTTATTGAATTGTAATTATTGGGTTTCACTATTTCTGGCTTGAGTCATGGCAAGACTTGTTAACTGAGCTCATAGCTCATCATTCTATTACTGCCATTCTTCAGGTGTGGAGGGTTGCAGATGTTCCAAAGAACGATAAATTCCAGTATACATATTTTGCTCACAAGCTGAACAGCTTTGACACTGCTCCAAAGAAATTACTGGAATCAGATTCCCGATTACGCCCCGATAGATACGCTCTTGAACATGGTGATATATCCAAGGCTGGCTATGAGAAGAGCAGGTTCCATCTCACCCTTTTATCATGCATGCATGCATGTGTCTTAAACACTAGAAAAATAGGGTTAATCGATGCCAAAAGTTTTGCATGCTAAATTGAATCTGGAAAGGCTCCCCAGGAAAATTCTTGGATGTATGGACCATGCTCGTTATTGAGTTTGCTGAAAAGGGGAATTAATACTATTATTGTGTTTTACCTTTGTTTTTAGTCTGGAGGAGAGACAGAGAGCTGAGAAGCGAAACAGAGAGGATACGAGTCAACAGTTTACTTCAAGATGGTTTGACCAAACTGATGAGATTCACCCTACACCTTGGGGTGACTTGGAAGTGTACAAGTACAATGGCAAGTACACTGAACACCGGGCTGCTATAGATAGTTCAGGTAGCGTTGAAGAGACCGACATTCATTCTATGGAATTCAACCCATGGCAGTATGAAAATCTGGCACCTGAGTGAGCTTTGTGGAGACGAAGCTACCTGTATCATATTTTTTTCTCCCCCCAATTGTTTCGGTCATGTAGTTTTCATCTATCAATGTTCTTGAAAATATTTTAAATTTGACTTGCAGTTTTCACTTTTGACAACTTACTAGTAGTTTACTCCTTTTGCCAAGACAAGTTTGAAGTGTTTTTAATTTTCTCAAGAAATGAAGGATCAGAGTATCTGTCTATCTATCTATTTTTTAAGGAGCCAGTATGTCGGGGAAAGTAGCAGCTGTTTGTTCATTTCTTCATCACAACCAAGGAAAAAAAATTCCATGACATCTCTGAAGAAATACGTAGGATGATCAGGACAGCTAGCATCGTTGCCTTCAAGGAAGAACGCTCATCTAGCATTATAATCCACTGGATAGCTGTGGTGGTTCATGTAAACGCACTGATTCTAGCAACGCGTGGGTAAATCATGGCCGTGATTCTCACAATGGTTAACAATATCGGGGTTTTAACTCGTTTATACTTTATACCATGTTTTCTCCCTCTTCATGTTGAATACATATTTTCTTTTTTAGCCTTATTTATTTATTTTTGCAGACCACGGGAGTTTTTTCTTTTATTGAACCGTAAACAACTTTTGATTTTAAGTGTACATCAAAACATCGTAGGTATACTGGCCGACAATCCTTCTAAAAGCTTAAAGAAGGATTTCTGCACTTTTATAAACACATCAAAGAAAATTATTATTTTTAAAACACAAATATTACTCTGGTTAGAGAGTTAACAGAAATGACTCGTGGTAGCTCTTACATCCACGAGACCAAGATGAGGCATCTCATAATTCATTAATTAAAGTAGTTATTATTACATGTATCTTACGTCTCATGATATGTATAGAAGTTATGTGTTATTATTTCTTTGTAAAAGCATTTACCTTTTCTTTCTTAAAGTGGTATCATCACTGTTCATTTCCTTATTTTCATCAAAAAGGTGCGCGCGCGTGTGGACGTGCGCAAAAAGTAAACTCCGAGCCAAGGCAGTCAAAATCGAGATTTTGACACGGATCGGAAAGGGCTCCGAAAAATCGGATCGTAAGATCGGATCGTAAAATCGTAGTAAGATCGTAAAATGTCCGTACAAAAATTATTATTTTTAATTATATTTAAATTTAAAAAATGAATTTAAATATAATTAAATATTATTATTTTTTATTATTATTATTATTCTACGATTTTTCTACGATTTTTTACGATTTTTCTACGATTTTTCTACGATTTTGAACGATTTTTCTACGAGTTTGACCGAGTTTGACCGGTTTCGATTTTTCTTTCCGGTCCAACCAGGTTTTCGGAGCCAACTCGCAAAATCGTACGATTTTGCGAGTTGGCTCGCGATTTTGACTGCCTTGCTCCGAGCCTTTTAAATTCATGGCAAAACTTACTGCACGAAGGAACCACACTGTTCAAACTTCAAACACTAATTAATTAATTAACCAACTTGTTACACACATAGAAAAAGAAAATATTAGAGAATTAATCAACGTGTTTTTAATTTTTAAGCGGACGAGATAAGATTAAACCCACGTGAAGGAAGAGGCTTCCACGTGTCAACTACAGAACTCATTACATGTTTGAGTGGATAAGGAACGGGTCCAATGTGGTTTTGCTTATCACCTGCTGTAACCGGTAAACAAAACCGGTCAGGTAACCCTTACTCTTTTGAAATGGGTCAAAGCCCAAAAGGATATAAATTTGTGAAAGAGAGAGTTTGTGGGTTTAAGAAAACACAGTGTGGTGGTTTTCAGTAGTTTTTTTTTGTTGACCAGACAATCTTAAAAGTTCAGTTTGTTCCTGGAATTTAAGCTTCCTTATCTCTTATATTGACTCCATTTACTCTTTTTTTATGTTTTGTCCAAGGAACCTTCTAGTGTTTTATGTTTATTAAACTGGTTTTTGTAATTATTTTGTGTTTGTGATTTGAAATCCCAATTGGCCAACCATATTTTATTGGATGATTCTTATGAGGACATAACATGAATATCCAAAGCTGCATTATTAGTTTCTGTTAGTCAGGGTTTAATTTTATATTGCTATTGCTATTGCTATTTTCATTTGTTTTTACATTTTAATATTCTTTGGATGTTCAAGTTATTTGATCACTGAAAAGTGATCATCCTTCTCCTGGAAATAAATAGACAAGGAATAGAGTAAGTGCTGATATTTCAATTTGCACTCCCTGATTTTTCGATAATTGCTATATCCCAAATCACAAATCATTGATCTACTAAAGTGTTACTGTTTTTTCATTGTCGTAATTGATATCTGATGTCGCATTTTGGGTTCCTGGAATATGTAATTGTCTTTTATCCTGATCCCAACTAAATTTGGTTTGCTGACATGGTCTTCTCTTGAGGTGTGCAGATTCAAGCTAGCTGGTAGTTTAATTTAATGACCACCTTTCGGAATGAGTGTATGAGATATGGTATTCCAAAGAAGGTTGGACTATGGTTTTAATGGCTACAAGGTTCCCGTGGTTCCTCGAGCACCTAGATCAGCTGGGGTAATCAGATGCTACCATTCCAAGGGTGTCTGTTGTCTATATTTCTGTAAATAGTCAGTGACCTGATAAAGTCTTTATTACTGGTTTTAGGGGAGGGGACCAATCAGGAAGAAAAGTGAGAATTATCAGAAACATGCATTTGAAATTTTGGTTAGTGTAGCTGGAGAAATTTTGCAGGAGGAAACTTCTGCTCCAACTAATACTGCTTGCGGGAAAGATCTTTGTAATGTTAAAAATACCATTCAACAGGAGCAAGTTGATAGAGGGAAGTTTCTTATAGTAGAACCTTTGCTGGGAGAACCTTGTAATGAGAAAGCCTTCGTTTGCATTCCTGCATTGCAAGGCCACTGGCATGGCAATGCATTGAATAAATTCTTGCATAACCAGGAAAGTTCCAATTCCTAGGGAAGCCTTGCTTCAGAGCGTTTTGATTATTCAGAAACAATATATGTTGCTGAAAAGTTGGTTGTTGTCAATAGCAAAAATGCTGGTCGAAGCCCTTCTTGTGAAATGAATGAAAAATCCTCTCATGCATGGCAAGGTAGAAGGTTTAACTGAGAGAAAGCCAGAAGCTGAATTAGTAAAAAGTAACAGTATTGAAAGTGGAACTCTCCTTGTCGAAGATGGTTTAGAAGATGCGACGGATCTTGATGGAGGTTCTATTGGACAGGCTAGTGTAGAAAGCAATGTAAAGGCATCTTTATTCAAGGATAGCATAGGACTTTGTTCTTTTTGCAGGCCTTGCGCTGATGTAAGAGTAGTGAGCAGAGATGACGACGAAAACTCTGCTGGGCGCTCTCAACATGGCGCCATGCCAAAGACTTATAGGCCACTGTCATATACTGAAACTCGAAGAACGAGTATTCTAACTTCTTCCAGACACTGGAGAGCTGCTCCAAATCTGAAGAGTGGTGGCTACTTTAGAACTGGTAAATGCCTTCTTTATGACTCAGCTTCAAGTGGAAATTACATTCTTTTTATGTCATGAATTGGTAAAGTCTCGTAGAGTCTCTGGTTCTGGAATGGTCTTTGCAGCTCATGCTGTGTCAGCTTCATGAATCCACAATATCTCATTCCATGTCGGTATAACTAGTCACGGCTTTTGATATGTTTCCAGACTGCAAAACAAAACCACCTTTTCGCAATGGAAGAACCAGCTAGAGCTGTCAAAGATCTCAGGAGATTTTTCCTTTCAAGAAAAGGAAATTCTTTGATCAAAATACATTACCTACATCTGATGGAGCATTTCATCGTGAAGACATTTTAAATTGTTCAAATAAGAGGACCAATGGCAGTAACATGGTCTCAGGTGCAAAATTGCCTGGTTACTAGCTATTATTTAATTTGATATTTTTTCTGTTTATGTTTAGGATTTGCAGTTGCATTTAGGTTTAGGTGAATAATCTTAGCTCATTCATGCAGAAACCAAAGCATCATCCTCAACAGCAGGCCAGCATGCAGCTCTGGATTCAAGAGACTGTAATGGTATGAAAGCCTATAATGGATGATTGTTGTTGGTATCTGATCTACTGGTGGCTCATTTTCTTTTTATCATCCAGTGAAGCTAAATATTAAATCATTTAAGGTTCCAGAACTCTTTATTGAGATCCCTGCAACAGCAACTGTTGGCTCGTTAAAGGTATCCAACAGTGCCTTCTGGGTATTGTTCTTTTAGCAACGTTAAGTAGTTTCATGCCTTCTCCTTTTGGAAGAAGAAAAATATGCATTTTAAAATCTGAGTTTTTTTCTTCCTCAATTTTTTTTTTTTGTATTTTAAAATTGTTTTAACATGCTGGTATCTAACTTTAAAAGATAAAAAAATATTATTTTGATGTATTTTTAAACAAAAAGTATTTTAAAAAATAATCGTTATCACAATACGAAATAGGCTTCAAGCCAATTTGATATTGATCTGTACTATAGTTTTTGGTATGATGGTGTATTGTATTAAATATTTGTTCTGTAAAGTTGGATGGTGTATCTTTGGACAAGATTAATTTTGCCTTGTTCAATGCTGTTATAGCGGAGAATTCTGTTCTATTAAAAAGAATATAACAAACTTGTCAAATTCCATGTACAAGGGTTAGTTTAGTTTACTTAGTTTATCTGGTTCCTGTAAGGATAAAAATAATTATTATAATTTTAAAATTTGATTTGATTAACTTGGGGTAAAACATGGTGTCACAATTTGGGCTCATCATTCATTTAAAACAAGCGCAAGTGGACTTTTGATTTAGGTTAACATAAAAATAAAAAATATTATTATCGTTTTAAAACTTGATGAATTAGAGTTGTGTTGACCAGTAATTTAGGTCATTGCAATTGCAAGTATAGAAATAATAATTTTTATAGCTTTAAAACTTGATTTGAGAATTGATCCGGGGCTAGATCCAAGTGGAAGTTTTGGTTGAACATTGATTAGGTTAAAATAAAAATAAAAACAATTATTATCATAATTTTAAAACTTGATTCAAGAGTTAATTTGGGGCCAAGTTTGGGTCATAAGTCAAGTTGAACATTGATCTGAATCAACTCATAGATAAAAATAATTATTACTATAGTTTTGAAACAATTCGATGGTCGATCTGAGGCTATGTCTAGATCATGGATTAGGCCGACCACTGACTTAAATCAATATAAATATAACAATTGTTATTATCATAATTTCAAAATTCAACTTGAGAGTTAACTTCATACAAGATTAGGTCACAGCCCGGTTGACCAATGATCTAGGTCGACATAAAAAGAAATAATTATTATAATAGTTTTAAAACCATACTTGAGATTCAACTTGAGGTAAACTTTGGTTATGAGGCGGGTGGACCATTGACTCATATCAATATAAAGATAAAAATTATTGTTATTATATTTTGAAAACCTAACTAAGAAGTTGAATTAGGACAAGACTCAGGTCATAAGTCAAGATGATCAACCTGATTTGACCCAAAACAACATAAACATAAAAATAATTATTATCATGGTTTTAAAACTTCACTCAAGAATCTTTAAAACCTAACCCAAGGATCGACTTGGGGTGAGACCTAAGTTACAACTTGAGATAGTTAATTTGGGTTGATCTAAATAAAAAAAATCATAACAACCCTGTTCTGAAAAATAAATAAATAAATAAATAATCAATGAATTTTTTAGCTGTGTTTTATCAAGGGTTGACTAGATTGTATGTTGACTTGAGTTTTTGACTAGACCAAGTTTGATCAATCATTCATCTATTTTGTTAAACTCAAAATGGTCTAGATCTTGGTTCGGTGGAGTCTTATCTAATATCTACTTAAATACATAATAAAATAAAATGTCCAGTCCGGTCGAGTCTACTCAATATTTTTCAATATACAAAACACTACCTAACTGCCTCGACTTGCAATGAGCTTTGTGATTTGTATATGACTATTTGTTTCCATAAGATGAAAGGCGTCAATGTTGTGTTGCTTTGTTTTTACAATATGATCAACTGAAATGTAAAAATAATCACAACGTATAATACAACATCAAAATGTGACCTTGCGGGCTCTGTATGAACACTTGAATGTAACTTTTCATTTAAAAATCTATTAAAATATTTTTTTTATTTTTTCATAAATAATTTTAAAAAACCAAAAATATTTTATTTAAAATAAATAAATAAATAAAAACTTCAAATTTGTTGCATTTGAAACGCATCGTAAAACATGAGAATTGTGGCTCATGAATTAGTTTTATTAATTAATTTGGCAGTGCGCGGAGCAATTGTGCACGCAGGATGATGGTTTCCAGGGGCTGCTGCAATCTCAGTGGAAATGGAGAGAGAGATATCTGATCTCAGCAAAGCATATCTTGGAAATGCCGAGGAATTGAGACTCATTGGAGAAGAAAGTGTCCTTTCTGTTTCTCTCCACTGTGACTGCGGCATCATTACGCGCGCGCGCGCGCGTATATATTCTATTAAACATGAAATGGAAGCCTTTGCCTTGACAGAAAGTATGAAAATAAATGAGTTTATAATGTGTCCCCACCTAGGGTTATTCTAACAAAAATAATAATAATATGGAATATTAATATATTTAAAATAAATTATGGGTAAATGAGAACCTGATGTTAAAGAATCCTCAATTGATATATTTTGGTGAAACTTATAGTTTTTTAAAAAAAAACTATATCCCAAACAAAAAAAGATTAAAGCTTTATTGGTGTGTATAAAGTGGATAATTAAAAAGTTAAAATAGGGTTCAAGGAACATCCACGCTCTTACAGGGGAGATATCCTAGGCAACATCAGTCAACATGACTTATGTTTGGGCTTTGGATCCAGTTGTTTATCACAAAATAATATTTTGGGTCACAGAAGATTATATTTTATCAACGAAATTTGAACTTGGGCATGGTCTATGTTTCTTTTAGTGCATTGTTTGTCCAATCTAGTCTATGAAAGTTAACAATTTTTTTAGAAGCTTTTGTTGTAAATCTAAAAATTTTTTTAGCTAAATTAATATAGATATATGGCCACTATATTTATATTTAATTATTGGTTTATGATGACTAATCAAAAGCTGATAACATGAGAATTCATTCTGTTTATTATCAAAATTAATTCTTCAACTTCTAACTTTTAAAATCCACTATAAAAAAGTGGAGGGGTGTAAGAAGATTTTATTGTTTTTTAGATTTTTATGCACTCCTCCACACTATATCATGAGTCATTAGGTTGAAATCACGTTACATGGGAAAACTAAGAAATTCAGTCTTTAACAAATCATATGCTAAAAAAACAAAATTAGTAAAAAAAGAAACTACATGAAAGGATATTAAATAAAAAATAGTATTTAAATGAATAAGGATGAAAATCAAAATAAAAAATATATTAGAGGACAAAAATAATCCTTTGATTGGAGGTTTAAATTGAAGAAGATTCTCTTTCAGAAGATTAAAAAGATCAAAAGTACAGGACCAAGTTAAGAAAACAAAACATAACAAACTTGGATTGAAGGTGAAACTGAACACAATCAAAACATTAATATAAAGGCTAATAAAAAAAATTAAAAACTAAAAGAAGAAGGACCAAATTAAAAAATACCACAAAATAGAATTGAGAGTTAAATTAAAATTAAATAAAAAATTTACAAAAAAAAATCAAGGAGAAAAGAAATCAAAACTATAAGCAAATTGGTAAATCTAAAATCTAAAAATTTAAAATTGAAAAAATAAAAAATAAAAAATAAAAGAATAAGAAAACATACATGCACCCCTGCTTTAATTTTTATTAATCAAAGGAAAAACAATATTTTTAGCCGTTTTTAAAAAAAATGGCAAAGATGAAAACACCTCCGAAGCAAGTTAAGGAAAAGTCTACTCTAGATGACCTTGCTTTTTTTAAAAAACAGCAATAGCATAAAAATAACTCAAAATAATATTAAATGAGTAATAAGTCAAATAAAAAGACAAAAATACTTCGAGACAAATATTTTTCTTACACAAAACTACACTATTGAGGTGAATAGTAATTTGAGCGTGAGTTTACAGAAAACCCCCCTAATATTTTAGTTGTTTTGTTATATCATATATGCATGCTATTATTTTCTGACTATATTTATATTGAAAATATTTTTAATATGATTTTTATTTTTATTTTGTAAAGGGTAGTTTGGTAATTGGAAGAAGATGTGAAAACGTGAGTCACAGGCTCTAACCGGTTACTTTTTAGCACAAAGATGACTCCTTTCTCGTCGTTTCATTAAGCATCTGCTGTCTGAACTCTAAAGTCTAAACTCCTTCACACAACTTAAAGAGCGAACACTTCCCCGCTCTCTCTCTCTCTCTCTCTCTTACAGGGTTCTTATGAGGTATGCTTTTTTTCCTCTTCTTTTTAAGCCCGTCCCTTTTCCTTGACGAAAATTGATCATTTTCAAGCTGTCTTTCTTGAACTTGATCAATCGTTGTTTATCAGTTGACTTCCACCTTTAATTAAATTAACAACTCCTGATTTTGATTTATTTTTAAATAGCAATAAGCTTAATAACAGTCATTCTTCCTTCCTTTTGTTTTTGTGGGAAAAGAATTTCACAAAACTAATCTGAGACTTTTGTTATGTTATCTGCATATTAATAAATGCACTGTAGTTGTTTGTGATTCTTGTTTTCTGGAGGTTTCTTTGTCTCTTTTGTTGTCACTTTATAGTTTTGCGACCACACTTTCAATTCTTTGAATAAGAACAGGAAGGGAACTCTTTTTTTTTTTTTTATACAACTTTTGGGTTGGTGGGTGGTCTTTGAATTTTCTTTTTCTTTTTGTAAGTTCAATGGATCCTCGGTTAAGAGGTTATTCAAATCCTATGAATGGAATCCAATTGGGAAACCAACCTATATCTGTGTTATCAAATCAGAACCTTGTTTCCAGACCCATATTCGAAAATACTTTAGTTGATCATAATTGTAAGGAGTTTCATTATGTTCCGCCCTATCCAAAGCCAACTGATGTAACCCCATATTCAAATCTGACTGACAAAGAAGACTCTCCCGAAGATTTTGACTTTTCAGATGTAACTTTGAGGTACATAAACCAGATGCTTATGGAAGAAGATACTGAAGCTAAGACCTGTGTGCTTCAAGACTCTTTAGATCTTCAAGCGGCCGAGAAATCCTTTTATGATGTTCTTGGCAAGAAGTACCCTCCTTCACCAGAGCCATACCCCACTTTCATCAGTCAAAATCGTAGGAACCTGCCTGATAGTTTACCCTGCAATTACATTTGTAGTAGTAGTACTGATAGTGGCTATGTAGATGATAATGCTTGGATTCACAATCCAAGCGATTATCATTCCTTTCAACTACAGACTCCACATGTTTCTAGCATATCCCAATCATCATATAGCTCTTCAAACAGTGTAATCACCACTGTAGACGGGCTGGTGGATTCTCCTAACAGTAATTTTAAAGTCCCTGATTGGAGTGGTGAGAGCCAATCTATTTTGCACTTCAGGAAGGGTGTTGAGGAGGCTAGCAGATTTCTTCCCAGTGGTAATGACTTGTTTCTTAATATTGAGGCCAATAAGTTTTTATCTCAAGAGCCAAAGGTGAAGACTAGTGAAGTTGATATCAAGGTGGAGAAACAATATGAGGAGGAGCACTCACCAAGTGGATCTAGGGGAAAGAAGAATCCTCACAGGGAGGATGGGGATGTTGAAGAAGGGAGGAGCAGCAAACAACTGGCTGTTTATACCGAATCCATTTTGCGATCAGATATGTTTGATAAGGTATTGCTTTGTATGCCAGGAGAAGGTCAACCTGATTTGATAGCTCTTCGTGAGGCCTTCAAGAGTGCATCGATAAAAAATGAGCAGAATGGACATGCAAAGGGATCCAGTGGTGGGAAGGGTCGTGGTAAGAAACAAAGTGGGAAAAAGGAGGTGGTGGATTTGAGAACCCTTTTAATAAGTTGTGCACAAGCTGTTGCGGCTGATGACCGGAGGAGTGCAAATGAATTGCTAAAGCAGATTAGGCTGCATTCCTCTCCTTTTGGGGATGGGAATCGGAGATTGGCTTATTGCTTTGCTGATGGTCTTGAAGCACGCTTGGCAGGCACTGGAAGTCAGATTTACAAAGGTCTTGTTAGTAAGAGAACACCTGCGGCTGACCTCTTGAAAGCTTACCGTCTTTACCTTGCTGCATGCCCTTTTAGAAAGGTCTTTAATTTTGTCTCTAACAAGACAATAAGGTATACAGCAGGAAATTCAATGAGGCTTCATGTTATCGATTTTGGCATCCTTTATGGTTTCCAATGGCCCACCTTTATTCATCGGCTGTCATGCAGACCAGGTGGACCGCCAAAGCTTCGGATGACTGGAATAGAATTTCCCCAACCTGGATTTCGGCCAGCAGAGCGAGTTGAGGAAACTGGACGCCGCTTAGCAGCTTATGCTAAGGAGTTCAAAGTGCCCTTCGAGTACAATGCCATTGCAAAGAAATGGGAAACCATACAGCTTGAGGAACTCAAGCTTGACCCGGATGAAGTTGTTGTTGTTAACTGTTTGTATCGGGCTAAGAACTTACTTGATGAAACAGTGACAGTGGACAGTCCGAGGAACATTGTTCTTGATTTGGTAAGGAAGATAAATCCTGATATTTTCATTCATGGGATTACAAATGGGGCTTACAATGCCCCTTTCTATGTTACTCGATTTCGAGAGGCACTGTTTCACTTTTCTGCAATGTTTGATATGCTTGAAACTATTGTTCCCCGTGAAGAGTTAGAGAGGTTGGTGATTGAGAAAGAGATTTTTGGCAGGGAGGCTCTGAATGTTATAGCTTGTGAAGGCTGGGAGAGAGTGGAGAGGCCAGAAACATACAAGCAATGGCAGGTCCGTTGCTTGAGGGCTGGGTTTGTGCAGTTGTCTTTTGACCGGGAGATAGTGAAGCAAGCAACTGTTAAAGTGAGGCATAGTTACCACAAAGATTTTCTAATTGATGAAGATAGCCGGTGGCTATTGCAAGGATGGAAGGGACGAATCATCTACACCCTTTCTGCTTGGAAACCTGCTAACAAAGCTTGAGTGCATCCTTATTGGTACTTGGGATTTGCTTCTCACTTCTTGTGTTTTCTAATGGAGAATTGGTGAGAATATATGATCTTAGGTGATACTTGAAAATTGAATTTCTCTGCATCTCCGTGTTCTTGTTTTACATGTGATTACAGTCTGCTGGTAGATGACATGAATGGTTGCCTGATATGTGGAATGATAAGAACATCATTGGTTCAAACATTTGCTGATAGATATGCAAAACTTGGAAAAGTTAATGAGGAAGTAGCCGATAGATATTCTCCAAGAGTAGACCTTTCTAGAGCTTTCAGGTGGTTGTCTTGGTGAACATTTGCTGCTTTGCCAAAAAAATTGGAGAGATTAATTTTAAATGTAAACGAGTCTTTGTTTTTATTCAAGTTTCTTTGTCCAAAAGGGTCCCGATAACTATCCTAGTATTCCACAAACAAATCTTGCGTGAACCTTTCAGATAAATTTAATTAATATTAATATCGTCGAGCTGATGGGGACCTGGGATTTTGATTTTGTTTAATTCTATATCTATATCTATATATATAGTTTTGCTTTTTCTTTGTTTTACGTTTCCTTGCTTCATTTACCCGACTGACGATAAAAAAAAGAAAAAAGAACTAATGCTCGCATGTTCATGGGCACAGGACATACAACCCATACATACACTAGAAATCGGAGAACGCGCAACCAAATTCTTTATCTGCGTGGTGTGCTTCAAACCCCACCTTTTTGCTTTTCAAGTATCAACAGAATTCCTGGCAATGCTAATGCAGCACCTCCTGACTTAGTGCCATATGAGCAGTGAGCACCACGAAATGTAAGGCGTTCTAAAACAAAAAGCAATTTTTGTCCATTTTTCAAAACTAGACTCGGTGTTTTGGTGTACTGGGGAAGGGACTTTTTCTCTTCTTCCACGCTTGGGTTCGAGTTTTTTTTGTGAATACCTGTTATTCTTGTAATGTTTTACCTGTTCATTAGATTACAGGGTATTTAGTGTATTTGAAAATTAGTTGTGGTCTGACCAAATACCCTGTTATATATTCTCGCGGTGTTTTACCTTTCATTATATTACAGGATATTCAATGGAATAATTATATATACCCGGTTATGTATAAAAAAAATAGACTAGGTTAATAACTTAATATATATATATATAGCCGGGTTCCAGAGGCATTGAAATGGGGTTGAGAGCTGACGGTGGTGGTCCCAATTAACTGACACCTCTTTTAATGGCACACACATCATGGGGATAGAGACAAAACTCCCCAGTCCCACCACCATAAAATTAAAACGATTGATTGGTCAAGCAAATTGAACCACTCACATGCAAACCTCTTAACTTCTCCTACTTTCGTTGTTTTGTTCGCGACTTGTTTTGCTGAGTCGATTTCCCAATAAGCATTTCACTAGACCAGCAATCTAAGTGTGTCTCGGAATTCATTTCGAATATCATTTAAAAAAAATTAAATTTTTTTATTTTTATTTTTTATTTTAAATTAAAATATTTTAGTGTTTTTAGATTATTTCGATATACAAATATAAAAAATAATTTTTAAAAAATAAAAAATTTATTTTAATATATTTTTAAATAAAATACTCTTAAAAACAGCCTTATCCAGACTGAAAAACTACAAACTTTGATCCACGCATGATGGAACAACAGAATATTAATGAGGAAGGCCATGATCATCAGTGGCATGTGCTCTATGAGTTCAGAACCTTTTATCCCATCTGATCTATCATATCGTGATTCTTCAAACCGTGATTTCTGTTCTTTTCTATGAGACCTAAAAGCCCTGGCACCATAATTTCTAGAAAGAAAAACAAAAGGGTACGTGGATGAAGAAGATCTCAATGCTTTCCAAGCGCACCCTATAATTTCTTTCCCCTCTCAGATAACCAACAGGACGAGGTAGAGCACCTTGCAAAGAATACAATCAATCATCAATAATGATGATCTGGGATTTGGAGTTACTGGACGAGAAAACCACACCCACAAATTCAGTTTGCAGATTATGGTGAAAAATGATCACAATTGTCAATTTGACCAAATTGTGTTGACCAAAAGGTCTGAATCTTCTAAACTAGAGTAAGTATCAGCAATTCATGTTAGGGCAAACAATCTATGTAAAGAAAGAAACAGTGTATTCAAAACCATGGTTGCAGAGTTCGACTTCGTCCATGGTTGAGAGAATTATGATATTATTCCATCAGTGTCTACCACTATTTCACACCCTAGAAACACTCTCTAAACGGTCGTTAACCCTAGCCCTCTGAGCCCTAATCCTAGCCTAGCTGTTCCTTCCCTCATCATTCAAGCCCAAGAAATGATCATCTCGTCATTCGCAGAAGCCAATTTCCTTCCTCTCCTCTGTTTTTCTAGAAAAATGGAACCATCACCACCTCTAAAGCGTACAATTTAATGGGTACTAGCTAGACAACGAGATTATGGCATGTTGGTGGTGAAGAGATTTAAGAAAATGTATCGGATTCTTTGGATTTCAGGAAGATAGTGATCTGAGATCTGGCGAAGGCAAGGCTCATTAACGCAAGCAGGGTAGAAGCTTAGAGAAGGGTCTAAAATCAAAATGTAACAATTCCCAGAAACTAAAATTGAAGGAAAAGAAATTAGAAATTGAAAATCACAGGGAGTAGAATGAAAGGAAATTAAAATTTTCTGTCGAGGTAGTCCAGGCCTCTGGAAACTAAAATAGAAATTTAGAACTCCCGAAATAACTCTCTATTCTACCTTATTTTTCTTAAATAACCAAAATATAATAAGACTTGAATTTTGAACCAGGCTAATTGGAAGACTTAAATCATTTTCGTTTGAGAGTTTCATTGGACTACTTTTTATGTATGTGTCAGTCAGGTTGTGTGTGGACAGTCCACATGGTTGAGCTGGCTAACTCGCGGTGCCATTTTCATTATCCATTCCAACCTTTTTTTTATTAGAAATTTCAGTGGTTTGTCTAGAGAATCTTTTCTCCTTCTGTCATTTTCGGTTTACGATGCCTAAAAACACCACACAATGTTTTTTTTTTTTTTTGATATAAACCACGCGGTGTCCTAGATACTGGTCCAGACTAATCCACGTTCACACCGGGTAGACCCCGAAAGGGTGAAAGTGCTCTCTAAATGACCAGCTCCATACAAGTTAGTACATTTAGTTTATGGGAATTAAAACACCACACAAGTTAGTAGTTGATGGATGTAAATAAATAAAATGGACCCTCCCCCTCTAAATCGAACAAATAAACCCCCCTCAAAATAGACCTCAAAAACACCTATCGAGCTCAAGGTGCCAAGCCTCAGCATAGGGCTCAAGAAAATTAGGCTCGGACGTTGTTACCGGAGCCTATATTAGGCATATGTGCATGGGCTTAGGCAACATGCTCGAGCCCATGCTAGGATGGATGCACGCCTAATTGGTGGTGGGTGTGCAACCAAGTATTTAGGTGATAGGCATGCACCTCAACATGTAAGGTTTTAGATATGCTCCCCAACAGCCCTTTAGGCTTGGGCTCGGGCTCGAGCGCACTCCCTTAACCTAACATGTTTGGGTCCAAGTGATGTATCAGGATTCATTTTTCACTTTTAATGGGCTTGGGCATCTTGTCCAAGCCAACACTTGCTATATATTTTTCAGGCCCATGCATTTTTTTACTGATCCCATAGTTATTATTTTTATTAGAATATAACTTAAAATATTATAAGGGTGAAATGCTCTTTATATTCATAAAAGATGATGAAATGACTAAATTACCCTTTAAACTAGTGTTTAATGACGATTTAGTGTTATTCACTTCTTAAAGCACAGTAAAATAACTAGACTAATATAGGGAGTGCTTTTCAAAAGCGCTTTTGAAAAAAATTAAAAAATTTTTATTTTTGTTTTTAAATTTAAATTAATAAAATTTGGTGTTTTTAGATCATTTTAATGTGCTAATGTCAAAATAATTTTAAAAAAATAAAAAAAAGACATAATTTTAATGTATTTTTGAACGAAAAACACTTTAAAAAACAACTGCAACCATACTCCCAAACAAGCGCAAAATTTCTTTTGTCGGGTCTAAAGAATGTTTTCATATTCTCATCTTGATATTTTGATTATAACCCGGTTGAATCGGAGAAAAATGATAATTTAATAAATATAAATATTATTTTTCAAAAAAGTAGTTAACGCTTATAAGCATTACATGCATCAATGCATAGGTTATTGTCATTCCATTCAAGTGGCACATGAGAGCTTGAGGTGGCCAAACATTGGCTCTGGGGTAGCGTTGGAATTGCCTTGATGACCCCTCAATCCCTAGTCAACACATATGGTCAACATATCTTTGGTTTGACATCGAAGATATTTTTTTCTTTTTTATTCTCTCCCCTCAATTTCAACGCCTAATCCTTCAAAATTCTAATGAGGTCCTATTTTTTTTTTTTTAGATTTGATCTTTTTTTTTTGAGTAATATTTGTTTTATTTGAAATAATTTATATATAAAAAAATCCTTCTTTGATATTTTTTTAATATGTCATATTTAATTCACGTTCTTTTGATTATTATTTATTTTATTTAAAATAATTTTTAGAATTTATTTTATGATTTCATCCTCATTTAACCTTCTTTATATGTTATAGCAAGGGGAAAGGAAAAGATCTAGAATTTAAAATCCTCGCAAACATACACTTTTCCATAACTCAAAATACTTGACGTACAATATTGAAGGAAACTAGGCACATAAATCTCTTACGGTGACTCGTTCGTCTTCGTGAGTTCTTACACCATCTCAACATTACAGTCCGGAAAGCCCTTCACAAATCAAAAACGAGCAGTGACTTGAGAAAAGAGAGACTTAAAATCATTGGTTGCGGTGCCGGTTCCCTCTGGTTTTGAGGCCAGATCAAATGCCTTGAATTGAGCCTCTTCGTATTGTAGTGCCTGTTTGTAGGTAGAGGGGAGGGGGGGAGTTTGTGACTCAGTACTTTTGAAAGAACAAACCCAAACAATTCAACCCTAAAATGGGAAAAAAGGCAGATTGATTCTGAGGAAACATCATAGTTAAATCAATCTATTTCTTATTATTAGTACCTGAATGCAGACTTCTGCAACATCAGCTCTGGCGATGGTTCTTGTCTCTGTCTGAAGAAGCTCATCATCTTTTCCAACGAGTAATTCTCGGACACCTCCTTCTTTGTCTTGCAGACCTCCAGCCCTAATTATGGAAGCTCATGTCAATTAGCAAGCTACAGCAAAGAGAAAAACCAGATGGACAACAAAGTAACAACGTGGCAAAGGAGTTGTTATAGTTTCTATCAATCATTAATGAACAATCTAAACTTTGCATAAAAAAAATATAATTTACGATAAAAATCATATTGGTTTGGATGGGAAGAATGTGATTATGAACTCGAGCATGTTTAGAATTCCGATGAGAAATGGGTAGTGAAGAAACTTATTTGGGACACTGGTTTTGCATCCCTATATTTTGAATGGATGAAGAAAATAGTCATGGAAAAATATGGGTGTTCTCTCTCACAAGGTTACAGACTTGTCTTGAAAAAAACAGAATGAGAAACGTAGCATAAACTATTAAATGGCGTGCTCCTCTACAAGATGATCCCATTTTTTCCTTTTCAAGACCACCAACTTCCATCATAGCACATTATTGATCAGAAATTTTAACAAATATAGCATAATATACTATATACCCACAGAGATTGATATGATACAACCAGAGATAGCTAGTTTATCCACTACCTTATAATTGTGTACGGAACACCGGAGTCAGCCAAATACTGCTCAGCCTTTCTCTTCCAAACCTGAAACATTATAGAATGAATTAAGTTGGACTTGTGATGGCTCAAAAATAAAAACAAATTAATGAAAGAGAAAAGACATAAAACAAAAATAAGTCCTCTAACAAAATGAAAGAGAACTAGTTCTCTTGAACTGCAGAGTGGAAGGCTCACACACAAAGGACTTGATGTTCATTTTAGAAAAAATATAGAAAAGGATCACAAACCAGTATATTCCCACCACCCAAACTGTTCAAGGGATGATTTAGGTCTGTTCCACCCATAGATCCAACCAGCACAATTTGCTTAACTCCTGCGGCCTTAGCTGTTTACACAAATCTAATTCAGCAAGAACATACTAGATATACAAGGAAAGAAAAATGGAATCACATACAAGAGGGAACGAGAGTCTCACCAGCATCTATTTGATTTTTCTGACCAATCCAGTCAACCTAAAATGAAAAAATCTAGCATCAAATAACATAAGGAGAAACCAGTGAATTATCAAGATCCAATAATGAAGAGAGAAATGAGGATTACCTGCTCAGGAAATGCCCCATCTTCAAAATAGAACTCAGGCCTGCCTTTGGATGGATCAAACCCAGGTTTCATCTTTGGCACTCCACTTGTCAGGATGATCAGAGAATCAATTCCTTGGATAGCAGGGAAGATGCTTTCGGATTCCCTTATATCCCCAACAAAAACATCCTCTGCTCCTCCAATTTTCTCCTTGCTCTCTTCAGTTCTTACCAAACCCCTTGCAACATATTGCTCAGACCTCTCCTTTAGTTTCTTATAAACTATGGAACCTGCCAAAGGTGTCTAGATCAAATCAAGCGAGCCACACACATTCTTACAGTGACAAACAATTCATAGCAATTAACTGTTTTCCTAAAAATAATTGCAGGAATCCAAATTTGCACTAGCCCAATTGGCATTGTGGATTCCATGCTGTTTAAAATCAGGGAAAATTTTTTGTGGCTCTACTTTCTATGCAAATATTTCATAGACATTGCATTTGGAGATTTGAAAATCACAAATGTCATTCAACACAGCATGGAAAGGGGGAGCAAAGTAAAATCTTCATACAAAACTATATTAATTTAAGAGCCCTTATAGATGATCACACTCCATAATAAAACCTAAAATATTTCAATCGCCTGAAATGTTATAGAGAAGCAAATATTTGCTTTAAAATATTAGAGAATTCAATATCTAAAACACTGATTGCATTATCCCAAAACATATCCTTACCTCTACGCCACAAACTGATAATAATAATAATAATAATAATAATAATAATAATAAAGAAAAGCACAATCTTTATTTTATTAACCTTCAAAACAAAACCTAGGTAACCCCATATCTCAAAACCACCTACCACACACAATTTCTAAGTTTCTCAACTCCTAGAAACTCCTGAATTTCAAAACTTCCCAGAATATATACCCGATTTTTTTTCTTCTGAAAAAAATTATCCTAATCCCTTTTCATTTCCAGAGCTATCCCGGTAACCAAGCAGAGAACATATATAAGTAAACAGAGAGCGAGAGAGATCGTACCAGTTCTGCCACCAGCTCCAGTGACAAGGACAATGCTTGGAGCCATTGAATTTGAAGCTAGAACAGTGAACCCTGCTCTCCTTAAGCGCTTTGTCGTTGTTGGTGAAGAAGAAAATAAGCTACGACCGGCACTGCTAGTACTGCTACTGCTACCTAAAAAGTATACGGTCGATTGTGAAGCACAACCGCTTTTATTAATAGGAAAATGACCGGAGAAAATCAATGGGACACGTGTCACGGTGGCGGTGGTTGTCATAACGATTTGATATTACTAATACTGGCTTCGAAACGCTGAGATTGTTTCCATCGGAGAGCAGCTCAATTAATTATTTTGTGCCGTTAATTTGGTCGTGCTCGTTTCCTGACTACACCCCTTTTCCTTATCCTTTACTTCTGTAGCTTCTCGTTTCCGTCCTTCACAGCGAATTATTCTCCAGTCCCTCTTTTTTTACGATATTATAACTTGGTACCTTCTGTTTATAAATCTCATAAATCAGTCCTATCATTCTTGTCTGTTGTCATCTTGTTAAAGTATTCATTGGTTTTTCTTCTTCTAGTTATTCCCAATTTAACCACAATAACCATATCCTATCAATTATCCATTGAATAGGGTAAATTATATAAAAAGAAACTCATTTATTCATGTGTCATGTCATTTTAGTTTTCTATTTCTTATGTTGTTGTTACTGCCTTGAATTTCCTAGGCCTATCTTTTTTTAGACCTTTTATGGGGTATTTTCATTGATGGTTTTTTGTTGGAATAATATGTGTTTGTGTGCAAATTATTTTGTTTGAGAGTCTTATAATCAACTTTTATCCGTTCTTTTTCCTGTTTTATTTTCCTTTTTGGTCCATAACAATAAAGTTCATATATATATATATATATATATATATATATATATATATAAAAGGCATGGGTGTTTCACTGTACACCCACGCACTGTGCACACAGACTCAGTGCACTGTGGATTGCAACAATGTTTTTTTTTTTTTTGCTTTTTTTTTCTGATTATATTTTTTTCCTTTTTTTTCTGCTTTTTTTCCTAATTATTATTTTTCTTCTTTTTTTTTCCTTTGTTTTTTGCTTTTTTTTTTTTTGTATTTTTTCCTTATTACATTTTTTTTCCATTTTTTTCTTATTATATTTTTTTTCTTTTTCTACTTATATTGGTTTTTTGTTTTTTAATAATCGGGGTGTCCGAGCTCGCTTAAATGCACCACGATTAATCTTCATATCCAAATTTTTTTGATAACCAGGGTGTCCAGGCCAACTTATGCATACCACGACAATCCCCGGACCCACATTTTTTTCTAAAATGCTTTTCTGCTTGTATATTTTTTATTCTTTTTTTTTATACTTTTGTTTTATTCACTTATACATTTTTTTTTATAACCGGGATCTCCGACCAGCTTAAGCACATCACGACTAATTCTTGGGCCGAATTTTTAAAAAAACAATATGGATTGCTACAGTGCTTTCACGCTTATACTTTTTTTTTTGTTTTCTTTCGCTTATATTTTTTTTTTGTAACCATGGTCTCTCAGCCAGCTTAAGCTCTTTTTTTCACTTATACATTTTTTTCACTTATATATTTTTTTTTCCAATAATATACAGATTTATTATTTTGTCTAAATTTATGCTATGATAAAAAAAAATCATACATAATAAATATTTTTTTACGTTGAAAAAAATATGATTCCGCCAGCGACGAGGCGCGGGTGCCATGGCTAGATGTTTTCTTTTATTTTCATTTGTTATTTGGATTAGATGATTTTTATAATTTTATTATTTGCGTAATAATAATGATAATTTTAGTGATTATTTTTTTATAAAAATCTTTTGATTTTTTATAAAAAGATTTTCCTTAAAATTTAATTTATATCGGTGATCATTTTAAAAGTAATATTACTCTTTTTTTCCCTTTATTCATTTTTTTTTATTTTCTGTTTCTTTATTTGTTCTTTAGATTATATGATTTTTATGATTTTATTATTTATGCAATAATAATGATAATTTTAGTTATTATTTTTTTATTGTTGTTTTATAAAAATATTTTGTTTTTTTTTATTTATTTTTCATGGCAATTTAATTATTCTAATTGTTTTGGCAGTAATGTTAGTAATAATTTTAGCTTTTATAGCAATGATAATGGCAATAATGTCAGGATGAATTTTCAATCTATTTTTTCGTCTTTTTGTTGATAGAAAATTAACAACTTATTTTTTTTATTTTATTATTGTAGGTATTTTCACAATTTATATTTTATTTTTGTTTGATTTAAATTGAATTATAAAATGAACTAATCTTAATACAGTGAACTTAATAATTCAGATATCCGAGTTTTCTTGCTTTTTTAATGATAATGATAAATTTATGCTTGTTATTTCGTTTGAAACTACTAAACAGATAAATTTATATCGATTTTAAATTCATATATTTTATAGAAAACTTGCACTTGACATGAATTCTGTACAGATTTATTATTTTAGCTAAATTTATATTATAATAAAAAAAATACACACAATCAATATTTTTATATTATAAAAAATATTATGCCACCCGCGGCGAAGTGCGGGGGCATTGTCTAGTATATATATATATATATAAATTGATTTTGTTTTGGCTGATTAAGTCTTTTTGAAATATCGATTACTTTTTTATTATATTAAGTGTGTTTAATTTTGGTTGGTGTGATTCATATATATTTTTTTATATAGACTAGACCTATTTTAAAAAATAAAAAGCATTTATTTCTTACAATATTTTTATTATGTGCAGCCCTCCATATAATTGTATTTTCTTTTATTTTATTCAATACTGAGTTAATTTTTATTTCAAATTGATTTTTTATAGATAAATTTATCAAACACAACCTGGTAAATGATCTGTATTGCTATGTTAAATATCTTGATTTATATTTATCGTTTAATATTTTTAATTATATTTTATTTTTCATTGATGATTTTTGTTAGTTTATTTACAAAATAGTTTGTAATTTATGCAATTACATGTGCTCATAAGTTTTTTTTTTATTTACATGTTCTAGCCGTAATGTATTTTAATTGAATGAACAAGATAAAGTTTGGCCTTAAAATGTTTTCTTTTTCTTCTAGAATAAATCAAAATAATGTTTTTTTTTAGCGAAAACAAATTATTATGGTAAAAGTGTCTTTTTGGTTATCCTATATTCATTAAGGTTTTGATTTTTTTATTACAACCCTTAATCTTTTTAGTATTTGCAATTAAACACTCAACTGATCATGACTTTTTAGAATTGTTTCAATTCTACCTCCAAAGTCTTTTAATTAGACCCTTTGATTTCAACACCTTATAAAATATGATCCTTGTTCTTGAAACTTTTTAATTTCATATTTAATTGGTCCTTTAGACATTTAATCCTTACAACTTCACCTCTGATCCAACCAATTTAAGTCTATGAATGTACTAGCCTTTTGCATCTTAGTTCTTGGTTTTGAATTTCTTTAATTAAAACCTTAATTGGTCTCCAAACATTTTTTTCCTTCACAATTAAGCTCATGATCAATCTAGTTTACAACTCCTAAAGTTCAATGAGATACATGATCTTCTAATTATAGAAATTGACCCAAATAAGGTTTCTAATCTTAATTGCTCCTTAATTAACACCTTAAATAAGTCAATTAGACCATTAAAAGTTTAATTAGCTCATTAAACTTAATTAATACTTCCAATTATCACTAAATTGACTTTCAAAATTAATCTTATTTTTTATTAAACCTTTGGTTAAATCAATTAGGTTTATCAAAAGCTCAACTAAGTCTCTAAACACAATACCAATACCAAACAGTACCATAACATCTACCTAATATGCCACGGATAGAACAAAACACGGTAGCTAGCACAGGCAATGGAGGACCATCCAACATATGTATGGCCACTTCAATTTTGTCAGGCAGCGTCCTAACAGCATCAAAGGTCGTTTCCAGCTTGAATTTGTTCTGTACAACTTCACAAAATCAATGGAATACCATCCACTCATGCAAGTTGCTGTCACTGGAAGCTAACATAACATTCACCTAGAGATTTCACGAGTTTCTTGAGGTCTATATCATTAGCAGTCTTAGATTAATGCGAGAAACCCATGTCTTAAACGGGCACTAAACTGGTTAAACAAAGTCATGTCTTAAGCATGGCATCTGCTGCTAGATCCTGTATGGATCAAACTACCCCTAATGATCTTTATATTTTATTATTCTTCCAGGATAAGTATTGAGTTCCAGGCTTGAATTAGTGATTGAAAATTAAACATGGCTAAGAGACAATTGACATTGGCATCTGTGGCACCCAAGGACAGCCAAGAAAAGAGCCCCCCTTCTTTTTTTTTCTTTTTTTTTACATATTGATGATAAGAACGAAACATCTACATCATTCAAACATGAGATAGAGAAATGAGGCCCATAAGATCCCACATCATGGCTATACTTCTCTCCTCAGTCTAATAATTACAACATACATCTAATCTAAGCTGTGACAGGTGTCTCCACTGTAACCTTGCCAGGATAAACGACTTCTGATTTAATGTCAGCTTCCCAAAGTTGTGGCAGTGCTTCCCTGATGTTATGAATGCTTTCGAGAGCAAAATCTGCACCTTTCACTCTTTGAGAAGTGCCAACCTGCATTCATTTAACCAGAATACACGAATCCAACTCAATTATTAAGTTGGAGAGGTGAATAAAAAAAGATATAGGTGCAGTGTCGGATGCTTAAGTGATGAATGAGTAACCTGTATTGATTGATCAGTTTCAAGGACTTACCAGAACTGTCTGGAGACCCACGCGTTTTCCAGCTTGAATATTCCGGACACTATCTTCAAAGAACAGCTGGGGGGGAGAAACAGTGATTTATGACATTATTAGTAAATTACTGCATTAATGATAAACCCATGAGATCTAAACTTTTGAATCTTGAAAACTGTTGTTGCTTACAGTTCTCTGAGGATTAATATTGGCTATCTTGAGAGCGCGTTCGATGGCAGCCTCAGATGGTTTGCAGACAATAGGTGTCTTCGGTAATACCGAAATGGGGTTTGGTTGAGCAAAATGTCCAACAATGTCAAAAACTTCAGGAGCACTAGTTGTGTAAGAGCCATTATCTGTAGAGGGAGTAGCAGTAACAGCTGACCCTACAAATTCTATGTCATCCTCATCGTCAGAAACAGTGTTCTTATGGGTAGGATTCAGAGTCTCAAAGCAGATGATCCCTTCGAAACAGTCTTCCAAGCCAAGCTTGCTAAGAACCTTAAGAGCATGTACTTTGTCTGCATTTGTAAAGATCTGTTTTGCACAAAACATTGAAAGGGATCTCATAAGGAAATGGTCTGCCTCTGAAATGCTAATTAACTGATGATGATGATGATGATGATGATGAAATACTCACGACTTTTCGAATTGGCAAGCTAAGCAAAAGACCTCTTAGAACAGGGTCTGGTTTTAAGTTCTCATAAGGCAATCTTCCATGAACGAACCTGGCAAACAGGAAAATAAAGGGTTAATCAACTGTATCGAATGCACATTTTTGCTAGACAGAATCTATTTCAGTCAACAAGACTTGTAATCAATAAAAACAGAAAAAAGAGGGATGTTAGTACCTGTGGTACTCGTCATAGTCAAAGTCATAGCCAATTGCCTGCAAAACAGGAACCACCATTCCATTAAAACGATCCTTTAAGAGGGATGTTAGGAGGAGATAAGAAGTTCAAATTCCATACCCTGAGGCCAGCCATTGTTGTCCCGTAATTCTTGTACAGAAGGTTTCCCAATTCAGTGAGTTTGCTCTCCTCTATGCCCAGCCCCTCGACCATATAATCTACGGAAGGACACCGATATCAGATTTAAGATACCCTGACAAAAGAAAAGCCGGAAAAGAAAAAAAACAATCTTGAAAACTCACCTTTAATATTCTTGCCACATGCAGCTGCGATGCCAGAACTAAGGGGATAAAGGGTATCATCAAGATCTGCAATTCCAAACAAACTAGTCACCTAGATGCTCTCGGAACCTATTAGACTCTGTAAACCAAACGTCCAGAAATGAAAGGCTTACCAAACAGAAGGCAGCTATATTTTGAGGTTTGTGCCTGCAAGTAGCGTTCGTCGTACTCCATTTAATCGAGAAACCTTTTAAACACACAATAGAAAGTTGTGAGTACTAACCTCCACGGTATCTTAAACCTGCCCAAGCTAAAACGAGGATTCAATTTAAATCTCAAATTATAAGTTCTCATTGGCTATGGCCTGGGGGAACTTTCTAAGGTCCTTATCAACTCATTTGAGCACCACGTATATTGAAAGAAGGGTCTAGTCAAGGCTCTAGATGGGTGGACAAGTCCATGTCCAATTCCAAGTAGTTGAGATAGTAAATCCTTGTTAAGTTCACGAGTGGACGATACATACATAACCACAAGAACAGAAAAGACATGGATGATGAGCGAGTGGACTAAACAACTTATTTTATATGCAACTCAAAATGAAATATGAATTTGAAACTCAAAAGGAAAGTTCTGTGGCAACCACATAAAACCATTGACATTGAAAAGGGATGGAGTCCTCCTGATCAGAAATTTTATAGCCACCTTCACATGCGATAACCCTTCCTCGGTATCATCACGCTTCATAAAAATGTACAGCTCATGCTACTTTTTTTAGAGTTGAATCAAAAAAAGTCTGTGGTTCACAGAGAGCCAATGAGTTAAAAAGCAAATGCTAGAAAATAAGAAAAAGAGAATCTATTATTAGAACGGGTTACTGGAAAAGAACTGAAAAATCCATTTTAATCCATCGAAAGAAATTCACAGCTTTTCAAGATCACAGAGCTCATTGTGGAGCCTAAACCAGTTCTTTGATATTCGGTATGTCATCGGTCGTGGAGGGAACGATAAATGTGGATTGTTACGAAACCACGAAAAAAAACTTTTGCCTAAAATCAACAGATCAAGGTTCAAACATCAACCCAGAATTCTGGGGTTCTTAAACAAGAAAAATGAAAATGAAAGCTCATGTCAAATGAAAGTTAAAAATCCATCAGCCAAGATTTTAAAGAGAAGCAAAGAAAGGAAGACTAAAAAGGAGGAATATCATTATCATACCTCTGTATGAAATTTCTGGTGGTAATGAGAAGAAGAGTTAATGAAGCAGAGAGAGAATGAAAAGCACAGGAAGAGACGAGGAAGAGGGGGAGGATGATGAGAAGCAGAGACGGGTTTATATAGGAAAACTCCATTGCCTCCTCTCTCTTTGATTGTATTTTTTAAATTGATTAATTTAATCCCAAATAAAATAAAAAAATAGAGTAATCATTTAAAAGTTTGTTGTACTTTCTAGGAAGGAGAAGGCTTCACGGCTCCAACATTAGAAGATAGTAATACTTTTGGTTACAAACTTATACAGCGTCTGATTCTATGGTATAGTTATTTTTTAAAATAATTTTATTTACAAATTTATTAAAATAATCTTATTCTTTTATAAAATTTATTTTTAATATTATGGTATCTATCAATAAATAAAAATAATTTTTTTTTTGTCAAATAGTTTTTGGGCTGCATCTCAAACAGTAGGCAGGAGATATTTGACACCGAATTTTAAAAATAATTTTTTTAAAAATTGAATATTTTTATTTTTTTAAAATAATATTTTTTTATTATTTTATATAAAAAAATTTTAAAAAACAAATTTTAAAAAACAATTTTAATTACTAGAACAGAAAACCTAATACCGCGTGCTGGATAGCAATTTCCCGGCTTTACAAGTTCTGCCCTTATTTCATTTTAAACTTCAGCTAGAATCATCAACACTCATTAATTAAGTATAGTTTTATAGCATTAAGTAAATTAAAACCTAACCAGACAGGGTTTCCAACATGTAAGAAAAAATCAAACCTTTACTACTCATGGAACGATTGGTGCCCTATATAACTAGTTGTCTTATATAACATGACATTTCATACTAAAAAACTTTCTAACATAAAAATGATTTTTTTTTACACCATTAACATGTTTTCAAAATGATTTTTTTTATGATTTTAACTAGACTCAACAATTTCATTCAATTATGTAAAAAATAAATGGACAATCATGGTAAATCAATCAAGCTAAAGAAATTAATCAAGATGACATGCACAAAAATGATTTCTAAAATAGCATCTAAAAACACACACACACACACACACACATATATCAATTAATGAAATATTGAATAACAAAATTGAAATAAAAATATTCAATCGAAAAAAAATAACTTGATTAAATAGGTTAACATATCAAATACATGATCTGGATCATAATAACAAGACATCTCATAGAAAAAAAACCATAATATTTAATTTTCTATTAACTCAATGTTGAAATACAAGATAAAAACTAAAAAAATAGTCAAACTTTGTTTAGCCTGTGTAATCCAAGATTCGAGTTATGAGATTTCTGTAACCTAATAGGAAGTTATCAAGAAAAAAACTCTAAAAATCTAATTCATAAATAACTCAACATAGAAAGATTAAATTAAATTGAAAATCAATTAAAACAAGAAAAAAACCGAACTAAACTTTGATGAATATTTCAAACCCACAATTTCTTAAGTAATTAATAATTATCAATAAGATTATGAGAATATTTATATATAAAAAAAAATTATATTTATCAAAATACCTAAACGTTATTTTATTCTTTTTTCTTTTTCTTTTTCTTTTTTCCAAAACAAACCCCCAATACTTCATTGATTCACTATGAATGCTGTAACTAATTTATCACGTGCCAAATGGTAGATTATTTTATGGATTACACTTGTGTTTAGTGCGATGTATACAATAAGTAGCAGTTGAGATGTGAATACGACCATCCTCATCCGTGCTCCTTTTTTTTTTTTTTCAAAGAAAGCTAGCAGTTGCATTTTTCGTCTGTCTCTTAAAAGCCTGTAAAATCCTGGTTCTTGGCTCAACCCACAAACACGATACGACAAATACATGGATAAATCCCCCCCTGCGGGAACTGCTCCGCTGCGTATTGGGGAATAAGTGTTTTTTTTTTTTAAATAATAAATAGTTTTTAGTATTTTAAGATAATCTTGATATTAAAGATATTTTAAAAAAAAATAAGAGATATATTATTTTAATAGAAAATGATTTATGAAACAATTCTTATCCGACGGTAAAAGACAGTAGAATAACGTTTTTATCATTTCCTTTTATTATTTATTCATGCTGAGCTCCGCTGTGAATAAATAAAGAAATAATTTTACAAAAGAGAATATTAATTTGCTTACATATATAATAAGCCCATGCTTCTACATCGGAGGTCGTGTCGCATTCACACACGCAGGATGACTTTCACCAAACGACAAAAGAGCTTAGGATTCCATCGGGGGTGAGTGACACGTTGTTGGCTGAATTCTCGTTATTACCCCCAATCAATGATGGGTCGAGAAGGAGATTTTGACACGCAAGTAAAAAACCCACATCAACCACGAATAATAATAATAATAATAATAAATTAATTTATATTTATGAATAAAAACGATTGCCCATTAATTTATATCCGAATAGAATAATCCGTAACAAAGATTCCTTCCCGGAGTAATAACATCATCTTGTAGGGTTAATAAATACTTTTCAATCAATTTTGAAAAAGAAAAACATTATAAATAAAATATAATCTCTAAATGCTGCAAATTATTAATTCTCTAAACTAGCTGGCTAGTAGTGGCATGTGATTGAGCTTATCTTTCAATCAAAATTACCACCACAAAATACAAATCCCTCAAGCAAGCAATGGGTGTCTAAATCTTTCTTTGCATGCCTTTTCCCCCCCCAAGACTTTTTATAGTTATTATAACGCAGGTGGCTCCTATAAATGAACGCAAAGACAAAGAAAGAGTCAATCACGCATATTATTTCTCAATTATTGTATGATTAGCACTTATGATATCTCCAAAAAAGGAAGGCGTTCGAGCAATTTAGCTGAGAAATTCTTACAAGGCACGTCTTGTTACAATTTTGAACAGGCATGCAAGCTTTTTAATAAAAAGAATCGAAGGGTTTGTATTAGCTGGATGCATGTCAAGGCAAGATTCAACCATCTGGGAATGGCTGGCATAAAATAAGTCGATGAAAGTCTCCTGATCAGTCGATCGTAGATAACGTGTCGCTCTGCTGTGTCTTTACTTCATGATTCCCAGTTATTTTGATATATAAAATAGAATCATAATTGGAGTTTATGCCGCCGGTAATATATGTATGGTGAGAATGACCACCGGCCTTGTGTACATCATGTCACAGCAACAATTCTTATTTATTCAATGCGCTGGAGGTAATAACTGGAGGTAATATAGATATCAGCTATACCTTTCGTGCATAACTCGTAAGACATTCTTGGGAATACTCTTTCCCACTTCAAGTAATGTTTTGTTGAAGAAGCTGTGTTAGAAAAAGAGACGAGAAAGAGCAATTATTTTGTAGGGTTTTTGGAAAATAATTTTCATGACTGTTAAATATAATTGAATTCTTGTGGCAAGCATATGGCATCTCCTCTTATTTATTTATTTTTGTCATTTTCTTATAAATTAAATTCTATTTTGAAATTGAAATCAATAGTTTCAAAAGAGTTTTGAATATAAGAATTAACCTAGCTTGTGCATTCATGAATCCAGAAGCTTTCAAATTAATAAACCATTAGTGATGTTGGCCAGTGACATTTATATATATATATATATATATATATAAAATTATAGAGTATATTAAATTATAGAGTAGATAGTTACATGAAAGGAGCATATTTATATAAGCAGGAGTGGTGGGCTGGGGTGTTCGACGGAACAATTTCCAGCTCTTTTCCTCAATAATTCCAAACCCCTGGGCTGGCGGTGACTATGACCATTAATCAGTTGATCTTTCTCAAGGCTGCTTATTATATTGATTAATTAAATTAAACTGACCGCAGACTGTATCTTGTCAAACTCGCATCAATGGGGTTAGCTTTCGTTAGGTGAGGGCAGTTGACGGAGAAAGCTACAGCAACGGAGAGATATCCCCATTGTTAAGCACTAAGAAGAGCATGAGATAATACTGTTACATATTTTAATAATGTTTTTCACGTTTTGAGTTCTTCCACAACCTCTGACAAACCATTTAATTTTCATAGCAAGCTATTGTGTCAGGGACATATATATTGTGAACACTTGAAACTTCTTTCTTTTATTTTTTTTTATTGTAAATAATGCTAGTGGTTCAAGCTGTGAGAGAGGTAAAAAAGGTAACTTACGATTTGTGTAGTTTTTTTCTTCCCGATTTTGTAAGAAAACTATTTTCGAATCATTCTATAAATATCGATTGAAATTCAGTTTTACTTGTAGATGATTTTAAATATGCATTTTTCACATTTACATTAAAAGTAGGTACTAGTAAAGTCTTTATTCAAATTTAATCTTTAACATAAAATATTAATATGATTTAAATAAATTTAAAAGAATAAAAAACTAATCTTATAGAATCCTTAATTGGTAAACAATACTTTTCCATACCAAACAAGATTTTCAAGAAACTTCAGTAATATTTTATTATTTATACAGGTAAAATGAATGCTTTTATATAAATCCGAAACCAAAAACGAAAATAATGCTTTTATATTCTCCCCCACCAGCAATTACACTTTCGTCTGACAACCAACTAGCAGCAGCTCTTCCTCTGACGACAACGACAACAACTTCCTTTCCTCTAGTGACAGAAGTAGTGGCAACAACAAGTCAACCATTCCCGTTACCCTTACCGACTGTCACTGTTCACTTGATGTGAACAATAGGCAGTGGCTAGGATGGACGTAGTGTCCGGCCCAACCATTGAATGATGGGCTGTTTCGTTCCATTTGGGTTGGGTATCCCATCCCCAAAGTAATGGGTCGTTTCAGCCCATCTAGGTTGGGTCGCCATTCCAAAATAGAAAAAAAATATGCATAAAAAATATAAAATTAAAATTGCATTTAAAAAAAAAAAAAAGATGTTTTGTTTTCTTGCATACGGTAGAAACTCTCTTATGAAGAAAGATCTATTTTGACATTTAGAAAAGACTAACAAATATGACATAGAGAAACAATCAAACAACAATGCAACCAATCTTTAGTAGGGTGTACTGGGGGTGACATATCTTCCCCTTGAGAAACAATCAAACAACAATGCAACCTATCTTAAATAGGGTGTGCCGGGGGTGACATATCTTCCCCTTGATAAACAATCAAACAACAATGCAACTTACCTTAAATAGGATGCACTGGGGGTGACATGTTTTTCCCTTGCAAAACAAATCTCCTTACTCGGACTCTCATAGACCATTAGATTTTCTAGTGACCTTAATACTAGGTGCCGACTCCTAAAAATTATAATAATAATTTTATGCATATAAAAAATCTTTTTTTCAGCGCGCCTCCTCTCGTCTTCGGGGATGGCAACGAACGAAGCAAAGAAAATGATCGTCACGACCCCATACAAGAAAGAAAATGAACTTTCTAGAAGTTTATATAGTAGGAAGTTGAGAAGTTCAAATTGGATTCAAATAAAACCAAGATTTTAGAGGGGAGATGCACTAAGTAAAGTGATTTGCAACATTTCTCTTTTGAGCTTTGAACTAAAGTCCTTACTAATTTTGCAACATTTCTCTTTTGATTTTAAAGCATTGTTTTTTTTTTATAATTTTCTTCTTGTCTAGAACATAGGTTTAATCCTTGTAAAGAGTTAATTAAATATTATTTTCTTGGTTCATTATACCTTGTTTAAGACTGCATTTAAATAAGATAGTATTTTTGGAATCATGGAGAGTTTATTGAAGAAAGTATTTTTTGCACAAAGTGTGGAACAATAAAACTTTAGAGACAAATAATTAATCATTAACAGCAATAAATTTTGATCAATTTTAAATATCTCAACAAGTAATTACACTTTTGTGTTTTGTTTAATCTTATATCTTAATATGATTGTGATTAAGTCATTTATATATTTATCTAGTACGTAAGCACGCTAGTTTTATTTATTAAAATTACAAGCTGTCATGTTTTTTTTTTTTGTATTATATTACATGTTTATGAACTAGATTTATTTGTGAATTTTAGAAAAAACATGGATAAAATAGCTGTACAGGTTCCGATCGTAGACGTGCCGCGGAGCAGAAGTGTGGTCTATATTTAATGCCATGGACTAGGAAATATATCTAGTGAAGGCTTATCTGTCTATAGTTTCTGGCATATAGATATAGAGAGAGCAAGGCATGCCCCACTTCATATTGATAAGTTCCAGCTGATGACCAGTCATGTTATGTGCCTGTAAATAACATTATTTATTATTGATTTCGATGGTTGTCTTTTTCCAAGCACGTTTTCCCTTGTTTGCGTTCTCATTTCCTGTTTGACCTTCTGTGTTTTTTAACCATTCATTTTGTGTTTATGTTTTATCCACGTACGTTACGACCATTCCTTTGTTTTCTTCTTGTTTTGTTGCCTATAGTTTATTTCCCATTTTCATTTTAATTCCTTCACTTATTTGCATTTTATTTCTTAGAATTATTTTAAATACGTTAACTTGCTGGCTGGTTATTTGCCATCTTTATTAAGTTATGATTTCCTCCTTAATTATTATCGGCCCATTCTCTTGACATCTTATATTAAACTCTATTTGGCGGCTTGCTCCCCTTTTTGTGATCTGATGCCTCTTCAATTGATTCCTTACCTTCCCTTTCTTTCCTCTTCCTCGTTCATTTCTTAACTTGTGTTAGGTTTTTTGTTGTTACGTTGCACTTCCTCGACTTGGTGCCTTCTGACCATGATTATGAAACTTAGCTTGGTATTATAGGTAGATCTGAGATTCGACTAACTTGATTCTTAACTTGAATTGAGTTAGAAAAATCAATTTAGAATTTATAAGTTTTGATTTAGTCGTCTTGACATGTTACTCCCCAACTAGGTTAACTTGATTAGAATTTGATTTTACATAAGAGAATTCAAAATGTTTAGCAAGGTTCTTTTCTTTGTCGTTCTTATACATACATACATACATACATATATATATATATATATATATATATATATATATATAATTGTTTTCCCATATAAACTCTTCATTTAATTAAATTATTATTTTCTTCTTAAGAAAATCAACTTGTTTACTGAAATGATATTAGAATCAAAGAGAAAAAAATGCTTAGAAAAAAACTTGAATATTCAACAAAACGTTTTTAATAGAATAAATATTTATGTGATAATTAGTCCCGCAGCAAAGCACGAAACCAACCAATACCTTTTATAATGTTATCAGTTTTCTTCTGTGTGTTAATTCATGGGGCCTGTCACTCTCTTACTTGTGTCATAGGATTCTTCATCAGCCTTCCTATTTCAAGGATATTACAATATATTTTTCATTTTTTTATATATGTATATGTATATATATAGGAAGAGATGTTACCCTGTACCAAACTATATTGAATATAAATTCATTAAGATGCAATGTTTAGTATTCCCCCCAACATCTATACATGCTCATGGCAACAAACACTTTCCCCCAACTTTTTTTATTTGGAAACCCTAAAATATATTAGCTCAATGGCAAAACATGTTTGAGGATATCACTTTTTCTTGGGATTTTGGCATATAATTTTTGAGTTACTGTGTTTCAAGACCCCCTATTTTGTTGGTCATCAAGGAGGTCAAAGTGGTGGTTTTTGATGGGGTTATTCGCTTCTCCTGGACTGAGTTCTGTGTTGCTCTTATTCATTTCTCACGATTATTATACAGCTCCCAGAATTCAACTTCTGTTTTTTTATTGGATATTATAGACAAGCTCTAATTATAGATTCTCAAGGATTAAAAAATTAAGGGAAATAAATATGGTCAATGGCCGGGACAACAACATGCATGGAGCTAAAGCAAGCATCAACCACATCGTTCGTGGAAAATGTCGAGGCTAATTTTTTATATTAACATTGACAACGATTACAATGACCGATAGTGAGAGATATCATATTCATGGATTATAAAAAAAGTTAATCAACTATTGCAACGATATACATGTTTGAATCAACAATCATAGAGTTTGCTTTTCAATTTTTCCCATTTATCTTCGCATGGGTGAACTTGTTGCACTCCTTGCTCGAGGTAATTGCTCTTTTTGAGGACGATCGGACAAAAGTCACGACCCTATTAAGATGTTATTTTGGTTTGACGAAACCATATCTTCTGCTGAGCCTGGTCTTGTCCCACTGGGAAGTAAGTATCTTTCCCAGGACATTCGTATAATTTCTCTAGAGCAGATTTTTATTTAATTGTGATAAATTTATATTTGACTCGTCAAAATCATCGTTATCATGCCACATCACTAACCCGGGGAACTCTTTAATTGGTGAAACAAAAGAGTAAAAAAAAAACGTTGGAAAGGAGGACAAATCAAACGCGCTAGTTCAACGAACCAATAATTGGTTAGAGAAGGTTGCATGATTCATAAGCATCGTCGAGAGGTACATTTTTCAGCCGCAAATGGGGTTCAAGGGGATCTCACCGTCCAAATTCCCTCCACGCCATCGTTATCTTCAGGCAATTATTAAGGAGGAAAAGCAAATCTATAAATAATTGGCAGAGCCGCAAATGATTGGTGGTGAATTATTATTATTAGTGCTCCGTGGAAGAGCATCTTCATTCTCCCCTGTTTGCTTTCCAACAACGAGGGCAGGATTTTGGGAGCTAGGCTGGATTTTGTGCCGAAAAAAGAAAATCTAAACTGTTTTTTTTTTGTTCAGAATGATATTTTTTCATTAAAAATATATTTTTGATATCAATATATAAAAATTATCTAAAAATATTAATTTTTTAATTTAAAATAAAAAATAATCAAAATTTTTAAAAATACTTTTAAAATACAGTGTCAAAAAGTCGTTCTGGAATAAATGAATATGCTTATTACCTTTCCATAAAGTGGTTTATATATATAATATATATAAGGGCATTTTGACAGCTTTCCCCCATTATATAAAGATAACTAATGTTATGCGTGCTACCCTACTCTTCTCATTTTTCCTTAACAGAGCTAAAATCCTCCACATTAATCATGCATATAATGCATGATGTGTCGTTAGGAGGTCTTTTTTATATTTTATTTTCTCTCTCTATCATTGCCTGAAATTTGGAAGTCGATCCTCTTTATTATTGATATTTCAAATTTATTTTTTTATTTTTTTGAGTTCTAGTTTTTTTTCTAATTATTTTTTTGTCCCTTCTATTAAAGTTTTATTTGTTTTCAATTTCACCATTCAATTCAAAATTATGACATATTATTTTTACCAATTTGGTTCCCATTGATTTTTTTTTGTTTTTTTAAAGTTATTTCTCTTTTCAATTTCACCATTCAATCAATTTTTTTCATGACAATTTTGAACCTAATTTATTTATTTACCGGGCCATTCTGCTAAATTGATCCCCCCTGCCCTCCATTTCACCTTTCAATCAAATATACAATTTATTTTTTATTTGAATTTTGATCCTTATTCTTTTAATTACTATTTTTAATCCTTTTGTATAATTAAAACTCATTTTTTAAGATGACATTATTAAAGTTTGGGTGAAATATTTAACCTGGGTCAAATGAATTTTAGTTGATATAAGAGTGCACGAGCAACATCCTCATCAGCCAGATAGATGACTAATATATATATAAAATTAGTTGAAATAAATTTTCAATATTAAACCTTTATATGTGGGCCATAATTAGAAAACAAGAGAGATTCACGCGGTGCTAGTGTCCAAGGCAATATCGAAACATGAATAGGAAAGGTTGGGAGACCACGGCGGTGAGGTAGGGGGAGAAGGGTAAGATGAGGAATTTGAAGACACGTTGTGGTTTGATGGATTCCGAACCATATAAGGCACCACGTCTTCAAGCAACCCTCGAGGACCGGTTGCTTCCAGGCCTGATTCCTCAGCTGTGCTTGTGCTAGGCAGGGAAGCAGGACTGGTGGCATGCGCTGAGTACTCTTGGGCTTGATCTGGTGTTTCATGGGCTTCTGAAATGGCTCTTTTGGGCTTCTTGGAAGGTGGACCAACATGCTGTGGCTGGTCCAATAAGAAGTATGGGTATGCATAGTGTAAATGGAGTCCTTCGTAAGTGATGACGAGTGTCTCTGGATCCTCGCTGGACCTTTCCACCTGCTTTTTCGCACCGCACCGTGGGTTCGTGCACCTGTAATAGCTTCTGTTCCAGTCACAGCACAACTCATGTTACACAAACATGCGCTCATTTCTAATTTTAATAATTATAGGAGGAAAGGTATTTCTTTATCAAATAATTCTAATTTCATATCTTTATAATTTCTAATTTTGAAAAACTCGAAAACTTTTTTCTATAATTCATAATAAAAATAAAAACTGTTCAAGGTAAAATCCGAGAAAATGAAAAAGGTTTATGGGCTAAGCATGCTATCGCTCCGTTGTATGTTTCGTTTTGTTTTATATTGTGAGGTAGAAGTAATATTAGTAAAAACGATATATGGTAAATAATTATTTTATTTTTAAAAGCTAGATTTTTGGTAGAGGAAATATACCACCCAACATTCCTATGAGGATTGATTATTATTATTATTATTATTATTATATTTGACGGTGTTAGTTAATTAAGAAGGGGATGAAATCTTAATTGATAGAAGCAACCGATTAAGTCCTCAAATTGATACGTATACTGGGTCTCTAAGAAAGAAATCAAGAGATTATTACGAGCTCGAAATCTCTTCTTGAAGGTATATAAATTATAAAGTTAGTGAATATAACATGTGAAATGTCAATACTCTTGGGCGTGGATGCTTATGCTGTAGCCTTTCCCTCCTTAATTATTTCTTCCACTGATTTAAGTGAAAAAGAAAATTGACGTCGAGATAATTTCCCCAAAAAGTTTCACAAAACCAAAATGTAAAGAGAAGAGAAGAGGGTTGAGAAGGGTAATCTAGGTATTTCCTTGGCATTGATCGCAAAAGATTTTCAAATGGTTTGAGGTTAAGATGAAATATGTTTTTTATTTGGAATATCAACACATCCAAAAACATATAAAATTAATTACCTTTATATTTTTTTAAAAAATTAAAAAATAATTTTAAAACACGCAAGAACAAATATTTACTACGTGGTTGCAATTGTAGTAAAAAAGATGTAGAAACTATCGCGGCTAAATATTCTTGATTCTTGGTCAACTTTATTTGATATTTTATAATATAAGAGTTTAAAAAGAAGCAAAGTTATGGATTATACAATAGTAAAAGCAGTAATATATATAAATCAAGGGTATGAACTATAAGGAAAATGGTTGAAGTTATATATATATATATGGAAAAAGTAATTAAGGAGATGGATAGTTACCTAGGATGTGGGCTGTTCTTGATAGATTTTTGTCCATATTTCCTCCATTTATAACCATCATCAGCCATCCCATTGCCACAGCTCTTCAGTTTTAGAGTGTACTTGTTGTTCTCTATCTTACTCAAACTCTTTTGAAGCAACGAAATTCTGAAAAAGAGATGAAAATATATGAAGAAGTTTGATTAAATCATTTAATTAACTTATACAAATAATCCAAGTTTATGTAAGAGTAATCTAGAGGAGAGTGCAAACTTCAAACCTGGCCTGTGAAACCGCCTGGGATTGGTCTTTCCGGCTTGTCATCGACAGAGCATCCTCAATATCTTGGATTGACGGGCCTGAATAGACTTTGGATATGAACTGGTTAATAGTTTGTTCGTTCGTAGGACTTGGTGTGGATTGGTTTTTCTCCTCTGGCAAGAAAAAGAAAGGAGATTCATCATCGAGAAGCTCTCTAACAAGCTCATCTTCACTCTCGTCAAACCATGCACTACTCTTCATCACTTCTTCCATGGTGTTCTCTCTAACTCGAACTCAAATAATTAGCTGCGCATCACAAGAACAATATCTATCTCTATCCAGCAGAACAAGAACCCTAAACTAATTAGTGATAAGAGATGGGAGTAAGAGAAAGGTTTGTGAGGAGGAGGAGAGAGCGGAGTAGATGATGAGGAATCTGCGTGCCCTCTTTGACTTTTAAAGCAAGATTCTATGCTGTTTATGCTGGACAGAAAGAAAGAGCTCTTGGATGTCTTCTGCTTTGACTTTCTAAGAAATTCCAAGACTGTCAAACAGATAACATTTTTTCCAGCACTGGGTCACCGCCACGTTGTTTTTTATGGGGCTCAAATTTCTTCTCCGCACACTAAATTAAGTAATCGGCAGCATCTACCGTCTAGATTTATAACAAGGCAAAAAAAAAAAAAAATTACGATGCTTCTGAGCAAGTAAAAATTGCTGTGGAAAGTTGGTTGATTGAAGAGTGGTGTCCTCCCATTATATGATGCCGATTGATCAGGCTCCTATAAAAGATAGCTTCACAATTGTTTTTCTTCTATCACTTTTGTTTTGTCTGAAATTTCATTTAGTGTCCTCTGTCTTGTTATAGAGTTTTGATGACATAGATGAATCAAGGGGGACCTGGGCTACCTGACCCATGACCCTATTTCAACCAAAGCAAGAGTCAACCACTAAAGAATAATAATAAAAATTATACATCTCCAAAAAAAAAAAAAAAAAAAAAAACCTTCAATTCTCGAAGTCATTAATTATTCTGATTAAGAGTTGTCGTGTTGGTATCATTCTCTCTCAAATTCTTTAATGGCAGAAATTATACCAAATTTAACAAGATTATTCGAGGATGACAGCTTTTTAATCGATCAGAAAACATTTAGACATGACACAGCTTCAACGTCTATTGTTGCTATGTCTCTCAATTTAGGAAGAAATTCGACATCACTTCTTCACACAATTTTGTCATTTAAATGATATGGGGCCAATTATGAGTCGGGAAGCGTGCGTTTATGGCATAATTTAATTATATATATATATATATATATATATATATATATATATATATATATATATATATATATATATATATATTTGAAGACGCAATTTCTTGACAAATAATGTGTGATAGTTCTGCATGTGCGCGCGTTATTGCAGTGAAACGTAATTTGATATCAGTAAATTACGTTGATATTTATCAGCAAAAAATAATATTTTTTAATTAGTGATTACCAAAGGAATTACCATATTCTAAGAACGAAATAACATCTAGGCCGTAGTTAATTTCGTCAACAAATCTGATGCGTTAATATTTAAGACAGACTTACCGAGGTTAATTTACCATCTCTAAATTCTCTTCGGTGAATTCTCTGGTAATATTAAGTTCTAACTAGTGGCACGGACCTTTTACTCCCTCTCCTCCTTTCTCTCTCTCTTTTTTTTTTCTTTTTTCTTTTTGCAGAAAATAATATCTTGCCCCCATCTAACTACCATCATTATAAATCCAACCACCCCCAACACTTCGCCTGTTAGTTCCCATGTCTTGGTTCAATTTCTTTTAAAAATTAACCGCATCAAGTAAACAAACCTACCTATTTTTTGTTGCAACTCTATTTTTATGTTATTGTTTGGGTGTTTTTATGTAGCATATATAGTTTATTTGTATATTTGCTTATTTTATAACTTTTTTCCTAAGAACATCTATTGGATCAATTTATGATTTGTAAATGATAGAGATTGTTTGAGATTTTGATAAAATTATATTTGTTTGTAATTTGATGAAATTGATTTTGATTTTGTAATTTAAGTGTGTTATAATAAAATAAAAAAATGAGTTATTTGATGAGTACACTTCATATTTTATCAACTTCATTGTTAAGATAAGAATTTTATTGAATTTGATTTTTTTTTGTGAAAATTGATAATGATTAAAGGATATTATTAAAATAGATTGACTAAGTCTGAATTGAACCACTGATAGCTAATTAGTTGGGTATTGATAATTTGTTTTGTTAACACTATTAATTAATACATATTGTTATCAATATTCTATATAGATTTCATATAAATAATGAGTGATCATTCTTGTATGTATCAAGTTTCACCTGAAGGGTTACATAAGATAGATTATTATAATGAATTTAAGAGTTTTATTAATTACACATTATCTAATCCGAAAAATATTGATGAAGACAATATTAACTGGGAATACAAAGGTGTAAAAATAAAAAGATTCTCAATCTAAATACTCACACTCTTGCTCTTTATCTTTTATATCTTTTATGAGCTTGAATTTGCTTTGTTTTTCATAAAGTTTAGTGTTTAATAATTATCTTCAACATGGTTAGAAGATAGTACTAAAGTTTATAATTCAGTGATGATGGTTTGATTTTTTCATAGTTAAACATAGTTTGTAAGAAGTTTGTCTAACTCTAAAATATTGTCTCTCATTAGGAAGTATATTTCTTATTTACCTGTTGCTCATGTGTCATGTATGCATTGATCACTTTGAATAGTCAAACTGAGTCTGCATGCATATAGTTTGTTTTTAGCGTTGGATTATTGTAGAAATTTGAATCAATGTAAGCATTGTTTAGATGGGTAGAATTGTAACGCTTTCATGTTTTACATGTATTAGTTGTTAGGTATTAATTGAGAAATTTTATACCAATGATATATTGGATAACAATGTTACATCCACTTAACTAGAATCATAAAAACTAATAAGAAAATTTGTTTAATCATAATGGAATATAAGAAATAACATGTAATTCATCCCATTTAGTATGGATCAACATATAAATTAAAAATTAGTCATAAATAAAGTCAATTGGCTTGCAATATGAGTTATTGATGTATATTTATAGGTTTAAATTTTTTCAATAAACTCCTATATAAGGGAGGTACTATTGAAGTTTTTTCAAAAATAATATAGTAATAATGTTATTTTTTTTAACAAGTTAGTATAATTGGTAAAAAAAAGGTTAGTATATATAGATATGAATAAGAGCAATGATAGTTCTTATAACAACATTTTAAAGAGCATGAGAACCAGGAGATAACCATGATGAAACTCTTCAAGTATAAACACCATTTATCAACGCATCCTCATCAAGTGTGATAGTGGCTCGTAGAGGGGTTGTTTTTTCTGATCAAGATATATACATTATGAAGTATATTGTTTAAAAGTCACCCCTCAACATGTAAGTTTGTTTTCCTTTTAAGCATTATATATAAAAAGACAAACAACAATGAATACCAATGAATTTGGTATGTATAATTAGTTTTAATGAATCAATGACAATTCAGGTTTACAAATGTTGAGGTTGCTCATATGATAACATTAGTGATACATTCATTAATGTAATTACCTTTGTTTCAATGGTTAGGTTTCCAAAATTCTTGAACAAAAGCTTATGATTGATGTTTGGTTAAAAATGTTCAAGGTTAGTTTATATATAAAAATTATTTTTTCAATATTTAACTGTTTTCTTTAATTTTAATAAACTAATTATTTTATAAATTTGACATGTAAGGAAAACTTTTATCGGGAGGATACTAAAAATGGTGTGGCCAAGAAAGTGTGGAAGAATTACAATGCCATGATTGAATTTAAATTGTGATATATTTTCTTTAAAGTAGTAAAATATTTTTGTTGTTATCTTATTTGATTTTCTTTTTCTATGGACCAAGTTGAGTGACTTCTTGTGTGAAGCAAAAACAAAAGTATATGATTAAGATAAAGACTTTTCAGGTCAAGAAGACATGGTCATGTGGAGGGATTTCAATCCTCGACACATCTTGGAAGATATATGAGACTCTTATATCCAACATGTGATGTCTACAATATTTTTTAAGACTTTCATAGTTTGGTTCAGAGAATTGAACCAATTAGACTCATGGTTCTATGATTATCCACACTAACAAGTTTATTAAATTCATTTTAAATACAAATAGGATGATCATATTATAATTTATATGATATTTTTTATATAACAATTTGTATTATATGAAAATATTTAACTAACAATAGCTTTTATTTGCAAGCTAAGATACGTAAGGGCAATTAAAGATCGATGAGTTTTTTTATTATTGAAACTCATATGGAGAAGGACATACAAAAAAAAGGTGCAATATTTTGTGGATAATCGAATTCAAAAGATCATAGTAAGTTGGGTTTGAATATTTTCTAAGTTATATATGTGTGTGTGTGTGTGTGTGTATTGACTTTTCTAGGGAAACATATAACACCCAATTGTGTGAGAGACACAAGGATAACCTTTTGAACCATCTTGAACTTGATCTAGAATTATGGTTTAATATTGGATCTACTAGTCAATCAAATATAAATCATGTTTATGGTATCTTAAACATTATGGTTAAGGATACATAGACAAGCTATAATGTATTAACCATTAATCATAGGTTGTTCATGTGATCAGATGAGAAACTTCAAGCTAATATGACCTAATTTAGAGCTAAGATAGTAGAACTGAGGGATAAAGAGAATATCCTCTAGTAGTTGTTGGCAGCCCTTCTTACTACATGTGCTTCACCTTGTCACCCTCCTAGTTCTGATGAAGATTTGCTTCCACCCCATCCTCTAACTCTTACCCACTAGATAGATAACTTGTATTTGATAATATATCTTAAAATTAATAGTACAGATATATTTAATTATGTTTTAATTTTTCTAATTGTATTTTTTATTTTATTTTAAATATTATATATAATATGAACAAAATTAGCAACATGAAATACCAATGGAATTACCTGACATAATAACTCACTCAAAAAGTTTTAGAGAATTTACAAAAATACAGGAATTACTATTATTAGATTTTATTCTTAGTAACATACATGTAAATGTAATTATTTGATGGAACCAAAACGACAAAATATTCTGTCTAATTTCTAGTTGTGCTTGTTAAAAGTTAAGACAATAATAATAATAATAATAATAATATATCAAATGCATTTCATATTATTATATTTAACTGAATATAGAAAGAAGAAAAGAAATTATGTTGTCAAATTGAGTCAATGATGCTGTGGCACATAAGCATTAGCAGAAAGAGACACCCAAAATTAATTAAGCAAATACCTACTCGATAAACTCAATGATTCAAAATCAACCACCACCATGGAGGTTGTGTGTGCAATACAGCCGTAGAATTTTATCTTCTGGGTGGTTGCTTCAAAGTGAGGGAGGTTGTGTCTGCTTCTGGCTTTGACTTTTGTGAGTCCTAGAAATGCCAAGGACACTCTGTGGTTGACTGTCAGAGTGGGCTTAGGTTAGCTTGGTTTCCAAAGGGAGGTGGGGAGTGGGCGCAGTGTTTCCTCGTGGACGTTTCTCCAAAGTCAACCCTTTATAGGTGGGACCATCTGGTCTCAGAATTTCACGTGTGGAGATGAATGGAGTAGCTCGACCTGTTCCCGTCTGGCGCGAACCCCTCTCCCGTGCTTAACCTTCATCCGAGTCACCGACGATGTACCTAACAACACCGACGAGAGTAGCCTAACGATAACATCATCGGTAGGGTGCTCTGTTGAGAACCGATTATGAATTCATCTATAATCATTTTTATTTTTATTTTTATTTTATGTTTAACTAGATGAATATTTTCCTCAACTTGTGTCCTAGATGATTCTAATTCAACTATAATTTTATTTTTATATTTTATGTAAATGAGATTTACTTTTAAAAAACTATTAATTTTTGAATAATATTTATAATATGTATGACCTTGTATAATATTTTATTTTTTTATTTATTTTCTATAATCAATTCTTAGTGTTTATTTCTACTATCGTTTAATTAAATAAAAATATAACTTTGTTAAACAAAATTATTAAACAAAACAAAGTCAAAGGTCTGTATTGCGATATCAAATATCTTAATCTATATCTATCTCTTAGCTTGTTCTATTTTCATCTTTATTTATCATTTATAATTTATTTATTTATTTATTAACACACATAGTTCTCAATTTATTTGATTAGATTCATGCATAAGTTTTTCAATTTGCAATTAATTTTTATATATATAAAAAATTAATTGAAAGATCTACGTATATAATTTTTTTTTAAAAAAAAAAACCATTTAGTTAAAATATATTGTTGAAGCCAAAATGTGTAATAAAAACACTAAATACGCGTCTATTTAGTACATGGTGGGCTCAACGAAATATGGCCAGTGGTACTCTTTCCGGGGTCTGTATAATAAATACTTGGGCCTTCTGATTGTTTGGGCTCAGAGAAATAATGAATATTTTGTTGGTCCAACAATCAATTAAGAAAATGCCTTTGCCTATTTCTCATTTTGGGCTTCAGGCTATCACCCAACTGCTTTAACTTTAGGAAATAGTGTAGTCTATACTTACCCCCAATTAACTTCTCATTGCTGGGCTTCAGGCCTTAACCCCTTTCCGTCGCTTCTCAACTGGAAATTATCAAATACTGCCTCGTGTATTGCTCGTATTCAATAAAGCACAGGTAGAGAATAGCATTTTGTTTTTCCCTAGCGATAAGTTTTGGCGAATTTTCACAGACAGAGGTTAGTTTGATACCTGAAGTTAGAATTATTTTTTAAAAAAAATATTCAGGTAACAAATGTTTTTTATAGTATTATTAAATCACACACACTCACCCACATATATATACACATGCATTTGTTTGATTAATTGTTTCTTTATCGATTGTCTAATCTTGAAAGCACACATATAACTTTTTATTTGTTTTGCGTAAGGAGGGGTGCTTAGAATTAACTTGAGGATTTGGAAAGAATTACCACGCTGTAGAATGGAGGAGTCTAATGGAAACTGTGAGCGAAGGTTCACTAAACATGATATGACTTTCTGCCATTAATAAATATATGTGAGTAGCTGTGAAGTTCGGTGATATTTCGCATTACTCCACCAAGAACAGTGTTGGAGGATTGGTTTGTAGTAATTTCTTTATTAGTATTGAAAATATATTTTATCTAAAAGCTTAACTTAGGTAAGGTTTCAAAATTTTTTTTGTATTATTCTTTAAAAAAGCAACTTGCTATGTTGGTGAATTGTAAAAAAAGAAGAAAATTGTCTTAATATCTTAACCGAAGAAAAACATAGTGTCATCTGGACTCGGATGTTATCATTAAAAATAGGAAAATGTTTGCGACTCAAAATTAAGCAACATGAAAGATGATTGAGCTCAAAGGGACCGGGAGAGTGGAGACCCAGCATGCAAATCTTACGCAGCATAGACTTGACCAGTGAGGTTGAAAAAACGATTCAATCCAATAAGAACAACACTCGACTAAGGTCCACCCAAACCACTAACTATTAATTAATAGAATGAAGTACAATTGCGTTGTGGTGTCAAAAATTACAAGTTTTCATAGCTTAAAGGTATCGAGTTACATATGATGTTATGGCATCACCTTTTTTAAAATGGTGAGACATAGCTAGAACATGCCCTACGCTACATTTGATCTGCAAGTGCAATAATAAATATTATTTTGTTATGGTTTAGGGCTATGGTAGTGTTTATGGTTTGTATTTGGGGTTAGTTTGGAATTAAAATTAGGATTAGCTTACAGTTTGATTTTAATATTAGTATACTATTTTTGAATTCTATCCCAGGTTATATCAAATATGAGTTCAACAACTTAATTTTATTAATAGTATGGGGTTTATGGATGATTGTAGCTCGCATTGGAATTTATTATAGAATCAATGCTTTAAAAAGCAATGGAAATGTTCACCTCCATAGAATGATGAAGGCCATTAATTAATCTCATTGACCCTTACAAATACAAAGAAGATTGAAAAGTATAGACTTTCAGATGGCAATGGCCACTACACTGTGCTCTTCTATCCTTTATAGACACTTTTACCAGGGTTTTAAAAACTTACAATGCAGTAGGTATTCCTGATCTGAATACTGAGTTTTTACAATGGTTAGCTATGCCCAACAAGTTTTGCATTTTTTGGTTAAATTTCTTTTATCATGGTGCATGAAGATATACATCCATTTTGAAATTCTAGAAAATAAAAATTAGCAATGTAATGTCTTATGGTGCATACCTTATTCATTGGATGATTTGTTTCATCGGTGGCAAGGAATGATTAAAACAAAGTTTAAGCAAAAAGCATGACAGGACTCGATCTTCTATTGAATAGTATGGATTATCTGTCATATTAGGAACTTAATATTTGAAGCAACCATCCTAGCTAGATTAAGATAATCCTTTTTGTGTTTTTCATTTCACAATTTAGCATCTTGGATTCATTCCTATGAACCTAGTTTCATTTATACTGTTATGGATTTGCCATGAAACATACTGGAGTGGTTTATTATGCTACCATATCTGTAACTATTACTGTATCTCTTCTTTATTTATGTTTTTTTTTGCATCCACCCTATATTTGACCACCTTATTCTAAGTATGTGGTGTTGCTGTGAAGACTAATGAAATGACATCTTAAACCCTTAAAAACATTTCAGCCATTCAAAACCCGGTCCTCATTAGATGAGCTAGCTAGCACAGACATCATTTTCCGTTCAGTGGACACATCGTTCTCCTCCAGAGAGTTTCCAAAAAGCAACTTCACCAACAAAACACGCCAAGTACGGATGGTTTTGGTTGTGGTCTTCTTCTCTTAGCGAGATCTTGAACTCATTAATCGAACACGAGAGTTCACTGGTGGCCCAGGATACTAACTTGTGGGAACATCGCATGATGATGCTGAGAATTGAGTTGCAATATTGACTACAAAATGGTGGACGCGAACCTACTTTTATATATATCATTGCTTACATGAAAATCATTGTGTCATATAATTATGATGGATATAATATTCCTTAGTTTCAAAGACAGATAGAATAGCTAGGTAGACTATTTTGTTACAGAATTGAAGGCGGAGGAGCGAGGTAAATTCAAAAGGTGAAGTGGAATCACAGTGATTAAGAAAAATCACATGTTTATTTTCAGGAACATTACTGTACGTACGTAGCGGTTTCTATCTAATTAATTAATCACCATTGTATTATCATTAACTCAAAGTACTTATCATAATTTCCGTGCTCGGGGACGGCAGCCATAGATTGAGATATGATCGGGGAACTTAACCTAAAACAAGCTATATATTGGCCTAATAGTTGAGTATACCACATCAATAATCATGCAGTTTAAGAGATTTCTACAAAAACATAATTCATATTTTTGGATTCTCTACTGCGTTGAGAGCTTTGATTGGTTCCTTTATACAACTTCGAAATGCAATGTATACCATCTTATAATTACATATCAAAACAAGGGGTTTTGGTTTCAAGTTACCCAGCACTTGGCTTTCTCCTCTCGTTTTCAAACATGAATTTAATTGGAAGTTACGATAAAAAATCTAAACGTAAAACTCTCGAAACTATATACTCATATTCTGGCAAGAAAAATAGAATCACGGCCTTAAAAATTAATTAAATATTCTACTTTGGTGTCTGTTGCTATCTGTATCCATAAGAATCTTGGATTTTGGTGAATAAGTATCTAAGATACTAGGAACGAAAATAATTGCCTTGCAAGAGACATTATGGGAGTGTGAGGACGCTGGTAGGCGTTGGAGAATAAAGAAAAACGCAGAAGTGTATGTGCCCTATGACCTCGGAATATTGACTCTGCTCATTTATATATGTTGAGAGAGAGAGAGAGAGCATGAGCTAAACTCTTTCTGCTCTAATTATTAATGTAGTTATAGGGTTATTTAATTTGTTGTTGCACAGTAGTCTACTTGATGTGATCCAATAAAGAAAGGTGATTCTGGTAATCAAAATTTTATTAGAGAGTTAATGAAAAATCTTACTTTATCAACACTCTAAAATTCAGCTCAACCAAGAAAAGCAAAGCTGAGGAGACAAGTGTGACCACCTCAACTGTCACCTGCAGCAGATGAAGCTCCTTCATTAATATTCCTTGTTCTCTACATGATAATCTTCTCATCACCTAATCTATTTCTCTATATAATACGTGTCGATTGGTATCTCCAAACAATCAGCGCCCATTACTAGCTTCCTCCCCCTTCAATTTCTTCCATACCAAACACTGTGCGAGAGACATATTTCAAGAGAAAACACGAAATGGCCAACTCCCCGCGTCCCATAATATTGCCTTCAATGGCAGCTCTGCAGCTCTTTTCTTTTTTCATTTGTTCTTCAGTGCCGGACTTTGCAGCGGCCTTAACAAGGCAGTACACGTTCAATGTACATTAATCTTCTTCAACATTTTTGTTTTGCCAATTCATTTTCTCCCCCTATTCTAATTCTTTTTCTTTTCTTTTCCTTATATGAATAATAAAAGATCAAATACCAAAATTTTACGAGATTATGCCACACAAGGAGCCTAGTGACAGTAAATGGACAGTTCCCAGGTCCTCGCTTGGTAGCAAGGGAAGGTGATCGAGTCCTAGTTACTGTGGTCAATCATGTTGCTGAAAATATTACCATTCACTGGTATGAATATGTATAGTATATCAAACAATTATATCATATGTTATTGCATTATATATATATATGTGGCTTCGAAGTACTGGCAATCACGGCCGAAGCAGTATTTTTTACCTGATTGTTTTGAATGAGGGAACAGGCATGGAGTAAGGCAGCTAACAAGCGGATGGGCAGATGGTCCAGCTTACGTAACACAATGTCCCATACAAACTGGCCAGGCATATACGTATAATTTCACCATCACTGGGCAGAGAGGAACACTCTTGTGGCATGCTCACCTTTCATGGCTGAGATCATCCCTTTATGGACCCATTATTATTCTACCAAAGCTCAACGAGTCGTACCCGTTTAAGAAACCCCACAAGGAAATCCCCATTCTTTTTGGTAATTCATTAATTATCAAGTACTGGCATATCAATGCATCATTTTCTCTCTCTCCCAATATCCGTCCATGCTATTGAACAGAGAATAGATCTCTAATGAATTTGAGATTGCAGGAGAATGGTTTAATGTAGACCCCGAAGCTGTAATTGCCCAGGCTCTTCAAACCGGGGCAGGTCCGAATGTTTCCGATGCGTACACAATCAATGGCCTTCCAGGGCCTTTATACAATTGTTCTGCTAAAGGTAAAATATCACTTGATGATGATAATTAAGTAGTGGCTGCGCCGGCCTGTTCATTTTTTTTTAAGATTTTGCGAGGGAAAATGCGATTGATATTCCACCTAAAACATGCAATATATAGTACTGTAATGTTGCCAGAGAAAGGTCAGAATTAAGGACATGTTTCCCATGCACGAGATATATATATATATATATATATATATATATATATATATATATATAGTTTTATCTAATAAACAAAACATAATTAATATTAATGAATAAACATGATTGTATAGTTAATGATTACGATTATTATCTTTAATCTGGATTAGTTGCAATACCATCGTCAAAGGTCAAATTAAGTTTTAATTGTGTTGGATGGAGTGTAGCATTCACCCATGCAAGAAACGGCATCCATAATCTACGCTAATCATAGTACGGATATCATTTTCTTTCTTAAGGAGTGTGATCGGGATTTTATTAAAAATAAGTTAAAAGCTGGATTTTCAAAGAACTTGAATTTTGATATATCCAGTAATTATCGACGTGGCCTGCAGATACATACAAACTGAAGGTAAAGCCAGGAAAAAGCTACCTTCTCCGACTAATCAACGCTGCACTCAACGACGAGCTCTTTTTCAGCATTGCCAACCACACTCTCACCGTCGTTGAAGCTGATGCCGTTTACGTCAAACCTTTTGACGTCGACACACTCCTCATCAGTCCAGGACAAACTACAAATGTTCTACTCAAAACCAAGCCTCATTTCCCTAATGCAACCTTTTTCATGCTCGCTGGACCTTATTTCTCAGGCCAGGGGACCTTTGACAACTCTACCACTGCTGGTGTCCTGGTTTATAAACATCCATCTAGTAATAATCACTTTCCTTCACTCAAACCAACTCTGCCTCCATTCAATGCTACTGCTTTTGTTGCAAATTTCACCAAGAAATTCCGTAGCTTGGCCAGCGCCAAATTTCCAGCTAATGTGCCACAAACAGTGGACAGGAGATTCTTCTTCACTGTGGGACTTGGGACTAGCCCGTGCCCCAAAAACACAACCTGTCAGGGACCAAACAATAACACCAAATTTTCTGCTTCCATCAACAACGTGTCGTTTGTATTACCCTCTTTGGCTCTTCTCCAATCCTACTTCTTTGGCCAGTCAAATGGTGTCTTCACCTCCGATTTTCCTCAGAACCCAGCAACACCATTCAATTATACGGGTGCTCCACCAAATAATACTATGGTTAGCAATGGTACAAAAACAGTGGTGTTAACATTCAACACGAGCGTGGAGTTGGTGCTGCAGGGCACGAGTATACTCGGTGCTGAAAGCCACCCACTCCATCTTCATGGTTTTAATTTCTTTGTGGTTGGACAAGGTTTTGGCAACTACGATCCCAACAAAGATCCTTCCACTTTTAATTTGGTTGACCCTGCTGAAAGGAACACGGCAGGAGTTCCTGCTGGTGGTTGGATCGCTATTCGCTTCCTCGCGGACAATCCAGGTGCGTTATGTTATGTGTATTATTCCCAATATTGTCAGTTAATTAGTACTTGATCACTATAGCATAATTTCTTGTATGTTAATTCTGTATATATTTTTGTTCTTATAATTATTTGATAAAAATTGCTGATCGACGACAATATATATTGATTTTGTGTGAAATTGTTATCAGGGGTGTGGTTTATGCACTGCCATCTTGATATCCACACAAGCTGGGGGCTACGAATGGCATGGATAGTCTTGGATGGACCCCAACCGAATCAAAAATTACCACCACCACCTTCTGATCTTCCAAAGTGCTGATTGTACGTGGCTGGTCACTGGTCCGGATCGGCATCCCATCATTTATCAACTCTTGGTTTTAATGTCTTGTTTTTTTTTTTTAACTTAATAATTATGAGACTTTTTTGTGCATAGGAGAGAAGGCGAGGCTGGTAAAATTAAGAAAACAAAAGAAAGAAAGGGGTTGATTCTGCCTTGTTTGTTTGTCACTCTTTGCTAGTGCATGGGTTTGGTCGAGAGTCAAATTAAAAACTGAGATACGAAAGAACAGCTCAGTTGTAAACATCGGATGGATTAATCAATAATTATTTATTCGATATCTGGCTCAACAACCACCAAACATTCCTTCCGGTGCCTCCACGATGGATCGGACTTTCCCTCTCATGATTACTATTTTGCTTTGGTTTTAACTAAAGCTGAGTTTTGACATCTGATTGACGCTGAGGAGCTAACAGACTTAAATCTTTGGATTGCCCTTGCATGGCCACTCAAAGAAATTAAGAAAAAACCCACATTCAAACAGGAAATGAAGTTCAGTTTCTGATAAGTTTTAAAAATACTATTACATTAATAATTTCTTGTATAAACCTATCATCAGTGGAATACTGGTAGAATAACCCGATCTAATGATTAGATTACGAGTTGTGAAGGTTAACCTGGATGATCATGAGGTGACCATTTTTTTTTTTTTTAAAAAAAAAGAAAAATGGATGTTTTAGTTTTAAAATCAATGGGTTGAATGCTAGTTTTTGATCAGATTAATTGAATATCTTTTTTTCTGATTAAAATCAATGGTTGTGCACATTAATGATTCCCATTACTGTACAATTTGGTAATATTTCTTTGAATTTTATCTTTCCACAACAAATCCAAACCAAATATATATATTGGATTTAGAATGACTGGGTTTTATTCATAAATCTATGATCCACCTTACTGAGGTAGACTTGTTTTAATTAATAGACAAAATAATAATTAATAAAACACAATTACACCTCAATAATAATTTAATAAATAAATAATGCAGCTTACAAAATATGAGATGGCAACCTTTGAAGATTGATTATTCTCTCCCCGCCAAAAATATTTAATCGTCACGACTATATTGGACTTTATTAAGTTTGGCACAAAGATACAATTTGTATGCACAATATTCAATATACAACGCTAAATAGCTAAGCTTTATTTTGATTCATAGTTATCTTTGAAAAATATACGATGCATGCATGTGGCAATTGAAGTCAATATGCGTGAATCATTTCTATATATAAAATGATGATGATGATGATGATGATGATGATGATAGAGTTTATTTTACATGGTTTTTATATTATCACTTTTGATTTGAAATCATAATTTAAAAGTTTTTTTTATTAATAACTTAGGATAAAAACACGTTAAGACAATTTTAAATTAGAAACATGTTTGGCAAAAATGATTCAAAACAACTTTCTTAAAGAAAACAAAATTGTAGTATAAGTTAAAATTCATAGATTAAAAGTTGAAATCTTCATGTTTTTTATTAAATCAAATTTCTTTTTTTAATTTTGCAACACATCTTTATTTTGGTGCTTGCGAGCGATTACGTTACGTGGTGTGCAATAAATACTTCACCACCTTCGTAAAAAGAGAAAAATCATACGAGTAAGAAAGAAGCTAATTAATAAATTCCCAGGGAAAATCAACAGTTTAACTGGATTTTGGTGGGTCGGATAAGTTACCAGCCAACCAATTATATTCGAAGACACTTCATTTAATGGGGTAGACTACTAGGTAGTTATGACTTCAATCCTTCAACAAGCAACTGCGTTTTATGATTCTCTGCTCAGTGATAGGATGACAATCACCGACAGGGACCTCATCGTCCGACTTTTTGAAACATGAAAAGTCTCGACCTGGTATGATAATTAAAATCAAACTGTATCTTTATATGAATTCTTATCTCTAAAGTGACCCATCAATATATTGAAGAATAAGTGTCGTAACGCTGCAAACTTTTGAAAACTCAGTTGACAAAAATGCTTCGTGCAGGATATAAGGAATTCTAGAAGAACCATGCCGATAACTAAGTGCCAGAGAGTTCAACTGTTGTTAATAAAAAGCAGAGACGATTCCCTGTCCTTTCATCGACCAGCCCGCGGCAACGTGCTAGTCGAAGGGAGTGCTCGGTAATATGTTTTGGAATTGTTTTTTAAAAAAAAAAAAATAATTATTTTAAATTATAATTTTTAATATTTTAAGATATTTTCATGTCTTAATATTAAAAATAAAAATTATTATTTTAATATATTTTTAAATAAAAAATAGTTTTAAAAATAACCTTAATTACAAATAGAACAACATAGCTAGCCCCCGCTTTTGCAATTTCAGGCAGGTGATTGAGGAAAAATGATAGGAAAGGAAAAATCCCAATTGATTTCTTGAAAAGTCTATTCAATGACAGTTTTTGGTTGATATCTTCACTGTCGACAGCTGGCCACTTTCGAAGATAATAAATGAAGGGGAGACACGTTTCTTTCAATGACCATACAAGCTAGATAATAGATATAGAAGGAAGATTCACCACCACAATATTATTTGACCTCATCTTAATTCACAGAGAGACATGGAAGGGGAAAAAGGTAGAGTGTGTGTCACAGGGGGGACTGGTTACGTAGCCTCGTGGTTGATCATGAAGCTCCTGGAGCAAGGCTACTCTGTCAACACCACCGTTCGACCTCACCCAGGTAAGCTTTCTGTTTATTAATTTCTTCCCATGTTAGGACTCATGAAAAACATTTTATATATTTCTTCATATATATATATATTAACTTTGTGCTGTATTTGTGACCAGAACACAAGAGGGACGTTAGCTTCCTGACAAGTCTACCAGGAGGATCGGACAGACTACAAATCTTCTATGCAGATTTAAGTGAACCCAGCAACTTTGACGTGGCTTTTAAGGGATGTGTTGGTGTTTTTCACGTAGCTTCCCCAACTCTAGATTTTGGAAATGGAGAACCTGAGGAAGTAGTGATCCAACGAGCAACTGATGGAACATTAGGAATCTTGAAAGCTTGCCTGAACTCAAAGACAGTGAAACGAGTTGTGTACACTTCTAGTGCATCAGCTGTAGTTTTTAATGACAGTGGTGCGGAGATGATAGATGAAACTTACTGGAGCAATGTTGATTATATCAAAGCCTCAAACCTATCCATAGGCCCTTACTTTATTTCGAAAACTTTAACTGAGAAACGAGCTCTTGAATTCGCACAAGAACATGGATTGGACCTTGTAACTTTACTCCCAACCTATGTTCATGGCCCCTTCATTTGCCCAAACATGCCCGCTTCAGTTCACATGTCATTGGCAATGGTTCTGGGTGAGTTCTCTTTTTTTTTTTTATAGAACAGTAGTGTTTGGTTCGAGCTAATTTTCTTTTATGGTGCTTGAGAGCTGTGGGTATCGTTTCAGGTGATCATGAACAGTACAAGTTGTTCATTAACACACCCATGGTGCACATTGATGATGTAGCTAGGGCACATATTTTCCTGCTTGAAAATCCTGAAGCAAAAGGGAGGTATATTTGTTCTTCGGACATGATAACAATCGAAGAGATGTCTGAATTCCTTTCTGCCAAGTATCCTGAGTACTCAATACCAACATTAGAGTGAGTGGTTTTGATCCCTTCATTCATCACTCAATCTTAAAATTCGAAAACTAACAGAGTGCTTGTCAATGTTTCTTTTCGGCAGATCTCTGAAGGGTGTTGAAGGCTTTAGAATCCCTGGTGTATCCTCAAAGAAACTACTGGATTCTGGTTTCAAATTTAGGTATGGGCTTGACGAAATGTTTGCTGGAGCCATTCAATGCTGCAAAGAAAAGGGTTTGCTCTAGTTCAATTAGTACAAACTAGCCACCTGCCCATGGGCTAGCTACTGCCAGGCGATTGCCCGAAACCTATTTTATTTAATGTTGTAATAATGAAAATTTCTGTTTAAAGGAATTTCAAGTACCTTATCGGATATTTGTTTTATCTAAAAAATTCAATAGCCCTAGTTTTACGAAAAATATAGAACTTCATTTACGAAAAATCTTGTCTTCTTCCTCTTGTTTCAACAAGATAGCAGGATCAATAATAAAGGCGATAAATTGCTAATTCACTCCATGTTTTTTTCACGTTCCCAGGACATTAAATGTCTTCTTGTTGCGAGTATAAAATATCTTTCTTGAGTCGAGCTAAATTATTCTGATTTCTATACATAACCAAAAATTTCAGCAACATGTGATTCCATAATGTAGAGTAGACATGACTAGAATATCTGGTCATTTGTGTTTTAAAAATATTTTAAAAAAATATTTTTATTTTTTATTTCAGTAGCATCATTTCTCTTGTCAATAAACTTAGTTTTTTTTATCTTCCACCACGCTCTAATGACACAGCTCTTAACCATGAAAGATAACTAAAAACATTCAATATAATAAAAAATATAAACATTAGTTCGTATTGGCATCTGAAATATTTGATGGTTCCTTGCGCTATTTCCAAGACCCTAACTGAGATGACAGCTCTGGAACTCGCTGAGGAGTATGGACTGGAGGTAGTGACAAGAGTCCCTTCCTATATTCATGGTCTCTTCATTTTCCTCAAGCTCCATGGCTCATTGCACACATCATTGGCTCTGATAAGCCCTTTATTCTATGTTAAATTCAAGTTTTTAGTGATTTCCTGAAGGAATTTCTTGCTTTGGATAACATCACTTCAGGTGAGCAGAGCTGTACGAGTTATTCGTCAATCCATCATTGATTGTGCGGTTAGATCACATATCTTCCTCTTTGAATACCCTGGATCAAAAGGGAGGTATATTTGTTCTTCAGACAAGCAAACAACCGAAGAGATGAATATTTTTTTCCTGCCAAGTACCCTGGATACCCAATACCAACATTGGAGTGAGTAATTCTCATCATTTTCCCAACAACATTCCAATTTTAGTCTTAAAAATGTACACAGGTTAAGTTGTTTGATTTCGTTTTCTTACCAGATATCAGAAGGATGTTGAAAGCCATTAGACCCAACTACTGGATACTGGTTTCGAATACAAGTATGGGCTCAACGACATGTTTGATGGAGCAATTCAATGCTGCAAGGAAAAGGGTTATCTCTAGTTCAAACTAGGCTTCCATGAACAAAGAACGTGTTCTCCGGTTTGTTCTAGCTGAATAGGAGCTGGATTCGTATTAATAGAATATCACTGATGTGGATTCTTCGGCCTCCATGAAACCACCAATACGATTGTCAGAGTCAAACAGAGGAAACCAGAGACTGAAAAGGAATACAATGATAATTTTGTGGAAGAAGAAATCTTAGGCAGCGTTGGTTATCTGAATCAAGCACTACACATGTAGAAGTTGAGTTGTTTCTCCGCAAATTCTCAAATCTCAATGTTTTGAAGGCTTCGTGCAGGATATAAGGAATTCTAGAAGAACTACGCTGCAAATTAAGTTCATGTCTAAGAGTATGATACGGTTATTTTTTAAAATATATTTTGTTTATAAATATATTAAAATAATTTTTTATTTTTTAAAAAAAATTTTTAATATCAACACATAAAAATAATCTAAAAAACTCACAAAAACTTTATCCAAAATATATAAAAAAAATTATTTTTTTTCAAAAAAAAATTTGAAACACAATATCATCAAATACCCTAGTGCCAAAGAGTTCAACTGTTAATAAAAAGCAAAGACGATTCCTGTCCTTTCATCTACCAGCCCACTGTCCTTTCATCTACCGGCCCACGACAATGTATTTGTTGTTTGATAATATGGTTGCAATTATTTTTTAAATATTTTTTATTTAGAAATACAATGATTTTTTTTTATTTTGATATTAATATATAAAAATGATTTAAAACTCATTAAAAAAATTTAATTTAAAATATTGTTGTTGTTGTTTTCCAAATCGATTTTGATATGCATTAATCAACATCACATAGCCCCATTAATCAACATCACATGGCCCCCGCTCTTGCAATTTCAGGCAGGTGATTGAAGGAAAAATGATAGGAAAGGGAAAATCCCCATTGATTTGTTGAAAAGTCTATTCAATGACAGTTTTTTATTGATATTTTCAGTGTCAACAGCTTGGCCACTTTCGAAAGGGTAACACGTTTCTTTCAATGACTATACAAGCAAGAGATAGAAGGAAGATTCACCAACACAAAATTATTTGACCTCATCTTAATTCACAGAGAGCCATGGAAGGAGAAAAAGGTAGAGTGTGTGTCACAGGGGGGACAGGGTACGTAGCCTCGTGGTTGATCATGAAGCTCCTGGAGCAAGGCTACTCTGTCAACACCACCGTTCGACCTCACCCAGGTAAGCTTTCTGTTTATTTCTTCCAATGTTAGGGCTCATGAAAAATATTTTATATATTTCTTCCTATACTTCAAGAGTTGAAATCACCAAAACAACAATTTTAGGGATGTCAATAAAAAAAAAAGTCTAAAATTGATCAAGGGGTGTTGTTTGTACGATTTATCCGTTCAATATTGAAATGCTCTAATTCACCAGGTGTTTTAGCTAAACCCAAGTATATCAAAAACATAATTCTCAATAGATATATTAACTTTGTGTTGTATATGTGAGCAGAACACAAGAGGGACGTTAGCTTCCTGACCAGTCTACCAGGAGGATCGGACAGACTACAAATCTTCTATGCAGATTTAAGTGAACCCAGCGACTTTGACGTGGCTTTTAAGGGATGTGTTGGTGTTTTCCACGTAGCTTCCCCGACTCTAGATTTTGGAAATGGAGAGCCTGAGGAAGTAGTGATCCAACGAGCAACTGATGGAACAATAGGAATCTTGAAAGCTTGCCTGAACTCAAAGACAGTGAAACGAGTTGTCTGCACTTCTGGCGCATCAGCGGTAGTTTTTAATGACAGTGGTGCGGAGATGATGGATGAAACTTACTGGAGCAATGTTGATTATATCAAAGCCTCAAACCTATCCATAGGCCCTCAATTTATTTCGAAAACTTTAACTGAGAAACGAGCTCTTGAATTCGCACAAGAACATGGATTGGATCTTGTAACTTTAATCCCAACCTATGTTCATGGCCCCTTCATTTGCCCAAACATGCCCGCTTCAGTTCACATGTTATTGGCAATGGTGCTGGGTGAGTTCTCTTCTTTTTTTTATAGAACATTAGTGTTTGGTTCGAGCTAATTTTCTTTTATGATGGTCTAAAAGCTGCGGACATCATTTCAGGTGATCATGAACAGTACAAGATGTTCATTAGCACACCCATGGTACACATTGATGATGTAGCTAGGGCACATATTTTCCTGCTTGAAAATCCTGAAGCAAAAGGGAGGTATATTTGTTCTTCGGACATGTTAACAATCGAAGAGATGTCTAAATTCCTTTCTGCCAAGTATCCTGAGTACTCAATACCAACATTAGAGTGAGTGGTTTTTATCCCTTCATTCTTCACTCAATCTTAAAATTCGAAAACTAACAGTGCTTGTCAATGTTTCTTTTCGGCAGATCTCTGAAGGGTGTTGAAGGCTTTAGAATCCCTGGTGTATCCTCAAAGAAACTACTGGATTCTGGTTTCAAATTTAGGTATGGGCTTGACGAAATGTTTGCTGGAGCCATTCAATGCTGCAAAGAAAAGGGTTTTCTCTAGTTCAATTTTGTACAAACTAGCCACTTGCCTATGGGCTACTGCCAGGCGATTGCCCGAAACCTGTTTTATTTAATGTTGTAATAATGAAAACCTGTTTTATTTAATGTTGTAATAATGAAAACTTCTGTTGAAAAGGAATTTCAAGTACCTTATCGGATATTTATTTTATCTAAAAAATTCAATAGTCCAAGTTTTACAAAAAATATAGAACTTCATTTACGAAAAATCTTGTCTTCTTCCTCTTGTTTCAACAAGATAGCAGGATCAATAGAGGTCGATAAATTGCTAATTCACTCCATGTTTTTTTCACGTTCCCAGGACATTAAATGTCTTCTTGTTGCGAGTATAAAATATCTTTCTTGAGTTTGATGAAGCAATTCAATGCTGCAACGAAAAGGGTTATCTCTAGTTCAAACTAGGCTTCCATGAAAAAAGAACTTGTTCTCCGGTTTGTTCTAGCTGAATAAGAGCTGGATTCGTATTAATAGAATATCACTGATGTGGATTCTACAGCCTCCATGAAACTACCAATACAATTGTCAGAGTCAAACAGAGGAAACCAGAGACTGAAAAGGAATGCAATGAAGCACTACATTTAGAAGTTGAGTTGTTTCTCCGCAAATTCTCAATTCATACGACCAACAAGAGGATCCGTTAAGATAGACTTCGGCCAATATAATCGCAAGTTTACAACTTGTAAGACACAAGAACCATGTAGAAGCTGTAAACAGCTGTGTTCAGCAAGCAAAACTAAGCTGGCTCGAAACATTGGAAGAAAAGGGCATCGCTATATCTAAAATTCAACCACTTACAATTATCCCATACCAGAAAAGGGAAAGCTGCTTTACATTTTGACTGACTCTAATCAGTCACAAGCAACAGATAAGTTCTAAAGATTACATTCTTCGCTTCAGAGGTTAAAATAGAAGTGTTCACTGTTAGAGCATAAGCATGGAAAAGTACTGCTCAAATTCTTGATCAATGGTTGGTTTTCTGGGGCCTGATTGAGCATCTGCAGTCAAAGAAAAAGAAATCAAGCTAAATAAAAATGCAGGTAAATACTATTCGAATTATGTTGTGATTTAAACAACCAGATGAGGACAGAGATAAGATGGCATGGTTTGAGCCCATGAATTTGCAAACCACAGGTATGCAGCAAATTAAATTACCTTGGTTGACGGTCCATCTTCCAGATGAAAGGACATACCCATTTAGATTCACCTCATTGGAGTAGAGAATGTCAACTTCTTCATCTGCGCATGGCTCAATGTTGTCGGTCCCATACTCAGAGCAGCTGTAATTTAAAGGGCTTTCAATTTCGAGGATGGGCTCTTCAGGATTCTGAGATACTTGTAGTCCATCATAATGACAGCAATGATCATCCTCCCCTTCCACAAACGTCAATTCCTCTCTTACAGCATGTCTTGTAGCTGCAAAATTGTCTGGAGAATATTGTGTATCCTTGACACTATTGCCCCAGTCGAATGATGAAGTTGAGGGCCTGTTGGGTGGCCATATCTTTGAAACCTCCATCTCCAATTTAGCTTCGCCATACATGGACGTGGCAGAGTCAGAATCTCCAACAAAGCTATTGCTATCTTTATCTGATTCAGGATCTGGTCTTTCATCAATGGCCTGTCTTTCAGCATGTTCCTTGATTATGTGTGTGATTAAGCCTTTCTCTTCTTGATTTTCATGTATTGTGGGAGTTTCGAGAGGTAAGCGATGATTCCAGCATTTATGCTTCGAAATGGGCAAGCCTAATTGCTTAGCCTGCAACTTCCTTTTCTTGTTTAAGCAAAACAATTTGGAGTTGGGTGCTTCTTTGAACTGGAAGCTGGAAGCAAAAGTGGGAAAACAAAAAACACCATACGACGAGTAAGAAGCACTATTTCTGATAATAGGGACAAGAAGCAAAAGTACATGATCATCAATTTGGATAAAAACGCATAACTATGGAGATGAACAAGTTTCAATTATTGATAACCAGAAATACTATGGAAGATGCCCAGAACATGATTCTCTCCTCTAATTCCATAAAAAAAAAAAAAAAAAGTCTCAACATGCTCCCTTCACCAAATCCAAGGCTTCTTCCAAGAGAAAAAATCAGAAAGCAAACCTGTTAACCTCAGATGGGTCATCGCTATCTTCATCCATATCAGGCAGGGAGACAAAGAAATGAGATGGGAATGTGAGATTATAATTAACAGTATGATCCACCAGTATGCGCCACTATAGAGCGTGTCTTGCACGAACTAATAGGATCCGGAGCTCTGGCTTTTAGACATTACATGATAGGTATTCGGATTAAGTTTTTTCAAACAAAAAAAAATATCCAAGTGATTATGTTCTAGTGTTTTAAAATCACCAAGAAAGATTTAGGATTTAATTTATTAATTTGAATAAATTATATAAACATGATTAATTTAATAATATAATTATTTAAAACAAACAATGACAAATAAAAAAAATGATTATCAAGATTATTAAAAACTACAACCTCTAAATATTCTTAAAAGATCTCAACAATTTTATTTGATAACAAAGCAAAAAATAAATGAGAATGGAATAACCTCATAAAAAAATAAAGCATAATAAACATCAAAGCAAACATTGAAGGACGAATTTAAAAGGAATAGATAAAAAAAAAATTGAGATAGCATTTTGAATTCATGATTAGGTTGTAAGATTGGGATAAGCTTGACTAGAAGAAATTGAATAAAAAAAATTGGAGGTTGACTCTCATGAAAGCCAAATAATAAAAGGTGAATCTTCAAAACTTATGACTCAAGTCATGAGACCAAGATTATCTCATATAAAAAGATATAAAAAAAAATAGAAATTAAAATTCCTAATCAACAAAAATTTAAAAACAAATCAAATAACAATAAAAAAATGAGGACTGAATTGAAAATAAAAATCAAATAAAATGTTGAGGGAAGAAATTAAAGAAGAAATACAAAAAGTCTTAAAATCAAAACAAATAGCAATTAAAATAATAAGAACCAAAATTGGTACAAATACAAACTAGCATGACATATTTGGTTTTTAGAAGGGTTGGAGGGGGGAAAACATGGGGGGGAGTTAATTAGAGTGCACGTCTAACCACCAAGAAAAACACTTATAATGCCATCATGAAAAAGACAATTGGCCGTTAAGAAATGCCAAACACGAAGCTAAAAGAGCATGGACGTCTCTGACTCGCTAGCGTGTGCGTGGTGTATGTCAGCTACTTTTATTTTTTTAATTATATTTATTAAGACACAATTGTTCTTTATTCAAATTGATTATAACAAAAAAAAAATCATGAAATGATGAAAATCCCCCCTCGCATCATTTTATTTTTTTATTTTTAAAGGCAATATAGTCACTTTACTATGCAATCAAAGCATTAAAATACCAAAAAAACCTTGGATTCCAATTTAATTTTGTTCATATTTGAGGGTATTTTGTTATTTTGTTATGCATCTAAAATGTAAAAAAAAATGATTTATGCCCAATCAATATGATAATGACAAGTGTACCCCATGAAAAATAAATTTTTACCTCAATAAATAATCAATAATTTTGATTGAAAATAGAAAAATAATCATTTTACTGTGTGAATCTATAGTGAAATGTGAATGTGTGTACAATGATTGATTGAGCACTTTTATGTCCAATCAATATGATAATAATGACAAGTGTACCCCATAAAAAAGAAAGTTTTGCCCCCAATAAATACTTAATAATTTAGGAATGAAAAAATAATCATTTTACTGTATGAATCTATAATGAAATATGAAAGTATGTACAATGAATGACTAAGCACTTCTAGTTTTATTTTATAATGACCAAGACACCACCATTTCATGTCATATAGAACTCTCAAAAGATGGCGTGACTTTTGTTGCATTGTGAACCACAATATTTGTTTGCCAATAGCTTGTTTGTTATTGTAATAATAATTACTTTTTAAGTAATTTTCACTTGAATTCATTTTTTAGGTTTGAAAAAAAAAAAAACTTGAGGTTTATAATAATAACTTCATTTTTTACCTCCATTTTCACACTTTTATTTTAACATCTTGAATTCAATTTTTGAGGTTTTTATTCTAGGTTTTATATGTTTTTTTATTGAGATTTAATAATAAATAAATAAAACTACGAAAAAGCACATTGATTATTAGCAATAAATGACAAAATTGAAACTTAAAAAAAAAAAACAATTACGATGGTACAAGTTAAATATTGATGTTATATACACACACAGCTCATTTGCAAACTGAATTTGTCTCATAGGTTGGCAAAATTGTTAATCTAAGGATGCAGCCATTGATTCAAAGATATCTGGGAAACATGATATGCAATTCAAGTATATGATAATGAAGGCGAAAAAATAAAATTGATTCATTATTTTATTGTTTGATGTTACAAATCTTGCAATTCCAAGTTATAAGCGTTCATTTAGGCGAGTTGAAGGATTCGAAATCCTTGTTTATACATACACTGTAATTAATCTTTTGTGAGCTCTACATTATCCTGAAATTCCCTACAACAAAAAAAACGACACAGAAACTGCACTTTGCTATACCAAATTGCTTCCCAGACTGATTCGTACTTGATCCGGCCACTCACATCACATTGCCTTCTTGAAATATAGCAGACAACGGCCTCTCTCGGACTCTTGGTTCTATGGTTGCGCGGTGGTAATTCAAGGATCATTTCTCCTCCGCAAGCTCAAAGTCAAGCTAAATAAAAAGTCAACAAGTTGGGGCAGATAAATGGGGACTGTACGACAGCATCTCAATACTAGCAATCATCCCGCCCTCCTATTGCCATTTGAGTTACACTGATACAAAATGTAACTTGATTATCTCACGGATGCACTGGCCATACTATCATAGGCTGTAGGGAAGCGGAGACCTGAACCAATATATCCTGATGTTGGGCACACCCAGCAGAAGATACGTGGACCCAAGACCTAAAGCAGCCCCCCCCAAAAAAAAAAATAAGTCAGTTCATGAATTGACATGCAGAATATAATTGTCCTGATCCTTAATGTCAGCTATTTAACAAATCATTCACCACCCTCCCAACAGCGGTAGTAGCTAACTAGAATTGTATAAACAGGCCAATCTAGCCAAGCCACAGGGCCTTGACACAGTACGTTGTGCAAACATAAGCCATACCTAAGAAGCTCAAATTGGTCCAGCCAGCTGCCACAGCTGGAATGGAACAATCAAGCCTAGCCTGTCTCTAGAGTGGGTTACTTTTCTAGCTTTAGTGGTTCTGCAATTCGATGAGCTACTTGCAGCTGATGTGGTTGAACCAAATTGGTCTTGCAATTGATGCGGTTGAACCATTTAGCTTAAGTTGAACGGACTACATTGAGGTACTGTGGTACACGACTGGTACACCACAGAAAGTCCCAAGTTTCAAGGACACGGAGTATATGGTGACTAATAGTTTTCATCTAGAAACCAAACAGCTTGAATTTATATCCACTTTGAGTAAAATGTATAGTGCTTCCACCAAGAAGAACACTACGCGTCACACCCAAATCAACTCAAATGATCACTGCTAGCTGTCTACATGATCATGACTGTAAACTCGTTGGGATGTAGAATGCATCTACACAGAAGCAACAACCTGAAAGCTATAGAAGACATCCAGGCCTTCTCATGTTCCTCGAGATTATATCAGTGTGTCATTTATGGAGAAACAACAACAGGGGGAAAGTATTAGCGCGGAGGAGATGAAAATCAACCATGGTAAAATTTCCCAGGGATGCATTATGCCAATGTTCTCACCATAGTCAGATTTTTATAAGCACCCACATCAGAAATTTTTCAGCCAAGAAAAAAAAATAAAGAATAGGGCACAATTATCTCACCGTGGTCAGATTTTCATAAGTGCCCACATCATATGGGTGCTTATAGACATGCCCTCCTTTCTCTGCTAGCAACATAGCTCTCACCCCTTCATGGTACTGTCAAGATACCATATAACCATAAAAAATAGGAATAAAGTGGGTATTAGAAAAGTTAAGAAAGAAACAATAATTTCTTAATTTCCAAAAACCTCAATTGTGGTTTTGTTTTGCAAAATGAGGTAGACATGCCAACCCAAAAGAACACCAAGTGCTGCACTTAACGGAACTAGCAACAGCCCAGAAATGACCTGAAATAGTAAAGTGATGCGCTGAGTTTAATGTATCATGTACTAGCTGAAAGTATGAAATTTACAGGGACAAACATACATACATATATGATTAGGAAAAGAATGAAATTTACACACACACAAACGCGTGCGGTTCGGAAAACAATGAAATTTATGTGGACATACATATATGGTTCTGAAAGAGTCGCCACTTTGCAGCTCATCCTTTAGAGGGTCAACAGTTAGACTACCAACAAGCAAAACCTGAAAAGTGAGGAGAATCATAAAGAAGAAAAGCTATAGACTTTCTCTGTTGTCATCCACCAACTGTAGTTCAACAGTGTACAAACTTGAAAGGGGAAAGGAGGAGTGCCATATGAAATAAAGGGCAATGACAACCAACCAATTAAAAGCTAAAGTTATAGAATCGTAAAGAAACAATACAATTCACAAGAGAACATGCTCAAATGATGTTAGAAATAAACAGTTACATACCAGGGAGTAGATGCATGCAATTGCAGCATACACAACGAAGACGAAGAAGACCTTATAGTTTGCGTGGCCCACACAATTACTTATCCAAATGCAATGATGGTCCTTACAATCAACAGATGGTACTTCAACAGATTAACAAGGACATTTGAGATAAGGGATGAACAAAAACTTAGATTATGCGTACCATTCGCAGCACGCATCTTCTGCAAACACGGCAATGATGAGCACGTGGAGGCTTGAAGTGAGAACACTTCTGGCAATATCTCAAGTCTCCTCCCTGCAAACATCCACCAAAGTGTCATATATGGGAAGCCAAGGCTTGAGCTTCTCACTAATATAGAAAATCACCTGCTTTCAACAAATATTGCAATTTCAGGTTTTAAGTGCATTCATATGTTAAAATGATCAGTATACACATCTATATAAAGAAAAAAAACATTCAATCTGTTTCTATATGTATCTTAACATGCATTTAACCACCCGGAAACAGTGACTGTTAAACCTTAAGCCATGAGATCCAGGAGGATGTTAGGCCCTAACCACTAGGTCACCACTCATCCATCCTCAAAGTCATTTGAACAAAGCAGTATCTTATTCTCTTACAAGTAAGCATTTGAATTGGGTAAAAATGGCATTTCTTTAGGAAGGCTATCACCCTTATCAAAAAAAAAAAGATCTTCATAAAAGGAATTATTATTTTTATTCATGCCGGTTTAACAAGGTAAGTAGATCACCAATCACATGATGCAAGAATTGTCTTAAAGTACACAATTAATGAGGAGAGATCAGTCAAACACAAAGAGAACAAGGTGACGAAAACCGTAGTTACTAAAGTCATGATGGCATTCTATTTCCGGAAAATGAAATCAGACCCTGAAACATCCATCAACTCAGATGATGTATCAAAAATAAAGCATCTAGGTACAATGTAAATGGCTCCAAACAAGTGAAGTCCAGCTTTTGAGCTCAAAAATAAAATCAACATTCCACATTGTAAATTTGGAGTACAAAAGGAGTAAGAAGTTCAGTCGAATATTTCCAAACTTAATTAGTTTCCCAAATTCTGGGAGCCAGACAACAGGACATAGTCAACAAGAAGCGTGTGTCAACACCTCAACTCAACTCAATTAGGCAGGCATACACTTACTTGTCCGGCAACAATCAAAATCAGTTGTATAGAAACAGACAACATTCATTTAAGCTACTAATCCGTTTGGCAATAAAGAAACCACAAACAACACACACACACATTAACAGCTGAACTAACAGAGAAATCATTGAAATTAACAGAAACAGAGCAATGGCATAAAAAATCCAAAAAGGAAAGTCCTTCGTTACTCTACTTTGCGTTTGATCTCGTGGACTGGGTTACCACAGTCTTCGATATCGGGCATGAAAGAGGAAGGGACCCTTCCAGGATCCGTCAAGATAGCGATGGTATAGTTAAGAACAGACAATAGAGCAATAGCTGTGAAAACGACGGCGTTCATGATGCCTGGGGAAGACATGAGACCGAACCAACGGTCTATAAAAACAAAGATCGTGGACAAGTAAATGTAAAGTATGGCTAAAACGACGACGGTTACCGGAAGGGAGAAGCTGGGGGGTCGCTTCATCGTTTGGAGGCAAGGAAACCAAAGGCACCGGCGTTGAAACGACGGCGTCTCTTGGAAGGGAAGGGAAGGGAATGGCTAAAACAAGAGAGAGTTTAGAAGAGGTTGGTGACAGCTTTTGCTTTATGCATCTAATTCTAATTTCTAAGATGTTGCCGTTCGGTTTCTTTGATTTTATTACTCAAATGGCCACTGCCTATTTTGCGTTCATAAATACTGCCCTTTTCTTTTTTTCCATTTTCATTCAAGGGTCCGTAAACCTTATTCAGGATGCATAACCGACTTAATTATAATTTTTATTTTTAAATAGGGACTTAATTATAACTTAAACCATATAATTCATTGAAATTAACTAATTGATTTTTACAATGTCATATTTAATTAGATAGTCTCTTGATTACTATTTGCCATCTTCTATCTATACTACAACTTTATTAATTTTTTTAATATTAAAGAAACTGTTTAAGTATTAGCATTGTTAACGTGTTTTTTATAATATAAACAATTTAATTATAAACTTAAATATGATGAATGTTAGATAATATTTTTTTATTAAATATTGGCACAACGATATATTTTTAAAAATATTAAAATTATGATATATTGAATTAACTTAGATTAATATATTAAATCTTCAACGTAAGTCATGAGACAATGTTAATATTATAGAAAATAAATTAAAATAAATTATGAAAATTAATTACTAATCAATCCAAAATTTAAAAGACAAAATTAAAATAAATAAAAAAACTATCAGAGTTAACATGTGTCAAGCCCACGACTTAGGTTATAAGATTAGGATAATTTCATAGAAAACAAGTCAAATAAAAATTATAAAACTCAATTTCAAAGCAATATAATAATAAAGGAAGAAATTAAAAAAATTAATTAAAAAAACTAATCAAGTCAAGTCAATTTGTTAAACTCGTAATCTAAATTATGACATCGGGATAACTTCATGAAAGACAAATTAATAGTAAAGCTCAATTTTAAAATAACTTCTTGAAAGATAAAATTGAAGGGAAAAAAAAGATTGAGTGTTGGGTGGTGGTGAAATGAAAAAAAGAAATATATTCAATTAAAAAATGATAAAAAAAAACTAAATAAAGTAAATTTGGGTTAATCTACCAAACCTGCAACTCAGGTCATGGATCAAGATAATATCATACAAACAAATAAAAAATCTAATTTTTAATCAACTCAATTTTGAATGATTAGTTAAAAATTCAATTAGAAAGGTGAAAAAAAAACAACTTGAATTGTTTAATTTTTTTAATTAATTTTTTAGATTTTTTAATTATTTTTTATAATGATTCATGTGGGATAAGAATATAGTTTCATAATCACTTTTTTATATAACTATTTTTCATAAATTAACTATAAACTAAAAAAATGAAGGGTTTTATTGTATCCTTTTCATAAAGTACTATTTATTGTAATAATGCTTTGCTTTGCTTTCTTTCTTTCTTTTTATTTGTTTTCAATCAAATTTTTTAGTTTTATCATTTAATATTAGATTTATCATAACACAGATTATGAAATAGTGAGTAAACCTGGTTGACTCAAGTTTTTCTTTTTTTAATTATCTATTTTCCACTTTTTTAAATATTAAATTAATTAAAAGATTTCATAATGTTTTTTTTTTATTATGCTATTTCGGCCTTATGACCTGATAGTAATGCTTAATCGATTAGCCGAGCTAACATGGGTTGTTTTTTGTATTTTTTTTAATTGAATTATTTTCTATTTCATTAATCAACATTGAATTAGTTGAGAATTATGCTTCATAATTTGTTTTGATTTATTTTCAATGAGAATATTTTGGTTTCATGATCAAAATTGTGGGTTTCACGACCAAAAATTGTAACCCTAGTTAAATAAAATTGTTTTTTTTCTAATAAGTTATTTAGGTCTCTTGACCCAGGTCACGAGTCCTTCAGCAATGAATGCGTTTTATTAGATTATTTTTATCTCATACCCGAGTCTCAAATTAAATTAATTGACTTAATGTTTTTTATTTAATTGTTTTCTAATTTCATTAATTAATATTATGTTTGGTTAAGAAATATATTTCATGACTTTACATTAATAAAATAAGTTCTAAGTAAAATTAGTTGATTGGATACATGATATATTCATTACCATATATATCGTGTAAAGATTTAACTTATAAGCAATTGGCATTGTCTGCGAGACTGTACAATATAAAGCAATGAGTTATCAATGTAATTTCCAGTAAAACTTTTCCTTTTTTTTCATTCACCAACGATAGCCCGTCTTACAAGCCTAGCTAGCTACAAAAAATAAAGCCCAAATCGCACCCACCGATCCATTTTTATGGGTTGCTACAGATTGGAATTCAAAGAAATTATCATGAGGTAAGAGTACTATTGTACCCTTCAAGGCAGCTGAAGGAACTCTAATTATGAAAGAAAAAAAAAAGAGATTAAAAGAATGGGTAGACCGCTTACTATAATCGAAAGAAAAAAAAAAACTATTTTGGGACAATCAGTGGCAAAAAGAAAAAGAAAAGAAAAAAATAATTTTAACATTTGGGGAGATCGGAAGGTGGAGGTGGCAGCTTTTGGTTCGGCCTATTTCCGTCATTGACCACCCAAGCCATCTTCAGGCCCCAGCTGGTGTGTACTTCCAAATGGCAGTGCATGAACCAAACACCTGCTCATCCAAAAATCAACAATTGAGACATGGAATTTTTATTTATTTATTTATTTAGTTGACTATGGAGATATCTTCCCTGGTTACCATACCAACTGATCATCATTTCCATCACCATATTTCTTTTTATACACATATATATATAAGAAAAAAAATAAAAAATAATCCTTAATTCCAATAACAGTTACGTAGAATTCCTATTATTATATTATATGTTATACTAAATTAGGAAGCCCACCTGGATTGTCAGCAAGGAACCGTATGGCGACCCACCCGCCAGATGGCACACCAACAGTGTTCCTCTCGGCAGGGTCAACAAGGTTGAACTTGGCAGGGTCCTTGCTGGGGTCAAAGTTGCCAAAACCCTGACCAACCACAAAGAAGTTGAAGCCGTGGAGGTGAAGAGGGTGGCTCTCTGCGCCAATAATGCTGGTGTCCTGCATCACCAGCTCAACGCTAGTATTGAAAGGAATCGCCACCACCTTGGTTCCTTTGGCAGTCATATTGCTCGGTGGTGTTCCTGTATAGTTGAATTTGAAAGGTGGGTTGGTAGGGAAATCAGTCGTGTACACACCCTTTGATCGGTTAAGGAAATGAGATTGCAGAAGGGCTATATTTGGCTGCACAAACGACACGTTGTTGACAGAAGCTGAAAACATGGTGTTGTTAGGTCCTTGGCAGGTGTTGTTTTTTGAGCAAGGGAGTAACCCTAGACCTATTGTGAAAAAGAAGCGTCTGTCAACTTTCCTTGGGACCTTAGCTGGGAATCTTGCGTTGGCCAGGCTGCGGATTTTCTTGACAAATGCTGTGGCAAATGTTGTGTCATTAAACACTGGAAGTGACGGCTTAAGAAGAGGGAGTTTCTTGTTCTTGCTTTTGGTGTTTGTGTCAGAAGGGTTCTGGTCATATTCGAGTATTCCGGCAGTGGTTGTATTGTCAAAGGAGGCTGGGCCGGTGGCATATGGCCTAGCAGCCATAAGAAAGGTGGAATTAGGGGCCTTAGCTTTGGCCTTGAGTAGAACATTGGTGGTTTGACCCGGGGTGATGAGTACAATCTGGGTTTTGAAGGGTTTCACGTAAACTGCGTCAGCCTCAACCACAGTGAGGCTGTGGTTTGCAATGCTGAAGAAGAGCTCGTCGTTAAGTGCAGCATTGACTAGACGAAGGAGATAGGTTTTTCCTGGCTTCACCTTGAGCTTGAATGTATCTGCATGAAATAAATTGGTTTGATTTTTAGCTAATCCCGGGAATATTTACTGCACTAATTAATTTAATTATGGCGTTCATACTCTTGTAATTTGCTACTATTATGGGTACTTCTAAATAGTACCTTTGGCTGAACAGTTATACAAAAGTCCAGGATGACCATTAATGGTGTAGGCATCAGAAATATTTGGTGCTCCTCCTGTTTGCAAGGCCTGGCTGATGATTTTCTCGGTGTCTGCTTTCCACCATTCTCCTGTAATTTCAGTTAATTTATGGAGTATTAGAAATAAAGGATTGGATATGGAAATTAATTAATACAATACGTGCATGGCTAATATATATATATATTGGCCATCTTTAATAATTATTAGTACTTATTAGTAGTGCACATAAACATGCAGTCATCACGAATTACCGAAAATGATAGGGATTTCTTTGTGAGGTTGTGGAAACGGGTAAGAAACGCCTTTCTTAGGGAGGATGACAATGGGTCCATAAATGGTAACTCTTAGCCATGAAATGTGAGCATGCCAGAACAATGTCCCTCTTTGTCCAGTAACTGTGAAATTGTACACATAACTCTGTCCCGTTTGAATTGGGCACTGCGTTACGTAGGCAGGTCCATCTGCCCATCCGCTCCTTAGCTGCCTGATTCCATGCCTGCTCTCCAAATTCATCATATAGACAGCACCGTCCAGATATATTTCAATCAAAGAAAAGAGAATTAACTACTGATCATATCTACAAAATTAAAGCTCGCAATAATGGGAGGCTTCCATACCAATGGAGTGTGACATTGTATTGGACATGGTTAACGACCTTGATCAAGAGCCGATCCCCTTCCCTTGCTATGATGCGAGGCCCGGGGATCTGACCGTTGACAGTAACGATGCTCTTTGTCCGGCACAACCTCGTCACATTTTGCAGCTTGATCTGTAAAAAGAAGGAAAAAACAGACAACGTAAATCTTGAGTCTAACATCAACTGAAAGGCAAGATATATAATTAAAAAGTAGATGGTAAAAGCAATGGAATACGTAATACATACGTCGAACTTGTAATGTCTAGTAATGCCTGCATGCTTTGCAGCCACCAGCTCAGAGAAAATCCAAAAAGTACACAGTGCGGTGACTGCAATCCTCGACGAGGCTGTTACCGACGGCAAAAGAGAAGAACCCATCGTGCTCCCTAGCTAGAGAGATTCTTTATTTTAATGGGGGGAAACGATGTATAGGAGAGCTAGCAAGAGAGAAAAAACTGATGTGAGAAAGCTGATGATTCGATGCAGGGAAAGAGCTGGTTCTGTTGTTTATATATAGTCAGTGAAGAAGACGGTAGGTTTGTTAATTAGGTGGCTGAGGTTAAGCTTTTCTTGCCGGAAGCCAGTGCCTTCAGCGACAAATTGCAATTCTGGTCCGAATGGCAGCTGGTAAGGCTTAACTTTAGAGTGATATTTAAGCGAGATAATGAAGAACTGGTAATATTCTTAACGGTTTTTGTTTTTTTTATTCCTAAGCAGCCGCTCGGGTCATGGTCATGACTGCGACTAATGCATAAAATTAACCGGTGAGATTTGGTCCGACGTGATGAATTAACATAAGATGGTGTGTCAAAAACATTTAGACATTTCTCAATTGTACTCAGTTCTTAATCTTAATCGTACGTGATTGCTTCATTAACTTGAAGTTATTACAGTTATAATAAAAATCTCATGCTTATTTAACTGTTGAATCGAAGATAAAAGCACAACAATTTAATAAGAAGATTAAAAAAACCCTAAAGTGGAATAATTAACTTGTGGATTTATAAATAAATTGTTAGAGAATAATATAAATCATATTATGAGGTCTCACTTACAAGCTTAAGCTGTTAGGTGAGATAGTTCTTTAACATGGTATCAGAGCCTTGTTGACCCTCCGGTCACGAGTTCGAATCTCACCCCCCCCCATTCTATTTGATAAAATCAAGCATAAGATGATATGGGCCTGTGCAAGTTTTAAGCCCAAAAGGCTTTTACTTGAGGGGGGTGTTAGAGAATAATATAAATCATATTATGGGGCCTCACTTACAAGCTTAAGCTTTTAGGTGAGATGGTTCCTTAACATAAATGATATTATTTCTACTGAATAGTTAGATATCTTATAGAATTTAACACTCTTATATTAGACATTTAAATACAATATTAAAAAATTAAATTATATACATTAATAGAAGATTTCTATATCTCAATAGACATTTATAATATCCTATAAGGTTCTATACTCGTAAATGACTAGGAAGAACAATATATAAGTTTGGACAATGTGAAACTTAAAAATTAATAGATATTTACAATGTCTTTTTATGTAATATATTTTAAAAAATATTAATCTATACTTGTAGTATTTTTTTTTCTTAATACATACTTGTAGTGTCTTTCAATACTCAATAATTATATAATGTTTTTCAGAAGATAGCATGCAATTAAAAAAAAAAGCAAATTATAATGTTTTTTGGGTACAAAGTTTGATCAACTTTGGTTTGGGAAATTATTGATTGTATGTTTGTAACCATAGGTAAAACTAAACACTAGTATATAAAAGATTAAAATTGAATTTGAAATTTATAGTGAGTGTAGAAAGAGAATTAGGGCTTTAGGGATAAATATTTATAATTTTAATAGAATTATATATATCTTTTATAGTATGGAAGAGGAATCAACAATAACTCTAACCCAATTCGCTTAATTGATATATCTTTTTTCTTGTCTTTTTTTAAAGAGATTCTTGCACTGCATTTCAATAGTAAATTACATATATATTAGAAAAAGAAGATAAGATGCAATAAATAATTAAACTATAATTTTGAATTAATATTCAAATACCATGATTAATTATAAACCAAGGGATGGTGGAGTTAAACTAAAGTAATCAAAGCAAATCATTGTGATTTTTCTTATATAAACTGTTGCATTAGGTACATAATTACGAACATGTTACTATATATCCACTTCGATGGAGGTAGAGCGAGTAATACTTTTGTAATAATGACGTGTTTATCAGCTTTTAAATTTATAGCTACTAGCTCGATTTGGGATAGCTAATTTTACTCCAATGATTGTAAATTGCTATTTTATATTCAATGGAGCCAAAATTATATTATCTTAATTTACGTAAATTAATAAATTATTTTTTATGATCTTATATTAGTAGAATTTCTTTGATGTGCGCATCTTATTAGTGTGTTATAGCCTTATAGGTACAAGGCAACTATTATTAGGGTAATAGTACAAAGACTTCTCTATCGCTAAATGGAATGTCTGATGAAATAGTTTTAATTTCAACGACATGTAATTTTATTAAAGCAAAAAATGATTATTTTTTTTTTGCTGTTTTTTGTAGTAAAAATTATAATTTTTTACATGCACCGTCGGTTCATTGGTTAAGGCAGCGTCAACCTCCTATCGTTGAAACTTGCTAATCAAGGAGGTGCTCAACCATCTTGTTGGCTGTCGGTGGTAGATATATAGCTCTCCGAGTCTTAACAGCTTTTGATGTTACACTTCCTGGATTCCACACCTCTTAACTGAAGAGTAAATCTTAAAAATTCCATCTTGCTGTCACCTGCAAAATTCTGTACAAATTTATAATATTATAAAAAAAATGTCACATTCTTAATATCTTATTTACATTTAAAAAAGAATTGATGCTGGCTGCGGAAAGGCAAGTGTCAAGAGGCTTTTATATATGTACACAAGCGTTTGCCATCCCTTGATTATACATTCCATCAAGATTGGACCACAAAATGGACGGTAGCAATTCCTTGAGCCGAACCACCTTCACAGAAAACTACCACCACTGCCTCCCCACCAAGATCCAGCATATCAATAGAGTCACACACGTCCTCCTAAATTATCTTTTTTTTTTAAATTAAAAATAAAAGTTCCTCATTTGGGAAATGAAATGGGAATCTAATTAATGGGAAATATGTGGGGCCTACAGGGCCACACCATATCTCTGACCAGCCAGATCACACCGTACCTGAGCCAATCCAATCCTTGATTTTTCAAGATCAAATTCCATCCACACGTTTTGTTGATGGTGATGACCAATCACATATGCCTCCACGCCCAGCAAATCAGAGTTCCCAAATGACAAGCAATGCACCGAGTCATTTCCCCTCAATTCACCCGGAACCCGATATAATACCTTATCACCCGATACTGTCATCTCGGCTCCATGAAACACTAAAGTTACCGTTGGCAACTGTGGTAAGACACGTTGACTTAGCGGGACAAGGTAACATAAATCCATAGCCCCTTGAAATACAAAATCTGGATCCTCTAGAACCTTTAAAACACTGCCGGTTTGGTTCAAAAACGCGGTTCTCAAAGCAGTGTAGGCAGGTCCGAGTAAGAACGTGAACTGGGTTCCCGAGTCAACCATGGTCTGACCAGCACCTGTATGATCCGGTTCGAAAGTTGATTTCGGTATAGGAAGCAACCTCTCTAAAACTTTAATGCCTTCAAGCTGTACCGTGTAGGCAACCCGATCAAAGTAAGGCAATGGGGCTGATATTTGGATTAAGGGGGTGTAGTTCAATGGCACCGACCACGTCAAATTGGACTCGCCGAGAAGTAAAAGACCCGAAAAATCGGTTCCTGAAATGCAATAAGAGAATTTCGGGAAACCCAGCTGGGAAACAAAAGAGAGCGACCCGCGGTTCATACCCATTAAACCGGTATTTTTAGAATCCTCATCAGTGTTCGAACTGAAAACCGAATCCATGCACCCAAAGACCAAACCGGAAATATCGGAGCTTCCAATGTGGAAAACATCGGACGCAAGATTTCCATCGGAGGAAGAGGCGTCAGCATAAGAAAGGGTGGCGTGACAAAGGTTATTGGAGTCACATGAAGCTGGTATAGGGAAGTCCTGGGTCCGGTTAGTGCAGATGGGTGAAGAACAAGGAATGGTTTGGTAAGATGTGGATCCGTTCGGGTCGAATGTAGTCGGGTAGGATAGTGTTTTGTTGCAGTGAAGCCAGGAGAGCTCACTTCCAGTGTCGATGACCATGGAGACATTTTGTGGTGGAGTGCCAACTGTGAGAGAGACAGTAAGACTCACATTGTGGTGGAAAGGAAGCTTGTTTGGTGATCTGGGAACTAACCCGGAAGGGATAACCTGGGTTTTGAGTGGCAGGATCACCATTTTTGGAGACGAAGACAAGCAGTGTTGAGATTCCATGATCAAAAGAAGTGTCAGGACAGTGTGCCAGAGAAGAAAAAGGGATTTGAGATATGGGTTTGTGTAAGAAGTGCAGGGAGTGCAACTGCTTTCCATGATGGAATGAAACATCAAGAGTTAGGTCAGGTGAGAGCTAAAGATCTTTGTTGAAGATGAGAGATGAGACGTAGATAGATCTATTACACGACACTGCAACCGTGCTTAGATTACGCAACTCTGACTTAAGAAACTTCACTTCCTATTTTGGATTTTATTTTTATTTTCGGGGCGGGTGACGTCTGTAGCTACAGACAAGTTGAGAGTATGAAGCAGTGCTATTTTGGGTGCCTAACCAAACAGAGAAGACTCTCAGATTTGTTGGCTTAGCTTATATCAGACTGTTGATTGAAGTCTGAAGACATCCCTTTTTGTGAGAAACGAAGGAGACCCGGTCCAACTGTGAGAGAATTACTGCTTCAGGCCCACTGATGACGTTGAACTTAAACCAGTAATTAGCTTCTTTTCTCGTAACATGGGAAACCAGGCCAGTTAATCTCCCTTCTTGCCCTAAGCATTTTATTTTTCCTCGTCGGAAGATGTGGCTACATGCAAATCAAATTCAAGTGCCTTGAAACATGGTTAGCTGGTAAATGTTCTTTTCTTCGAATCACAACTTCTCTCGCGCTTTCACGTTATTGATTGCCTGCCGCTGGACCACAGCATTCAATGGTTATTTCTTCTAATCTTTTTTCTTATCACCCCATTCACTCCCAGTTTTACCATTTCCCCCTTCATTCTTCATATATTTATTTAAAAAAACAAAACAAATTTCGATTACATAATGGGTTCTGTCGTTCTGTGGTGAATCAAACACTGTAGCAGTACTTTTTAGTTTTACAAGAACCGTTGATAATTGTTCCTGCCCTCCTCGCCATCCTGAATAATAATGGAGAAAAGGATAAAACATTGGCACCCTCGTGCTCAAGGCATGGCTTCAATCACCCAGCTGCAGCAGCAGCAGCTTACGTAACTCCCAAAGTCGCCAAAATAATTAATGCTGATTTATTACAGTTTCATTGACTTAAGGTTTTTACATTAATTAAAATATTAAACAAATTTAATAAACTTGTCTGCAGGTACGTGGGGTTAATATAGTAGCATCTGCATTCACCTTGTACAGGTAGCCTCGTCAAGCGCGTAAGAGTCAGGTGGTAGCACATGCAAGGGCTGACCTGTCCCCATCAGCAAAACATCTAATCGTGCCTTCTTGGGTCCATAACTTAAAGGTGATGTTGCCCATTCTACTGTCGGAGTCTTTTAGGTAATCGCACTACCTTTTTTTTTTCTTTTTCATAGCTGTGTTGTGTGATAGATTAAAAATCTCTTGAATGAATCTAAATGATGTGGAAAACAAATATTTCATGTTGTTATACATTTAATTTATGCGAAACTTAAATACTCTTGATTTTTTTTTATCTAGCTTGTGATTTATATTAAATTGAATAGACGTTGTCTTCGGTTAACATTTGATCGGTTTAATAAAATTATGAATAACTAGTAGGAAAATATGATTTAATTAAAAATAATTTTAAGAGTATTGTTTTTAAAAAATTAATAGAATGGATATGATGTAATTAAAAATAATTTTAAGAGTATTGTTTTTAAAAATTAAAAATTTTAAAATAGAATGAATCAATAAATCATGAGTTAATATATCATTGATAAAGGTGATGAAAAAATATATAGTGGACAAAGAAATTGGTTAAAAATAAAATATTTTAAAGTGGCCAAATTGGCGGATTAAAACCACAAGAAGGTAGAAACAACAAATTTAGAATAAAATCAATATTTGATCAACCTACTCTATACTATGATACCATAAAAAAAATTTAAAATAAAAGAGAGTAATTTATAATTGGATGAATTACAATCAATTTATGTAAAGTATATATAATCATCCAACTAGATAAATAAGAAAATAAAATAAAATAAATCATATAAATACTTCGGTCGCTTTTAATTAAATGAAATGGGAAAAAATACATAACTATCTGTCCAAATCACAACATTTCTATTTTTCAATACCAGGAGTACTTAGCCTATGATATAAAGTGTTGTGATTTGGACAAATAGTCAATCAATCATCATCAGGCCATGAGATAATCTGATATCATGAATAAATTAAATTGAAACGATGAGTTTCTTATCGTACTGCAACTTAAGAGGGATAAATTCTGCAGGCATGTTTAAAGTATACTGAGATTCGATCAAGTCTCTAAACATCAGAAGGCCATATATTGCTGTTCTAGTGTACACAAGCCAGCAAAATATGAAGTTGCAGCTCAAGAAACAAGTTAACAAAGGAAGAGATCTGATTTGCCATTAAGTGGGAAGCATATAAGATTTATAAATTCTAAGATATAGAAACTTCTGTAAAGCTTCAGAGTAAGAGTTACCATGAATTTTTCAGACATGGAATTGAAAAATTGGAGAATTACACCATTTCTGTAGCATCTTTAAAGTATCTCTATCATTATTCATCGTAGATTTAGTCAGGTCAAGCGAAGTGGGAAACCTTGATGGTTCTTTAATTATATCTCTATTCTTCCAATCTTTGCGAATTAAATGGCTAATCCAGTAGTTTCTATACCATTAAAACCTTCAACTGCAAATCAAATCAACGTCCATCATCAAAAAAACATGAATTCCTTTATTTCTATCATGCTCAATGGCCTGTAGTCCTTGAGAACTGTTTTGGATCGATGGGGAGACATGACCATTTTATGGAAGGATAATGATTCTATTTACCATATTAATATTGAGAGGAAAAAAACTCAGAGATGGTAAGTTCTTCCACCGTTGAGGACTGAATCTGAATGGGCCGACGAACTTCCTTGTTCTGATGACGTCAATTCATTGATAGATAATTTCGGATGCAAATAACTTGACAGGCAGTATTGAGCATGGACCTTCATTGCCTCAACTTTGATCGGAGATGATGGGGATACTTAGAGAAGAAACGATTTCCGAACCTTAGAGTGCTAGCTCTTGTCTTTTAAGTGATTTTATATTATACTTTTCTCACTTTTTTAAAAAAGAATAAGAGTAAAAAAAATTTATTTACAGGGAAACCTAAAAACCCTATAATTAACAAAATATCAAATTGCCCATTAAATAATATCATGGATATTTTTTTTTTGATAAGTTTAGAAATTTATTCAATTAAATCCCTACTTGATATTTTCTAGATCTAGAATTATAATCCCTTACATTAATTATATTTTAGTCCTCAAGTTTTAATATGTATATCAAGTCATACTTGATTCGTCAACTCATTTTAATTTATGATCAATGATTGTTATGTGTGTGACTTATTAGTTTCCTTGATAAGCTGCGTCAAATATAAGTCATAATTCTAAATAAAATAAAATAAATAATTTAATTCATCGTCAATTTAGTAATTTATGGATTTATATTTGAACATCAAATGAAGTCTTTAAAGTACATGTTTAAATCTTTGATGAGACTTTAATTCTTTTTCTTGTTCAATAGTGTCATGACTTGATTCCCATACTCATGACTGACAACACAAATGTAGCATCTCAAGGCCCCTCACCCGCGCTAAGCATCAAACTTACAAATTTTATAACATAAAATGGCACAAAATAAATCAAAGTATCCAAAATTAAGGAATTTAATAAATAAATTAGAATCTTACTCTTTCATAAATAGTCCAAAATGAATTCGAAACATAATTAAAAATCATTATATGGAGTATTTAATAAGCAAAAAGAACATAGCAAAAAGATCATGATACTGAAATTAAAAGTAAAGACTTGAGAAAGATGAATAGAGGGATGTGTCCAAGCATTGGGTGACATGCAATACCTATAATAGATGCTAATATATATTTTAAGATAAGTGAATATGGTTATATAAATCAAATATAGAATGACACATGTATATAAAAGGTATTATATCAAATGTTTTACAAAAAGGGAATGCATATCAGAACTACATATCATATTACTAACATCTTACTCATTAGTGAGGGAAAACTCCCACCCACCCACCCACCCACACATATATAGAAGTCCAATTTGCACACTATTGACACCCTACTTACGAGCTAGGAAACATAATGTCATGTGCATATTGGCTAACTACTCTTTGTTAGCTTGGTATAATTAACTATCCTTTATTAGTCTTGAGTAACTAATAAAATATACATTTAAAAAAAATACTTGAAATAGAATCTTAATATATAAAATAAATTGAACAGGACCATAAAGATTCTATTGTACCTTAAACGATCAACCATCATGAACCCACTTGTTGCCCGAAACAAATAGTAGACAATTAATTAAAAAAATTATCTATCATCCACATACCTAAAAGAAAAACCTTAATAAGTTTCTTCTCTTCATGATTATAAGATATTCCTTGCAATTCCTCCTTCAATAACCATCCCTACCACAATAATGACAAATACTCTTATCTTTCTTGATGCCCCCAATGGGCTTCTAGCTTCTTTGCTGTAGAAACAAGACCCTTTTTCTTTTTTCTTAGATTTTCTAGAAGATTGAACTAAGAGAACATGATGTTGTAATCTTAATTTGATTTTTTACTATTTAAAAAACGTCACTTCGATCTCCTTAGAGATGTTATTCATTAGGAGAAAGAAAACCAGACCAAATGGCACCAATAATTGCAGTGTTTCACGGCTATACATAAACATCAACCTTCGCATGGGATTAAAAATGAAAGTTGGGAAAATAAAGAACGATAAGTTTACAAGATGAGGTTTATTTATCAACTTGGTTGAGCTTGCCAAGGCCATTGCAACGAGGGCAGACAATCTGGGCCTGGTCCTTCCGTGCAGCATTAGCCCTCAAGGCTACTCCTGACCGCCGAATGAAACCTGCTCCATCGCACTCAGGACACCTGCGATGGGCATAAGGCAGTTCAAAATCAGTAAGTGGTGCGAACAAAGCCTGCAAATTAACCCTAAAACCCTACAGACAAATCCAAGGTTTTCTAGTTCAATGCAATTTAGGGGAACAACATTTTAGCTTAATTTCTGTTAACTTTTTAATTTAGCCTTGCAATGAATACTATTTAATAATATCTAAAAAGAATCCATAGCCTGAGTTGCAAAAAAGAATTGCACGCAAACTCAATTTTTAGAGAGAGAGAGAGAGAGAGTTACAGATCCTTGCGAGAGAAGAGTATGGGAAAAGCAGTTCCAAGAAGAGCTACAGCAGCAGCACCGGCGATTAGGTAAACGGTGCCATCAGATGATACATCTCCAACCGCTGCCACCACAGTCAATGACCTTTTATTCTTCTTCTTCATCTGGCCGATATTCAATGACAGAACCTTGGAACCAGCAGGCATCGCAGCAGAAAAGCCTGGGCCGGAAACCGGCCATCTTTGTGGTGAATATCTAGAAAGAGATGTCTGAATAGGAGTTAAAGCTGCCATCGCTAAACTTCAGCAGTCAATTTTCCACCGCAGAAGGAAGTATTGCTAGCTTTGCTGGCTGGAGATATATATATGGAAGGGAACAGAGTTTCTATCGCAGGATGTAAGACTCTGAACGCAACTGGATTTTGTGGGTGTTTATCTCGGCCAGTTTGAATGGATTTGGTTATGACTACTTGGATAAGGCTACGTCGGACAGAAATCAAGATTCTTGAGGTTAAATGGATAAGGTTGGCCCAACGACTCAACTTGAGAGGCTACTTATGCTTTGAAGCCAGGTTTATGCTGTCTGTTTTGGTGTTTTTTTTTCAAAAAAATATCACACTCCAATAATAATTTGAGCAAGAATAATATATTTTAAAAAATATTTCATGAAATAATATAATTTGATCTTGACACACTTTCGAATAGTGATAATTAGTAAAATATTATTATTTTCCAACACGGTAATCATTATATCATGTTTTCAAATAGAGACAATTTTACATGTAGTGTTTTAGAAGCATATCATAAAATTAAAATCTCTACTCAAATCAAAGAACACAAGCACAAAACAACCACCTATTTCTTTAAAAATCATGCCAACAACCCCTCTCTCTAACAAAAAAAACCTCATGAATCATTTGTGTTTTTCTTTTTTTTAAAACACACATAACTCAAACTTAAGTTAATCTTTAAGTTTTCTAGGATAATCTATAAATTGTTCTTGTCATTGTTGCCATTGTCACCACCATTTTTTTTGTCCTATAAACAAGATAAACACACTACATTATTGTTAGTTATGTGTGTTTTACATTCAATTTATGTTTGATTTAGTTGGCATATAATTATTGTTCAGGGTTTAGGTTGAGTTTTGGGTTTGTTGAATTAATGATAAATTAATTACGAATGTCACCAATTAAGATTGATTTGATGTAATTGAATATGAAAACAAATATTTTTTTTTTCATATCCCTCTTTGTGAGGTTATACAATCTCGTTTAGTTTTTACTCTTCTTTTTATCAAAGAAGATTGGTGAGACCTTTTAAGAATATTTGAAGGGTATATTTCATAATATTGAAAATTGTTCATTTTTTATCGGTCATTTTGTTTTATATTTTTCATTGATATTTTTTAATAATCATATTATTAAACTAATCAAGTGTATTGAACCTATTCAAATTAATGATCAAGTCTAAAACTTTTCTTGCCAATTTAAAAACACTATCATCGTCTTAGTATTTGTTTTTTATGCTAGGAAAAACTTGGCTCAAGTTAGTCAAGCTAACCTTAATTGACTTTGTTTTTTGTTGATTTTTTGTAATTTGTTTTTCCAATTTTGATTTTTTTTTAATTTAGTTTACTTGAAAGTTTACATTCATTATACAAAACTATCTAAATTTCATGACTAAACTACAAATTTAGCATATTGAGTCAAGTCATGTTTTTTTATTCTTTTTTAAAATTATATTTTTCTAGTTTGTCCTTAAAAGTTTGATTTGTCGATAATTGGGTTTTGGATTTCTTTTTTCATTTACCTCTCTATGAGGTTATTCCATTTTCATTCCATTTTTGTTTTGTTATCATATAAGATTATCAAGATCTTTTAAGAATATTTAAAGAGTATCTTTTAATAATATTGACAGTTATTCATTCTTTATTGTCATTGACTCTTTTTTTATAATCATATTATTAAAATTTTCAAGTTTATTGCATATGTTAGAATTTGTGACTCGGGTCTCATATTTGTTTTACTTATTTAAAAACACCATTATTTTTTGGATACTTGTTTTTTATGTTAGGAAAATTAAAAAACAAACAAAAGGCATCCATGTTTTACTTTGTACTTGGACACAAATCATTGTGATTTCAATAGTAAAATTTTCATTTTACTCTTATGGCTGAAAACTTTAACCCTTAGAACCGGGGTATTTTAGACATTCATAGGGGAAATGTTTGGTATTTTCATACTGTTTGGGGTTTGAGGTATTTTCTTTTTTAAATTACACAATGAAACTACCATTTTACCCCTAGAAGATAACAAAAAGACGAGGAACATTGGGGGTGTTTCAATTTTTCACTTAAATTTTTATGCACAGTGCAACTATGAAAATAACCCCCGAAAAGACAAAACGAAGGCCTGAAGCCGGAGGCATTCCGGTACTTTCATGCTCTTTTTTTTCGTTGTTATCGCTAGGTCCAGGAGGGTATAAGTAATTTAGCATTTTTAATTTTTTTTTGAAATTATTGTCGGCACGTCGTATAGACACGCTGACAGAGTTTAACGAGCATGAGCTTCTTAGGTGGAACGCACGATGATTATAGGTCGTGTAAAATGTTTGGTCTCCGTGTCAACAAGTATGTCTCCATGTCCTCTTCCTCTAGGTGTAACGCGTGATGGGTGACGGACATCAGTAAAGCACAACTAGACGGTTTTCAGTTCCCCCCTTTATCTCTCTCATGATGCCGACAAAATACATGTCAGCCCTTCATGTTTGTGGTTGTTTTATTTCAATCACTATTATTTGGGTTTCGATTTTATCCTTGATTTCTTCAATGAAAATTTTGATTGTTTTCAATTGTGTCCTTTAATTGAAAGTGATTATATATGTTGGTTTTTATTTAAGTCATTATTCTTTTAATTTATGATTTTTTGGTTCCTTTAATTTTTTATGGTATACAAGTTTTAATTTGTTTTAATTTTGTTCTCCAATTGAAATAGGTTATATATGATACTTTTCATTTCGGTCCTTATTCTTTTAATTCTTTTAGCAAAATTACACTGATTTTTTTTTTAAAATCCCTTTATTTGTTTTGGTCAATTTTGTCATTTAATTGGATTTAATTATATATATTTTATTTTTCATTTCGGCTCATATTCTTTGAATTTTCTATTTGGTATTAATTTCTTTGTTTTTTTGGTCATTCTTGAACAATGTTTATTTTTACCTATATTTATGCATCTATTCTTGTAGTTTTTGTTTTTAATTTTTGTCATTTTATTTTTTGTATGAGTTTTATTTTATTTTCTATTCAGTGCTGAAATTTTAATTTATGTTGATGATTATTTTAATATTAATATTTTTCTTTTTTTCCCTTTGTTCTTTTGTTTTTGCTGTTTTCTGTTATTTTTATTTGTTATTTGAATAAGATGATTTTATGGTTTCATTGTTTGCGCAATATAATAATAATTTTAGTAATTATTTTTTTTATAAAAAGTTTATTTTTTAATGCAATTTAATAATTTTAATTGTTTGAATAATAATATTGATAAAAAATCTTGCATAATTATATTTTTTTGCATTGAAAAAAAATTTAATTATTTATGCGATGAAATGCGAGTAAGGGACTAGTTTGATATATTGCGTTAAATAATAGGAGGAAAAAAAGAAAAATAGTTACAAAAGAAAATAAAAGAGAAAAAAAGAAACGAATCGGTCCGTCAAATTCGCAAGACTAATCTTAGCCGCCCAACGTAGGGTAAGTTATAACCCTAATTCGTCCCTACTATTAAACCTCAACTTCCGTAATATCACTCTCCTTCGCCTCGTAGCAGCAGTATCGAAAGCAACCAAATCACTTCTTGCCTGCTGTCTGCTCGGTAAGCCTCAAAAACTAAAATGCCTTCTCTGTAAATAACCCTATATCAAATGCCAATCTTTTAATGCACAGACTGAACCAGCCCTGTTTTGCCTGTAGCGTTTGTTTTAGCTTCTAATATAAAATGGGCTGTTTAAATTGTTGGTGTTTGTGAACTGGGTTCTTGTTAAACTGAATTTCGACATCTGTTTTCTTTTATAGGTGCATTCCATGTCCAAGTCAAATGGGCTGTTTTTATTATATTTTGTTCTGTACTTCTTTAAAATATCAAAGCTGCTGTTTTGTGTGTTGTCCAGTTCATTAACTTTAGATTAGAGGGATCGATTATTCTTGTTGTCTTTTGTGTGTGCTGATATTTGATGTTTTGATGATGCAATGCAATTGGTTTGTTAGTAAATTGAACGAGTAAGAAATAGCGGAGAATTTAACGTTTGTATAATGTTGAGATTTTGAAAAAGTTTAGGTTTTTAGTGGAGAAGGACTCGTATGGACTCATACTAGGTGTTGGATTCTTGTGATTTATGCACGATTATGTTACAAATATGTTTAGCGTTTCTGATATAAACACATTAATAAATTGTTCGGCGGCATCATATGTGGTTATGCTAGATTATGTTTAATTTCTCTGCAAAAATTTCACCGTAAAACTGTTGGGAGTTACCACCTGAATGTTCAAGCATGAGGAAATTTTAACCAAGATTGGCTACAGTAAATAGGCTACTGCAGCTTGTTGAAAGGTCTGTAAGTTTGAAGTTTGGTCTGCCTCTCGATAGTACACTACCTGTTAGGATTCATTATCTATAGATGTTTGTTTCTCCAGCTTTTAGTTCTTTTCTGACCAAAAAAGAATCATACTTGCAGATATATGACTCGAAATTAAGCGTTCATTAGGATGACAGCTCATAATGAATGACCAATTGGTTCTGATAAATTTGGATTTTGATAATTTTAGTTCAGTTATTAAATTTAATCTCTTGCTATGGCTAACCAGATCATTGAAGATGTTCACGACTAAGAAGAAGATCCAAAAAGACAAGGATGCTGAACCCACTGAGTTTGAGGAGACAGTTGCTCAGGTTAGCTCTTTACCCTTATTATCTGTTTTTTGGATTCATATTTTAAAGGAATTAAATATGTTGAAAACTCAATGCTCTTTTCTGCAGGCATTATTTGATTTGGAAAATACCAACTCAGAACTGAAAAGTGATCTAAAAGATCTCTTTATAAATTCCGCAGTGTATGTACATAATTATATAGATGTTCTACAAGAAAATTTTCCATCCTATTCCTTCAATTTTCTGTCTTCCCTGTGATGCTAGGTCTATTTGCTAAACTTAAACTTTTTAAATGTTGCAGTCAAATTGATGTTGCTGGAAATCGCAAAGCTATTGTTATTTATGTTCCCTACAGACTGAGGAAAGCTTTTCGCAAGGTTCATCTTCGCCTTGTTCGTGAGCTGGAGAAAAAGTTCAGTGGAAAGGTAATTTTATCTCAGATTCTTAGTTTTCTACATGTGTAATGAAAGGGGAATAAAGATTCGAGCTTGCAACATCAAAGGCTGCAGGTACAAGTCCTTGGAAAAAGACACTCAGCATTTGAAAGTTCCTATTCATGTTTAATACAGTAAATCCCAGTTTCAGTTCAATACTGGTTAAACCTAAATATGAACTATGTATCAATTGCTCTGATAATCTGGCAGGATGTTGTTCTGCTTGCTACCCGAAGGATTGTGCGGCCACCCAAAAAAGGGTCCGCTGCTCAGCGCCCCCGCTCCCGCACCCTAACTGCTGTGCATGAAGCCATGCTTGAGGATTTAGTGCATCCTGCTGAGATTGTTGGAAAGCGCACCAGATACAGGATTGATGGATCCAAAATCAGCAAGGTAGCTTTGATCTTTTAAGTCAAAAGGAACTGAAAATTTGTAGCTAGAATTGTGCCAGTCACCATAATCTCTGGCCTTGCCATGAATTCTGATTTTTTTGTTGCTTGTCAGATCTTCTTGGATCCTAAGGAGCGCAACAACACTGAGTATAAGCTGGAGTCATTTGCTGGAGTTTACAGGAAGCTTACAGGGAAAGATGTGGTTTTTGATTTCCCTGTAACAGAGGCCTGAAGAATCTTGAATGTGCTTGAATATCTTTTTGATTAGTATAAAACTTTCTTCACGGTTTCTTTTACTGTGCACTTGGAAGTTCATGTGTTTTTTTCTTATGAAAAGATTTCTAGTGGATTGTTGGTTGTAGAGCATATTACTTTTATTCATGTAATTTGGTTATCGGTTTTTCCATATCCACTGCTGGTGAAATTGGTGATGGTGATTTTGTCCTGTATTTCAGATGTGTTTCAGTTTTGTTGAACTAAGTTATAGCGGGGATTAGTGGATTTGTGAATGCGCATTGCATTTTGCATGGATTCTCAGCATGCAATTTCATGGAAAATGATTTTCTTCAATCCCCATACCATTTATAGCCACCACTTTCAAGATGGACTCTTTTAAATCTTGCCTCAGTCTTGTTTCTATGCTCTTGGCCTCTAGTTTTGATGGTAAGGAACATTGAAACCAGAAAGGCAAATGCTATAAATCAGGAATTTTCTGCAGGCATTTGAAGATGTAAACATTAGACAAGAAGCTAACACGGGTCTGGCGGCTCACGGAGAGAGATTCATACACCATTTGTATCTTGTTCTTACCTTTGGATATTTATTTTTTCTACATGGAGTTTGAAATTTGTTGAGGGATTATAAGTGATAAAGCTAAGCAACGATGCAGTACGTAGTTACTAGTGCCCGCAAAGGTTATAGAACTCTTTGTGTTGGCCCAAACGGTTTTTTTTGATATGGTAATATAATAATTAATTCTTTTAAAAAATAATAGAGAATTGAGATCTTTAAACTTCTAAAATATTTTCATTTTATATTGTTAAATATTTCTTTCAAATAAATGTAGCATTTGAAATGTGAAAATTGGTGGTGAAATGAAAATAAAAAGTGTGGGAGTGGAAGATATAAATGGGTGGTGGTGGTGGGGGAAGTTAAGAAATGGACAGGGATGGCAACAGCCTGTGCGATTTCTTCTGTTAAAACTTAAAACAGGGCCCAAGCCCAAAAGGAGACTGGGCCTATAAGAAAGTACATGCTAGAAGGTTTTTATAGGACAGCAGCGCTCAACATCGAGCCTGGTTTCGCGAGGAGTCTGGAATGCTGGAGAGAGTTCCAGAGCTGTAATAACCAATCAGTAGGGTTGGTTGCTTTTAGTAGCGGCCAGGCGATCTTCTTTCCTCTACATTATCTTCTCTTCGCCTTTCTATTTCTATTTATATCTCTCTCCCTCTGTTTTTTTGTTATTCCGTCTCTGCAATTGCATCAATCACCGCTTCCCTTATTATTACTATAGAAAAGCGAAAACTTAGGGCTGGTAGGAAGTAGTTTATAGAAGAAAAAGAAGAAGCATGGCAAAAGACGGACCCAACTGGGACGGGTTGCTCAAGTGGAGCCTTGCCCATTCGGATGGGACTTCTTCTAATCGCAATCTCAGGTGACTTTTAATTGATGCTCATCACAATAAGTAGCTTGCTGTATGTTTTTTAAATATATTTTATTAATGTTCAACAAATCAAATTGGATAATGTTAGCGAGGAGGATAGAAAATGGTTTTTGGAAGCAATGCAATCACAAAGTGTTGATGTAGTAAAGAGGATGAAGGAGATAACTCTTGTGATGCAAACCCCTGAACAAGTGTTGGAGTCTCAAGGTGTTACTCCTGCTGATATTGAAGGTTAGACTGAGTGTGAGACCTCTCTTTCATTCATTTTCTTTTTCCCTTCTGGGTTTTTGTTTACTTATCATCATCTACCTACATTGACAGATTTGTTGGATGAGCTACAAGAACATGTTGAAGCCATTGACATGGCCAATGGTCAGTTCTTCCTCTATTTACATATTTTCTGATCTTCAGATGACAGAATCCTTCTCTCTCTGTTATTTTTTCGCTATGCTTTATATTTCAAAATACTGGGTTCCCTTCTTCGCCTAGCCCCTTAGTCCGTATTGTTCCATATCAATACCTTATTGGTTGATATTGTTGGCACTTGGCAGGGGAGTCTTCTGTACTGGCGGTGGTGCAGCACTACTCTATAATATGATGTCTCTCTTTCTGCTTCTGTTTCTGTTTATCGTAAATTGTTACATTTTGAGACATAATTGATAAAATTGGAAATATGTGGATCATCTACTTGCATGGGTTTGTATCATGACATGGTCTGTGAGCTTATATGTCTTTTAATGAATGAGGAATGACAAATGAGATGAAATTATGCTTGTGGAGTTATTACTTTCTATGCAAATGGTATCTCATCTTTTCCTGGCTCTCTTGCTTATCAAGATGCAATAATTCAGTTCATTTTGTCTCTCTTGTAAGTAGAGTTTCCCTTATCTGCTTGATATGCTGATTTGGCAGATCTTCACTCAATAGGAGGTTTGGTTCCTCTCCTTGGTTATCTAAAGAACACCCATGCTAATATTCGAGCAAAGGCTGCCGAAGTTGTAACCACCATAGTCCAGAACAACCCTAGGAGTCAGCAACTGGTTATGGAAGCAAATGGTTTTGAGCCTCTGCTTTCTAATTTCACTTCAGATCCTGATGTGACTGTTAGAACAAAAGCACTAGGTGCAATATCATGTAAGTATTGTTTTTGGTTGTATTTGTTGATCATGATTATTAGAGTTTGCATGTTGGTTTTATGTTTGCCACTTTCCTTGGTTTAGAAGGTTCTTAATGTGAGATTCATTGTTGGTGATTCACAGCTTTAATCCGACATAACAAGCCAGGTATTGCTGCATTTCGTCTAGCGAATGGTTTTGCAGCTTTGAGAGATTCCCTGGGTTCTGGGAATGTGAGATTTCAAAGGTATTTAGAGTGTTTCTCTTTTTTTCTGCAATCAATCTTTCTCTGACCACTGATGAATTGTGCACCACTTTTATATTATAAACAGTTGAAAAAATCAAATCTTTTGTTCAATTGAGAGAAATGAAAGATTGATTTTTGCCAGTACTTCCATGACTGACTGAATTGATTCTTGATTTAGTTCTCCTTATTAACTTTCTTGTAAATTTAATTTTCAGAAAAGCGTTGAACTTGATCCATTACCTATTGCTTGAGAATAGTTCAGATGGCAGCATAGTCAGTGATCTGGGGTTCCCCCGCATAATGGTTCACCTTGCCTCAAGTGAAGATGCAGAAGTAAGAGAAGCCGCCCTTCGTGGCCTTCTTGAACTTGCTCGAAACAAAATAGATGGAAACACTGGTAGATTAGGTGAAGATGATGAAAAATTGAAGCAACTCCTTGAAGAACGGGTTAATGGTATCAGCCTGATGTCACCTGAAGATCTTGGGGCAGCTAGGGAAGAAAGGCAACTTGTAGACTTGCTCTGGAATGCTTGCTACAACGAACCATCATCTCTACGTGAAAAGGGGCTTCTTGTTCTCCCTGGAGAAGATTCACCACCTCCTGATGTTGCTAGCAAGCATTTTGAACCTCCTCTTAGGGCTTGTGCTGCTACACCTGATGCTGGTAAAAATCCCGGTACTGAAAAGAATCAAACACCCTTGCTATTAGGACTGGGCCCTGCACCTGAGGCTGCTAATTTCCAAGGGCCCTCAAGGGGTGAAGTCGATGATGAAGCATAACAACATCGCTACACAACACGCGGACAATTTCCAAGGTTGTCAACGTGATCTATAGTTTTTTGAGTTACTTGTTAAGTCTTTTCCTTAATTATTGTTCTCCACTTATATTGCACTTAGTTTCTATTAGTGGATTTTTTTTTTGTAATCGTAGTAAAGTGGGATGGATCGAACATTCATGCTAGGCACATCTGTATTTCCTTGGTATACATTTGAAGTAAAATACGTGGGTTTGAAGTCTTGTTATGTCCCTACTCCCGATGATGTATGTAAATATATATAACCTCTTGATTTGACTTCAACTGACGGGTCCTTTGATTGTGTTGATGGAATAGATGTGGTGACTTTGTTCTAATTAACACAAATACGAATTAAAGATTTGTCCATGTTTTTTACTTGGTGTTTTGAGAGTGTGGATTCCTCAACCAATGTGTGGGAATTCTGTTGCCGAACTTTGTTCTTTGGATCATAATGTTGATTCAAAGTTGATTTCCATTTTTAATTGATATTATTATAGTTGTTCGTTTCGAAACTGCTGAAATATTTTGTACTAGTTAAAAAAAGGGACAAAAGAGTGTTATTTTTATCTCGATTTGAATTTCGGTCCGTTCTAGATTTTTAAGTTGAAACATACCAGTTGTGTTTCGCTTGTTCTGTTTCGTCTAAATATTTTTTTTAAACAATAAAATCAATTACATATCTTAATCCGATCGTAATTTTACGAGGAGTCTCTTGATATATTTATATATATTATGTTAAAATTTCAGAGCAATCAGAGAATATAATAAACTTGTAAGATTGATGATGATATTCTTGTAATATTATACATGTTTATAATTTTGTTTAGAAAAATTATTTTATTGTGTTTTTTAAGATTAAATTGCACAATTCTAAATAATTTTATTTTTGGATTTGAACTAATTTTTTTTGAATTAATATATTTAATTATATATATAAATATACCCCGAAATGACGCGGCGAAACGCTCCGAAACCGAAACATTTCATTCTAATTGAAAAAATAAAACATCAACCGAAACGATATGTACAACTTTGATTATCATTTGTACTCCTGAAGTGAAATAGATGCATAAATAATCCCCGCAGTATGAAAGGCTGCCTTCAGTATGAAACTGGGAGCCGTAGGGTGTGCATATCCCTTTAAAACCCAGAAAACTACATTCCCACACTGAAAACCGCTTCTAAAAATACCAAGACGATCGAAGCAAACAGATTACATGTCCTACAATTGAGGGAAAAAACATGAAAATGTAAAAAACAAGTTCATGATGAAACTTTCTTCTTTACAAAAAAAGCTGGGAAGGATAACAGGGTGTAGCTAACACCATTGACTTCTTCTAGACAGCTGCTGTGTTGGCCCTCATTTAGGAGGACAGAAGGTGATAACATACCGCGAAGCCCTGCATTTGTTAAGGCTGGAGGAGTCATCAAAAGCATAACTATAGGCCTTGGGGCATATAGCCTTAAACAGATGCGAAAAAAGGGATGGCTTGCAAGTCTGTGGGTTTGCATAATCCCCTGTGCAGCAATACTTGGCCGATTGCATGGCCAAGCAAGCACTCTTACACCCAACAACTTTGCCATTGCTCCTCACTTCCAGTGCAGATGGACAGCATATGTTTAGATCGACTTCACATGATGCAACCCCGCATCCAATTCCACCCCCAACTGGTGCCATTGAAACTGGCAAATTAAACCCATCAACAAGACTAACATCGTAGAAATGCAAGGGCGAAGTAGATGTTCCTAGAGTCATTTCGACCATGGTTGCTGGGGGAGTGCCACCGAAGCCTCGGCAGCGAAGTAAGCCTGAACAATCCCCGGTGTCACATGATCCCTTCCCGTTACTGTCGAAGGAACATCCTTGCCGACCCCATATCCTCCCCGACCACTTGTCGGGCAGATCAAGGACTACTTCATCACCGCTGTCGAGAAGAAAACCTCCGTCTTTCGGCGTAGAGTGACCTGCGCCACCGAGCACTCCAGGCCACAGGCTCTCGTTGCAGTTATTCACCAATATGAGCTGCTCCCCATCTGCAAACAAGTGTTCGAAAACAAAATTAGAAACACACTTTAAACTCACATAGATTAAGAAGGTAAAATGTAAACTAAAGAGCATAGCAATCACTTGTAGTGGAGAATGAAGCAAACAGGCAGAGGAGAAGAGAAAGCTGGAGAGCTGAAAAGGATAGCAGCGACATAGTTTCAAATGAACGCAGCAGAATGAAAGATCATAACTAGGAGCTTATTCTTAAGTAAAGCAGTTAATGTGGATAGAGGGTATTGTGCAGCAATGGATGGCTATATTCCTCAGTCCCACTGATCTCCCTTTTCTTTTCTCTGCTCTCTTTTCACTTTCACTTTCACTTTCAAGATGAAGGGTACATGTGCATTGCTTCCAGAGGGAGTTTCTTTCCTCTATCACTATATTTGCTTCCCTACAAGCTACTGAGCTATATATATATATATATATATATATATATATATATATATATATATATATATATTTCCATTAAATATTGGAGCAAGAAGAGCCTCTCAGACCATTACTGCACTGGTAGGAATAAATTGCAATAAAGACTTGTTAAATAAGCTCACAAAAGTGAAAGGGGCTAAATTCTTTAATTGCAATTAGCATCTTACTAATGTGATTACTGATCATGTGATTTGAGAATAAAAACCACTTTTTTTGGCATTTTGCTACTGTTTTCTAAAGCAAGTGGCAGCTCAATGCTTATGGCTTTGATTTAACTATGAACAATTACGAGTAATATTCATCATTACTAAAGGAAAAAGTTGCAATAAACATTTATGCTGGAATATAATCATACCTCTCGCTTTGTTCTTCTTCTGCCACAAGTTCCTTCCTTTCACCTAACTAAAGCGCTTTAAAACGAGATTAATTAATGGTTTGTTGCCTTTTTTTGAACAATGACTTCCTTGTAAATCACAAGTGGTTTTTTCGTTATTAGTCTTTATATATATATATTTCATGCAATCATATATCTCGTCGATTTATGTTTTTTTAATTTGAATAAAACTTGTAGCCTAGTCATCAAATCCACTACTAACAATGCTCTCTTGCAGGGTACTCCAACTGAAATGTCTTTATGCGACAACCTCAGGCTTTGTTCATTCCCAGTTTCCCACCTGTCTGTAAGCTAAACAAAGCAATCTATGGTCCGAGACAAGCACCACGGCCATGGTATACTGAGCTGCGTGATTTTCTTCTCGGCAATGATTTGTGCACGGATGTTTTACATTGTGTTTTAAAAATATTTTTAATTTTTTTTTAATTTTTTTTTTAAATCAAAAGTTTTTGGTGTTATTAGATCATTTTAATATTTTTTAAAACATAAAAATATTATTTTGATGCTTTTCAGAATAAAAAATACTTTCAAAAACAAAATCAACAACAATCCTAAACAGGCACAAAGTGTGACACTTTTTTATTCATTCAACACACATATACTATAGTAATTTATCTTCTTGTTTATAGCGATGGCATCATAATCACAGGAAGCAATGATCATGCTAATCAGGTCTTCATAAAGAAGCTTGCAAATCAATTCTCCTTAAATGACCTTGGTACTCTTCACTGTTTTACTAGGAATTAAAGCATGTCGAACCACTACTGTACTATTTCTATCACAAAAAACTACGTTCAAGACTTACTTGTGAGAACCAAAATGAATGATGCTAAGGAAATCTCTACTCCCATGTCCTCCACAAAGTCATCAGAGGTGCCACTATGTATAGACAGCATTAGGTTCTATTCAGTACTTATCTCTTCCTCGTCCTGATATTATGTTTTCTGTTAATATACTCTCACAGTACATTCACAAACTATCCATCCTTCATTGGGTTGTTTTCAAGAGGATACTAAGATTTCTAAAGGGAATTACTGATTATGGGTTGTTTTTGAATCAACAACTATCTACTTCTCTCCTGGCCTTTGCTGACATTGACTGGGCTGGAAAAATTGATGACACCTCGGCTTATGTTATCTTTCTTGGTGCCAATCCAATAAGTTGGAGCTCAAGGAAGAAACCTATTGTTGAAGATCATCGTCAGCAAAAGTAGAATATTGGACCATTGCATCTACTCCTGCAGAAGTTAATTAGCCAACCCAACTTATTCAAGAACTTGGTTGTACGTTATCCTCAACTCCGACTATTTATTGTGACAATGTTGAGGCCACATCTCTTCGTGCTAATCCAGTATTTCACTCTCATACTAAACATATTGCCATTGATTTCCACTCTGCTCGTTATCAAGTTGCCAAACGCTTAATAAGAGTTTCTTATATTCACTCACTCAGCTGATTAATTGGCAGATTCTCTCACAAAACCTTTTCCAAAAAATACTTTTAAAACACATTATGAAAGCCTTGTCGTTGTTGTTTATGCAAGTCTCAAACTTTTGTAATGGATCTTGGTACTACATGATAGGATTTGTTAGAAGATCGATGAAGCCACTGAAAGCTCAATCGTTGAACTTTAAAGGTCCTCTGCTGGGAAAAGTTTTTGCAGATATTTTTTCCTTCACATTCAACCACCGCAATGCTAATCTTATCATTTGGTTGGCAGATTATTGAAAGGTGGGCAGATTGCATGGAAAAACAACCTGCCATAGATGCTCAAATCGATAAGTTATCTCTTGAAAAGGAAGAGACTGTTCAATGTTTGATCTGATGCTTCAGCGAGGTTACATGAGAAGTTTCTATAGAAGGCATGGATGTATCACCTCCATGCTGTGGCAAGTTTGGTACCGTGTAATTGCCTGCTGAGTGTTGTACAGTAACCATAATTCATCGGACAATCCTTGTCAGATAAATTTCTGGTGACAATAGAATTACAGATTCTGCAAATTCATCGTTTCATTGAAATTCATCGCCTGAGGCTAATAAAGGCATTAGCCTTTATTCATTTATACAACAATATATAAATGAATAATTGGGGGGTAAATTTGAGGTTTCCCTATCTGAAATTTGCATTCATGTGCCATCTCAACAAGATGCATCAGTCTGGGATTAAAAATGAAATTTGCATATTACTGAGAAACAATTCATGAACTACAAGAAAGTATTGACTTGCAATGCACATGGAGTTTATAGTTACAATGGAGTCGAGCAAAGTGACACGAGCTGCTGCAGGCTAGTCATCCAATATATTGTTGTATTTTCAGAGAGGAAGATCAAGACCTTTCCCGATATCCACCCCAATCACTTGGAGTATTCCTTTGTTTATTATCTGAAAAGATGAATTAAAAGATCCCATTACTATAATCTTGGCAAGACTTAATTTTTCTTTAATTAACATGTTATATAAATGAAAAAAAACCCTCACCAATTCTACAACGAACACTCCAATGAGGCCAATCATACAAGCTCTAGAATTCCATATTTCCGCAGTCCTAGTAAATCCAAGAAATGGGGCTTGGAATTTTGGCTCCACTTTTGGCAATTCCACCTGGGAAAAAAAGGAAAAAAAAACAATCATTTTTATGCACAGGGAATCAAGAAGGAAGAAACAAAAAGAAAACCCACAAAAGCAAGAAAAAGAAAGATAAAAATGAAGCAGCGCACATACTCCAGGAGGAAGTTTTGCAGCTTGAACTCTAAAGACCGGCTGCTTGGAGGTTTTCGTAATTTGAGGACGATGGTTGGACAAAGAGGCTTTCCCGTTACGAGGGTGAAGTGTTACAGGTCTGGTGGGGAGGAGAAAGGATGATGAAATGAGAGAGGAAGAAGCAGCCATTTTGAGTTTTGACTTCTCTCCACTACTCCCTTGTCCATCCCCATTTCAATCCCAATCTCTTTTCATGGCCCACTTTTTAAGTCTGTGGATGAGATGCTCATGAGATGGGATAGGCTTCGCTTTTTTACTTTCATACAACACAGTCACTTTAATTAAATGCTGTCCATGATTAAAACCTAACGGTTTGTTCTCCAAGGAAAATGCACAGTCGCGATTGTCGATATATATATATATATATTATCTATACAGCTAAAGGAAAACGCGAAAATACTGTTCGGATTTTACTGTTCACACATACTCATGGGCACTATTCATGTGCACTTTGACCCGGTGCATCGCGGGTGTATGTCCTCCTTTTTTTTTTTTTCCTTTTTGTAACAGTGTATGCACGAAAATAGCCCCCGAAAAAGACAAAAAACGCCGCAATTTTCGGGGGCTGGATGGTAATTGTCCGGTCCGGTCCGGTCCGGTCGGCCGGCCGGTTTTTGATTTATTTTTAATATTAGAATGAACAGTGCATCGACGGTTTCGCCCCCCGAAAACGACAAAACCAAGCCTGGGTGTGAGGGGCGTTCCGGTAATTAGCCATTTTTTTTTTTTGCTGACAGCTGTTGGCGCGTCGCCGGACGTGCCGTCCATTCCAACGCTCACGCGTTTTTGGGACGGCGCGTGCGGCTTAATACGACGTCGGAAAATGCCCAACCGGCGTCTAGAATGATTTTCAGGCATGTTCTCTTCCACATGGGGCGGCGCGTGTGGCAAGATGGTGTCCGGATACGTGTCAATGGCCGTTTGAATTTTCACACCCACTTTCTCTCTCCTGCCTGTGCCAGATGACGTCAGCTAAGCTGTTTTTTGTCAAAGTTCATTTCAGTCCCTGAACGTTTTAATTTGTTTTTCTGGCCCTTATTTCTATTAAATAGGTTTTGATTTGTTTCAATTTCGTCCTTCAATTGAAATTGATTACGTTTTGAAGTTCCAGTTCCGTCCTCATGCTTTTAATTTTGCGGGGTGGGCTGAAATTCTAAATATTTTTGGTATCAAAGTTTTGATTGATTTCAATTTCATCCTTCCATGCAAATTGATTATAAATCCTTAATATTTTAGGTACAAAAGTTTGATTTCTTTCAATTCTATCCTTCTATGCAAGTTAATTATGAATTTCAGTTTTATTTCAGTCCCAGTTCTTTTAATTTCCGGTTTTGTTTTGAATTATTTGATTTCAATGTTTGGGTTTACTTCAATTCTGTCTTTTAAATTAAAGATATTATTGCAAGTATATCAAATTAATTATATATTTGTATATTTATGTCAAATTAAAGTATGTAAAACTAATATTATGTTCAAATATTTATTGAATATTATCGCCTAAAAATATATAGAGGGAGAGGAAAAATGACCTAGAAATTTTTTAATGACATAAATTCATATCAGTATTCTTAAATACATTTAATATAATAATACGATGAATAAATCTTATAAAAAAAATATATTAGCTTCAAGATTAAATTTTGTGTTCTTTTGGTTAAGTTTATTTCTTGAAATAAATTTGCAGTGTTTTGACTTTTTAATTATATATTTGTGTATTAATATCAAATTAAAATATGTGAAACCAATTATATGTTCTAATATTTATTGAATATCATCACCTAAGAATATATATAGAGAGAGAACAAAATAGCCTAAGATTATCCTTTAAATTAAATATATTATTGAAATTATGTCAAATTAATTATATTTTGTATATTTATGTCAAATTAAAATATGTAAAACTAATTATATGTTTGAATATTTATTGAATATTATTGTCTAAAAATATATTGATAGAGAGGAAAAATGACCTAGGATTTTTTGAAGGGCAGAAATTCATATCATGTTTTCTTAAATATATTTAATATAATAATATGATTAATAAATCTTATATAAAAAAAAATATGGCTTCAAAATTTAATTTTGTGCTCTTTTATTTAAGTTTTTTTTCTTTACAAGGATTTCCAATGTTTTCATTTTTAATATTTTAGATATAATATTACTGCGGAAAAAAAAATTCTCAAAAAAAAATGTTGACAAATTTACCTGCATTATCTACAGGTCAAATTAAAAAATATACAAGTCACTTCCCGTTTCCATTAGACTGTTCTTTTGAGACGGCAAATAAATAATTATAGCACACAAAAATTTTTAGTTTATGTTTGAAAAACAAATTATAATATTTTTATTTCTAATATGTCTGATATTTATTGAATATTATCGCCTAAAAATATATTAAGAGAGAGGGGAAAATGACTTTGGATTTTTTGAAGAACAAAAATTCATATCAGTATTCTTAAATATAATTATACTAACTAAATATTAAATTAATAAAATACAATACATATACAAGCAATTAATTTTCTACATAGAGAAAAAAAAACCCACCGCATCGCCAATTATTTAGTTAATTATAGATAATAGGAGTAAATATTTTTTCTCAGGTAGCTGGAGTTCGAGTCCCCCTGCCACCGAAAATGATTTTTGAGTAAAGAACAGTGTTTTCTATTGTTCATAAGTGTTTCACATGTTTTTTTTTTCAATCATTTTTTCGATAACTAGGGTGTCCGGGTCAGCTTATGCGCATCACAATAAATCTCTGAACTTAATTTTTTTTTACAGTTTTCACTGTTTATTAATATTTGAAAATGTTTTTTCCTCTTCTTTTTTTCAGGCTTTTTTTTTATACTCGCGGTGTCCGGGTCAGTTTACACGCACCACAATTTTTTTCTCACATATATATATTTTTTATAACCGGGGTAGGTTACACGTGTCACGAATAATCCTTTGACATTGTTTTTTATTTTTTTTCAACTTATAATTTTTTTTTATAACTACAATGTCCAAGCTAGCTTACGTGCACCATGACTATTATTTTGTACATAGCCAAAGGAGATGGCAATTTCAAACAGTGATAAACAGTAATTTGAAATGTGATTTTCGTTTGTCATTACTATTTAAAAAAGTTGATTGAACTATGATTCTGGTGATATATGACAGGAGTGTTTGGTAATGTGTTTGAAAATCGCTTTTGAACAAATTTTAAATTTTTTCAATGTTAAATTAAAAAAGTGTTTCTACATGATTTTGATGTGCTAATGTCAAAAATAATTTTCTAAAAATTAAAAAAAAATACAACACGTTAAAAATCAATTATTTTTCTACATATAAAAAAGCCCAGCGCAACGCGCGGGCAAATCAGCTCGTAGATTACTAAAACAACTAAAACAGTGTTTTAGAAAGTACATTTTTAGCCTAAAAAACAAAAAATTAGCTTTGCATTTTGATATTCTAATATGGGTATTTTATCTAATTACAAGGGTTATTAAAGGTTTTTATTTTTATATTTATCCTTTAATTAAAGTTTTAATTTTTTTTTACTTTGGCCCAATCTTATAGATTTACATTAGTCTTTTTTTTTTAATATTAGTTTTGTTATTATATATTAGTTTTGTTATTATTTTCAATTTTTTTATGAGTTTATCTCGATCTGATGGTTTAAATGACAATTTTTGCATGTTTTTTTAATATAAGTTTTTTTTTAAATTGTTTTGTTTGTGATTTATTTTGCAAGATATTATTGCAATTCATCTATATATTCTATACATATTCAATTTACTTTTTCAAAATAACAAATATTCATTTTTAAATAATATTGTTGATATGTTCGACCATAAATTTATTTGTGTTTATGAATTTATCCTTTATTGATTTTGAATAATATTGTTGATATATTTGATCATATATTCATTTTGTGTGATCGGATATCTTAATTTAAATTCATCTCTCAATTAGGAGAAAATCCTTATCTTCTATTTTTAATGACTTTTTTTTATTCACATAAATGATTATCAGCCTTATTTAATTAGATATCCTTTCAATGTACACTTTGGATTTATTTTATATAAAAAACACATCGAAACAACATCCATATATGATATTTAAAAAAAACAAATTACAAATGGCAGTAGTGCACGAGTTAGATAGCTAGTACACACACATTATTTCTTATATATATATATATATATATATATATAATATAAAATAAGAGATTTTAAGTTGTCCTTTGGCATGTTGAGGATCACTTTTGGATGGAAAACATGAAATTTCAGTGATTACAAATTTCATAGGCACTTTTGGAAGCCACATTTTTTTCTTCTTTTTGGTGAGAAGTAGAAGCCACTTGATTGACATGAACCCTAATTAAATAAAATGAAAAATGAAAATAGCAAGTTACGGGCCGAAAGGAACTCCACCTTGATGTACACCTGATATATCCTTCCAAACAAAGGAATGGAAAATGGAGTTGTTAAAACAAGCCTTAATTTCTCGGCTTGTTTGTATCGGCAACATTGTTTGCCCTAATTAATTAAGTATGACAAGGTTTAAAAAACACCAAACACTCTACAGATTAACAATTACTCGATTGGTTTCTGCAAATCATCGTCCTTAATTAATTCTTCGCTTCTTCTTGCTTGTTTCTTGCTTGTTTTTTGATCCTGATGAATCCTTAAAGAAAGAGAGATCAACATCGCAATCGTAAATGCCAATCCGCTCCGACGGCAAAACAGTGACCGGACTTGAAGGACAGTAGCGGGAGTTCCTCTTCCTACAGGCCAGTGAGTTGTACACTGGATTGATCAGCTGTGCTTCCATGATGCTATGGCATTTGATCACCTCATCATCCTAGTTCATTATTGATAATGCCATCAATTGATTCATATTAATGAACATGTATATATAGTTTAGGGTTTCTAATCTTTAATTACCTTGTGATCTAGAGCATTCAGCAACCCTTTAATATGGGCAAGGTGGGCATCGGATTTAGATGGAACGAACTCTTCCAGACTGCACCAGAGAGCTGATATAGCGATTATACTCGGTCGAAATTCCACCAAGCTGCAATCTGCGTGCATGCAATATCATTTTAATCATATATATATATTACTTGCATCCATCTTTTAATTGTTTTTATTTACTGATATTCCTGTATGATCATGATCATGATCATCGACCAATCAATGGGGATGCACGCGCAGTACTTACCTTGCATAGCTCCAAGAAGCAGCTCAGTGACTCTGCAGGCAACTAAATCCTTTTGCAGGCAAGAATAAGATTTCAGGAAGTCAATTTTCATTGTCAGCAGCTCTACATAAGAATACGCGGTGGTAGAGCTAAGGCGCCACCCTAATGCCCGTAACAGAACCAATTCCATCCGCTGGATAGTGATCGGCTGGAATGAATGATCCAGGTCTTCCATCTTAATTCAATCACAGGAATATATATATAGAGGATGGTAGCTAGTGGTTAGTCATTTGAGTGTACTATCATAACAAAAATGGTGAACAGTAATTGATAAAACAGTGATCACCTGAATATCATGCAAGCAAGGAATACGTGTCTCAGTAAATTTGGATGCAACTGATAAACATGCAACGCCCAGCAATTCAACCATCCAACATTTCCATCCCTGGGATCATAAGATTTAATTAGTTATCCTAAGAAAACAAGTAATCGAACCTCACAGTTATAAATGAAAACTCAAAGAGCTAATTCAACCCTTACATCGCATTGATTCATCGACATGAATCGGTCAAGGTAATTGGCAGCGTTGAAAACAGTTTCAAAAGAGAGACTGAGCCTGTGACGAGACTGAAAACATACATGTGCATAAGATAATGGGGGGGATATATGTATATAATTCGAATTTGCTTGTAAAAGCAATAATCTATCTGATTAGTATGTTTTATATATTGGTCGAGAAATAAACCTTGATAAGCCAATGGATGGCTCTGAACCTAGGAAACAACAAATCTCTTGTCCGAAGATGTTCCACGTATCCGGGCTCAGGCATGCAAGTGACCTCCTTCTCTAGGTATATAGAAACGGCTTTCTCGCAGTCTTCTATGGTTGTGTAGAATGAACAAGCAGCCGCGTAGTTTTCTCCATAGCTATACCGTTGCTGATCATTGCGGTGATCGGGAGTTGCAGGACCAGAAAGCCAGGCCTCATCACAAAGCAAGCTATCCATAATAATATTGAGCTAGCAGTGATTCACAAAACTCCCTCTCTCTCTCTCTCTCACACACACACACACACACACACACATATATATATATATATCCGGACTGAATTAATATTGGTATATATGGGGACACGGGAAATGGTCTGACATGAAAATCTTCATAGCTAGAATATAAATATAACACCATACAATATCTATATATATCTATATATATATATATATGATCATTATACTGACATAAAGGAGAAGTAAACTGCACATTAATTTGTGGACGTGTTTGTAAATGTAAGAGAGAGAGAGAGAGAGGAGAGGATTAGCGGTTCTGGGTAGTTATTAGAAATGGTGGGGTGGTTAGACATAGATGGAGTATAGAAAGGTGGACACGACGTCCCTCATGAAATGGGGTAAATGCTGCTGCTGCATGGAGCTTCTTCTTTGTTTTTTTATTTTTTTTTTATTTATTTTTACTGCAGCAGCCAGTTGCGTGAGCACACGAGGATACATAAATGAGCAAGCTTTGATTGTAGGGAAGGAGCACACTGTAGGCATGTCCATGGATTACGAGCAGTGGAAGAGGAGGTAGCAGCTGGAGAGTGGAGAGTAGTGATCTGGGAAAGATATTATTTTTTTAAGTGGGCCCTGCGTTTTCACGTAACTTCTCGTCATCCAGCTGGTCATGGGCCCACGTTTCTATGTGATGATACATCGATGTATCATGGGATTAATTTACTGCCTCTTCGTGTAGTAACTACTGCCCAGTTGAGTGAGTCGGTTGAAACGTTTTTATTAATGTGAATACACACTTCGTCAACGATGACAACTATTAAACACTATAAATTGTGTAAATATCTATTAACAAATACCTAAAACAAAACGGAAAGCACTGTTCACGCTCTCTGCTTTCATTGTGGACGCGAGCTTTGTGCTCCGTGCGTCGCGGGTGCACGTCCACCCTTTTTTTTTTTGTTTTTTCCGCTTATGAACAGTGTTTTACCGATTTCGTCCCCGATAATAAGACAAAATAACGGTCTGCGCTGAGGGACACGGGCGTAATTGACCATGTACGGACCGGTCCGGTTCGGTCCGGTCCGCCGGAACTCTTTTTTTTTTAATATTTTTGAAAATGTGTAATGACGTTCTTAGCCCCCGAAACGACAAAATCTATGCATTCGGATCAGGGGTGTTGTCGTAATTGACCACGACGTTACTGTGCCCTTGCGTCAGCGCTGTCAGCAGGCCGTACGGGCGCGTCGGCGCGTTTCGCGACCCGGGTGGATTCAGGAGGCGCGTGCGGCCTCATAAGGCGGTCAAAATTTTTCCTCCGCCGGTCAAAACGATTCGCAACTCTTCCCTGAATCGTATGGGGTGGCGCGTGCGGTTCAAATATGGACGTGTAGGCTCAAAAAGTCGGTTGAACGTTTATGTCCTCTTTTCTCTCTCCTCAGCGCCGGAATCAATATCAGTCCCCCGAGTTATTGTGCATGCATTTCAGTCCCTTGGCTTTTGTTTGATTTCTGTAAT